>OW240914.1:163277537-163925600 GCA_933207985.1 Pelobates cultripes | reverse complement strand
CCCCCCTCCCTTCTTACCTTTGTTGGACATTTCTCCGTACCTGGTGGTCCAGTGGGGGATTCATTGGTGGTCCAGTGTGAGTGAAGTCTAGCCCGCGTTCCAGGGCTAGACTTCACTCTCGCGAGATTTGGAGCGTTGCCGTGGTATCCACGGCAATGCTCCAAATCTCGAGAGAGGAAGACCCGGAGGAGCTGCAGACTGAGCTCCCGGGTCCTCTCTCCCTCCCCCTGCCGGCTGTTAGCAATGTGCCTGCGGACCGGGGAGGGAGATCTCAGAGATTCTCTGATCTCCCTCCCCAGTCCGCAGGCACATTGCAGGGCTGGCACTTGGACACTTGGACAATGCCAGCCCTGCACTAGCCGGCAGGGGAGAATCTCGGGGGGGGGGGCAATTGCCCCGTTGCCCCCCCCGGATCCGCCAATGGTGTGTATAGTCTGTCCCTGCAGGCATTTTAATGTAAACTATGTATTTTCAGACAAAAGGCAGTATTTGCATTGCTACCTAGAGACACTTCCAGTGGTAGTCACTCAAAGTTACTCAAATGAGTAATATTATTATAAATATTACTTCCTGCTTATACAAGTGGCTGCAGACGTGTCAGGCATTAAATGCTGAGGAGGGTTCCACTTTTTGTTAACTTCCTTGAAAACTATTTGAGAGAAAACAGGGTGTGTCACCCAAAGCCTCACAGCACCATTACAAGAGCATCAGCATTATAGGATATTGTGCATAAAGTACCCTCAATCATGCTGTATACAAAGAGTGTGTTTCAGGGCTTGAGTCCTTTTTTCCTAGCAGGAACGCCACTCCCGTTGCTCCTGCAGGCACTAACCAGTCGTCCCCAAATGCTCCCCTTGTTCCCCCTGTCATGGGGGGGGCCCAAGAGGTGGCGATTGACCCCCCCCCCCCAGTGGGCAGCTGTCTCCCTGTCAGACGCGGTGAGGGAGCTGTGTCCTCTCTGCTCTCTTGCACGCCATTTGGTGATGCTGGGAGCCGGAATATGATGTCATGACAGTGACGCGTGAGGGAGCAGAGCAGAGAGAACACAGCTCCCTTGCCACTTCTGACAGGGAGACAGCCGCCGCCTCACTGAAGCCCCACTGGACCTCAGGGACAGGTCCACGCCAGCTCTCCAGGTAGGGAGGCTGGGTGGACATTTGTAAATTTAAAAAATATGAATAATTTGTGTGTTTCTGTGAGTGTATGTGTGTGTCTGAATAAGTGTGTGTGTCTGAGACTGTGTGTGTGTTTGTCTGTGTGTGTGTGTCTGAGTATGTGTGTGTGTGTGTGTCTGTGAGTGTCTGTGTCTGAGTATGTGTGTGTGTGTCTGTCTGACTGTGTGTGTCTGAGTGTGTGTGTTCGAGTGTGTGTCTGTGAGTGAGTGTGTGTGTCTGTGAGTGTATGTGTGTGTCTAAATATGTGAGTGTGTGTGTCTGTGAGTGTGTGTCTGTGTGTATGTGTCTGAGTATGTGTGTGTGTGTGTCTGTGATTATGTGTGTGTGTGTGTCTGAGTATGTGTGTGTGTGTGTGTCTGTGAGTGTGTGTGTGTGTATGTGTGCACCTGTCAGTGTGTGTATGCATTTGTTTATATATGCATACGAGTGTATACATTTTTTTTTTTTGGGGGGGGGGGAATCTTGGGTGAGTTCCTACACTTTTTTCCCCAGGACTTGACCCCTGGTGTGTTTGCATATACAGATCCAGTTTCCATTTTAGCTCATGCTACTCTCATATCACATGTGATAGAGACGCAGTCATGGAATTAACATACTCCTGAAGTTTGATATTCTGAGGGTACTCATTTTGACATCATTAATTATATAATATAATATGAAATGGTACATAAAACAAATACCAGTTGCATAAAGGAATATTTAATCAGTACCTTGTACAAATTAGTTTTATGCTGATGTTTCAGGCACTGTTAGTAGTTTTAGAAATAAGTATTTCCACAGCAAGGCAATAAAAATGATTGATGAGAAAAGGAATGTGTAGTTATAATTTAACAGCTGGAGGGCAAAATTCATTAGGACACACAATTCAGCCATGCATAACTAATGCAAAACTAATACTACCTATGCATTAAACTTGGAGCCAGCAAAAGTTTTTTTTCTACCTATGTTTTAAAATAATACATTCACTCTCAAGGTTGGTTGCTGTGTAGAAAATGGCTGACTTTTTCTCTTGTTAATATACTAAAGAAATGACTATTTAAATTTCCACTTTTTCAAGAGGGTATAATTTATTTTAACTGTGTAAAGCAGTGGTTCCCAAACTTCTTAGGTTCAAGGGATGCTTGTTGCATTTATTGTGTTTAAATACATGGGTGTGTTTGTGTGTGATGTTTGCGTTTTATTGCAAGGGTGTGTCTGAATGTAATGTTCACTTTTAAATGTGGATGTACATTTGTGTGAAGTATTTGTGTTTGAGTGAAGGGGTGTGTTTGTATATATATATTTTTTGAGTTTGAATGCAGGGGTATATTTGTGTTAGATTGCAGAAGTGTGCTTGTTAGTATATTAGTGTGCATCCTTATCTTGTTGTAAATGTATGGTTTTTGGGGGCATTTGAGGGAATACTTTATGAGGTTTTGCACGTAAGGATTTAAATACCGTATTTTTCCGTGTATTAGACGCCCCCATGTACAAGACAACCTCTATTTTTTTTAGCCCAAAATGAAGAAATTTATATTTTAAACATCAAATAGATCTATGATATTTTAGAGGTGACTTCTGAGGAGAACAACATTCTTCTGATTCTCATGCCTCCCCTGTGCTACGGTACTCTGTGAAGTTAATGGTTCTATAGTGTATGCTGGGAGCCTACAGATCCCACAATACAGCAGGTGGAGTAAAGACATGCTGGGACATCACAGCAGTATTCCCTCTAATCCCTAATGCCCATTTCCTCCTCCATAAATATAAATCAGAAAGCAAGACCTACCTGAGATGGAGCAAACCTTAATATGGTTGCTCCTTTTATGGTGTGGCATGTCTCTGGATCAATGGTGGTAAGTCCTGATGTCTACTGCAGCTCCCACACATAAACAAACCTCTTCCTCCTTGCCACATCATTCAGAAGTGGATCAGCGGGAGGGAGACCACGTATGTGTGTGGGCCGTGGCACAAAGAAATGCGGCAGGTGCCATCTTAACTTGGGCCCCATGCACAAGTTGTTGTTTTTAACCCCTGCAGTGACATTCCATGTATAAGACGACGCCCAATTTTAGACTAAAAATGTTTTGAAAAAAACATAGTCTTATATATGGAAAAATACTGCAGTTATTTAAGTTTTTTTCCTCTGTGCGATTATGTTATTGTATTATTGAAATATACACACACATATTCCTATTCTATGGGATTTAGCTATATATGGAAATGACAAAAATGTGGCTCTAACATTCTCGTTATCGCTGAAATTCTTGAAAATTATAGACTATATTTCACATGTTAAGCCTTGTGACCTATGGTTAACTAAAATTAAATGATTAAATGCTAAAAATTATACCTATAATGGGATTGCAAAATCACATGCTATCTTATGAACACCATGAAGAGATAGTCACAATATTCTGTGTATTACCATTTTTAAGTATATTGGAATATGGAAAAAATGTTCACCTGAAATTGTATTAAACAATTAAAAAATAAAGAAAAACCATATAACCTTGTATCATACATAGCTACACTAGGTTTAGTGCATCCTATAAGGCTCTAAGGAATTGAATGTCATTTTGTGTAACAATAGCATAAGCAATGGCCTAGAATTGACTTTTGGTTAACACCACTGTCAGTATTACAAGATATGAACATTTTATCTTATTGTTGTGTCCTCCGTAGCCCTGTCCCTAGACAAAAAACAATCTAGAACGCCTTTACACCTCTGATGCACATTCACAGTGACGTGTTGGTACACCTTCAGGGCAGATTATGGTCTCAGACAGATCTGAGTCACACAATATGTTGTCCTCTAAAATAAAGTTATAGTTACTTTGCCCACTTTCTTTTCTTCTCTTGTATTTTTATGTAAAGTTTAATGGAATTAAAGCTGCCCGGATTGTACTTAGCAGTTAGAATAATAACAATATTTGATCAGGATTACATTGAGATTCTTTGAGTTGTTTTGTTTTTTTTTAGAAATAATGTTCAGGTGCAGACACACAATGTTTAACTATGGTAAATTTAATGACATGATACAGATCTGCTTCTCACCTATGACGGCAAATGTGTTCATTAAGAGGGAGTGTTGTGTTACTCAGCATCTGGTCTGTGTCTGTTGTGATGGCGATGTTATTACATGAAAATGTGACCTAGTACGTATTAGCAGCAAAGCTGGTAGTGATGTGGAGAAAGGTGCAATAGCTGCAATTACTTTAATTGTTGAAAAAATAAGCTGTTTGTGAAAAACCTTAACCGTAACCTAGTTTTCTGTATATTTGTTCCAACATTACTATTCAATATTTTTTACATTTTTATTTATTCTATTTTACTTTTCTCTTGTTTGGTAATACACCTATGTTGTGTATACACCTATTCACCTATGAAGTTCTCCCCCCAAAAATCCCAATAATGGGAAGACCAGGAAACACAGTTCTGATGATTTATTGTATGTTTTGCTGTGTTATTATTGTTTGAATGAATGTAGCGGCAAGGCTTATCTTCCTTTCCTCCCACACCGCCCACGCCTCCCCCCTCTGCCAGTCCCTGCATTGGCATCCAGTAAGATACAGTGCTCAATTTAAGATTCTGGTGCTTTCTTACAAGTCTCTACATAATGCTGCTCCAACCAACCTATCCTCCTTTATACACAAGTAAATCCCATCTAGGCCCCTGGGCTCTGCCAAAGACCTACATCTATCCTCTGTCCGTACTCCCACCTCTAATGCTCGCCTTCAAGACTCCAGGGCTGCAGCTTTTCTGTGGAATTCCCTTCCCTTCTCCGTTAGATTTTCACCCAATCTCCATTCCTTCAAAAAATCATTGAAAACTCACTTTTTCAGAAAGTGCATCAATTTAACTGTTAACAGCTTTTCATCCCCGCACCATGACTCTTCTCCTGAAACTGTCAAAAATAACCTACTAAGTCCTCAGTGAACACTTTTCTAGCAATCTACTTTGATACCCCTACTTTTACCGTTTGTGTCACTATACCCCACTACCTCTAGCATGTAAGCTCATGGAGCAGGGCCCTCAACCCCTCTGTTATTGTGCGTCCAACTTGTCTGGTTACAATTACGTGTCTGTTTGTCCACCCATTGTACAGCGCTACAGAATTTTCTGACGCTATATAAATAATAAAAAATGTCATACTAATAGACATGTGCATTTGGATTTGGACAAATCAAATTTTGTCTGAATTTCATCTGAATTCGGTAGTATCTAAATTGACTGAAAATGAAAGATTTCAGAACAAATTTGTCCAAAAACTTTTGGATCTATTTGTTTTCATAAGGATAGCAAATTAGGGACTTATTGATTAAGTAAATGAAACAGCAACATTAAGAAAAGGGCTTTTATTTCCTTAATTTTAAACTTTAGGCTGTTTAGTAGATTGCTACCTAATATGGTGTCCTTGTGTAGTGTTGCCATAATTCAGAGAACCAAATTAGTGACTCACCTACTAAGACCTGAAAGCAAAGTTAAGAAAAATAACTTTTCTTAATTTTGCTCTTTCAGCTGTTTAATATATAGCATGGGGTTGTCCTCCTAAAAATACAAAATTAGTGTGTTGTTTCATAGAGAGCTCCCCTAATTTGAAATATTTATATGGGACTGCCTATATAGGATACCAAATTAGGGGGATGTTCGGTAGACAGTTTTTCTAATTTGATACATTTATGTAGGACTGCCCTATTTGGGATACCAAATTAGGGCGCTGTTTGGTTGATAGATCCATGATTTGGTATTCTTATGTTGGATTGCCTATTTAAGGATACCAAATTATGGTGCCTTTTAGTAGATAGGTCCCTAATTTGGTACCCTTATGTGGGATTGCCCTGCTTAGGATACCAAATTAGGGCACTGTTTAGTAGATAGCTCCTCTATTTTGGTATCCTTATGTGTGACAGCCCTGCTTAAGTTACCAGCTAGGGTGTTATTAGTATAGATAGCAATCCTAAATATGGGTACCATATTAGGGAGGCATGTACTAAGAAGCTTAGTTAGCAATGGGAACAATCCACAGATATTCCTTATCTCTTTCCTGATTCCAGTGTTAGATGTTAACATACACAATGTGCAGCTAATGAAGAAGAAAAGTACAAATGCATGCTGGGTAATGTGTTCTTTCAAGAGATATATCCATTGTATGAAACCAGAAAAAAAAATCTGATGAGAAGCTATAGCAGCCTGGCAAGACACTGATCTAAAAAAACTGGATTCTAATTCATTGCCTGTAGTCCACTACTACCATCTGTCCTACTAGGAAATAAATTAAAGAAATATTTCAAAGCAGCGCCTCAGATTTATGTTAAATGCTTACACTGTTGCCTTGGTTATTTGGTATTTGTTACAAAGATGGGTTGGATGTAGCTTGCAAATTAAATACCACATCTGTTTGTTCTATAACTGTAAATTAGGAAAGGCTTTTAGTTTCAGATTAGGCATCGGGGAGCCACAATGCCTTTATTAGCCTAATTGTTCTTAAATTAGTGGTTTGCCTCTTGCAGTGGTGTTTATCTAATTACTGCTTTGCATTTCTTTTTACACGCCAAAATCACTGAATATATGCTGCTGTGGAGTGCAAGGGCAACTACAAAGGAGTACACATTTATGTAGCGAGTTTGATACGGCGGGTGATCAGGAAACCTGGCAGTCTCTCTCATACTCCATCCTATGTCAGTATGGTCAGAGGATTTGAAGATCACATAATAATAAGAAAATATTATATCCTGAAGCTCAGCAATGACTTCATGGCTAACAATTTGTGTTGCCATATAAGACTCTTTCATCTGGAACTTTCAGGTCCCAGATGACTGCTGAACTGGCAAAGAAATACACAACGCAAATATCATTTCAAGATTATACATTTGCTTCTCTCAATCCTTTGATTTGTAAGCTTGATAAAGATTTCTAAAGGCAGCCACTCTGAAAGCTAGCACTGAACAAACTACTGTAACATACTTTTAATATAAAAGAAGAAATTAACTTTGGCTATGCATCACAGCTTGACAACAGAATTACGTTAAAAATTGCAAAAATATATTCGTAAAAATTAAAATAAAACATACAAACAGGAATCCTATTACATGATTAGAGCCACAACCCAAGGAGATAAAATATATAATATTTAAACCAACATACTCAAAAAAATGTAAACAATTAAAAAATCATACTTGGTTTGGAGGGATTACTTGCATGTGGCTGCATGTAGATGGCCCTTCATATTAATGCTATTTCCATAAAAATAAATTAGATTAATCCACCCACTGTCATAATTCAGTACAAACATTCTAGCTTTTTTCAATCCAGATAAAAAAAACGACATATAAAGAAAATACCTTTTAACAACCTTGGGAGTGTCCTAATGTTTGGTGTGGAAGGCTTAGCTTGGAAGGGCTAACAGAAGCTCCTGCTTATTAACTTTCCACCGATGGAAATGATGCCCTGCAGTGTTACTGCTGGCACCATAAACAGTTCAGTGAGCTGTAATGTCTATAGTGCTTTGAGTGTTGTCACTAAATGAGTATTGTGTTCCATTTTGGAATAGGGTACTTGTGATCAGTGTGTTTTGAAGGCTTAGCATTAGAGATCCTTAAGTTATACAGTTCTGTAGTCTCCATTCATATCCCATACCTTTGAATGTGGGATTAGAGAACTGATCATAGTAGGAAAACAGTTGTGCCTAAATTCCTTGTGATGGCAAGTTCACCAAATTTAAACAATAAATCCCAGTCATGTGAATCTCAACTACAATGACTTTGCCACACTATTATAGTGTTGTTTATAGTGAATGTAGTAAGACAGAGTTCAATATGTGCAACTACCCCAACAAAACTATCGCAAAACTTTAAAAATATAGATGTTACTCACTTTTCCATTGTCCATTGAAATTTCCTTGATGCTGTTTTCGGTTCCATAACACAACCAAGTAGAATAAATAAAGAGCAAGGATATATACTGCACTCCTGTAGAAATTTTCCAACTTACAGGAACAATCCAATAAAGAGAAGAGTTATTCGATACAAAATTTTATACATGGTAGTATCCAAACCACGTACAATGTGGGGACCACTGTTGCAAAAATAAGTAATAAATGCCCATACACCAAAATAAATACTATGGAGTTAACTGCAAAAAAAAGAAAAAAACAACCCACATGTTTTGCGTCTATCAAGACATGCTTCCGTAGCAGTGACCAGCAGTGGCCTCTCTTGGTAGATGCAAAACGTGTATGGTAGATGCAAAACGTGTGTGGTGGTTTATTTTTATTTTTCCTATTCTCTCACCCATTGTATTTATTTTGGTGGGCCCTTTTTTAATTTATTCACAAGTGGAATCCTGTTCCAGTTTCCTCTCCCAGTTTTCTCCTCCAATCGGATTGCATTGTGGATATTGTGTGGGCAAATTCAAAGTTAATCTTTACATCCGCTGCTTACCAGGAGTAACATATTGGCAAATCGCATAACATCACTTCTCTTTACATGTTGAAGGTTGAGTGGTTCAGTTACCTTCTGAATTATATACTGATCATCTGCTAGATTAAAACCACCAAGTAATGAAGTGAATAATATTGATTATATCATTACAGTGGCACCTGTCGAGACGTGATATATATTAGGTAGCAAGTGAAAAACCAGATCTTGAATTTCATCTGAGTGACTTTGACAAGGACCAAATAGTGATGGCTATACCATTGGGTCATGGCATCTCTAAAAGTGGTGCAAGGAAGGGCAACTGGTGAACCAGCACCAGGGTCATGGATGCCCAAGGCTCATTGATGTACATAGGGAGCAAAGAGTAGCCCATGCGTTACATTCAGTTTAATGATGGAAAGGTGCCAGAACACACAGTGCATCACAGTTTGCTGCGTAAGGGGTTGCGTACTCGCAGACCTATCAGAGTACACGTGATGATCCCAGATTGAGCTTTATGATCCCAGCTACACATTAGCTTGGCAATATATGTCATTGCCTGGTCTTCATTGAAAAATGCAGCAAAAATAGTGACATGAATGGCTTACATAATGAACCTGGACTATCAAACAGCAGGTAGGTGGGCTTTCATGCAGGCAGACATCGATGTAGAGTCTATACCAAAAGTCTGCCTGCCAGGATCTCAGGAGGGTAGCACATTATTTAATGAAATATTCTGTGAAATCTATATATTGCCTAGCGTTTTCATTAGTACAATGTATAGATGAAATCACAAGAGGAATCCATTACCAGTGAGTAAAAAGCAGTATAACAGGTATTATTAAAGATATCCAATATTTTTGGGGTGATTATTGTTTGGGTTATAATCAACTCACTTTCATGTCAACACCAGTTATATCATTGGGAAAATGAATTATACAATGCATTACCTTAGGTAGATATCAATGTTAAATACACTGATGTATTGTCAGTGCTAAGTTTCACTTATATCCTATTCACACCTTATACCTTCTCACTCGTCGACCACCTGCATAACTGCTCAACTGTTATGTTATATTATGAAATAATAAAGTCCATTTTAAAAAACCTCTGATAAAATGTTAGCATTATCTGCTTCCCAGCTGTTTATTAGCAGCACTTTAAAATAATTGGGTGTTATGTTTGCAATAATCCTTCTGCACTACAGCGATAGATGTCATAATAAAATATTTAATGACTGTGGAGCAAATGTGGCAAATAGGTGAAATTTGCTTTTATCAATGAGACATGATTGACGTTGATGGGACAAACTTCCAAAATAAAGGGGAAAAATTCATACAGACTTGTAGGAAATCATTGTGAGTTGACATTTCTATGACAACTAGCACCCGAGCTTGATTTACAGATGGCAGAAGATGTAAGTTAAGCCAGCCAGTATAGGGGAATAAAGTGTGAATTATCAAACTGTATACCGCTTGCAAGCCATTGTTTCCGCTTTATGTGGATGCCATACTATTATCAGTAGGGTTGTTGAGTGAGTTGGAAGATTGACAAGGTTGTACATGGTCCGCACAAGCATTGGGTTTTTTTTCAGGTACACAGAGCAATGTCATCAGAGGTTTCTGCTTTCATTTCAGCATGAACGGTGCACACTTTGGTCCTTTAAAGAACTTATTAGAATGCAGACATCAATACAGTAATCCTGAAGAAGCTCTGAAATTGTTTATTCAACCTTTGCAATTCATAAAAAAAGAGCGTGCTGTAGAATATAGTGAACATTTGGAAAATAAAATTAACCACTTGCATTCTGGAGGAGCCCACATCAAAGAGCACATACTTTGTCACAGTGCCTTGCATATTAAATCAAGAAAATTAACATTCATGATCCTTTGCACTTTGTGGCTGTGCTTGCTAAATCTCTAATAAAGAAAATGTCATATCCTCTATTGAGTGAAAGATCAGCGAATATGGCATACTTTCAAAAAATGATGGAGTAGATGCAATGAGAGCAATGTTTCAGGAATTTGCATTCTTTAATCATGAAGAGAGAAACAAGGTCTGCATAAAACTACCACATTTACTAGATATAACATTTCTCAGTAGTGAAGTTTTTATTTAACCCCTTAAGGACTGGACTGTTTTTGCGATGTTGTACATTTGCGACCAGGCATATTTTTACACTTTTGTGGTGTTTGTGTTTGGCTGTAATTTTCCGCTTTCTCATTTACTGTTCCCATACAAATTATATATTGTTTTTTTCAGGACAAAAGGGGCTTTCTTTACATACCATTATTTATATAATCTCATGTATTTTAATTTAAAAAAAATAAAAAATATGATGAAAAATTGAAAAAAATACATGTTTTTTGACTTTTACTTGAAAAATCTTTTACTCATCTACAAAAGCGAATGAAAAAAACTGCTAAATAGATTCAAAATTTTGTCCTGAGTTTAAAAATACCCAGTGTTTACGTGCTTTTTTGCTTTTTTTTGCATGTTATAGGCAGTGGTGTATCCTGGTTTTGTGCTGCCCTAATTTTAAAATACAGTTAGAATTAAATTTCATATAGCTATATAATTTTTTTAAAATTTTCTTATTATTTAAAAAAAAATTTATTTAATTTAAATTACTTATTATTTATATTTTATAATAATATATATATACAATATATATATAGTTATTATATATATTATATATATACGTGTGTAATTTAATTATAAGTGTATTTTTATATTAATATAAGTACATATTAATATAAAAATACACTTAGTATGGCATTATATATATATGATATATAGACATATATTATATAGATATAATATATGTCTATATATCATATATACACATATATAATTATTTATTTATTTTTTATTAACATTAACTTTATTTTTTTTTTGATTTTACACATGCAGGGAGACTGCCTGTCAGCACAGACAGTCCCCCTGCAGGCAGACACATGGACACCTATTGTGACCATGTGATCGCTGTGTTAAGCGATCACATGGCCACAGGGGTCCTAAATCAGTGTGGGGAGACTGTCTGGGCTGCAGGCAGTCTCCCCACACCGGGAGCCACGCTGATCGCCGCCGGGGGAACGACGGCGATCAGGTAAGTAACGGAAACCGTTAGGACGGTTCAGGACCGTCATCGGTCCGCAATGGGAAAATCCCGATGACGGTCCTGAACCGTCCTGGGTCGGGAAGGGGTTAATGATTGTGTTTGCTATTGGCACACAGTGCACTATTTAAAGTAACATGGACATATAATGTATTAGTGCAGTGCTAAGCCCTACGTGCATATTTTTGAGAGGTGTCCAGGTGGACCTCAGAAACTGCATAATTCTAGCTGTAATAAATGGTGTAAAATGGAATCTTGTGCAGTTACACACACCACAGATTGAGTCTGTGGATATGAAGTGACAAATGCATTACCCTTGTAACGGACCGTTTTGCACACAAGGGGTAAAAACCGTTTAGGCGATCGGCCCCCTTTCCAGAGATCCAGGCACAGCTACTGCAGAACACCAAAACTCCCGAACTGGATACAAAATAGCACTCCAACTCCCGAACTGGAACCTCCCAAATAGCTGCTAGCAGACGAACAGGAAAAGCAGACGAACAGCTTACACTCCTGGCAATCAGTCTCTAACAGCATACAGTGAATCCCCCCAAGAACGAGACAAGGCTCCGTGTTGAGGGTCAAGCAGTGGTCTGAGGTGCTGGCACACCCAGCCTGGTTTTTATTACAGTCTTGCAAATACAGGACCGCCCACAGGGAGGTATAAAACAACCAATCACATCACAGTTACATCCCACATATTCCCTCCCCTTATCCTGAGAGGAAACTCAATTACACATACAGTTAAAACATACTTTCTACCCAACTTTCATAACTCTAAAACCATACATCACATTCACATAAAATTACATATTTACAATCAATCCATTCAGGGGAACAACATATTCAAAAATGGCACAAATCAGACAAGGGGTTCAAAAGTTAGTAAAAGTCCTTTGTGACTAAATGAAGCATGGCTTTCTGGCCCAAACCAGTTTCAGAGTCTTCTATCCTGGAGATAAGTAATTCAATTATCTCCCAGGACAGACACAAGACTCCATTAAGCACATGGTTGCAAAAAGACACAAAACACTTTAAAATACATAAAGTCACATTTACACATAACACACAGACATTTCACATATCCCCAGATAGCTCAGGTCTGAGCGCACATTATTAAGTGAATGGCGCTTGGACCACACAAATACAGTTTAATCGCCATGGAGCCAAAGTCTTTACAGTCAGTTTCATACGAATGGGCTCCATGGGATTCCTATCTGGGGTATAACACATTCAAACAAATCTACCGAACCCCAGGCAGAAAAGCACGAATAAACTTTTCTGCAGGTAAAAAAGATGTCTTTTAACAGGGGGCCATAGTCCAAAGGCAGCAGGCGAGCAACCAGGCTTCTCCAATGCAATGTGGCGAGATTGGTCTCGTCACATCTCTCCCCTTTTCCAAACAGACTAACAGGGTATCTGACCTCCTGCCGGTCAGTGCCCTTGTTAGTCCAGCAGCCCACCCACAAAACATAATCAACAGCACAGCCCACCCACAATAAATGGTTACTACACCTGGGTAAAGGAGAAGCTTGTCCATGTCCAGGTGCCTCACCACGGCTGTGCTGGGTACGGGTACGCTGACTGGGTGGGTTGCTGCGTGGGCAGAGACCAGCGGCACTCTGCCCTGTTGCCAGCGCTACTGGGAGGGTAGCCTGGTTGAAGCCTGGTTGTTGGAGGGGGAGACCGACTGTCTCCCCTTTAACTACACCACTCTGCTGCTGGAGACCGACTGTCTCCCCTTTAGACACACAGCTCTGCTGCTGGAGACCGACTGTCTCCCCTTTTGTTGCACAGCTCTGCTGCTGGAGGGGGAGACCGACTGTCTCCCCTTTTGATACTCTAAGCTGTCGCTGGGGAGAGGGGGTAACAGGCTCCTCTCCCGATAGAACACTCTGCCGCTGGGGAAAGGAGACTGAGCTCTCTATTCCATGCCCATTAATGATCCGCAGCTGGGGAGAGGTGGTAGCAAGCTCCTCTCCCATACATACTTTCATCCTCTGTGGAGGGAGACCGACTGTCTCCGCTCCCAATACAGTGTCCTGCTGCTGGGGAAAGGAGACTGGGCTCTCTATTCCCTGCTGGACACTCTGCCGCTGGGGAATGGAGACTGGGCTCCCAATTCCCTGCTGTATCTCCCGCTGGGGAATGGAGACTGGGCTCCCAAATCCCAATAAATAACACTGCCGCTGGGGGATGGAGACTAGGCTCCCAATTCCCCAAAAATCACGCTGCTGCTGGGGGGGGAGGACACTGCTCTCCTCTCCCTGGACTTCACACTGCCTTCCCGGCATATCACTTGGCTGCTGGGGGGCAGGAACAACTACCTCTGCCCCCTGTAACTCAGCCTGTCGCTGGGGAGGGAGGACACTGCTCTCCTCTCCCTGCACTTCACACTGCCTTCCCGGCATATCACTCTGCTGCTGGAGGGCAGGAACAACTACCTCTGCCCCCTGTAACTCAGCCTGCCGCTGGGGAGGGAGGACGCTGCTCTCCTCTCCCTGCACTTTACACTGCCGCTGGGGAATGGAGACTGGGCTCCCAATTCCCAATAAATCACACGGCCGCTGGAGAATGGAGACTGGGCTCCCAATTCCCTGCAGGACCGGTGGAGAGACCTCGGTCCCATCTCTACCGGCCACCTGGGGTTCTTCCCAGAAAATATCAACAATGTCTTCCCAGCTGAATGGGTCTGGAACTGGATCTGTCACCTTGCTATCCTGCTGAATCTTCTCAATGGAGTGGAAGAGATCTCGGTAGTCCTGCTCCAGTTCCCACTCCAGGGTTGCTAGGTGAGCCAGGTCTTGCTCTACCTCATGGGGGTCATCCCAGTCATGCCTAGCCTCCCTCTCGTAGAAAATTTCCTGAAGTCTGTTCTGCGCAGGGCTTCCGAAGTCAGGCTCTGCAAAGGACTCCCATAACAAGCCAGGACCATCAAACTCCTCTCCCTCTGGCTTGTCATGCTCAGCTGTCCAGGGTATATACTGTGCCATATACCACCAGAGTGCCTGGTAGGCATCCTCCAGCCATAGCTCCTGCCATACCCGATGCTCTAGTTCCTTCACCCATTCCTCCAGGGGCTGCTCTCCCAGGAAGGGCATCCGCAGGGCCACTTGCTTCTGCAACCGCTGCTCTTCACTGGGGAGACTCTCACCCCGCTGGTATTGTACATTATCCAGGGCCTGGTACCAGATGCCTTTCCTTAATGCATCCCGGCCATCCAGGTCCTCCTCCTTGTATAACACTGCTGGTTCCATTCTGTTGCTTTTAGGGTCGCTGTACTGGGACATGCGTTGCCCCCACTTGTAAATCCAAAGAAACGGTGTCTCCTGTAGCTGTCCTTCTGGCTGTAGGAACGATCCCGCCGCTTGCCACCAATTGTAACGGACCGTTTTGCACACAAGGGGTAAAAACCGTTTAGGCGATCGGCCCCCTTTCCAGAGATCCAGGCACAGCTACTGCAGAACACCAAAACTCACGAACTGGATACAAAATAGCACTCCAACTCCCGAACTGGAACCTCCCAAATAGCTGCTAGCAGACGAACAGGAAAAGCAGACGAACAGCTTACACTCCTGGCAATCAGTCTCTAACAGCATACAGTGAATCCCCCCAAGAACGAGACAAGGCTCCGTGTTGAGGGTCAAGCAGTGGTCTGAGGTGCTGGCACACCCAGCCTGGTTTTTATTACAGTCTTGCAAATACAGGACCGCCCACAGGGAGGTATAAAACAACCAATCACATCACAGTTACATCCCACATATTCCCTCCCCTTATCCTGAGAGGAAACTCAATTATACATACAGTTAAAACATACTTTCTACCCAACTTTCATAACTCCAAAACCATACATCACATTCACATAAAATTACATATTTACAATCAATCCATTCAGGGGAACAACATATTCAAAAATGGCACAAATCAGACAAGGGGTTCAAAAGTTAGTAAAAAGTCCTTTGTGACTAAATGAAGCATGGCTTTCTGGCCCAAACCAGTTTCAGAGTCTTCTATCCTGGAGATAAGTAATTCAATTATCTCCCAGGACAGACACAAGACTCCATTAAGCACATGGTTGCAAAAGACACAAAACACTTTAAAATACATAAAGTCACATTTTACACATAACACACAGACATTTCACATATCCCCAGATAGCTCAGGTCTGAGCGCACATTATTAAGTGAATGGCGCTCGGACCACACAAATACAGTTTAATCGCCATGGAGCCAAAGTCTTTACAGTCAGTTTCATACGAATGGGCTCCATGGGATTCCTATCTGGGGTATAACACATTCAAACAAATCTACCGAACCCCAGGCAGAAAAGCACAAATTAAACTTTTCTGCAGGTAAAAAAATATGTCTTTTAACAGGGGGCCATAGTCCAAAGGCAGCAGGCGAGTAACCAGGCTTCTCCAATGCAATGTGGCGAGATTGGTCTCATCACAACCCTGTTTGGCATTACTGACACCAGATGGCCACAGTTAAAATCTACAAACAAGGGTTAATTGTCAAAAATTAGATTAGCAGTACAGAAAACAAAACTACAAATGAGAGGAACAAAGATAACAAAACAAATACATGGTGTTATACAGGCAACAGACTAAGCCAAGGGCAGGTATCACTCATTGCACATATTCTCCCGCTTAATATACACACACAGACAGACTGCTGAATACACAAAGATAGACTGCTGAGTACATACAGATAAACAGCTGAATACATACACACCGTCCCCTGAATACACACACACAAACATACATGCAGACTGCTGAAAATATACACACAGTCCTACATACACAGAATCTGCTGAATACATACACAGAGAATGCTGAATACACACACAGACATTCCACTGAAAACACACACACAAACATACATACAGACAGCTGAATACAAACTCACACACATACTGCACTGAGGGGTGCAGTCTTTGCAGTGTTTGTGTTTTTGTGTGCAGGTGCTGTGTGTGGGGGGGTGCTCTGTGTGTGTGTGTGTGTGTGTGTGTGAGGGGTGTTGTGTGGGGGGGTGAGGGGTGTTGTGTGTGTGTGTGTATGTATGTGTGTAGTGCTGTGTGTGGGGGGGGGTAATGTGTGTGTGAGAGTTTCTGTGTGTGGGGGGATGTGTGTGTGAGAGGTCTTTGTGTGTGTGGGGAGAGGTTTGCTGTGTGTGTGAGAGGTGCTGTGTGTGGGGGGTGCTGTGTGTGAGGAAGGAGGTGTTATGTGTGTGATAGGTGCTGTGTGTGTGTGTGTGTGTAGTGCTGTGTATGTGGGGGGGTGATGTGTGTGTGCTGCAGAGTTTGAGGGGTACAGTTAGCAAATGTGCTTTTTAAAAAAATATATATTATACATTAATCAAATCTTCATCCCCCCATCCTTCTTCTTACCTTTGGTGAAGGAGGGGGGGACACGGTAAGCCCAGGTGGTCCAAAGGTGGTGGTGAGTTCTGTGCAGGCTGCAGCTAGTCTGGCTGCGGGCTGTCTCCTGTCCTCACATGCGCAAAATGATGTGTGGAGCGTTGCCATGGTAACGTGCTGCAATGCTCCACACAGCCTGCTCACAGGAGGAGCGATCTGCTGATGTCCCTCCTCCCTTCCACCGGTTCCTCCCACCCTCGCTCCCTGATCAAAGGGCCATTGGGCTGGTGAGGGAGATCTCTGATCTCTTCACTGACCGAGAGGGTCCAGGGCCAGAAAGTAGGGCCACCTCTCCAAGGGCCGTCAGGCCTATCGGCCTGAGCTCATGGGCAGCGCGGTGGGGCACCCATGCCTGTTGGGCCAACGGGCAACTGCCCAGTGTGCCCATGTGGAAAGATGACCCTGATTCATGAGCTTTTGGGGCTGTTCTGTTTGCTTGTTTGTTTATTTGTTTGTTTGCTTGTTTTGTAGTTAAAATCAATTTTCCTTTTGGGTGTAAACCAGAATAACAAAGTAATGCCTTTACAGTTGATAGACTTGAATATACAGACACACAATCAGAGTGTGTCCGGCAGTGTGTATTGGTACGTGTGTCTGGCAGTGTGTATTGGTACGTGTGTCTGGCAGTGAACATTATTGTACATCTGTGTGCATGTATATCTCTGTATCTGGGAGTATATGTGTGTGGGAGAGCTGCTTGCAGTATATTGTGTGTGTATGGGGACCTACTTGTGGTCTTGATGTGTTTGTTTGCATTTACGGTAAGGCTGTGTTGTGTGCATGAAGGGTGACTGTGTGAGTATGAAGGTTACTGCCTGTGTATGAGGGTAACTATATGTTAGTGGTGAGTGTGGGGGGTGAGTTTGTGTGAGGAGTGACTGTAACAGGGAGACTGTGTGTGATGGGTGAGTATGGAGGGTGACTGTGTTTGAGGGTTTAGTCTGTAGGGGGGGTCATTTGACAGCTTGAATTGGAAGAGTAGATTGTGTGTGGTGAGTCTGTATTTCTTTGTCTCAGACCCCTCTGAATTCCCCCTTCTTGTCTCTGACTGAGAGAGAGCAGCTACAGAAAGTTGTTCCAGCTGGAGGTGCTAATTTCCCTAACTGACACATGCAGTTAGCAGAGCTGGCGTTATTTAACTTTCTATAATTATGAATGTACAGAAGACTGCAGTGATACATTTTAGCCCTTTGTTGACTGTTAGATTGATTGCCTCTTTGATAAATATCCATACTTTTAAATTTATATACTTTTCTCATACAATGGTACATTGTAATAGCTGTAAGCAAAAGGAACATAAGTAGCTCTCCGGGAATCAGAGATTTAATTTTCCTCTTTAGCATGTATTACTTTTCTCTATGATGTAAATCATTATCGCTTATCAGCATACTTAACATTCACACACACAGGCACACACTCCGTAACATGCAATGCTCAGATATTTATCAAATTCATAAAACTATGAACATCCTGCTTCTAAAATATTTCCCTTCACTGGGATTGCAAGCTAGCCTGTGCCATTTGTGCACTGGTATTATTTGTTCTGGCAGTGTTTTGTGTTTGGGGAAAAGATGATTGCCAAAATGAAAAAGATATATTGTGTTGTTACTTCTTCCAACTATCTGCCATAACAAGGAGAAACTGAAATATGATGCAGCCTCAAGATCAAATTGAAGTAGCAACCCACCAACAGTATAATAATAGACTATCTAAAATAGCTGTATTCAATCCCAGTATTATTATAAAGGAGATATTTTAGGTGTTACAGGGTCAAACTGTGCTTTACACAACAAAGGTAAAACATTCACACATTATAGAAATACTTGTTTTGTGCTCCAGTTTATTCATTTTTAGCATTCTGGAAAATTTGGGTTTTTATCACTGTAGTAAGTTCATTTGAGCAACATGCTAATCTACCCCGTGAACTGCTATTAACATTTCGTGTGTATAGAAGATTTATTAGAAATTACAAAAAATATATATATTTTTGTTCCTGACCAAAATGAATAGTCTCCTTAGAGATCCCAGTCATCTTAACAGTGGGCAGGTAGCCATAATGCTTCACCAATATGAGACTGGGAAGGGCTCTGTGCCATCATTACAAAGTTTCCAGTCACTGTTGATAATGTTGGATGATAAGAAATATGGACCAGCTTACAAGAAAGTGTAGGCATCAAATAGAAATCTATAGGCATCATGATAAGGTATTTTCTATAGTGTATGCATTGTTAGGGGTAGCTTTAAGGACTAAAGCCTTTAGATGTAGGGATCCCACCAGATGAAGGGACACGGGTGCTTTTATCTTTATTTATCAACCAGCAGATAATCAAAGCAACCATCCTATGTAAAAGAAAAGACAAGTATTTGTACTATGCTTAACTACTAGGAAGAAGGGAGCAAAAGCATAGCTGGATGGGTTGATGGCATCAGAAACACGACATAGCTTACAGGATCACACTGATTCCTTGCTGTGTATGTTTCCTCCTCTGTGTGCATGTCAAGAGTGCAGCAGAGAGGGACATAACACAGAAAGGTGGAGATATGCTGAACTGTCTCACTGCAAGTGTTGCCACAGACTCCAGACCTCTACGCAGACTTTGGAGGAAACATGCACATTAAGGAATCCGCACAATGCCACTGGCCATCTTTGAAGAGTAAAGTGTAGAAGATGCATTTAGGATGTGAAACACAATGGGTGACACAAGGTTAGGTGGGATAAGGAGAGACACAAGGAGAGATTGAGGGCAGAAGGAAGACAGAGTAATAGAGAGAGACACAACACGGAACTAGGATATATGGGGGATAGAGACAAGATTGGGTTTTTGGCTTAGATGAAGGACTGGAAAATACCAACTGCACTACACAAGATAAATTACATTACAGGTTTATAATTTGTAGATTACAGGTACAGTCTCTAATAAAGTCACACAGTTCAACTCTAAATATACATATTACAATAAATAAATAATATATGTATATTGTGAAATAATTTACTTTGATTCCAAGGTTCAAGCTTATAGGTGTCATATTAGATATCCTATATTAAAATTGTCTAACTTGGACTCAGGAAATGCTTAATGCTTAAAACGACACTTAAGACCATATATGTCTAGTTCCAGGAGCAGATAGCCCCCACCTGAGCTGTCTCTCCTAAATCAGTCTGTTCTTTCTCTGAACTTATCTGTTATATGTACATGACGTTCATCCCTTTGTCTTATCTGTTCTCCTTTCACCCTTTTACTCCCTTCCTACCACTGTCCTATGAGTATTTGCATGTAAACACGTACTTTTTAATGTATAAAAACACATACTGAAAAATAAATGAGAGAGGCTTATTTTGAATACCAACAGGTGTCTGGTGTCTGAATTCACGTTCCTCCAAGTGCACTTGAAATAATAATTTGGGCTCCCTTGAATATACCAAAGATCACATTGGATCTATATCAATATATATATATTGAAAATCTGTAAGATAGATAGATAGATAGATAGATAGATAGATAGATTGATAGACATGCTGTTTGTTTATATTGTGCTACTAGGTAATGATACAGGTTGCAATTTAAAGTAGTACATTTCTAGGAACTAATCATATTGTTGAAACTAAAAACACTCCTTTTATAAGTAGAGAATATCAGGCTGTATGGTGGCTTTGCTTGAAATATTCACACTTTTCCAAAACTAGCTCTCAACAGCTGGTCTCTGAGTACAAAAGGTATCTCTAACTGCTCCCCTGTCTATCCATCTGAGTTAGAAAGTGCAAAGGTCATCTGTGCAAGGTCTGCAGCCTTGAGGTAAATCCTCCTATCTCACTAGCTAAAAAGCCCTTCTTCCAACTAAAAGTCTTCCAAAACAGAAAGCAGATGCCTAATTGGTCCCCAAAGGCATGTCAATGTCTGAGAACATTGTGATGGGCTTAGCAGTCATGCAATGTAACATGTTATTGAATCCGTGTTCTCTTTCTCTCACACAAGTTCCCTCCCTCTCACCCTCTAATATGTCAAAGAGCAATCATAATTTTGGAATAAAAAAAATACCCAGATACAAAACCAAAGAAAGAAGTATATGTAGGGCCAGCACAAGACAAGACATGTGCTGATTGGGACAAAGGATAAAGTGCTGCCCTTACTCCACTCATCAAAACCCACCCCTTTAAAGCCCACCCACAGAATGGCCCTTCACTCCAATTATGACATAAAGCATCCTTTTATTGCTTCCTCTCTCCCCACACATATTGCTCCCACCCAGTCCATCACCCTTAATCACTTTCAGTGCATTGCCGCTCATCACTTCCAGTGCATCATCCTAAATCCCTACTGTGCATCTCCCTCAAACCACCACTCACCTCCTCCCTGCGCATCTCTTCCCCATGCATTTCTCACATGTCCCCCATATGCATTTTCTCCACATCCTCTCCATCCATCTCTACACAGCATTGAGGGCCTGCCAACAACTTGTATCACTCAGACCAGTTAGAGTGCCCATGATTACCTGTGTCCACGCCGAAAGCCCCTTCAATAGGTCCCCCTATTGCAAGGGTAGCCAAAAGGTAGATCCCTGTCTGTTGTACAACTCCCACAATGCTTTGCCAGCTGGGTATGTGCCATTTGCCCATCCTTGCAGGTTTTTATTTAGCATTATTTAGGTATGTGTGTGAATGTTGGCGTTTGAATGTTGGCGTTTGAATGCAGGCGTTAATTTGTGTGTGGTATTGTTGTTTTTTATTGCAGGGTTGTGTTTATATATAAATTGTATTTGTATGTAGTGCATTTGGTGTATTTGATATATATATACCAGAGATTGACTGATCCTGATGAAAGTCCCAGATGGGGACTGAAACCTTGATCCGATTTTAATGTATCTTCAATAAAGACTGAACTTTTAACTTCACAAGACCGTGAGTGCTGATCACATCTCTATTATGGGTATATATAGTTCCATATAATACATTGATGCATAAATGACCGCAAGGCACTGCATGTGCAGTATCATGGAAGAAGAAATGGGAGGAGGTAAAATGAAAGTTTTGAGAACTGCTAAGGAGAAGGGTGCAAGAGTGCAATCAAAACGACAAAGGAGGAACAGCTCAGGGTATGAAGGTGGGAGCATATGCAATGCTGTTAGAGGAAATTACTGCCAATTATAATTATTTTTAATAAAATAAATTCTAATTTCATTGTGCTAATTAGACTCAAGATTTAAAAAAAAAATTAATTAGCTAAGTCATATGACCCTTTTCTTCCTATGTTTTGGTCCCTTTTATTTTACATGTGCACATGGTGTCTGAATACTGTATATCTATGTAGAATTGATAATTATTTATTGATAAGAAATGGTTTAAAATGATTTTCTTAAGAAAGGTAAGAAAGTGCTTGTGTATCGTAGCAGTAGAACGCAGCAGGCACATTGATTTTTTTTCCTTTCAAGGAAGTGACAGCAGCTCAGGGAATAGTTTTTAGAGAGATTTGAGATACTAAGCAGGTAGAAGCCCTAAGGGTACAGGCTGAGGATACAGGTCCATCAGATAATTTCGTTTGAAATTGTTCTTGTATAGAAGGTTTTGCAGGCTCATTAGTGATTGTGGTCTCTAGTAGTGCAGGGTTCTATTAGAAGTTTATATCCTGCTCCAATCATTGCATTTGTTTAGGCACTGATAAATTGTGGGCAGTAATACTAGTAATGTAAATGTCAATTACAGATAAAATTGGCAATTATAATAGACTATAACTATGTCCATTGTAAAACAAGGAAAGCAATTGCAACCATCATTTTATATGGCCAACCATGGTTTTGATAAATGGCATATTGTGCTAGGGGTTTTTTTTTGGGGGGGGGGGGGTTAATTCTTTATTTTTTGTGCATTTAGTTTTAGGTATCCAGTTGAGATACATTAGCATAGTAGGTAGCTTATTACATTGTATGTAGAACACAAAATATCTCAAATATGCACTTTATCTAAAATTATAAATGTCATGAACAAATCCCTAAAGGATGTAGATGGACAATGTTATAATAAAACATTATTAAGAATGACATTCTAAGCTAGGCAGAGTGATGGTAAAAAGCTTTTGGCCCGGGAAGGGTAATACTGTGGTGGGTCCCAATTGCTGGACCATACAGGATCTTAACCCTTTCTGGGTTGTAAAGGGAGTATTTGTCGCTATGTTAGGGTCATAGGAGGAGGCTATCTGTTGTCAGTTCCTTCAGAAAAAGGAGTGGCTTATTTGTTAATAGTGTGAATTACTTTGGAGGAGTGTTACCCCTAACCATGCACCAGGGGGAGAGGGGAGAGTGTCTGGCAGTAGTGTTATGTTATGCGAGACTGGACCCGAGACTGGTCCCATACCTCATACTTTAAGTTCAGAGGTATAGTTTAACAACTTGCTTGTGGCTGTCCAAAACTTATCTGAGAAGCGTGATTTAGTGAACCTATCAACAAGAAAATTTATACAGTGTGGAAGTAGAACATCTGTGTAGTCATTGGCCATTTTTGGTGGGATTGTAGTGTCTGCGGATCCAGGGGGGGGGCAACGGGGCAATTGCCCCCCCCCCCCGAGAAATCCGACAGTCTCCCTCTCCCCTGCCAGCACATGATCACAGATCTCCATCCCCGGTCCGCTGGCACTGTGCTGACAGGCGGCGGGGGGAGGGAGTGAAAGAGAGGACCCGGGAGCTCCGCCTGCAGCTCCTCCGGGTCCTCCTCTAGCGAGATTTGGAGCGTTGCAGCAGTCCACGGCAACGCTCCAAATCTCGCGAGAGTGAACTCTGGACCACCAGGGATCGAGATATGTCCCCCCTCCTCCTCAATAAAGGTGCACATAAGGGGGACATAAAAAATAATTAAATAAAAAATAAATACATATATTATAAAAAAAAGCCCCCCTACCCTTATCACACACTCTATACACATACACCTCCCTTACACACACTGTCCCCCATACATACACATTGCCCCCATACACACATACTGCCCCCCATACACACACACTGCCCCCCATACACACACATTGCCCCCATACACACATACTGCCCACCATACACACACTGCCCCCATACACACACATTGCCTCCCCATACACACACTGCCCCCCATACACACACTGCCCCCCATACACACATTGCCTCCCATACACACACTGCACCATACACACATTGCCCTCATACACACACCCCCATACACACATACTGCCACCCATACACACACTGCCCCCATACACACATACTGCCCCCCATACACACACTGCCTCCCATAGACACTCTGCCCCATACACACACGCTGCCCCCATACATACACACACTGCCCCCCATACACACACACACTGCTCCCATACACACATACTGCCCCCATACACACACACACTGCCCCCATACACACACACTCTACACACACACACTGCCCCCATACACACACATTGCCCACACTCACACATACACTGCAATACTCACACACACACTGCAACTGTTACACACACATACTGTCCCACACATACACTGCATCCCTGACATACACTGCCGCCCTCACTCACATACTACAACCTTCACACACACACTGCTCACACACTGTCCCCCTCACACACACACACACATACTGCACCCCTTACACATTGCACCACTCACACACACCACTGCTCCTGTGCCCTACTACAGCCCCATTTCCCAGCAGTCCTCAGGTAAGTTGTCAAACTGTTCTTAAACGGTTTGACTACTTACTCTGGGAGGGGGTCCTGGCCCTGTTGACACCATAACCACTACACTGAGCTGTAGTGGTTATTGTGTCTGGATTATTTCTTTAAATAATCTACAAGTGCCCCTCCCGAGATCAGGCTCTGGATCCGCTACTGAGTGTCTGCTGTACTAGACAAGTAGCTTGTGGGTTTTCCAGACCGGTTCTCGGCACAAATGGTGTTATGTGTGCCGGGTCCCAAGTTGGGTTGGCCTAGCATTGCAATTAGCTAGGGTACTTCTGCACCTGAGGTGAGCTATGTGTTGTTCCGTTGTGAGTCATGAGGCGCATTCTGGGTGTCCCCCACCTATAAGCTACCCCGTTGCGTGCAGGTGGGCTGTAAAGGGACTGAGTGATTTTCTCCATTGTAAGGTAGCTTTAGTCAGATCTTGATAGAAAGTCAGTGAAGAGTCCTCAAAACTGAGTGGAGTCTTTCCCCTCACTGCTGCCATGATCTGACCCTTGTCTTGAGGCAGGGAGCAACGGAAGATAACATCTCCGACGGTGGTAGCCTTTGTTGGCATGGGGAACCGATAAATCCCAACGATGGTGATTTTTTTTGTTATCACAGGTGGTAATATAGTCTCTAGTCACTGTAGAGGGGACACCCTGAATCTTGACATGGTTGCCACGATATCGATCTTCCTGTACAGATAATTGCAGTGTGAGGGCTTGTTGGATCCCCTGCAACTGAGCTATGGATTCTTTCATAGTGAATAATTTGCCTTGGATCCCTTTGACCGCTTCCCCAGTGGTTATCACTTTCTCTGTGACTTGTTGCATGCTGGTATCAGGGCTGTCAGATCTGTGGTTAAGAGCCTTTGGATCTCTTGCAGCATGTTTTGCATGTTTTGTAGATCTTGTTTTGTGGCTGACTCGGAGCTCCTGTTCTCCACCGTGGTTGGTGTCAGTGTGGCCTCCTGCACAACCTGCTCCTGGTGAGGAGCCAAAGATAATGGGTAAATGGAGTGTCTAGGCCCTCCGCGGTCACCATCTTGGCTGGGGTTTGCTGTAGAAGCATAGCTCCAATATCACACTGCTCAGTCGCGGTTCTGGGTTGTGGTCTTTGCGATGTACACCCCATGGTTGGTTTAGAAGCAGTGAATCGATTCTGTGTACCGTCATCCCTGTATGTGGGGTATGATCCATGCAAGGTCTGGATGCACTGGCATGTAGTAGAACCCGACTTTGGATGGCTGCTAGATTTTGCAGGTTTTGGCCAGAATTTCAAGAGCAAGTGGAAGCTGTTAGAAATGGCGTCTGGTCCGTCTCTGCGTTAGGTTCCACCCCTGTGCTAGGTTTTTACACACAGATATTGTATAAATTAGACACACTTACCTAATTTGGAAGGCACCCCATTCCCTTGTGCTTCAAAACAGCCTTAACTGTTTAAAATATCTATGTTAAGGTTCCTGATGTAACCTGCTGGGATCTATGTTTCTATAATTTTGGTTAACGTGTGTCAAGGAGGCTTGGATAAACCTCTGTTTCAAATAACATTGGACTCAAAATCAGATGATTAGGTAGCCACTGTAACAAGTTGAACTCACTGCTCTTAGCACAATTCATAGTTAATCCTAGTCTTGCACAATGGTGTTGATGTAAATGGCACTCTCTAGGCACCATGACCTCTGCATCGTATTACAATGGTTATGGCACCTATGGTCCTCTGCTTATTGTAAAATGGATCTTGGTTTGGTTTGAGGTTTCCCAGCCACTCAGATCCCTGAGGAGGTATGGCCAATGTAATGCATGAGAAATATACAGTAACTCCACATTAGCCATATCAAATCACACCAACAATGGGCAGAAGTGCTAAGCATTACTCTGTGTGGCAGAGAGAGGCCATTCTGTGGGTCGTTGGGGACTCATACAATGACAGACTAATCGAAAACAGCTTAACACTGAGCAATGAGACAATGCCAGGGGGCTCCATGTGTCCCTTTAATGATGGTATGTGGTACAAGCTAATCCTCCCATCAGTATCATATGGCAACAATTCACAATATTTTTCCAGTCTATGATTATTTTTGTTTATATAGTCCAGTGCATTTTTCTCATGCGCTCAAGTTATCTCCCCATAACATTTTGACACTTCCTACCATGCACTTCCTAAAAAAATTAAATTTTTTGTCATACCCATTGATCCCACGATTGGCACGTATACAGAATTAGTCTATGCCCAAAGTGAGTCAAGGGGAAAAAACAATCTTTATCAGGTTTAAAAACTGTGATCATGAATTGCACATGCACTCACTTTTTAGTCTTTAAACCTATTTAGTTTAGAAAAACGTCACCTGAGAGGGGATATGATAACATTATACAAATATATTCGGGGCCAATACAAACCATTGTGTGGAAATCTATTCACAAACCGGACTTTACATAGGACATGAAGCCATGCATTTAGACTGGAAGAAAGAAGATTTCGTCTAAGGCAAAGGAAAGGTTTTTTTTACTGTAAGAACAATAAGGATGTGGAATTCTCTGCCTGAAGAAGTGGTTTTATCAGAGTCCATACAGATGTTCAAACATCTACTAGATGCATACTTGCAAAAACAGAATATTCAAGGATATAATCTTTCAATGTAGGGTAATAACTGCTTAATCCAAGGATAAATCTGACTGCCATTCTGGGGTCAAGAAGGATTTTTTTCCTAGCTTGTTGCAAAATTGGAAGTGCTTTAAACTGGGTTTTTTGCCTTCTTTTGGATCAACAGCAAAAAACAAATGTGAGGAAGGCTGAACTTGATGGACACAAGTCTCTTTTCAGCTATGTAACTGTGTAACATCATCTGCATTAATGAGCTATTAATATTTTGTATATTCAATATAAGAACAACATAGATTTACTGACACATATTTAAACTGTTTACAAAATATCTCCATAGTAGATCCACATATATAAGACTCTACGTTAGGTATTTATTTTCCTTTTCATGTTTACAGGCAGTGTCACAGTCAATGATACTCCAATTTCAATCACTACTGCTTATCACCATCCCCCTGTTTGCTAATTAGAACATACCCTCAACATATCTCTCAAAATGTTCACCTTTAACATTTTTGCAAATCATTGTAGTTCTAAACAGAGACATAGAGAGTGAACCATTTGCACCATAACCTATGCAACAGACTTTAGTGGTTATGGTGATTGAACTATAAATTTAAAAAGGATATGCTTCGTCTGCCTGTTATAGCCTGGATGGAAGCACTATGTGTCACGCAGAGACCTAAATGTGTATTAAAGGTTCATTGTCTCCTTTTGTGGCAGCAAATGAAGATGGCTGCTCCCTGTACCCTTTATTTCCATGCATTATGCACATATAATAAAACGCTAATCATTTAAAAACTCAGTTTGTATAAACATTTCCTGATCATAGTTAACTTCAACACAGACATGAAGAATGTCTTTAAAGATAATCTGCTCAATCTACAACATTAACCATTAAAAAAATTTATGAATGCAGCCTGTGGCATATGACTTTTTACTTTTCAATCAAAAAATTGTTTTCGCTTCAAGTGAACTGCATTCGATGGCCTGTAAAGTAAAATGCACAATTTCTACAAATATTTTTGTCGTTTATTCATTTTTTTACTCCATCAAGGCAGAGGCATGTTCAAAAGGAATATATCACTTGAAAATCTTTGACATGTAACAGAAGTTAAGACAATTGCTTTCACTGAAATGCGTTTGTGTGTGTGTATGTGCGCGTGTCTGTTTATTAATACTAAGGTTTCTTAAATATATTGAGTGATATAATACAGCATTTTGAAGAAAAAAAAAACCTTCATGCATCAACTAAATTAACAGCTGGATTGCTCCAATGACCTGCTGTGCACTCTGAAAAGACAAAGCTGATCCTTGAGCAGCTATGCACCTTCTTTTAATCTGTCTGTAGAAAAAGAAAATGCAATTCCATATTATTCACAGACAAATATAGCACTGCACTGTCTCCCCTGAGACTAAAAGTTCCTGTCTGTGTCTCGCCTACGCATTCTTATCCTCAGTCACATTCAACAATTGACAGTGCAATGCATTTTGGTAATTGTGCAAAAGAAAGTGAGTGAAAGCTGTTGGGAGCTTCTCTAAACTGGTAATTGTGCTGAATTAACAAGACGAATTCTTAATTTAGGCCGAAGTAGCTGAAATGGAAAAAAATGTTCAATTTAGCTAGATTACCAGATAGATTGCAGCTAATGTGGCCTAAAATGTTTAGCTCCCTTGTCAATTCTCAAGTTTCCAGTTTCATTAATAAGCCTCAATATTCCTCTTTGTTAGTTTTCAGATAGTTAAAAAAGCATATTTGTGTGGCGTGACAGTAAGTCAGAATATAGCAAAGTACCAGCAGCTGCCTGAATCTTTGCTGTTTTCTAATCACTTTCACTTGAGTAACTGACATTTCTCTAAATATTCTCTTGCGTTGCTAGATTTATTTAACAAGTGTGCAACATATCTTCTGCTCAATGGCCTTCATTGCGACTCTTACCCTTTTATATATATATATATATATATATATATATATACACACGACTAGGTCTGGAAATATTGGACACTGACACAAGTTTTGTTATTTCAGTTGTTTACCAAAATAAGTTCAAGGTACAGTTAAATATTAAATGTGGGTTTAAAGTGCTGTCTCCCAGCTTTAAAGGACCACTCTAAGCACCCAGACCACTTCAGCTTAATGAAGTGGTCTGGGTGCCAGGTCCCTCTAGGATTAACCCTTTTTTTTTTATAAACATAGCAGTTTTAGAGAAACTGCTATGTTTATAAATTGGTTAATAAAGCCTCTAAAGCCTCTAGTGGCTGTCTCATTGACAGCCGCTAGAGGCGTTTGCGTGCTTCTCACTGTGAGAAGACGCCAGCGTCCATAGGAAAGCATTATGAATGCTTTCCTATGAGACAGGCTGAATGCGCGCGCAGCTCCTGCCGCGCATGCGCATTCAGCCGAAGAGGAGGATCGGAGGCGGAGAGGAGGAGGAAAGCTCCCCGCCCGGCGCTGGAAAAAAGGTACGTTTTAACCCTTTCCTCGCCATCCAGCCCGGCGGGAGTGGAACCCTGAGGGTGGGGGCAACCTCAGGGCACTATAGTGCCAGGAAAAAGAGTATGTTTTCCTGGCACTATAGTGGTTCTTTAATTTAAGGGTATTCACATCCAGAAAGGACGAGTTTATGAATTACAGCTCTTTAACATGAGCCCACTCTTTTTCAAGGGAATAAAAGTAATGAGACAATTGAAACGAAGGATGTTTCATGGACATGGGTGAGCTCTTCCTTTGTGATTTCTGTATAAATTAAGCAGGTAAAAGGTCTGGAGTTTATTCCAGGTGTGCCGTTCACATTTGGAAGCTGTTGTTGTGAATCCACAACATGCGATCAAAGGATTTCTCAATGTAAGTGCAAAACTAGTGGATGATCATAGGATCTTTTCCATGGTAAAGAAAAAAACATTCACAACATCCAGCTAAATGAAAAGCACTCTGCGGGAGGTAGGCATGTCATTATCCAAGTCTACCATAAAGAGAAGACTTCATGAGAGCAAATACAGTGAGTTCACCACAAAGTGCAAACCATGCATCAGTCTCAAGAATAGAAAGGCTAGATTAGACTTGCCAGAAAAACATCTTAAAAAAAAAAAGCTAGTCCAGTTTTGGAACAGCATTCTTTGGACAGATGAAACTGTCAACTTGTACCAGAATTATGGGAAGATATAAGTATGGAGAAGGCTTGGAACAGCTAATGAGCCGAAGCATACCACATCATCTGTTAAACACGGTGGATGCAGTGTGATGGCATGAGAATGCATGGCTTGCAATGATGAAGGGTTCATAGTGTTTATTGATGATATGACACGAGACAGAAGCAGTCGGATGAATTCTGAGGTGTATATGGATATATTGTCTGCTCAGATTCACCCATATTAATTGAAGATGATTGGATGGTGCTTCACTTTACAGATGGACATTGACCCACAACATACTGCGACAGCAACCCAGGAAGTTTTTAAAGCAAAGAAGTGGAATATTTTGCAATGGCCGAGTCAATCACGTGAGTTCTCAGATCTAGCATGCATTTCACTTGCTGAAGAAAAACCTTAGGCAGAAAGACCCACGAACAAACAACAACTGAAGACAGCTGCAGTAAATGCATAGCAATGCATCACAAAGGAGGAAAGCCACTGTTTGGAGATGTCTATGCATTTCAGACTTCAAGCAGTCATTGACATTTTATTTATGATTGTGTTAATTTGTCCAATTTCATTTGAGCCCCTGAAATAACAGAACTGTGTATTAAAGGCTGGCATTACATAAAATTTTCATATAATGGTTTTGTTCAATCCCTTGAATTAAAGTTGAACGTTTGCATTTCAGTAGTATCTTGTTTGTTTCATTTCAAAACCTTTGTGGTGAGGTGTTCAGAGCCAACATTATGGAAATTGTGTCAGTGTTGAAATATTTCCAGACCTAACTTAATATTTATTTATATATATATATATTTTTTTTTTATTATTATTTTTATATATATATATATATATATATATATATATAATGTTAGGTCCGGGAATATATATATATTATATATGATATATATTGTGCAAACTAGTCTCAGTCTTAACATTCAAGTTTTTAAATCTCCAGTTTTATAAATTATAAATTAAAAGGAATGTTTTAAAATAAGACCAAAGTGATTGGGATGTTCTAATTATATTAACTGAGTTTCAATATTAAGGACTATGTTGGTATTTTTCAGATCATGTTCAGCTCCATGGATGCTTGTGGCCTATTTTCCTCTACAAATTGAGTGCCTTGTTTCTCACATTAGTTTAATCATGCTTCAAACTGAATATTTCATGTTAAATAGGCTTTGCAGCTGTAAATTATTTGTCTCTGCATGAAGAGGATGTAACTGATACATTCACAGTGCAGTAAAAGATTGCCACCTAGCAGACAGAACATAGAAATTCTTCTGAATGATAGCCAGCTTTCTTATATTAATTTGTTCTCCATGAGAAATATATTATTGAAATGTCTTCAAGAATTATGTTGATATGGCTGTGAATTATGGTATCACCAGGATTTGTAGAGAATGTGTATGGTCAGGGCATATTTTAGGACCACATAGTTGAACTGGATAGTTAGGAGAGCTGGAGAATCTTTCTATTTTGACTACTCAGGCCTAAAACGTGCATCCAATGCCAATTTTATATATAGTTCAGGTTAGTGAATAAACCTGTTCTTAAGTGAATTACAGTATACAACTATACCTTTTTATAGAACTAACATAATACTTAAAAGACAAACTTTCAAGAGTTTTCCTCTGAAGCAGACCTGAGGAAAAGAGGAAAACTATGTATTACCGGTATGTTATTTCAGTAAAAAGGTATCATGCATCATGCAAAACTCTGGTATTTTTATATCTTGTCTACTGGACTAATCAAGCCAGTCCAATCTACACTACTAAGTTATGCTAAAACAAAGTTTGATCAAAATTTATGGAAAAGTAGACTTGTGCACATCAAGATTTGTTTTATATTCCAAACAAAATTTTCTGAATCAAAAATTTTGTGTAGGACCTCTAATGTTCGGCACTGTGCTGGCTCGCTTTGGTTGAAATAAAGTAAACCAAACAAATTGACTGAACCAGAGACCCCTGCAGATCTATGGTTAATCATGTGATGGCCGGCCAACACTTGCAAACCAGCTATCACATTGAATAAAAAAACTATTATAGTAATAATCCTATGGGGTAAAAGGGAGATTTTATACCTCCACCATGATCAGTGCATCTATTGTTTAGCCCGTTCCTTACTCATAAGACAGTTGTATAGAAATAATTGTTGTAGGCAATAGCAACATCCAGGCAGTAGTAAATAATAACTGGAATAATTAGCAGCTGTCATCCTCTAAAATAGGCTACAAATAGAGCCGATCTCTTAGACAGCGTTCAAGAGCTTAAAGGGACACTATCGTAGCCAGAAAAACTACAGCTTATTGTATTTGTTCTGGTGAGTATAATCAGTCTCTTCAGAGAAAATGCAGTGTTTACATTACAGTCTAGGGATACCTTCACTGACCACTCCTCATATGGCCGCTAGAGATACTTCCTGAGGCAGTGCTGCATGGAGACCCTGTACTTTCCTCAAAGAGATGCATTGATTCAATGCACATCTATGAGAAAATGCTGATTGGTCAGGTCTGTGATTGACTTTTGCTGGCTCTGCCCCAGATCTGCCTCCTTGACAGTCTTAGCCAACCCAGTGCTTTCTATGTAAAAGCACTGGGGTTTGCTGAAAGAATCACTTCTATTGTATCAGCCAAGCACGGGGCAAAGACTGTAATCAAAGTACGATTTTGCTGTATTCATGGGGCAACGTGAGGCGGGGGGAGCTAGATGGTATTTTTAACACTATAGGATCAGGAATATGTTTGTGTTCCTGACCCTATAGTGTTCCATTAAAGGGACACTAAAGACACCCAGACACAACTCATCTCAGTGAACTGGACTCAGTGCAGTGTCCCTCTGTTTTCAAACCTGCAATGTAGCCCAGTTGTGGGGCTCTGAATAAAATCATAAAGTGGGAGAGGGGCAAATATATAATTGAATAAAAATGTACGGGAGAGATAGTGTCTTCCTTTGTTCCTAGTCATGAAAATCATGCTGTGTGCCATGGGTTGGTCTAAGGTTTGTATTTACATCCTTCTACAGAGACAGAGGGGGAATATATCAATGTTTTGGTGAATAATCTGTGCATTTTCTGGGATATGTTTTTTCTGGAGTGAATTATGAGTTCTGCTACTCTTTCCAATAATTAATTGCTTCTGCTTTACTGTTTTCGTAGCACATTCCATTTACTTATTATTTTTACACCTTTTCCACCAGAAACATATTCTATTATATGGGATGTGGCATTCTCCTACACGGCAATTATCTTGGTATAGAAAGTGAGGCAGAATACTTTCAAAGGCTAGGCAAACATAATTATCAAAGTGCAAAAATCTGTCCAAATATACAAAAGATTTTTAAACCCTCCAAAAAAAAGACAATTTGGGACACTTTGATAAACCTATGCTATTGTGTGTATATAACAAATTAATGTTTACTGACTGTGATGAACTGCCATCACTGAGTACTATAAAAAATCTTTTGCTTGCCCACATTGCTTGCCCACATTGTTTCAGATCCTCATGTTGTCCCATTATGGATATGATATTGAAACACAAGGGGTTGTTTGTTCCTGAAAGCTGATGAGCATTAACATGACAAAGGACTTCCTATCTAAGAGGCAAACCAGACATCCAGGCCACTTATGTGGGACTTCTCACACTTGACCGAATAGCTCTGTTCGAGTCCCCAGCTTCAAAGAAGAACTCAGGTTGTAAGCTCTGTCCTTTCATACAATCAGTTAACCCCTTTTGTAATGTTAAAATGTGTGTGTGGGAGTTTGGAACTATTGTAGACTTTTCTTGACCTGAGAAGGAACTTGACTATCTCTCAGGCACAGAGGATCATGGGACGGATAACCCTCTGGACCTGAGAGGGAACTTAATTATCTCCAAGACACAGCGATGCCGGGGCGGGCTTATGTTTTGGGTTACTTTGAATTGAGACCCCCTGTGGGGCTCTGTGCATAAATACTGTGTATCTTGCCTTCAATAAACAGATCCTGTTGTACCCTTCATCAAGTCTTGGCTGATGTTTGGGGTAACCAAGAGCTTTAATCACTGCTTCACTTGGGAGTTGGGAGAATCCCAATGGATATACTCAGTCGGAGTATAGGGGATCCGTTATACTGACCATAACTCATTATGAGGTTTTGTTTATTCCGAGTTGTAGACTCACAGCACCAACATCTTCTAAAAATTAGAATATATAAAAGATAACTAGAGAATGGGGATTCCCAAGTATGTAAATAAACTGCGCAAACAAATATACTGCTGAAAATCACAATTTTTATTTATTATTGTTTTGGAATTTTTAAGAATTTTAAGAGGAGATTCTCCATTAATGTTATTTGAGATGTAGCTAGAGTAGTGTTATGGGGCAGACTAGATGGGACGAATGATTCTTATCTGCCGTCACATTCTATGTTTCTATGGGCAAATGCAAATATTTCACATTTTAGAATGAAATGTATTTCTTAAACTGTGTACTTTGTCTTTAAGATATATTGCAAATTGACAAGGTGTTAGAAATGGAACATATTGTTTTTCATAACTGTTTCTTTAAGCAATAACCTCAGTGCATAATATGTTTGCGCCATTTTGTCCCAGACGAATTACAATAACAATAATGCATAAACAAGCTTCAAGGCTATGCTACGACTCTTTCAGTACACAATATACTGCTGTAACCCCAAGTTAATGGAACTTCCCCAAATCCAGGAATCTCCCACGACTGTGCACTTACGACTTAGTATAAACAACAGATAAGCTATTCAGACTTTAAGATGCCATCTTGAACTAAGTCAGAAGGGTATGTTAACCTATTAATGATATTTGCAAGCATGTAATTTAATCTTATAAACTCTGCTATAATGGATTTTATATTTATATTTTTATATAATAAATATCTAAAAAGACAAAACTATTGCTTCCAAGACAATCCTTATTTTATATTGTATTCTCAGTTATTTATATATGTTAAATAGAGGATCTCTTACTAACTATATAAAATTATGGCTAAGATATCTGTATGGTTAGCCCTACTAAGTTCTATGCTTTAAGACATTATAGTGGTAAATAAGGGAACCACCCGCGGTTACAGTAGGATGTGTAAAGATTATAGAGTGCTGCTTCCTTCTGAGGTAGTATCCCTAAACTCTCTCTCTCTAAAATATGTAACCAATTGTAATTAAGAGAAAGCGCAAACATAAAATTCTTACACATACAATTTAAAATAAACACATTTAGTGATCTTATTTGATCACGAAGATAATAAATAATACTAGTTGCTTAATGAAACATATTATCTAAAAAGGTTAATACCTAGTAGTGTAATGATAGAATATGGAGTGTGCACACTTATATTCTTAAAGGTTTAGAAAAACTCATAAAAAATGAAAATAAGCAAAAATGAAAAAAATCATAAATAAAAATGAAAAATAAAAATAGCAATAAAAATAGAAATAGAATTAAAGTTACCTTTATATAAGAAGAGACGCTCAGTGCCCCCTAGTTCCGTTGGTCTTAGGTGTTTCCGTGAATATAAGGGTAGAAAGCCCAGTGGGTATGCATATATTTATAGCTTCTGGTTCTGGAACAATACGATGTGGACCAAACATCCACTATATCAGCTGGCGTGTATACATACTGATGGTTGTAGTATGTAAAGGGAATTCCTCTGTGGAGTATGATATAAGTGGTTGTGGAGTTGCTGGTATACCGGTCCACGAGTTGTGAAAGAGAGACTTTTACAAATTCTAAAAATATGAGAAAGAAAGAAAGAAAGAAAGAAGGAAAGAAAGAAAGAAAGATTTCAACTTTAAAATGGATTAAATTAACATGGGGTTATTTACTAAACCAATAACTGTCATAAACTCACTATGGGATTGCACATTATAAGCTAAAATAGCCTAGCTGGAAACAATGCTCAGTTAGAGAATTCTTCCCATTTGTTTGTTATGGTATAAAATCCCCAGGTGTTTCCAACAATTCCAGATGTAACAAATAACCCTGAAAATGACAAAGCATAATAAATACATCTTCTCAACATTTTTCATAGAAAAAATGAATAGCAGATGAAAAAAAAATGGTTATAATAAATATATAATACAATAATAATGTAGTTATTATTATTAATGATAATAATATCAAAGAAATTAATTTAACAACAAAAAAATATTTTAAAAGCAGCTGGTTAGTTTGATGCCATGTTTGTACAATAGTAATAATAGAAAATAATAAACAATAGTAGAAAATATCTCCTTAATCTTACAACTTCTTGTTGCTAAGATACCAAATATCAGATGCATATTGACAAAAGAATCCTAAGAAAAGCAGAGCCTACAAAGACTCTAATGCTGCTGCAATACATTTAGAGCTACTGAAGCTATTGTTGATGACAGCTCCCTGTTGACCCAATTCAGCTGTAGCCCGTAAAGGTCGGAACCTGAACCCATTGGAGAGACATTTTCTGGCAAGTGATAACAAAGGCATTTAAAATTAATTGACAGCCTCCATAGGGTCTATGGATGTGGCAAAAATAAACACATCATTTTAGAAGGATTTGCAGATGCAAGGCTGATTCTGATAATGTCAATCGGTAAGCTGGACTTTAAATAATTGTAAGAATTGTTATTATTTACCGTACTGTACTTTGGTAATACGGAAGTTGACTTTCACAGCCTTGATAAAACTTGGTAAGAAGTATCTCTCGAACTTGTATCATATTCTCTAAACAGGATGTTATTAGAGATAAGAACAGATTTTGTGGTTCACACCATACAAACATATGTCTGTTCGAGATGTCCAGATGTCAGGAAGCTCTTTGCAAGGCTACTTAACTAGCTTCATGTCAAAATCTGCCAACAAATTTTATGATAAGCAAGATCTTAGGCAGCATCTCCTTTAAATGTCAGTCAGAGTGGGAGGTGTCCAAGATATTACAGATTTATAGTTTGTGAGACCACAGAAATATATATATATATATATATATATATATATATGTATATATATATATATATATATATATATATATATATATATGTACATACAGGGCCAGTGTTACGTAGCTTGGGAGGAAATACACACAGGCGAAGATGCATTTTGGTGCCCTTACCCTCCTTTAAAAAATTTAAAAAAAAATGGATCTTCACCTGTGTGTATTTCTTCCCAAGCTACAGCCATAATATTTCAGTCACACAGTCAAAGTCATACAGGTACACTGTCATACAAACACAGAAATAATCATACAGAGACATACAGACACAGACACATACAGTCAGAGACATACAGGCAAAGACATTCATGTATACAGAGACATGAAGGCATATAAAGACATGCATACATACAGAGGCATACCGTCATACAGACACATACATACAGACATACAGAAACATACAGGCATAAAGAAACATACATACAAAGACATACAGAAACATACATACAAATACATACAGGCACATACATACATACAGAGACATACAGGCATACAGAAACATACAGGCATGCAGGCATACATACATACAGGCATACAAAGACATGCATGCATACAGAGACATACCGCCATACAGACACATACATATATACAGGCATACAGAAACATACATACAAAGACATACATACATACATACATAAACATACATATGTACAGACACATATATACATACATACATACAAACATACATACATACAGAGGCAAACTGTCATACAGACACATACATACATACAGAAACATGCATACAGAGACACACAGACACATACATACATCCGTACATACAGAGACATAAAGGCACACAGTTACACACATGCATAAAGAGACATATATACAGACATTCAGAGACAAACATACATACAAGCATACATACAGATAGATACATACATTCATACATGGATACAGAGACATACATACATACAGTGACATACATACATACAGAGACATACAGACAGACATACATGCATACAGATACATACATACATAGATAGACATACAGAGACATACATACATACAGAGACATACATACATATATAGACACACAGACAGACAGACATACATACAGAGACATACATACATACATACAGAGACATACATACATAGACATACAGAGACAGACATACATACATACATACATACAGAGACAGACATACATACATACAGAGACAGACATACATAGACATACAGAGACATACATACGGAGACATACATACATACATACATAGACATACAGAGACATACAGACAGACATACATACATACAGAGACATACATAGACATACAAACAGACACATACATATGTAGACATACAGAGACATACATACATGCATACAGAGACATACAGACAGACAGACATACATACAGAGACAGACATACATACATACAGAGACATACATACATACATACATACATAGACATACAGAGACATACATACATACAGAGACATACATACATACAGAGACATACAGACAGACATACATATATACAGAGACATACATACATACATACAGAGACATACATACATACATATAGAGACAGACATACATACAGAGACATACATACATAGACATACAGAGACGTACATACATACAGAGACATACATACATTCATACAGAGACATACATACATACAGAGACATACATACAGAGACAGACATACATACAGAGACAGACATACATAGACATACAGAGACATACAGACAGACATACATACAGAGACATACATACATACATACAGAGACATACAGAGGCATACATACATACATAATTACATTCTTACATCAGTTCAATCTGATCCCTGGGGTGCATGCTCTCTGGCTCTGTGAAGTCCCGTCCTGCAACCCAGCCCATCACTGGGCACCAGCTGTGCTGTGCGGTTCACAGGAAGCATGCGGCAGACACCAGGGTAGGAGGTGGGCAGGCCGAGGCTGGGCTCCGCGGGCGGGAATCTCTGGGCTGCACTCAGCCACGCTACAAATAGTAACTGGCTGGAGGGGAGCGCAGTGCGCTTCCCTCCTTCCGGTCAGCCTGATGTTGCGCCCCCAGGGCTGGTGCGCCCTAAGGCGGCCACCTCGGCCACCATATGGTAGCGCCAGCCCTGGCCCTAAGGTGGCCGCCTGGGTCGCCTTATGGTAGCGCTGGCCTTGTGTACATACATATCACACCCCACTAGTACACATGGAAAGGGGATTGACTAATTGGTCCTAAACCTTCCTCCATGACGTGACGTGGGCTGGTTGAAAATACTAACCTGTAGAGGCTCTGTTTTATATATGTCCTTGCCAGCTTGTAAATTCTACAGGGAGCTGTGATTGGCCAGATTGTTTGCCTGTTTTTTTGTTTTGTGTTTTTGTTTTTTAACACGTTACAGCAAATTAAAGACTTGATTGCAAAAGATGTAATAATTGCACTAAATTAGATTTTCCAATTTAGCCACATTGTTGAATTAAGAACTTCATGGGCCTTGAGCTTAAAATTACCATGGGGCTAATTACAAAATTTGAATTTGTTATTCTGGCATTTTGTGCTTGTAAGATCAGGAGCCAGGCCTCTGTCTGCAATTAGAGTTTGCAGCATAACTAAAATCATGCCCATTTGCACTTATAAACTGGAAACTCCAAACATGTAAAATCCATCTTCACAAATAGGCTCAGGCACAGAGAAATTTGCTGGGAGAGTAATGAGTACAAAAAGTCACTGCCTCTTTGGTCATGGGGCACATGGGGCATTTTATTAGTGTTATAAACTGTTTCCCTTGTTTTTGTTGCTCTGTAAGCTTCCTAATCACACACTATGTATAAGGCACTAAGCACTTCAGCATAGCAACCGATAACAAAAATAGAGCAGTTAAGTTGATAGCCCCATTATACAGACAAACTTTAGATTCACCTTTAAGAATTCTTTTTTATGATAAGAATGTGCCCTTAGAATAATATTTTACTTCTGAATATTTTATTTTTTTCAAAGTTGAACCTATCAAAGTTTTTTGAGTAAATGTAGCCAAATTTATACCAGCAACAATACATTTTTATTTCAAAATATGATTTAGGCATAAAGAGAATCCAGTCGGAACAGAGTCGCTGTGCATGAAACCATAGAAAGTGAAATGCTTTATGCAGTAGATGTTAAAGCTATATTAAGGGTTTAAACACTTTCATTTTCTTGTGTGAATTATAAAGCTAGTAATAAAGTCCCATTAGCCAAGCACCATGCATCAGGCTACCAAGCATAGCCTGATTAAATAGGAGCATCAGGAAGACAATGGACGCTTTAATTGCCACAGATTGTGGATCTTTTCTGTGTTGCCAAATATGTTAATAAAATGTATTTTAAAAAAAAACACATGTACAGATGAACATATCTCTTAACCCACACAATGCACATTGAGGGTAACAAACATGATGTGGGGTTAATTTTATACTAGATGGGCCTACTCTGCCCAATTGCCCATCTAGTGGGTACCCAAGCCATCTGGCCATGTTAACAAAAAGGCACACAACCACTATGGACATTAAAGGTTACTCCAAGTATCATAATTACTAAAGCCAGCAATAGTGGTTGTGATGCCAAGAGTACCCTGGCACCATTCCCAGTAATGAGACAAACAAGAGAGCAATGCTTTGCACTTTTAACAGCAGACAATATACCATGCAAGGCAACATGATCAGGAACAAAAAATAAAACATAAAACAGGCAATCAAACACCCATACGCGTTTCGTGCAACTTGGACACTTGATCACAGACATATTGGTTATAAGTGACATTGTGTGACAGTGTGGACATTGTGAAAGGTCAATCTTCCAATTATCAAACAGAGGGAAAATGTTAAAGGAATAGCAACAGAATCTTGCTTAAGCCTCATATGTGGGTTTTAACCGCTAAACTGTGCACAAACCGACAGGGAGATTAGTGGCAAAGAAAGTGACAAAACTATTAGAAGTATCCAGTATTCTAATAAATGTTTCATAGTGGCGTGGTAAAAAAAAAACAACAGTCATAACCTGTGCATATACTAGTCTTCATTATACACACAGGAGACTGGCTTTTGTAACACTCTGCTCATTATGATGTAAGATGTAGGACAGGGCCGGACTGGGAAAAAAATTAGGCCCGGGCATTTTTCAATCAGAGCAGCCCCCTAAGAAGGGGGCGGGGCCAGATAGGGTGTGTTTTGTCATCACTAATGACAAGCACGCCCCCTCTTAAAGTGAGCATGTTGGTTCAATGCGCAGAGCTGCGCTGAAGAGCTCTGGCATTAGAAAAAGGCCCTGTATTTGTTCTGCGCAGCGCAAGCAAATTTAATAACATGCTTGCGCTGTGTTTGCTTTTAAATTGTCTCTGGTGTCTCAACAAGTGGGATACCAGAGGACAAAAGGGCCAGGAAAGTGTATGGTGCATGTGTTTGGAGCCTGCTTGTGGGATTGCGTGTGTGTAGAGTGTGGTGTGGTATTGTGTAAATAGGTCAATTTCATTTGTGTTTGTGGTGTAATATGTGTGGCTAGGGGCTGTAGAGAGTGTGTGTATAGGGGGCATAGTGTTATAAGGGGTGTAGCGAGTGTGTGCATACGGGCTGTAGTGTGTGTGTATAGGTGGCGTAGTGTGTGTAGGGGTTGTAGAGAGGGTGTGTTTAGATAATGTTGTATGTGTTTGCTGACAAGGAATGTAGTGTGTGTGTAGGTGGTGCAGTGTGTGTGTGGGAGATCTAGTGTGTAAAGGACCCAGAGTGTGTATAGGAGATTGTGTGTGTGTGTGTGTATAGAGGATTAAGAGTGCATATAAGGTAAGGGATCTAGCGTGTATCTGGAGCGTAATGTATGTAGTGCTGTAGTGTGTGTGTGTGTGTGTGTATATATATATATATATATATATACATACATATATATATGTATATTTGGACGTATTGTATGTGTGAGGGGGGCAGTGTGTGTGTATGTAAGAGGGGTGCTGTGTGTGAGGGTGTTTTTATCTGCCGTCACATTCTAATTTTCTTTGTCTGTTAACTCACTGAGGGTTATTTTATATATTATATATATATATATATCTGTAAATATATATATATATGTATATATATGTGTGTGTGTGTGTGTGAGCGAGGGTGCTGTGTGTGAGTGAGGGTGCTGTGTGTGAGTGAGGGTGCTGTGTGCCTGAGTGCGCTGTGTGTGTCTGGGTGCGCTGTGTGTGTCTGGGGGTGCTGTGTGTGTCTGGGGTGCTGTGTGTCTGGGGGTGCTGTGTGTGTCTGGGGGTGCTGTGTGTGTCTGGGTGCTGTGTGTCTGGGGGTGCTGTGTGTCTGGGGGTGCTGTGTGTGTCTGGGTGCTGTGTATGTCTGGGGGTGATGTGTGTGTCTGGGGGTGATGTGTGTGTGTCTGGGGGTGATGTGTGTGTCTGAGGGTGATGTGTGTGTCTGGGGGTGCTGTGTGTGTCTGGGTGGTGATGTGTGTGTCTGGGGGTACTGTGTGTGTCTGGGGGTGCTGTGTGTTTCTGGGGGTGATGTGTATGTCTGGGGGTACTGTGTATGTCTGGGGGTGATGTGTATGTCTGGGGGTGCTGTGTGTCTGGGTGTGTGTGTCTGGGGGTGCTGTGTGCGTCTGGGGGTTATGTGTGTGTGTGTCTGGGCTGTGTGTGTGTCTGGGGGTGCTGTGTGTGTCTGGGGGTGCTGTGTATGTCTGGGGGTGATGTGTATGTCTGGGTGCTGTGTGTGTGCTGTGTGGGGGGTGCTGTGTGTTTCTGGGGGTGATGTGTGTGTCTGGGGGTGCTGTGTGTGTCTGGGGGTACTGTGTGTGTCTGGGGGTGCTGTGTGTGTCTGGGGGTGATGTGTGTGTGTGTGAGTGTGATTTTTTAATTTAAATTTTTTTTTTTTTTATTAATAATAATAATTTTTAAAAAAGTTATATCCCCCCCCTCCCTTCTTACCTTTAGCCTGGGAGGGGGGGAACCGTTTTGCCTGGGAGGGGGGGAGCCGTTCTGCCATGGGAGAGCCATGCTGCCTGATCCCTGGTGGTCCTAGTGGTGAGCGTGAACTCTAGCCTGTAGGCTAGAGTTCACTCTCGCGAGATCTGAGCGTTGCCGTGGTAACCGCGGCAACGCTCAGAATCCCGCGAGAGGACCCGGCGGAGCTGCTGGATAGAGCTCCGCCGGTCCTCTCCTCCCTCCCTCACACCCCAGCAAGCGGCCGCCTGGAAGTGTCTCTGGGCCGGTAAAGGGAGATCTTTGATCTCCCCACCGGCCCATGGAGACACACAGCGGGGCCGGCGCTCGGGTAGTGCTGGCCCTGCAGGAGCCGGCCGGGGAGATCCTGTGATCTCCCTGCCGGCCTCGGCCCCACGGCCATCGCGGCCCATCGGGCATTTGCCCGGTATGCCCGATGGCCAGTCCGGGCCTGATGTAGGATGATATCACTGTTTGCTGTCACCATCTATGTCTAAAGAGATGTTTCTGATGCCTTTAAATGCACCCATATAAGATGGCTGTATCAAAGGGCTTAGGTGTGGCGTGTTATCCTTTTATGAATTTATAACAAAACACTTATTTGCACACAAGAAAAAAAGATAATTGTAACACCAAACACGGAGCACATACATACATATATGTCACACCTACATTATAAATTGTAGATATATAATGTCATATTACAGTGTGTTTCTTAATAAAACCTGTTATGATCGTGAAACAGGACGTTAGACTTGATATGATGTTAACAACAATATTTTGGAATCTGCCCCTTTGCTTTCACTTGAAGGAACATTCCAAAATGGAATACTGTATACTGACAGCTCAATTCACTATTTTCGGTCGGGAGCTGTAAGACTTAATCAGTGGTAGGCAACCTTCGGCACTCCAAATGTTATGGACTACATCTCCGAAAATGCTCCTACAGCTATAAGTTATGTCATATATTCAATCTAGCTAGTTGGGAAAGAGCCTGTAAGAGATGGTGCAGGCTTAAACAGCATGTTAACAATGTTCAGTTATGTGGACAGTCAGAGATAGAAGCATAGCTTCCTTCTATGATGTATCTCACTGAGGGCAAATGCTTAATTAATTTTCGCAAATCACTGCATTTTAAGCATACTTCTTGTGCAGGGAGACAGGAAGAAGGACTCTCCTGCATCATACCCCATGCAAGGATCATAAGTTGCGTAATTTGTATATCATGCTTCTATTAGTTGGTAATAGTTGTTAATGTTTGAACATTTGCTTTCTCCACACTTTTAATATGTAACCTTGCAACTGTTTATTTTATTGTCCTTACACCCCAGGACATACTTGAGTAAACCTCAATATGAATTTAATGGTAAAACACTTTCTAAATAAATAAAACTAAATATTCTAAAACAAAGTAATAAACTGGACGTAAAGTGCGTAAATATCAGCTAATTGGATAACTGAAGACAATACACCAGTCTCTGCAATGCACATCACATTTATTTGTAAGCAATTAGGATTTGCATGTATTTGATTTACTGCCTGTGAAATTAGTTTATTGGATATTTTAGGCTATAATCAATCAGGATGTGCATGCATCTGCCCTCGCATGAGTACTGCACACAATGGACACACTGTGAAATTCTGTTGTACTAAAGCTAGCCAAGAATAGGCAAATACCTCATTTTTCTTTATCGGTTTCTTTCTTTTGTTATTCTATTCTACCTCTCATTTATTTCTAGCCCGAGAACTACTGTCGAGTGCTTCTGAGCCATCTTTCCAGATCTAGCAAATCATTTCTTTGACTCCTACTGGGAATTTGTAAAGCTGTTAGCTTTATAAAAATAAAATCAGTATATCAGAGACAATTTTCAAAGTTGTTTTATTGCAACCTGTGATTTGCCGAAGGAATTCAGTGTTATACTATTTTAAATGTTTACAAATGCTAGACTTCCTCTTAACTTTTTGATTGATCATATCCATTCTGTCTAGCTGCCATTTTCTCAGCTTTTACTTCAGTCTCACTTATTCTCCAACTTTCGTCACTCCATTATACCCTCTTCTCATCTATTTAGTTGTAGTTAATAATTTTTACATTTTATTTTCTCCTATCACTATCATATAAATGCTGTCCTCTTTTCTTTATTCTACCATGTCCTACTATTTCACCTCTATCCTATCCTTTTTTTTTCTCTATGTTACTATGAATTTCTCTCTCGCTGGATTCCTGACTTGGGTCAAGGGTGCGTGGAGGACAGAGAGAACCCAGCCAAGCTGTAACGCTGGCCACAGGGACTACTCAGAGTTGCTAGGAAGCAGTGATTGGCGGAGGCACCCAGTCAGGGTGCCATACCTACCTTGCCTCTTCCCTTGTCCTTGCTTCTCAAATAGCTTGCTCAAATTGCTTCTTAAATAGCTTGCTGTTTTATGTTTTGATTTCTGTTAGGACCAGATATGACTTTAGGTCAAGTTTTTTATCACCTATTTTGTGGGGAAGTCGAGCATGTCAACTTTTTAAATAAGTTCATAATGACAAAACAAAAAAATGAAAAAAATATTTTTATCTGATTAATTGCTATGGTCTATTTTCTGCACCTTTATTATAGTTGAGTGGGTTTCAGAACTTTTTATAATAATATATTAATTGATATAGCCTACATCCTACTGTGATATATATATATATATATATATATATATATATATATATATATATGTGTGTGTGTGTACTTTTCTTTCAAAGCCTTTTCGGTACATTCATTTGGCCCGAGAGAGTTGACAGCCTTTGGAAAGGAATCATTTGGATACAATAATATGAGTGGACATGCCAGGTCACAAAGTGTCAAATTAAGTTACATGTTTTCTGAAAATAGAATATTTGTTCATGAACATATTGCTGACACCAAACGAGGACAGATGTGTCATGCCCTCGCAGGATCATATTTGTTTTATTCTGCATAATATTTCTTCACAAGTATTGAGAACACAGAGGAAATTCATGGGATACGGCGCCAAATAAAGCATGCAGACTGTATACAATTGACATATGACTGACAAAGTTTTGATAGTTCTCCTAGAGTGAGACTGTAATACACTAACGGCAATGACTGGACACATGAAAGGATAATATAGGACATATAGCCCTTGGTGCTACTTTAAGGCTTCCACCAAGGTTCCTTCATAAGGATTTCGGAAACTTGATTCACTGCACTACTTTCATTATTTAAAATAGTTTAACATTGGGTCGGTACTATAAATAAATCATTTTTAATAATACCATATTCAAATTCATTAATCTCTAAAGTAGTTTCTTAATTTTGGATCGTGATACTTGATATTGTCACACAGGAAAGATTGTTAATATATTTCTATATATGTACTTGCTCTTGCTCTTATGGTAGTAAAATATTGAGCCCAATCCTATTCTATGTAAGCAAAGAAAGTAGTCTAAGCACGCAAGTGTATTATAAACAGAAATATAACAAATATGCACATGGGATAAAATGTATATATTTGGCCTTTTTTGGGGCTGAAAAAAGAAGATTTTAGAAAAAAGAAGACATCAAATGGTAAGTTTTATTTATTTTTACAGATATTTAGTTCTCTTGTTCCCCTCTCACTATTCTTAGGGTGAGGGGGGTAGGTAGGGATTTATTACATTTTTTTGGGTGGTGGGGGTGACTAGGGGCTTGAGGACCCATAGACACCTGGGGGGGTTAACATTTTCATTTAGGGCCCCCACCCACCGCTCATGGGTTGGGGCCGGGGAGGGAAGACAATAGGTCCCCCCCCTTTATTGTAATTTATGGCCCCCACCCGCCGCTCAGGAGTGGTGGCCAAGGGGGAGGACAATAAATCCCCCCCTTTTGTTATTTAGGGCCTCCACCCGCCGCTCAGGGGTAGGGGCCGGGGTGAGGACAATAGGTCCCCCTCTGTTTTTTAGGACCCCCACTCGCCACTCAGGGGTGGGGGCCAGGGGGACAATAGGTCCCGCGTTCAATTTAATAACACGGCACTGGTGGGGGCTCGGGAGGGGGGATACTAGGGTTGTTTTGTTTTGTTTTGTTTTTTAATAGTGAGCAGCCACAGGCTGCCTACCGTTTAATAGACATGCCCCTAATCGCGATATAGTGAGTAGGGGCAGATTATTTACTAATACTAAGTAATCTTTACCAATTTAGGTCTTTCAGCCTTTTGGTAGATAGCTCCCTAATACTGTAGGAATTAGTGTGTTATCTATTAAGCGGATGCAAGATGCAGCCGCAGCACAAATCGGATCAGAGTTTCATTCGTTCAAATGAAATTCCGATACGAACAAAGTCCCGAATTGCATCCTAACATGAATGAACCAACTGTTCTTATTCTGTTAGGACGCAATTCGGTAGTTTCACTGGCATTGTGTCTAAAATGACAGGACGTTCGAGAAAAGTGAAAGGAGGCATCGCGAGAACATGGAGGAAAGGTGAGAATTGTGGGAAAATTGCTCTGACCACTGGAAATTAAGCACACTTTGCACCTCCGCTGGTCATAGCTGGTCAGGCATAGGAAACCTCCATATGGCAAATAGTCCCTACTTTGTCTTATGATATTAAAGAAAACTAGAGCAGACAGGAAGAAATGAAGAACAGATCCTGACAGAGGGAGAGAAGAGGAATTGATTAAAGAAAGGTAAATTCGGCATGACACTGCCACTTTCAAGTGCCTCTGATGCACAAAATATATAAATATACAACCATAAGATCCAACTTCATCTGGATCAATAAATGCAGATATCTATAGCATATAAGTAGCACTTCATATACTTGTGTTATTTTTGGTTACTGTCTTGTCTAATCACTATTTATAGTTTTTCTAATACTGTCCAAAAGCAACAATGTTACAACACAATAGACGTACTATAGACATTGATTAAGGTACAGCATCTTACCAGGAGTTCAATACCCATACAGATAAAATACACATGCCACTTCAACTTGTTAAAAATATATAAGAACTAACAACCCTAAAGAGACGTGATGGTTTCATTTAGACATTCTGCTGATGAAAATGATATCAATAGCTAAAAAAGATGTAAGAGTGAACGAAATGCAATTTTCAGTTAGACATCAAATAATTGTATGCTTTCTCTGCAAGATTGGTCTTGAGAGAACATTCGTACCATTGTTAACTGCTATTTTATCGATCACTTGAAAATCACAGCCCTAACTCACAGTTAATCTCTTCTTAAATATAGCCCTGAATCCTTCAGTGCATGATGGACAGATGAAAATGTGAAATTGAGATAAAAATCCATAGGATCAAGCATGTTATAAATTATGTCCTACGCATTGCCTTCTGATATCTATTTTTCCAATAATAAGTGAGCTGGTTTAGTGTTTTATAACAACGTTTGTGTGCCTTTGTTCTCTTAATCATGCTAAAGAATGACTTTCTTATAAATAATGCAGATGGTTTATTGCTACAATTGCATTGCATTTTAGAAGAAGGAAAAAAAATTAAGCAGTTAGAAACACATCCTGTGATTGTGTTGGAAGGATTCATTTAAGAAGCATGAAAAGTTTTATAACACAAGAAATCAAAGCATGCTGTAATGGAGTATACGTAAAGAAGCTTTATCTAAACCACTAAAAGAAGCTGCAATACAGCTAGACTACTTGCATCATCGTGCTGCCGTGCCAACTCTGATTTATTACAAACGTATCTTGGGGATATAAGTATGGTATGCATTACTGTGAGCATTTGAAAAAAGAAATCCCAGATGCTGGACTGTCACATAAGTAAGAAATTATATTAATGTGTGCTAGGATACTAACATTTCTGTGCTGCGTTGGGATAGATTCTATATTTTTTCTAAAGTCAGTGAACACTAACATTTTCATTTGGAGATTTTCTGCAAAAGGAAACCTGCATGCCATTCACAATTGTTATTCATGATACACTGTAATAGTGGCAAGTATAATTTTATAGCTCTCAGATACTACAGCACATTCAAGGACCATATTTATGTTATAGTCAGTTTACAGTGGTAATAAAAGAAACTGAAGTCTAAATAAGTCAGGAAAACTTAATTTATTTCCCTACCCCATATGCTGTGGGTCTGGAAGCTGATTAAGCTTAGTAATTGGCCTACTTTTTTTCTCTTTTTCAACATGCTTTGGAATAGGAAGATTTTGGTAAAAATGTACATGTTCATATGTCAGGTCTTTGAAAATTCTTATTCCGGAAGTTATAAACTGGACTAGAGGGTTACAGCACATACTGCTCCTCTCCCCCTTATACACTCAACTGACAATTCTTAAGCATCTTCCCATATTCTATTGGACGGCAGGATGCTCAATATCCTGTTCACTACTGTACAGTAGAGTCATGTCCTCTTGATCCATTAATGCCCAATGAAATGTTATATAGACCCATACATTGACCCGATCCCTGATGGTATTACACAAAACCATTTGACAGTTTTATGGTATGTAGGATGGTCTCTGGGTGCAGCATATTACTAAGTCAATGGATGGAAAGCATTCACAGACTGAAGAATTTCTAAGTGACACTTACATTATTTATCCATCCTCCTTATTAGAGCGAAGAGCAGCACTGAGTGCGAATAATAATCAGATGAATAAATTCATATTCTGTCATTATGATGATGCATGTATGAAAATAATCTCCCATAGTGAAAAAGCTTACTCAATGTATGCCTATACAATCATTGCATAAGAAAAACATATAACATGTTCACTTTTTTTTTTCAGCTCCGTTTATTCCATCTAGTAACACAGACAGCATTGTGAAGTTTGATCAGTACGGTGACGGACTTGGCTTGTACAATGTATTCAATTTCCAGTACAATAGTGGCAAATATTCATACCTAAAGATCGGTCAGTGGGCAGAAACCTTGTCATTGGAAGTGGACTCAATTCAATGGTCCAAAAGTCTGGTTCCTACATCGCAGTGCAGTGACCCATGTGCTCCAAACGAAATGAAAAATATGCAACCAGGAGATGTATGTTGTTGGATTTGTATACCATGTGAAAAATATCAATATCTGGCAGATGAGTTTACCTGCACTGACTGTGGACCAGGGCGCTGGCCTTCACCAGACTTAACAAGCTGTTACGATTTGCCAGAAGACTACATCAAGTGGGAAGATGCATGGGCCATTGGACCAGTGAGCATTGCATGTCTTGGTTTCTTGTGTACATGCCTGGTTGGAGGAGTCTTTATCAAGCATAACAACACTCCCTTGGTGAAGGCTTCCGGTCGAGAACTCTGTTATATACTCTTAATTGGAGTTTTTATGTGTTACTGTATGACATTTTTCTTCATAGCCAAACCTTCTCCAGTCATTTGTGCTCTTCGCCGTCTGGGACTTGGAACCTCTTTTGTAGTCTGTTATTCTGCTCTGTTAACTAAGACAAATCGTATTGCCAGGATATTCAGTGGTGTAAAGGAAGGTGCACAAAGACCTAAATTCATAAGTCCTAGATCTCAAGTTGCCATATGCTTAAGTCTTATTTCCATTCAGATCATAATTGTATCTGTGTGGCTCATGCTGGAATTTCCTGGAACGAGACGCTTTACACTTCCTGACAAAAGGGAAACTGTTATACTGAAGTGCAATGTAAAAGATTCCAGTATGTTGATCTCTCTAACATATGACGTTGTGCTTGTGATATTATGCACTGTATATGCCTTCAAAACACGGAAGTGTCCAGAAAATTTCAATGAAGCCAAGTTCATTGGATTTACGATGTATACAACCTGCATCATCTGGCTGGCTTTCCTGCCTATCTTTTACGTAACATCAAGCGACTACAGAGTAAGTTTATTCACAACATACGCCTGTCTGATATTAATAGGAATCAAAAGGATTTTCCATTCATGTAAAAGTATGTTATCTTTGTCATCTATGTCGTTATGAAAATGAAAGAAACCTGAACTGCTAGTTACATTTTTCATGACACATGATTTCATGAAAGAGTTAAATACTCCTAAACAGTGTTAATTTTGGTGGCAAATTTTAATTTAGTTTTAGTCATAGTTTTTTGACTAAAAAGCCATTTTAGCGTTAGTTGTATTTTATAGGGACTTGCATGGGCAAAAAAATTGGTTCGGTTTGGCATTTCCGAAATTCGGGACTTTGGCAATTTGGCACTTACCCTACCTCTAACCCTAAACCTAATCCTAGCCTAAACTCTAGCTTTTCACAATGTAGAAATTAAGACAAACAGACTCCAGGAACCAGAACCACTTCAAATCACTGAAGTTGTCATGGTGCTTGCAGTAACCATTTAATAGACATCTAACATTTGTTTTGGTACATGCATCATCTATTGTGGTATTGAGGAGACAGGCAGCAAATTTTACAAATCTATATTAACATGACATGTAATTGTTTATTTTACAGGTCCAGACAACAACCATGTGCATCTCTGTAAGTCTGAGTGGTTTTGTCGTATTGGGCTGCTTATTTGCACCAAAAGTTCATATCATTCTGTTTCAACCACAGAAAAATGTTGTTACACACAGACTTCATCTAAACCGATTCAGTGTCAGCGGCACAGCAACTACATATTCCCAGTGTAAGTAATACTTTTCCTGACAGTAAGTTTTAAAAAATAACCAGTTTTTGCACTGAAAGTGGCACTGCCGTTTTTTTTTCTTTCATTCAGTTTCCTTTCTTTATGTATCTTAACGGTTATACCACCTTGCCATTTGTCTTTATTTATATTTATTATCTTTACTCACTATATATATGTATACTTATATAAAGACAAGCTACAAACTATTCACTGTAACCCAAAATATAAATTCTTTGTTACCCAGTGTTCAGCAACACTTACTATAGAAAGTCAGGATACCAGCACTTCAGGGTTTTCTTTTTGCCTTCTTTATTCTGTATAATCCATATTAGATCGTCAACATTTTAATTCCTTATAGGAACTTTCATCAGGACAACACAACACAATATAACTGTGAAGAAAATAGACTTTTATTTGGCATTTTCTTCTTTGTTCGGTACTTTCCCTGTTTATTACCTCTATATTGAATATATTGGTTCGGTAGTTTGAAACTACTGAACGCCAACCCCCCTCCTGGCTCATTAACTACAAAGGAACAAGCTATTAAGTACTCCCTGGGCGGCCGCTGTTCGTACAGCCGAACGCCACGTGGAATAGAAAATAGCGGCCATCTTGTTTGCACGAGGGGAGTCAGCGGGACTTGGTCATCGAGTGTCTGGAACTAAAATTGGACAGTCGACCTCCCGAACCACCACTTAAACTACCGAACACCGGCTTCCTTTACTTCCCGAATAGCCAGGGGAGCGCCATTCAGTAGTTCTGTGCAAACGGACAAGGGGAGCAATCGCTCCTATGAGCCAGGAGGATCCATTCGGGACTTTGTTCAGTTTTTACCTATTTGTGAATTGACCGACCGCACACGCTGAATTTGTGGAACTGTTTTGGGCAGGAGCCGCGTGTGTGGTCGGTAAAAGGTACCCTCCATACTTTTTAAGAACCCCTGAACCGATCTGGGTGAAATTTGGATAAGTTGGTCTCCCAGATTGGGGCTATCAGGGGATATGTAATTTGTGGGGATACCTGGTGGGGAAAGGGGTGTTCTGAGTTTTGGGGAAATTGTGTGCTCTCTGCCTGGAGATAATTGTCTCAATATCTCCCAGGCAGAGAGAAGGCGTGTATTACTGTAAATCTGTATGTTGATTGGCTGTTGTCTTTGTTTGCTGTGGGAGGTCCTCTTGCAGGAGGATTTCTCATAAAAGCCCGTGTGTTGTCAATAAAAATCATTCCTGTTACACCCTTCATGAAGTCTAGGCTCATGTTTGGGGGATATTCTATTTGCTGGGAAGAATCATCTGGGAACTGCATTCATTTATCCTATTCCTCTACTCCCTGCTGCAGCTATAATCACTTATGCTCAGCTGTTGGGAAAAGGAACATAAGACCGCAGCACCATAACCACTGCAGGTCTTAACAATAACATAACATAATTTGTTGTCCTGATGAAAGTTCCTATGAAGAACTGAAACACTAACTAATATGAAACTATCTAATATGGATTATATAGAATAAAGAAGATAAAAAGAAAGCCATGCAGTGCTGGTATCCTGACTATATACATATATATATATATATATATATATATAAAGATTGATCATCCACAACATTAAAACCACCTGCCTAAAATCGCATAGGTCCCCCTCATGCCACCAAAACAGCTCTCATACATCGAGGCATGGATTCCACAAGACCTATGAATGTGCCATTTGATATCTGGCATCAAGACATTAGCAGCAGGTCCTTTAAGTCCTGCAAGTGGCGAGGTGGGGCCTCCATGGATTGGATTTATTGTTCCAGCACATCCCACAGATGCTCAATTTGATTGAGATCTGGAGAATTTGGAAGCCAAGGCAATACTTTGAACTCTTTGTTATGTTCCTTAAACCCTTCCTGAACAATGTTTGCAGTGTGACAGAGTGCATTATTCTGCCTGTTGGGTGCTCAAAACAGCCTCTTCATAAACAAAACTAGAAAACTAGAAATGGTTTATTCATTATAATTTAGTGATTTTTATGTTAATCTGTTTGAAACAATATATGTGTGATTTTGTGTCAGTTAGTGTGTGGTATTGTGGATATGCAGCAGTGAGAGGCATGTCAATAACAATTTTAATTTTCTGCTAACTTTGCAGACTGTTTTCCTAGAAATCTTTATTGCTACTATGAAAACTACCAATATAGCTTAGATCAATAGAAAGAGCTAACCTACAGGGACAATAACGACCATTACATTGCAAGCCCAGTAAGAAAACTAATGAGAAACAACACACAAGAAGCACAGATTTGCAAGAATTCTATTTGTACACTGAGCATTGCCAAATAATTATATCTAACTAAATTTAATTTATAAAAACAGACATGTTACTAGCTATCAAACTAAATGTAATTCACAAAAACATAGACATGTATGCATCCAAGACAATTACTTTACTTCTTGTAAATTTAGAAGCAATTGCATACATTTGGTGGCGCTTAATTTAGTGAACCTTTATGCCTGCTTGTTCAGCAAATACTTAAAGGGACGGTATAGTCACTAAAACAACCTAATGATATGAACACATTCTAAAGAGTCACTATATGTACTATAGCCCCTACAGTTTACCTCAATGGTTTTGGTGCAAGATTCCATAGGTACAGTCCCATGGAGTCTGTATCAATTCAGCTGGTGCAAGATTCCATAGGTACAGTCCCACGGAGTCTGTATCAATTCAGCTACTTTGAATGGATTAACAGCAATTCAGTGCTATATACTAATATTCTAGACTTATATGGAAGTCCATAGGATTCAAGTGGGCATTAGGTGTCAGAGAATACTCCAGTTTTTGTCAAATAACTTTAAAACAGATGAAAATCAAAAGGACTGCACCCATGGCTTCTTACCACCATAACTATTACAATACCCTGCAGTTGTAATAGTACTACGAGTATCCCTTTAAAGATTATTTCAAATAAAAAACAGACCCAATGCAAACCATTAGGGAAAAATTCCTATTAGATGCCTCCTAATTTCTTGCACACCATACTAATCATTTGAAATCCATATGAAGTAATGTAAAAGGCCTGTTCTTGAACACCTGACTAAACACTCTAGGCTCTTGATAGAAAAATAAAATAACTATAGGGCTGTTGGCAATAATAGTTTAAATTGACTGCATCAATCTCTCCTTAATACTGCTCCCTGAAACATTGCTAATCATCTTTAATACTTTATGAATACCCAAGGCACAGCTTAACAGACTGTCTGTTTTAAATATGTCATTATTCTGCAGTAGGGGTAATAGCTCCCTTTATATCTCCATTTAAGGCAGTGCTGTACAACTTGTATCTATCTGTCAGTCTATGTACTTAAACTGTGTATAGAGTGAGTAAGCCTTTCTTCTATTCACTCGAAGATGTGCTAGAACAGGGATGCCAGCACAGATCCCTAGTTGTTCTAGAACTATAACTTAAGAATGGCAGTCATAGAAGTTGCATATCTGCAAAAGCTGAGGGTCTACCTTTTGGCTATCCCTGTGCTATATAGTATGTATGGTCATGGGGGGGCAAGGGGGAGCACTTGTCTGTCTCCCCCCCAAACCTCCATTCTGGATTTTTCAGCTTGTTCTGCTATTTTTCTTGTGAGATTGCAATACCGGCGCCGGCCAGAAGGTGGCGCTGAGTATGGAGAGAGACAGGAATAGGAAGCTACAGCTTATCCCTGTTTCTCTCTGACTGAATCCGCAGGGGAGCAACACGTGCAGCCAGCAGAGACCGCCTACAGATCAGGGAAGTGAGGCATGGGGGGGGAGAGATCAGGGAAGTGAGGCATGGGGGTGGCAGAGGTAGCCTACAGATCAGGGAAGTGAGGCATGGGGGGGAGAGAAAGCCTATAGATCAGGGAAGTGAGGCATATGGGGGGGCTCACAGGCAGACTCACAGGCAGCCAGCAAGCCGTCACGGCACAACTAGTCACTACAGGAGTGCTGTAAGAAATGCTGGACACCCTGGCAAGCAAAATGCAAGCCACAATATATTCCGCTATTGCAGATCTGAAAAAGGATCTTACAGATTTGGGGAATTGCACCTCACAAATAGAGGACAGAATGGAGGATTTTGCTACATCTCACAACACCAAGGCAGGGAAAATGGAGGGGCTGGAAGGCAGACTCCTAGCATGTGAGTCAAAAATAATGGACATGGAGGATTGTTCCCACCGAAATAACCTCCGTCTGCGGGGGGTGCTGGAGGAAACAGGCCCCACTGACCTGCACCATATGCTATAGAATTCTTCTGCTCCATGGTCCCTGACATACCGGCAGATATGCTTCTCTTGGACCGCATCCACCGCACAGCCAAACCCAAACACCTACCTCCATCTACACAGAGAGATGTCCTGTCCAGGGTACACTTTTACCACATGAAAGAACTGATACTACGATCACATCGAGAATATGCAAACATACCTGCAAAGTTTAAGGAAATACAGATCTTTATGGAGTTATTAGCCGAAACACTCAGAAGAAGGAATATGTACCGAGAAACAACTGAAGCACTTCAACAACACAAAATCCCCTATCACTGGAGTTACCTGGCAAAACTGTTGATCTAGAAAGGTGGCAAACTGATCCCAATCCTCTCTAATACTGAAAGGACTGACCTCCTGCATACATGGGGCCTGGCTCCAAAACCAACCACAGGCAGCCCAACACAAAGCCCTCCGCTGAGAACAGAATGGAAGACCTTGAGAAAGAGAAGGCCTTCCCCAAGAGATGAGTGATGCAATCTTGCATACATGAGTGCTCCGGTACACCCTATACCACCTCATAATACCACTGAACTGATGGTGTACACCAGTACACCAGTTTGACACAAGGGCTTTCAATAGCCTTAACTCTCCCAAACCCTAACCTCTGAGCCCACAATCTCTTGTTAGGGTGTGGGAATCAGCATTTCACATAAATCACCACCTGAGCAAAAAACAGAAAGGTGAAACACTCTGCACATGGCCGAGGGGTAAAATTAGTCTTCCCATACCCAAAGAAGATGAACCTCCAGGAAAGTGGGGGAATGTGCACCCGGGAGGGATAACTGGCATACCAATGGGGCACTCAGGTATCACACAAGCGTGAGGGAACACAGGGACATATTGGGAATGTGAATGTGTTATTATGCTAATTAACTCTTATTGTACCCTGCAACTGAAAGGTATACCAGGTTTATTATACAGGTGTTTCCCCTGATGGCTTCACAGGCTATTCATCTGGACATGCACCTAGGGGACAGCATGATATTTAGAGGGGGGGGTTGCCTGTAATACATAGGTCACTTTGTATACGAGATTGGGAAGTGGGGAAATCCCCCAAATACACTTCCCATCTTTCCCCTGTGGACCACACTCCCCAACTCACATAGGCCCTGGGACATCAGGTCCCTCCCTAGACAGGTGCCAGCAGACTGGCCCCTACATACCATCCCTCCCAAGTAAGAGACGCCACCCCTCCTCCAACAACAGCTTGCAGTGGTAATGACACTGCACCCTGACGTTCCAGATACTCATGGCACTCAAGCCCAAGAGCACTCGATTGATATTTACCTGGTTGTAATAGATACTAGCCATTACAACCTACCATAGTGCTTTAACTGACTGGAGCCCATCCAGAGGCAGACCGTCCCACTTGGTTTCAGACTCTGTCCACCCACTACTCCCCCACCCAGAAGGTGATTTGGATAGACTTACCAGATACCTTTGATTTACAAAGTATAAATTGTTCTGTTATACAGTTGCTCCGCACCTCAGCATGACCCTGACATAGCACACCAGCGACCCAGAGAGCACACTCTCCTTAAGACTACTAATCGACTACCACTCCAAAAGGGAGAGATAGTGCGGCCCCAGAAAGGCCAAGGCAACACACTTAGAGTTCACTATGCCACCTCCACCACGAAGACACTCTACCTCAAACACACTCAACATTCTCTAGTCCTGGAAGGCCCCAGGAGAGACAAGTCTCTGTCAAAAGCGACACAATGACCCCATATACACATTATGAAAATATACACACATAATGTATGGGGACTGAACTCCCCCAAAAAAAGTTCTACCCTCCTCAAAGAACTTGCACAAGCCCAAACTGACATTATATGTCTCCAGGAAACACACTTTAAAACCAACTCTTCAACCATTATAGGGCGTAAGATATATCCAAATCAATTTCATGCCACATCACCCACGAAAGTAGTAGTATATCCATCCTCATAAGCAGGCATCTTGCCTTTAACAAAATAGCCCTCAAACTGGACCCCCAGGGCAGATACATAATCCTAGTGTTCATCAATAATAGCACCAATAATAATATACACCAAATGTATATACACCAAACACGAATCAGCCAAATTACCTCCACACCCTTCAGAACCGTATCACCCAGTATCAAACAGGGACCACGGTTATCTGTGGAGATTTCGACCACATCCTAGACCCGACCACAGACTCCGACCTGATTTCAACCATATCCTAGACACGACCACAGAATTCCCTACAGCTACCTTCACCACCGCGAGATCAAAGTTACTACACAAACATTACAACTCAATAAACAAGACACTCACTAAATTTGGTCTTTATGACTTTTGGCGAACATTCCACCTAAACGAACGTGAATACACCCACTACTCTCAAGTACACAACACTTTTTCCAGGATTGATGGCTTTCTCATGCATAGCACACATCTAAACCAGGTTTTGGCCTGCGAAATAGGAACATTGACATGGTCAGACCACAATCCGATCACGCTCTCCATAACTGACCATTACCAATACAAGAACCACAGCCCGTCAAGACTAAATGAGAGCCTCCTACACGACCCCCAATTTGTCAGCTCCTTACATTCAGAACTGTCACAATACTTTGAAATAAACGATACGGTAGACACGAGTCCGACCGAGGTCTACTGATCAGTACAACCTCGTACCTTAATAAAAAATCACCACATGACTCTTATACAAAACCTTGCAAAACTGCAAGCCCTACATAGCGGAAATCAAATTTCCCCCAATGACGAGACTAAAAATAAAATACAAGAAACTCAAACATTTATTAACAATATAAAATTCCAGAATGCTAGCTACACGCTTAAGAAACTAAAAGCTACCTCCTTTGTGATGGGAAATAAAGCCACCAAAACACTAGCACAGAGACTCAGAGATAGGCAGGCCCAGACCAGAACCCTTTTTCTCCAAACCAAAACAGGACAAAAAAATATACGAACCAAAACAAATATGTGATAAGTTTGCGAATTATTACTGCACATTGTACAATCTCAAGAATAACATAGACGTTACTCAACCAACACAAGCCTCTATTGCTGCATACCTACCGGACATACACCTACCCACCTTAACTGAACAACAATTAACACAATTGAATGATCCAATCACAGAGGACAAAATCATTCAACGTATAGACGCCATGCCCAAAGTGTGGGCCGAACGGTCTAACCAACCTCTACTACTTCACGTTCAAAACCATAATTCCCCCTTACTTAACGAAGACCTTCAACGGGGCAACCCTGGCGGGTTCCTTCCCTACAGAATTCCTTACAAAATATAGCGAGTAGGGGCAAAATTTACTAATACTAAGTAATTTTTACTTGGTATTAGTAAATGTGGCTGAAAGACCAATTTAGGTCTTTCAGCCTTTTGGTAGATAACTCCCTAATACCGTGGAAATTAGGGAGTTATCTACTAAGCGGCTGCAAGATAAGTCCCGAAGTGCTTAAGTGCCGAAGTTCCGTAGTTGCCAAAGTTCCAAAGTGTCGAAGTGCCGAAGTTCCGTAGTACCGAACCGAAGTGACAAAGTTCTGAATTGCCGAAGTCCCGAATTTCGGAATGCCGAACCGAAAATTTTCCCCATGCACATCCCTATTCACCGCCAAAACTATTATAAATTACAGAAATAGATAGAAAGAATACTACACAGTTGACAAAATAACTTCTGTAACTGAGCTCCCTGTACCCCTGGCTGGGTACTTCCGCCAAGGACCACTTCCTAGCTGGAACAGGGGACAAACCGCAGCACTTCTGCCCACAGTCGCCCATAGTCAGTGTGCAGGAGGCCAGCTTCCACACTCCTCCAGGAGTCCATGGCAAACGTCTGTGAACTGTTGTGATTTTCAAATGTACCTTATACCTCTCCTCCCCCCCCTTTTTTTTATTCTGCACCCCATCCCAGCCTTGAAATGACAATAAACTTTAAGTTGAATAAAAAGAGTGACTTGTAGCATTTTAAGAGTTCTTTTTAGAACTGTAAGAAGCGACAACTGTAACACCAGAAAGGAGTGTCTTTTTTTGGACACTCACTGAATATTATTTTATGTCCATTTTTTCTTTCAATAAATCTATAATTAAATCCATTTTGACACTATGTTTGGTTTTCGTGTTGGGGGTACGTGTTTTTGTACTGTTAAGGGTATCACACGTTGAGAAAAAGGATTGTATAACAAAAATGTTTGTGTTTTAGTGTGTGTCTTTCAGTAAAACATACAGCACTTAGGTGTATTGCAATATTGTTGTTGGGCTCATTCCATTTATTTTTGATGATTTATAGTATATGTAAAAAAGCACTGCTAAGATTACGTGAGTGAGTTTTTTGCTAACTTTTAACAGCATTTTCATTCTTTTCCCCAGCTTCGGCAAGTGCACACTATACACCAACCATTTGCAATGGAGGGGAAGTTCTCGATTCTACAACATCGTCCTTATAATTGTGATCAGCATTTCTGTCCTCCAGGTTTCTAGACTGTTAGATTATATGCACTTGTTGTGCAGTTATGTACTTTTTTTTTTTCTTTTTTTTAAGAAAATAAATATTTTTAAGGACTGTAATCAATGATGTTCTAGAGATTTTTAGACTGGTATTATGACCACTGTTATTCACACATATAGAGAAAGTGTAGATATGGTGCGTTCTCTACACAATTTACTGTGTCCACTTAAACAGTGATAAATTAATTTATGGCATTTGCCATTTCAGTATAAAGGTTGCTTACTTTCCTATGATGTTTTTGTAACCTAGGTTATTGTTGTAACCAATTTTAGAATGCATTTCAGTTACAGTAAGTGTAACTGGTTGTTATTGCACAAAGAGCAGCAGTATTAATGTAAAGATGCCAGTAGAAAAACCTTTTCATTGAGGTTTCCAGCATGTTTCTTCTTGGTAATTTTAATTGGTATATGTTGCACTGATATAGGAGTTTACAGAGAGAGAATAAACTGAATGAATGTTTGCTTATAGCTCTGTCCTATGAATGGAAATTGAACACAAAATACTAACAGTATTACTGTAGTCAACCAATCCATTTACATTTCATGATAACACTGTTATTCCTGTAGGACCGTTCTGAAAATGAACTCAAAAACCAATGCTCAATGATATCCATTGTTCTCCCACAATCATTGGAACTCTACTGTTCACTGCAACTCTATGGCAATCTTCTATCAAAAACTTCTTCCTAGTCTATCCAAGGACAAAGTAATTAGCACCAATCTTCATCTCAATTGAAAATGCAATGTTCTAGTCTAAGGCTACGGGAAGCAATATATGTTGTAATGAAATTACATTATTATATTCAGCATCATTGCCAAAACCATGATACTTTTTATAGCGCAACTAGTTTCACTAAAGACTAGTATGTGTGATGAAGGATATTAAAGTCATGTATGGTATTGGCCATCTACCTACGATGGACAGAGACGTTTACTTTTCAAGAATTTGTACTTCAATACTTGATACTGAAAAATTTCCACGAAAAATTTAGTGAACTAATTTGCCCTAAATTTATGAGGAATTTATATTGTGTGCTGTTGGTAGGAAAAAAAAATACAAATAACAAAGTTTGGGGGGTTGTTTTTTTAGGATTTTTTTTTTTTTGCTAATCAATGCTACCCAAGAAATTATAAAATTAAAATAACAATTACATTTACAACTCATAAAAAAAACTTTGGAAAAAGCTTCCTTTCCGTGAGTTTCATTAGACTTGAGTTAGAGTTAAAAATACCTTGCTAAAATCTCTGTAATACAAAAAAGAATTAAAAATAAAATGAGCACACAGCAGAAATTGACAAACACTAAAACAAACATCCACGATTGTTAGTTACTCAAACAGATACTGCAAACAAGAAAAGAACAAAAAAAAAGAAAGCACAGATTTAACCAAGGGCTCATTACTAATATTGTTGGTAAGCTTTAATGATCAGTCACAAATCGTTAAAGTGACTGTCTCTAACTTAAGTGAGCAGCGGTTGTTTCAAAACTCCCAAAACGCACCATTAACAACTCTGAATTTTACAGAGCCATTAACTACTACTTACCAATTCATTTTCAAGCTTCTAGCTACATTTTATCTGCTGATGTTGTCTCCTCAAATTTAAACCCTGTAAACCAGGTAAAAATAAACAACATCAAGTTAAAAACTAACTTACTATGCTACTTGTTAAGTGTATGGCATTACCTTATACACAAAAGCACATATTAAACCATGTCAAACAGCAATAGCATGGGGGGGAGGAGGGGAGGACAGGCTCCAGTAAAAAAATGCAATTATTCTTTTATGCGACATGTCATTCAAATTGACAATTCATACTAATTTGATTGAAAGCCCGTCTGTATTTTATGAATGCTAATAACTACTTTAAACGAGCAATAAGATAGGGAAATAACTATATTATTATGTTACATCATATTGTATTATTAAGTGCTTCTCTACATATTTTAGAAGTTTCTGCTGTTTTTTTAAAAAAACACAGATGCAATCAACATTTTTTACAGGACAGCTGGTTAAAAAGTGCTGTCTACATGATATTGCTACATGTATACAATTTGTCCATGTATACAGATTCTGAGTGATATTATGGAAATCAAGCCAGCTTGAAATGTTATTATCTGTAATTAAAATAACACAAATAGAGATTAAATATTACATTTTAAATTAAATCGATCAGAATGCTAAGGAGAAAAAAAATGTTTGAGCTCACTGCCATCATTTATATTTATTTGAATTTTAGATGTTTAAAAGAAATATATACTCAAGATAATTTGAACCGATATTGAATTTTAAAAGTTAAAATAAAATAAATGACATATTACAATAAATTCTCAATCATTGCAAGTATTTTATAAGCTAAAGTACATATAAAACACCAATTAGAATAATGTCTACATAACTTTACAATTTATTTCTTGTTACAACCAGGCATATTTATTTTCCAGTGGATAATGTGAGAGTCAAAGCAGAAACAAAACAGTTATCATATTAAACCCAAGATGAATTAAATCTCTGAGAGGACTAGATTAATTAAACCATATAAAAACATAATCTCTGTTTAAGTAATACCAAATTACAATGTTACATCGGTGTGATAAGAAGCTTGTGAGTTACATATCCAATGGATCCCCCCAATTAACCTGATTGAGGTGGGTCCTAAGTGCCACAATTGTAGAAATGACTCCAACCGTGGGTAAAAGCAAATTAGCAACTTTCTATACACGTCAAAACTGTGTCTACATTGGCAACAATATAAGGGAGATGTTTAATTGTTACCAGCAGTCACTTTATAAGACTTGTCCATTTTATACACAGACACAGGGAGACCCCTAGGGGAATTAGTCCCTAATTTAACTCCATTGAAAGACTCAAAGAGTGGTTACAAACAGAGAATGGAATATATCCATACCCCAAATTCCTTGTATAATTTACACACAGTAATAATAACAATCCACAATATTGACACTAAAGCTGAACTTAAAAAAAAGCCAACCTCTAAATATTGTTTATGGGTGTTACTCCATTAAGGAAAGGTATGCTCCCTCTGCTATAATTCACAATGGATGATGGTTAACAGTCCTCATAGACCGATATGCTAATTACCTCAAAGAGGAAAAAGCACACTTGTCTCTCCTTTACATACACTAGTCTAAACCTGCCTGCCTACCCACATTTGCCTATGAAATCAGATAGGACAGGCCGCAGAGCTAAATGTAAATACCTTGAGGTTTGAAGGACTAGGCTAACACTGCCTACCAAATTATCCTGCCTATCATAAAAAGCTTGGTCTATATTCCAAGTGTATATCGAGTGGTATACAGCAGCCTATGAAATCAGATAGGACTGGCAACCGGATTACAAATAAATATCTCAAGGAGTGAGGTCTAAACCAGCACTCCCTTAGATATTCCTCACCTGCGATTCTTATGTGTAAAATATAAATGACAAAACTTCACCAATATTGTAAGAGTTGTGATTTAAAGTAAAATAATACCCCTATTATACCATGTTTTGTGAAACTTCTTCTACCTTGGATTTTTTATGTAATAAAGTCTTTATAACCTACCAGGAGTAAAAATAGCTGCAATTTACAACCTGCTTATCGAGAGTAGAACTTCTCAATGTTGAAACAGTATATTGCTTCCCTGCCAAACCTTTTTAAAGCACAATCTATACCAATAATGAACAAACTGTTAAGGAAGGAATCAGTTAGGTTAAAAGCACAAGCTTAGCGTGTAGATTGGTTGATACATATATATATATATATATATATATATATATATAGGTATTATACAATTAGCTTACTGTGCTTTTTATAAATTACACACTTTAAATATGCTAAAGAGCTAAAATCATTTATTGAAAACTTTCTACAGAATAAAAATTGTATACTTGATGACCAATGTTAATATATATTCAGATAATGTTTAAGTCTGCATTCTGTTGCCTCTGAAAATGTCAGTTTTTTTTCTGTAATTGCAAACCGTGACAACAACAAAAACACAAAAAAATTTAATTAAAACAATATCCACATGAAATAAAATTTGGACAATCTTAATTAAAGGAAGGTTGCATAACTGGCTTGATCAAGGTATATTATGACTTGGTGTAAAAAATTACGTGCATTTCTTGGTATTTTCCTATGACGTCTGTGCTCAGTATCTCGGCTGTTACTAAACTATAGTTCCCATACAGCTGGCTGAGCATCACGGGAAATGTAGTTCAGAAATGTATTGCATTCCAAGGTTTGCCATCAGTGGTAAATTCTATTGTATTTCAATGCTTCAAGGTATGTTACCGTCCAATAAACTCTGCATGACAAAGAAAGGGGAAAAAAAGTCAACTTCGGTTGCTGTCGTGTTACAGGAAGTATTAATACTTTATTGTGGTGCCAGTACTGTACTTGCACAAAGTATTTTGTAGCAGACATCTGGAGATATATAATACATTTTCTGATAAGCATGTTGGGAGTTATGAAGAGCAGTGCTGCTTGTCATGTAAAAAAATCAGAATGTTCATTCAATCTTCCAATAAATATTTTTATGTTTGAATAAATTATTTCTTACATTTATTCCGAGTGTTCTTAAAGCTATGTGTATTTCAGATTGTTATTAGTGGTGAAACACAATTAAATATTAATATTCTGAATTACTATACATTCTGAATCACAATATTGTATAAAATAATGATCAATGAACATTTCTTTATAATTACTGTCAGTATAAAAAGCAACAACTGCTTACTTCTTCCCAAACAGTCCGTAGTTCTGTGGGTCCAAATATAATAAACGATGACAACAGGGAGGGAATGAAATATTGCCAAGGATAATTAGCCAGAAAAGAAAAATATAGAATGAATAAAGACGTATTCTATATTCCTTGCCAATTCTTTCTGTTATCATAAAACAGTAATCAAAAGGAATTGCCCTGCATAAATGTAATAAGAAAGAGATTAAATAGAAATGTGTTATGTGTAAATGTATACATAAATTATTTTACGATAAGACAGAAGGTATAATAGAAGCTGAGCAACTTAGAGTAGTGATAGATGCTGTTTCTCCAAAAGACCACTTATAGTTCTAATCTTTATGATGTTTGTTAAAGCAGTCAAAGTGCCTTCCTATTAGTTTACTCCATGATATGCTGTAGGTGCGGGTTTGTCAACTAAAAAGATGAGCAAGTAGCAGCTTCTCAAACATTAAAGGAACACTATAGCCAACAGAACGACTACAGCTTAATGTAGCGGTTCTGTTTTTTTAGTATGTCCCTGCAGTGTTAGTACTGTAAACATTCGAAGAAAAGGCAGTGTTTACATTGCTGCCTAGGAACACCTCCTGTGTCATTCTCTCAGACGGCCACTAGAGGTGCTTCCTAGTCCAGTGCTGCACAGTGTGAAGCATCTACGTTCACCGTCTCCACGCTCTGCAAGTTGCCCCTAGAGATGAATTGATTCAATGCATCTCCATGAGGAGATGGTGAATGGCACTGTGCTGCATTTTGCCACACATGTACAATAGCCTCCCAAAGTTTTCTTATGGGAAAGCATTGGATTGGCTGAAACCATCAAAATCAATGATCTCAGTCATGAGGGCGTGGCCAGCCAAGGAGAGATCGGCACAATGTGGGAAAAAAGTTGAGTAAAAACACCTATTCTAAGCAATCTAAGGGGAGCCGGGGACCTAAATAGTTAACACTTTAGTGTCAGGAATACTTGAAAACTAATAAAATAATAATGCTTTGGTTCCATCCCATACCCCACCTATGACTGGTGGGTGGGGGGTTAGAAATCACTGAGTAGCTGCCAACTGGTCTGTACCTACCTAAAGTGGTGGGATGCGGGATGACAAATAAGTAATAAAATAGTAAAAACAAATAAGCAGTATCTCTCTTGGATCCCGGTATCATCTTTCACCCATGCTCAGACAGAAAAGGGTAAAAAAAATATGCAACTCACTACCCAGTGACTAATAACTCCATTCCCTTAGTGGTGCAGTGAGGGTTCTAACATAATAAAATTGAAAACATAGAAATGGTCCCTCCCTCCATACACCTGTGGACAGCAGATAGGGTCTAGCAAAAAAAACTCCCCTCTGGTAGTTCAAGGGGATGTCCAGATCCCCTGCCGGCCCTTATGCCCACAGATATATGTGGGCACGGGGAGGTTTATTAAGTAACTTTAAATGGGTAAACCAAATGGTACATTTCTGTAGTTGTAATATAACCACAGCCCTTATAATGTTCAGTCACTATTAAGGAATGAACATATGAGGTAGGGTAGTAAAGGCTTTATGGAGCCAAAATGTTATCTTTGATTTGGGATGAAGACCTTTCCACAGTGCAAAGTGTATAGTCTTGATTCTTGGATTTATATGATAGTCATATATGTTGCATTCCTAAAAATTACCATATTTATACAGGTATTTCAGCCCAACAATTAAACCCATGTCTTTACACATTCTCGTTAGTATTTTCATTTAATGTCTAATTTCATAGTGTGACTAAAGTCCTGTTGTTTATTAAAGAAGGGACAAAGTAGCTATGGGAAAGGTGAGAGAACCCATAAAAATGTCGGTATCACTTCTGCTTACTTCTATCATGCTCTAGGCCAGGGGTCCTCAAACTGTGGCTCTCCAGATGTTGCTGAACTACAACTCTTCTTTGAATTACATAGATTCTTTGAATTACATAGATAGCCAGAGAATCATGGGAGTTGTAGTTCAGCAACATCTGGGGGGCCGGAGTTTGAGGACCCCTGCTCTAGGCAAATTACATTTAAAGGGGACAGTATGTGATACTGCTTAACCCACAATGCTTCCAGAGAAAAAAATACTCACTTAGATGCCATTCCAAGCGCAAGTATGTGTGGCTATATAATTCTTAATTTGATATCAGTATAAAAAATATATTTTCTTTCTCTTGAAAACTACAATAATAATAACCATAATAATAATAAATCATTCAGAGAGAGAGAGATGAAAACGTGTCAGAAATGCAAATGAATCAGATGGAAAGTAATTTCTGTTATATTTTTTAAAGTGGATGAGAAGGGACCTAGTTATGACACTAGGAGAAATAGCACTAATTATGCCCATAAAATCATGCAATATTAAATATTACCAAATTAAAATTACATTTAGATGTTACATTCATGCCTCTTATTAATAGGCTTTGCCTGTGAAAAAAAAACAAGTTAAGTTAATTAGAAATACTTAATACCTCATTCTATGCAATTCCACATTTAATTATTTAAGAGAAAAGACTAACATTGAGACGTAAACTGCATAAAAGGATAAGTGCTGCCTCCTAGTGGTCATAATAGAAATCTCCTTACTTGGGTAGGATAAAATGAACACATTTATAGATTTAGTAAACTTGGTGAAAACTGCAATTAAATGAAATTTTAAACAGAGATTTATTACCACAGTAATCAATTTCACTTCTTCATTCTTTATATGAGCACAACTGTGACCAGCCTTGATTTACATATAAATTAATATTTTCACAATTTATAGCAATTATATTTAATAGGAAACATTATAACAATGCATCATTGGGCACAGTTTCAAAATAGATTTAAAGTCAGACACTGATTAAATGAAGGCAACTAAAATGTTATGAATGGTTTTAACAGATCATTAGTACAAAAATGTTTTCCTCCAAAGCAAGCTTATACATGTTAACTATTTTGTTGACTGTTAATGTTTCTGTAACATGTACTAATCCTTGGAACAAAGAATTGAGACAAGTATCAATGGCTTTTAAAAATGGGTTCCCCTTGACAAAGGTTTAGCTACCAACCACACTACCGCTTTTCATCGCCTGCTGCTGTTTAAAATATGTTGGAAAAAAGACTACTTTTTTAAAATATGTTTTTATTGTGTGAGAAACAGAGGAAGATGTATAAAACACATTTACTGTAAATGCCATAAACAACAAACTTTACAAATAATAATAATACAAAGTGCCATTTATGCTAATTTAAAAAAATATATTCGTATATATATCTAAATAGATCTATTTTTTCTCTCACTTTTTTTCTTTATTTTAACTTGATGCTCATTTACTAAATGAAGAGCGTTGCCACTATACTAATATATTTTTATTATTATTATTATTTATAAAACGCCAACAAGTTCCGTAGCGCTGTACAATCGGTGGACTAACAGAAAAGTATTTGTAACCAGACGAGTCAGACACACAGAAACAGAGGGATTGAGGGCCCTGCTCAATGAGCTTACATGCTAGAGGGAGTGGGGTATAGTGACAAAAAAAAAAGCTATGGGTAGGGTAGAAAAGTAAGTTGCTAGGTTAGTGTTCATTGAGGGCTTAGTGTTTTGTTTTGATGACAGTTTCAGGAGAGGAATAAGGGTGCAGGGAGGGAAAGCTGTTCACAGTTTAATTGATATGCTTTCCTAAAGAAGTAAGTTTTAAAAGATTTTTTGAAGGAGTGGAGATTGGGTGAAAGTCTAACAGAGAGGGGAAAGGGTGTTCCATAGGAACTGTGCAGCCCCAGAGAAGTCTTTAAGGTGAGCATCAGAGGTATGAGTACGAACAGAGGTTTTACGTAGGTCTCCGGCAGAACGTAGGGGCCTAGATTGGACATATTTGTGTATTAGTGATGATAAGTAGGTCGGAGCAGCATTGTGTAGAGATTTGTAAGCAAGTATCAGGATCTTAAATTGAGTCCTATATCTTACAGGAAGCCAATGTAGGGACTGACAAAGGGGGGAGGTGTGGGAGGTGCGAGTGGACAGGAAGATGAGCCTCGCTGCCACATTCATTATAGTCTGTAACGGGACAAATTGGGAACAAGTAAGACCACTGAGAAGTGGATTACAGTAGTCAAGGCGAATGAGGACAGCGGCATGGACAAGCACCTTTGCAGTATCAAGCATTAAATAGGGTCAGATGTGCGCAATATTTTAGAGATGGAAGCAGCAGGATTTGGAGATTGATTGGACATGATGGGTGAAGGAGAAGTTGGTGTCAAAGAGAACACCTAGGCAGCAAGCCTTAGAGGCAGAGCATTGGTAGCGCCATTGACTTGGAAAGTGACACAGACAAGGGAGTAGCAACACTTGAGGGAGGGAAGACCAGAAGTTCTGTTTTGCACAGATTCAGTTTAAGGAAACAAGCAGCCATCCAGTTGGAAATAGCAGAGAGGCAGTCAGAGACACGAGTCAAGAGGGGTGATGAGAAATCAGGGGAGGACAGTTGAATTTGCATGTCATCCGCATAGAAATGATACTAGAAGTTTACCAGTGTAGGTTAAGAACAATAGGGGACCAAGGACAGACTCTTGAGGAACACCAACAGAGAGGGATTGAGGAGAAGAGGCAGAGCCAGAGAAAGAAACACTGAATGAGCACTGGGAGAGGTAGGAAGAGCACCAGGAGAGAGCAGAATCTCGCAGACCAAGATTACAGAGAATGAGAAGAAGCTGTTGATGATCAACAGTGTCAAACGCAGCAGAAAGGTTGAGGAGAATTAGGATAAAGTAATGACCATAGGATTTAGTGGTGAGAAGATCATTGTATACTTTGGTCACAGCTGTTTTAACAAAGTGACAAGCGTGAAATCCAGATTGAAGCGGATCAAGCAGAGAGTTTGATTTGAGAAAGTCTGTCAACTTCGCATACATAACTCTCTCAAGGATCTTGGAGACAAACGGCAGTAGCGAGATAAGGCAGTAGTTGGATGGGGAATTAGGGTCAAGGTTGGGCATTTTCAGAATCTGGGTTACGGTTGCATGTTTGAAGGGTAGAGGAAATGTGCCAGAGGAGAGGGAGAGATTGAAAATTTTTGTGAGAGGCAGAGCAAGAGAAGGAGACAAAGTGCGGATGAGATACAAGGGAATAGGATCAAGGGAACAGGTGGTGGGGCGGGAGGAATGGAGCAGAGCAGAAACCTCTTCTGCTGTAGCGGGGGGTGCAAATGAGCATAGTGAATGGAGAGAGATGAGAGATCTCTTCCCTGATTGTAGAAATCTTCTCAGTGAAGTGAGTTGCACGACAGGGCGCAGAAGAGAGTTAAAAGCATGAAACAGTTGTTTGGGCTCGTGGGAGAGTGTGGTTCTGAGTGTATTGAAGTTGTTTTCTTTTGAAGAGGAAAGAGCCAGACTGTAGAAGTGCAGCATAAATTTATAGTGGAGGAAGTCAGACACAGAGTGAGACTTTCTGCAGCAGCGTTCAGCAGTTCTGGAACAATTTTGTAGGTATCGGATCAGTTTGGTGTGCCAGGGTTGTAATTGGGGGTGCTTAGTGTGTTTAAGTGTAGGAGGTGCCATGATGTCTAGTTGAGAGGAGACAGTGGAATTGTAGAGGGAGGTTGCAGTGTTAGGCCAACTGCAGCTGGAGCATCCCTTGTTTAGGGTAGCCACCATACCCACTGATCCCACAAATCAATTTTAAAAGAGGATGTGGCAATTGTCAGGGCCCAAAATGGAAACGCATAAGTAAGTAAGAAGGTTTGTGTGGCAGTGTTTGCCTTATAGGGTTAATCCATTTTGGATTATTATAATCCAGTGTTCAGAATAAACAATGTCCTGGATTCAACCCAAACTCCTGTATCATCAGCTTAACCATTACTCGCACAGAAATAATGGTCATCTGCATTTCTAGAGGCCCCTAAACCAAAATGGAGATAAGCTAACAGCCACCAGGCAGGGCTGGACAGGCCCACCAGGATACCGGGAAATTTCCCAGTGGGCCAGTGCACCTGGGGCCAGCTCTTAATTTTCGTTTGGAGCTGGGTCAGTAAGGCTGCTAGAGGCCAGTACACAGAAAATGTTGGCAGCTGATTTGCTGCAGAGAGGAGTGAGAGAGCACTAAATGCCTCTGTCATGAAAGAGCCAACCTTGTGTGAGTCAGAGAGCTTCTGTGTTTGTCTATAGTAAGCTTTTGTGTGTATTGGTATCAGTGAGCATGTCTGTAGTGTGCTTGTGTGTGTCAGTGAGGTTGTCTGTGTCACGATAGTGGCCCCAACACGCATAATGTAATCAAAAAAGAGACGTATACCGGACCTTAGAGTTGCCGGGTTAAACGCCAAAGAATAGTCAAAGAATAGTCAGGGGAGTACAGAAATCAGACACATGAGAATAAACAAGCTGAAGTCAGGATACCAGAGAGTAGAATACTCAGGAGGAAAAGCCAATAGTCAAAATACCAGAAATTATAAAATAGGATCTCAAGAGCACTAGAGGGAACTAACAAGAACCACAATAGGGTGCTGACCAAGTGTAAAAGGTGCCCTTTTATAGTGTAGTGTCTTTAACTTTAAATTCACGCCCCCAAAAGGTCAGGAAGTGTGGTAACATTTGAATATGTGCGGCAGATTTGACCCAACGTTGGCAAGCATGCGCCACGTCATAAGAAGGGGCGTGTTCGGATCAGCTGGCGTCAGAAAGACTGTGCCGCCTCCCAGAAGTGTGGGGAGAGGAAGCCATGCCGTTATTGTGGGCAAATTCAGCCCAAGGAAGTAATTCTACCCAATCATCTTGATGATCGGAAATAAAACAGCGTATATATTGTTCAAGTGACTGATTCATCCTTTCAGTAACACCATTAGATTGAGGATGCTATGAAGAAGAAAGATTCAGGTGAATACCTAATTGGTTACAAAATGCCTTCCAGAACCGAGAGACAAATTGAGGGCCTCTATCCGAAGTTATGTCATTAGGAATGCCATGTAATCGAACCACCTTTCTTATAAATAGTGTAGCCAATTCAAAGGAAGACGGCAATTTACCTAAAGGAACAAGATGTGTCATTTTAGAAAATCTATCGATAATAGTTAATATGACACAGTGGTTTCTGGAAGGAGGTAGGTCTACTATAAAATCCATGGCAATACTAGTCCAGGGTTTTTCGGGAGTGGGTAATGGCATGAGAAAGCCACACAGGCGACTCTTTGGCATTTTAGTGGATGAACAGATATTACAGGCCAGGACGAATTCCCTGACATCCTTTTTGTAAGAAGGCCACCAGAATTGTTTTTCAAGGAGTGATTCAGTTTTGTGGATACCGGGATGACCTGCTATTTTTGAACTGTGCATCAAGGACAAGACCTTTTCCCCATAAGCAAGAGGCACGTATAATCTACCCCGAGGGATGGGTAAAGAAGTGTAGTGTTGGAGTTTGATAATTCTTCCAGTAAACCAGAAGAGATCCTAGCATGAACAGCGACTACAATGTGATCGGCTGGTATTATGGAGCATATTTGAGTTTCGGTAGGGGATATATGTTCATATTGTCGGGATAAGGCATCAGCTTTGGTATTTTTTGATCCAGGTCTATATGTCACAATGTAATTAATGCGTGTTAAAAACAAGGACCAACAAACAAGATTTTTATGGTCGGTAAGTATGGTGACTGGTATAACAGACCCCTCCAATACATGTCGTCACTCTTTGAGAGCCGAGATGATAGCCAAAAACCCACAGGGATGTAGAGGTTGATCATCCGAGGGTCTTTGTGATAGTATAGCCCAGTCTCAGACGCATCCCCCTATAACAGGAAAGGTTGGAAAAAGCCTTTTTTGACTCTTCAAAAGCATTCCTAGCTTCAGGACTCCAATCCATATGATTCTTTCCTTTTTTAGTCATGGATGTAATAGGAGCGGTAATAGAGGAAAACCCCTTTACAAATCTTCCATAGTAATAGGCAAAGCCTAGAAAACGTTGTATGGCTTTTAGCCGAATGGGTAAGGGCCAATGTATGATGGCCTCAAGTTTTTTAGGTTCCATTTGAAAACCAGGACCCGATATAACATACCCCAGGAATTGTATCTCGTCTTTATCGAAAAGACACATTTCTAACTTACAATAAAGTATTCTCCAATAATTTAGAATGGACCAATCTAACATGGTTGTGATGTTCGTTGATGTTTCTAGAATAGATTAGTATATCGTCTAAATAAACGATTACAAACATTTGTAAATAATCCCTAAGAACATCGTTCATGAAGTCCTGAAAGACTGCAGGGGCGTTACATAAGCCGAAGGGCATTACTCTATACTCGTAGTGACCATAACGATTATTGAAAGCAGTCTTCCATTCATCTCCTTTCTTGATTCTGACCAGATTGTATGCCCCCCTTAAATCCAACTTAGTAAATATAGTCGCCCCCTTTAACCTGTCAAAGAGTTCAGTTATCAAAGGAATAAGGTAGGCATTGCATATAGTTATCTTATTTAACCCTCGATATCCAATACACGGTCTCAAATCCCCCTCTTTCTTGGAAACAAAAAATAAACCAGCCCCATGTATTCTTCTAGTATTTGGGTCGTTAAGGGTTTCATCGTAGGAATATTAAGCAGACCTACAGACTTCACTTGATTTATACACCCTTTGAAACAAGACTCGCCCCATTTTATAATCTCTTTCCTCTCCTAATCTTTCATAGGATTATGCTTGGAGAGCCAGGGAAAACCAAGAATGACAGAAAATGTGGGAGAAGTTATCTGCTGTAGGGTTATAATCTCCTGATGTAAAATACCTACAGTCAAGATTAAGTGGTTCATCTCTCTAGTAATAAAAGGAACCGACAGTGGTCTACCATCTATGGCCTCAATGGCCAAGGGTGTTGATCTCGTTTGAAATGGGGGAGAATGTTTCTGACCGAAGTTGAAATAGACAACATTCTCGGCAGCCCCAGAATCTATCAAAGCAATAGTTTGTACCTTCTTTCTCCCCCATTCTATAATAACAGGTAGAAGAAGCCTAAGGTCTTTTTTATCATTGAAGGAGGACATACACATCACACCCAAGGCCTGTCCTCCCGGAGGGCTTATGTGCTGGAGTTTTCCGGCCTGCTAAGCGAGAATGTCCCTTCTTCCCACAATACAGACAAAGTCCCTCCCTTCTTCGGTATTGTTTCTCAGCCTCAGACAACCGTGTGGCTCCCAATTGCATAGGTTCAGGGAGAGCGACAGCGGTTGCTTCCGAAGAAGGGAAGGTTAAAGCTAAAAGCTAAATGTTCAGGAACACGCCTAGGTCTTTCTCTGGTGTTTTGTCTATGCCTGAGACATTCATCGATATGAGCTAAATATGTAATCAACTCTTCTAAAACATTGGGTAGATCTCTGGTAGCTACTTCGTCTAATAGTTTATCTGAGAGACCATTCAAGAAAACATCAATGAATGCCTGCTCGTTCCATCTTAGCGGCATTAGTCCGTCTCCCCGGGGGATCAAAAGTTCTTCTGAAGGCAGCGACATATTCCGCATAATTACATACTATGGGATTGTCGTTTTCCCATAAGGGGTTAGCGCAAACTTATGCCCTATCAACCAAGAGCGTTATCATATATCCAATTTTCGACCTGTCTGTCGGATATGCTCTAGGATGGAGCTCGAAATTAATGCTCACTTGGTTAAGGAAACCACGACATCCCTTAGGGTCACCCCCATAATGAAGAGGAGATGTAGGGTGGTTAGAAGAGCCCCCTGCGACCTCTTCCATAGGTGGGTCGTTACGTCTATGAACAGAGGTTTGTTCATCAGGTTTGAGATGGGCAGTACGGGCCAACAATGTTTGCACAGCCATAGCAAACTGGTCCATACGATGGTCCAGTTCCTCAGTTGTCAGGAACCGGCCCATGTAGATTAACACCTGCAGGGTCCATGGCCCTATTGTAATGTCACGATAGTGACCCCAACACGCATAATGTAATCTAAAAAGAGACGTATACCGGACCTTAGAGTGGCCTGGTTAAACGCCAAAGAATAGTCAAAGAATAGCCGAGAGTCAGGGGAGTATGGAAATCAGACACACCAGAATAAACAAGCTGAAGTCAGGATACCAGAGAGTAGAATAGTCAGGAAGAAAAGACAATAGTCAAAATACCAGAAATTACAATATAGGATCTCAAGAGCACTGGAGGGAACTAACAAGAACCATAATAGGGCACTGACCAAGTGTAAAAGGCGCCCTTTTATAGTGTAGTGTCTTTAACTTTAAATTCAAGCCCCCAAAATGTCAGGGAGCATGATAACATTTGAATTTGTGCAGCAGATTTGACCCGACGTCGGCACGCATGCAGCCGGCGTCAGAAGGACTGTGCCGCCTCCCGGAAGTGCGGGGAGAGGAAGCCGTCCCGCACGGGTCCGAGTGAGAAAGGTAAGGTATAGTCATAGTCTGTAGTAAACATGTGTGTGTGTCAGTGAGCTTGTCTGTAGTAAGCTTGTGTGTGTGTCAGTGAGCTTGCCTGTAGTAAGCTTTTGTGTGTCTGTCACCTTGTCTGTAGTGAACTTGTGTGGGTCAGAGAGCTTCTGTGCGTGTCGGTGATCTTATCTGTAATGAGCTTGTGCATTTGTCAAGTGAGCTTGAGTGTGTGCCAGTGAGCTTGTCTGTAGTGAGCTTGTCTGTAGTGAGCTTGTGCTTATCAAGTGAGCTTGAGTGTGTGGAACTGATCTTCTCTCTGTGTGTCAATGAGCATGTGTTGTTAAAGGGACACTATAAGCACCCAGAATACTTTGTCTCATTGAAGTAGTCTGGATGCAGTTGTAATTATTACAGTTTCTGATAAACTGCAATAATCACATTGCAGGGTTAAGCCTGCTTCTAGTGGAACTTCCTGGTGGTTAGGTGACTTTTGGTTAGGACATCCATTCCTTTTGTTTAAGACATCCAGCATCAGTTATTTCACCATAGGAAAGCATTTCAGCAATTATTTCATATAGGGAGGGCCTTGCATGCCCATTAGCGTCTGATGATGCGGAGCACCAACCCAGCACTGAGGAAGCTCAGTGCTGGAATCAGGTAAGTACACAATGAATAATAGGGTTGGAATAATTTTTTTCCAGGGCTGCTTTTGTTTCCATTCTGGCCTTGCCACCAGAGATGTCTGCCTGAACAAATTTTAAAGTAAGAGCGTCCTCATTATTATTAAACTTGCTATGCGTGGTGTGAAGAAAATGGACTTTTGCCTGACATTTTCTCCTTTTGATTCGGTATTTTTATATGTTATTACTTGCAAGGTGAATGGATTGGTTCGGTAGTTTGAAACTACCGAACACCGACCACCCTCCTGGCTCATTTAGTACCAAGGAACAAGCTATTAAGTGCTCCCTGGTACAACCGAACACCACGTGGAAAAGAAAATGGCGGCCATCTTGTTCGCACGAGGAGAGCCAGCGGGACTTGGTCGTCGAGTGTCTGGAACTAAAATCGGGCACTCGACCTCGCGAACTACCGCTGGAAACTACCGAACGCCGGCTTCTCATATTTCCCGAACAGCCAGGGGAGCCCATTTCGGTAGTTCTGTGCGAACGGACAAGGGGAGCAATCGCTACTATAGGCGAGGGGAATCCAATCGGGACTTTTGTTCGTTTTTACAGTTTTGTTAATTGACCGACCGTGCACGCTGAATTCGTGGAACTGTTTGGGCAGGAGCCGCGTGTGTGGTCGGTAAAGGGACCCTCCACACTTTTCAGAACCTCTGAACCGATCTGGGTGAAATTTGGATATGTTTATCCCCCAGATCGGGGCTATCAGGGGATATGTAATTTGTGGGGATACCTTGTGGGGAAAGGGGTGTTCTAAGTTTTGGTGAAATTGTGTGCTCTCTGCCTGAAGATAATTGGTTTATTCCTTAACTTATCTCAATATCTCCCAGGCAGAGAGGAGGCGTGTAATACTGTAAATCTGTGTGATGATTGGCTGTTGCTTTTGTTTGCTGTGGGAGGTCCTCTTGCAGGAGGATTTCTCATAAAAGCCTGTGTGTTTTCAATAAAGATTATTCCTGTTACACCCTTCATGAAGTCTAGGCTCATGTTTGGGGGATATTCTACTTGCTGGGAAGAATCACCTTGGAACTGCATTTCATCTATTTTATTCCTCTACTCCCTGCTGCAGCTATAATCACTCATGCTCAGCTGTTGGGAGAGGGAACCAAGACCGCAGCACCATAACCACTGCAGGTCTTAACACGTGGTCTCCTGGGATAAAACCAAACACCTGTTCATTTATAAAAATAAAAAAAAATTTAAGTTCCGCAGCATTGTCAGCTATCTGTCTGCCATCTACAGTATTAAAAATATAATTTATAAACTATAATTGCAAAAGGGCTGCAAAAGTGAGCCATATTATGTTGATTGTCAGCAGTATGAAGTGGCTTTTTCATTATTATTATTATTTTTGGCATTTAAATAGCACCAACATATTCACTTTAAAATATTATAAAGGAGAAAATGTAACAATTAATTAGACAATTACAATATGTTGCAGAAACAATAGGCTTAGAGGAGATGGAGTATAAAAACACAGTAGGAGGACAGAGTGGAGGGCATAGCAACCAACGGACAGGGTGAGAAAGTAACAGAATTGGAAGGTCAGGGTGGAGTATGGCCCTTTAATAGAGAGCGATAGACAGGTTTGTGAAATTAAAGTTACTCTGAGACATGGGTATTGAGGAACTTCTTAAATGATTGAAGACTAGAGGAGAGCTTTGAGTAATTTAACTAAAAGAACCTTGTATTTTTCTCACGTTGCTTTGAGCCAAGTATGCAAACATCTCCACTCATCAACATACAATTCAAATTAGGACTCACCACTCAAATTGCTGGTCGACTGGGAAGCGACAGGCACTTGTCCTGTGGATGTGAACAAGCTGGGACCATTGTGAGAATGCCAAAAAGCAAAGGCATCTTAACGCATGGGCATGCTGGGCAGTTGCCCGGGTGCCCACACAAGCATAGGGGCTCCACAGGCTTTCCAACTTTTCAGTATATTATTTTTTTCAGAATCTTCAACCCCTCTTTATTGAAACGTTTATGAGGACTAATCATCTCAGTATCCGCTGTTGCAAAAACATATCTTGACATTGACAACAATGTACACCTAGTAATTGTTCAAAAGCAACACAAAATCAGCAAACATAATGCGGACCCGTGTGACTGGGTGCCCACCGCCATGTTTTGCGGCCCCGGCCGCGCGGTATAATTGCCGGGGCCGCACGTGAAGGAGTCCATCAGGTGGCCCATGCTGTTAGGGCCACCAGATGGAAATTAATATCATCAGAGTGGGCCCGGTAACCGCGCGACCAGGCCCACTCTGATGATGTCAGACGCAGGGAGGAAGTGACTGCCCCGGTCACTCCTCCCAGCAACCACCGGGAGCCACGCGGGAGGGAAGTGAGTGAGTCAGAGTGGGAACTAACTCCCATCAACCTGAGCCACTGGACCCCAGGAAAGTCACCCTCCTGCACCTAAAAGGTAGGTAATCAGTTTTGCACTAGGGCCCCATGAATTGTGTGTATGCCACTGTACAGCAGAATATGTTGGAAACCTCTATTATAACCAATTTAGTTTTCTCCTCTGCTTTTAGTCTAAAGCCTACTCCCCAAATCTAAATTTTAAAAAATGGTCGCCTTTTTTCTGCATTTACTTTACTGATATATTGTTTATTAACCCCTTAAGGACACATGACGGAAATAATCCGTCATGATTCCATGTTATTCCAGAAGTTGTGTCCTTAATGGGTTAAATAGGTTTTAAATTGCATTTTTTATTAGACTACATTGTTTCAGATCTGTTATGTTTCAGATGTTGTTTTTTTATTTTATTTATAATGCCTTTTTTGGTTTCATATTTTTTGTGTGCTTTTATCATGGATAGTGATTTGTTGTTATTAATAACTGGTGCTTATCAGGACATACAAAGAAAATAAAAATAAAAGTGGCAGATTTTCTATTATGTAGAAGAACACCCATTATCAAAGCAATTTTATTTTTTCTTTCCGGCCAGTTGTATGCATTGGAAATGCTTCATTTGCTGAACACATGAAAACTAGTGGTAAAACCGTTGACTGTAAAATTGAAATGTAGTAAATGTAAAATTGAAATGTAGAAAAAAACACGGGCAAAGTTTGAACTTCAAATATATATTATATTTCTTTTAAGAAATTGGACAATGAAAATATTTATACCTGTAAGGGTTAAATATAACCTCTTCAAAGAGAAAAAAAAATTAACAGAATAACAACAATTAAACAGCTAACAAACACATAGTATTAAAAACAGTTCAGAGTAAACAATGTGCAACAAAAAATAAAATGAATGGCAATAAAATGAATGACAGTTTCAGTGCACAATAGTGTATTTTTGACATAAACACAGAAAACCATTTAAAGACTACAATGACTGTAAGCTGGTCATATTAAAAATAATTTTCTAGCCATATTAAAACAACCTTCATTCATTTTCAAAGAAGTCTGTTATCTCGTGGACGTATAGTAGCTCCACAGATGTTTCACCGAAGTAATCGTGATACTTGTCATCCTACAGCTTTAACATGGAAAAATGATATCCCATGGATGTCATACCTGGCCCTTCTAGGCCCAACTCCATTCACAGTTTCAGGATGTATCAAAATAACATATAATCAAAATAAAACATGTATACCATTAAGCAATTTTCTAAGAGTAATCGGTCCCACGCAAAAAAAAAATATTTCCTGAAAGTCAAGTTGACAATGGCACACACATGCTCTTTACACAAAATGACTAAAATAAAAAATATGTACAATTTGGTAAATCTGTAAACCTTCTCTAGAAGGTTTTCGTAAAATCTGAATGCATTCAATATTATTTTCCTTGCATGGAGATTGCTGTGTGTATGTATGTATTATACAGATAATTAATCACAAATATGTACACAGATCAATAAATCCATAAACACTTGTCTAATGATATTTTATATCCCATTCAATAACTAAATATTGTTCTCATTAGTCAATGTATTCTTCAGGTCTATAAATGTAAAGTATTGGGAAAAATGCACAGTGATATGTATATCAGCGTCACAAAAATAAACCTTTTAACTGCAACACCCTTACTGTGAGTGAAAACAGCATACATCATATAACTGTTTAACAGAACTGATTTTTAAAAAAAAAAGACATAAACAGAGTCACCATTTGGAGGGCAATAAATAACTTATTCAAAACTTCTGCTGTCTTTAAAATAGCAGTCTCTATTCAAGGAAATCCAATGAAATCAATTTAAAAAACACAAGTCTAAAATGTAGTAATAAAATGTACATCCATTGCAACACTTTTTTTTTCATGTACATAAATTATAAAATTCTACTTCTGCCCTTTCTTGGTAATAAATCCAAATATTTCTTGAATGAATAGTAAGATGCTGATTGCTATACACTAATTTGTTGTAAACAACCGCATTATCAAAAGATGGTCTCTGTTAAAGTATTGATTAAGCATGTATGGCTTTAAATTTAGATTTTTGGGGGGGTTACTGCGGAAGAATGCTTATGCCATGATATGCTTTAGCACCATGCTGTGTTGCAATAGGGAAAAAAAGGGGTGGGGGGCAGGTTTAATATTGTGCAGAATATATATTTTGCAAATTAATATAAGAACATTTAATTTTTAAAATGTGATAAAAAAATATTTGGGTAACTTAGTTTTATCAAACAATGAAAAAAATCATCCCATTCATCTATCATCCCATTAAATGTATATGTATATTAAAAAAAAGTAGTTTTTTTACAATTTGATTACACATATTAATAAGAGGGGAATTTCCCACCACAAGAAATTAGGCTTTATAGTGTCTATGTCACCTCAAACTTGCCTTTCTCCTATCGTTTCCTCTTCTCTTCCTCTTTCAGAATCTGTTCTTCTTTTCCAATCTATTTCTATATAAAACATAAGATAAAGTAGGAACTATTTTCTCTTATGTGTTTTTCCTACACTCGACAATCTTGATAAAGGGTGGAGCCTAAGGCAAACTCCACTATCTTGCCCAAGGAATGTTATGTTTAACTAGTAGTTTTAAGGCAAGATATCTGTATGCTGACCAAACAGCTTGCATTCTAATTTTCTATGCCATAAGAAATGATGACAAATTTAGCATTTATACTTCAGGTCTCCTTAATCAGGTTTCTGATTCATGAAGCAGATAAAAAAAAAAAAACACGGGCTCCAAGCATCAAAATGGAGTACACAAACAGAATTTAATGAAAAATATGACTAAAATTTAAAGCAGTTATTTTTGCGGAGAGGCCCAAATGCTCTTCACAAAAGGACTAAATAGCTGTGGCAGAGGCAAACGTTTATTTTAAAAAGTTAATGAATGAGTAAAGTCTACCCCATGTATACATTTTAGAAGACAAAAATTACACTTTTTTATTACAGTGGTCAGAAAATTGGTATGATGCCTTAACATTTTTTTCAAATGATTTTTCATTGCTTTCTCCGTTCCAGTTCCTGAATTTTTATTTGTGTCGGCTATTGTACAGTATCTTGTATAAAGTAAGTTTGGCCACTCCAATACGAGCTCAGTATGTAAATAAATCTAAATTCCACTCTGCTGCCAATAAAGCATACATATGGTATTACTGAATAAACAGCAAATTGCAGTCAACTGGTAGCCAAACTTACTAAATTCACGGCAAACAGTCCGGTTGCAAATATGAGAATTGGAGGTGTTAGATTTATTTTGGCCTTAATTGTGCAAACCTGGTTCTTAAACCACAATTTACTCCTTAGTGAATCAGCCTCTTAGTTTCCACATCTAGAAAACTTGGTCACAAAGTTCTCATCTTGGCAATTAAAAAAAATAACATTAAGGCACAACATTATAGTCATATAGTAAAAAGAAATTCAATATACAATTTCTTTAAAATTGCAGTGAACGATTGTATTCTAAGGTATTTAATACCTCCAGTAAGGTATGGCTGTGATTGATGAGCATTATTAATGGTGACTAATTTTAACCATAAAGTCTTTATCCTTTATCCCCAAACCCACTGCCTCATTTTCTACCCTCAACCACTAACTATAATTTAGTACTCACAACTCCCATCCATCTGCACCAAAATATCCCAGTCCAGCCTTCATAATTCTGATATATATTTCTGTTGTAAGATATTTGTATTGATTATTGTTGGAACAGAATGCTTGCTGTACTGCAGGTTATTTATGAAAAGCAATTCTACAAGTAGAGCAATTCCCAAGAAATCCAATTCAATATTCCTGTTGATTGGTCTGCTTTTAGGAACTAATCTAACAATTGTCTTTATAAATAACCCACAATTTTTTTTAAAGAGTGTGATTGCCTCTGCTTAAACACTTAAACATTTTTCCACCTACACCGGGATGTATTGTACATTTCCAATTTGTTAAACACGTTCATAAATAGTGGAGCATGTACAAGGTTTCCTTTAAAGGACTACCTAATGTTAGATTGGCATATGTGCTTGATGTGTCGCATATATAAAAGATGCAAGATATGAGCATGCACAAGCAGTGCACATTGGAATAAATATTTCTGCATGAATTTTCTCTTCCTGAGTTAAATGTGAAATCCAAATGAATATTAAATTTTTGGCAAAAATCACACAATAAGGCAGCCACGCATTTCATTTCTCAATTTGATGCCTCATCGATCATTCCAGGTACCACAAAAAAGTTTTCTTGTTTCAATATATAGGTTTAGTTTTTGTTTTAGGTTTTTCCTAGAGAAAAAAAAACATTATTCCGTGTCTAAGAGGCATGTCTGGAGTTCATATATGTTGTGGTCGGGAGGATTTCAGCTGAACAGACTCAAAATTGTGTCCTTTTTCCTGTAAAAATAAAAATCTGAAATGTAAGCAATGCCGAATATAATGGATCTACAAGTGTAAAGTCTCAGCTCTGAATTGTCCTTCTTGTTTGTTTGTGCTATACCTTTAATACGTCTTTCACTGATTAAGTACAGTATTTTTAGTGCCAACTTTGGGTCAAGCACCAATAAATATATATCCATGTATGTTATCTCTGACTAATATGAGGTATAATACTAATATTATATTATTTGTGCATTTAACAACACTCACTATTCTTTTGTTGAAATATTGTTCACGCCTCTTGCATTGACAAGGGCATAGCCAGAAATGCCTAAGCTTGCCCAGGGCATAAACAAAGATGTCAATTTCAGGTATTTAAGTTTAGCAATAATCTCTCCCAAGATTAAAGAATAAACTCAGCACATACTCTAGCTGTCTGTTTATGGCACTTCAAATATTTGTAAAACTATACACGTCATACCACATTTCAGCAGTAGAAATTAACAAACATTTTTGTGAATATTGTATGTGGTTGGGCATGTACCTGTTTCTCTGCAGACTCACAACAATTCTTCAAAGATTATGCAATTGGGGTTCACACATTAACATAAAAATATTCTGCAGGCCTAATATATCAACATTCAACAGGGCCCTATTTCCCACTACGCAAAGTAGGCACCTGTCTACAGAACTTATAATGTGCCTTTTCAGGGGTTTTTAAAAGGACTCTTCAACTCAAATAATTCATCAGGGTGCTATAAACCTGTCTATCTAGCCCTGCAATTGAAAACATTGCCATTTGCAGGAAAAACAATGTTTTCATTGCGGGGGTAACACACTTCTAGTGACTATCAAGAAGACAGCCACAAGAGGCACATATACAGCTATAACCAGGTTAAAGAGACAGCTTTGAGTGATGCACACTGTACATCATAGGACAGCACATTTTATAACAGCTAATACATCTCTACTATCAATCATAGGAGAGTGACTTTAAGAAGACAGAGGAGGGTGGGTACTTTATTAAATAAACCTTTAAACTCTACGTGTCCTAAGCACACTATGTATGCTATGTTTAAGGCTTTAGGACCCTGCAGAGAGTGCTAAAAGATCACATCAATACTAGTTGATAACCACACCTAAAACAGAACTTTACATTTAATGTAGCTTTCTAAAGTTAGACTATATTTTATCAATAATAATTTTCCAGGCATGATATGCCAGTGCAGTAAGCGTTGGTCTCCTTGACTTAAAGGGAACCTTTAACCACCATGACCACTTCCATGATTTGAAGTGATCATGGTGGTAGGATTCAGTATGTGCAGTGTTTCTGCTTGATACACTGCACATCCTGAGATATTTATAATTGTCTGCTGGGGCTTGGCACCCCCAGAACACGTGACTTAGGCAGTCTGGAGCTTTGTTCCAGAGTTCCTAATGTCACCTCTGTGCATAAATTACATCTGTTGTCAGGGCGCATTGCTCACTCTCACCTCCCTCCGTACTCATTGATCTTTTTTTGTTTGTTTAAAAATCCCCACCCTCCCCTCGCCAGCTCGGAATGAGCGCATGAGCTCAGAGCCGGTGAAAAAGTCCACTCACGGGCTTCTCTAAGAGAAGCCTGTTATTGGACTGCACGAACCCCAGAGGTGTCAGAAAGGGGTGTTGAAAAGCAGCGCCGGAAAGGCCTTCCTCTCAAAATGGTTATAGTAAACCTTAAATAACTGGTAACTTAACATGATAATATGACACAACATAATACCAATACTGTATCATTGTTATCTTACCTTTGTAGCCAGGGACTTCAGCTTTCCCAGTAATGACTGTTTACTGGTATAGACAACATCATCTTCATTATCTTCACCTTCCATTATAGCACAACTATCTGGAGCAGGAAGTTCACACTCCTTGGAATTAGCAGTCATGATAAGCTTGGAATATTTGTACTCCAGCCTGTACAGAAAAAGCAGTCAACAGTTGAAACAAAACACGTAGGACCAGTGACTTATTATTTGCTTTTATATTTTAATTATTTTTAATATATTTGGAGTTAAGAAATTCTTTATACCTACTGACCTGGTCCCTGATTGCTATCTGGCGCACGAACAACATACAGAGGATCCTGACCTCCCATAGAGGGAAGGCAGCCTTAAGGCGCCTTAAACACTTGGAGTCTGTGAGTTCCATAATTAGTGGGGGCACCACTCTTTGATTATCAACAGTGTTGCACTATTATTTGTTATTCTTTTTTCTTAGATACTCAGCTGTATCCCAATTTCTATATTGTATCATATGTGTATGAGCTCACCAACAGGGAAGGGACTTTGGGAAGCTACAATTTCAAGCTAAGTAGCTTTATCCTTGTTATACACTGGTGTGGTGTGAAGGGATAATTTGTTGTACAACAGTTTACATCTGGCTAACTGTAGCAGTAAGACATTTATTTCACTTTAAATAGCTGGTTCTTATATATTGATTTTCAGTAATGTTCTTTAATGGGGGATAGGGATTTAAAAGGATTTTATACTAGCAGGTACATTGTGTTTTTGACCAATATATATTTTTGCAACATGCATACATAGGCAACTCTTATTAGTGTTTGAGCATGATTGTGTACTGAAAAACGCGTTTTTTGGTGATTGTTATTTGGAAAACATTCCCTTAAAAATATCTTTCTATACTCCTAGAAGTGTGCATATAAAACCACCCACAGTTAAGTAATGATTCTAATCCACACAGTAAGACAGCATGCTCAGGTTTTTTACAATACTACAAGTGGTCATAGTGGACACGTACTTCTGATTCTTCTTCCAGAAGTAGCAGGTTAGTGCTATAAGTAGAACAGCTGTGAATGCTCCCACACCTGCTCCAACTTTGAGCCAGAAATCGATGGATTCGCAGGTAGATGCTCTTTTGTCCGGGAGAGGAACTCCTTTATTGCATAACTTGGGCTCGTTCCACACATAATGTGTTTCCTGTGTAATAATGTAAGTTTCAGTTAGATCACTACAAGCCAAGTATGTGCGCCAAATAACAATAGTTATAATATAGTATAAAAGCCAATGCAATAATGTTTTTTTGTTGGCTAAATAAAAAAAAAAAATAAGGTAAAGTAAAACGTAACTTTTATTCAGCAGATTCTGTGCAAACAAAAAAGCGAGGTTTCAGTTCTCAAAGAACTGAAACATTGATTTTTTTTTGTTTGCACAGCATCTGCTGAATAAAAGTTAAGTTTTACTTTACCTTATTTTGAAGTTCTTGGAGTGCTATCTTCTATATTATGCAGTTTGGATAATTTTGCAGACCAGGACCGGGCTTAAATTTCTTTACAACATTCTGGAGTGCAGGTTACTGGACTTTTTTTGTGTGTGTATATGTATATGTATATATACATATATATACATATATATACATATATATATATATATACACATATTATATATATAATTATTTGATATAATATATACTAACATATGTTATATATATCTTAATAAATATGGTGTTTAATATAGCACTTCAAGAAAATATTTTGGAGTTATTAAGGAAGGTCAAGATATTTTCAGTACTTTTGTGCCAGTCTGCACTATATACCCCTTCCCCATTTGCCCCACATATGCTGAAAATGTCCCGCCATCCCAATCTAGTCCTCTGTGTACCACCTCCGGGCAACCGTAGGAAATACTCACAGTATGCAAAATGCACTCAGTCCTTTTCTGACCATACAAGAGTGCTTCAGAAAGGCTCTGCACTTGGCAAAACCTGAGTGAAGATGGTGTATATCCACATTATGAATTATGTTTGGGAGGAACTGTCCCACATCACATTACCAATAATGCAAATTGCATCACTGATATGCCCCCTACTATACTGCCTCCTTCTTGTACCTCTTGCCTACCTCTAAACATTTGGAAGTATGCAACTATGCAATATGCCTTCAGATTCCCTGAACTACTAGTGACCAGGACGACATGTCCCTTCAAAACTATTTCAACCTATGTTTTGTTCTCCAACTAAAATTGGTAAGTTTAATATCATCTAAATTTTCATAATTCATAGCAAGGAGAAACTAACCGTAAGCAATGTATTTCAATACTGCCTGACAAGTATGCATCATATGTATAAGTACACATCCATCGTTCATGTGAAATTTTGGTTTAATTATTCTAAAATAAATATATGGATATCATGTATACATCAAGCTATTAATTTACCTGCTGTCCTTCTTTACAAGCCCCTTCTATTTTCTGATAGTCATTTTCTGTGCAAAGAGGACAAGCCTCGGCCGTCTCCCAAAGAAAATAGAATGTGCAGCCATCACACGTACCTGCAGGGCACTGACTGGCAAGATAAAATCAATACATACATAGATATTTTTATAATCTGTAAATAACGATAGCTGTAATTATTTAAGAGATTATTTTAAAGATATATGGTATAAAAACAATAAATGGTTTCATGCTCATGTGACAAATGCAAATTACGGGACAGATTTTGACATATCCTTTGACATCCTAATTCAGTGTTCGCTAACATGTGCTGCTCCACCCATTATAACTTTTTCCCCTAATACTCTACCATTAAGCTCTTTAATAGTTTTTCTAATTCTACCAGGCCACAAACTATGTGAACATGCACCGCACAAAGTTCTCAGGAAATCATCAAACAGATAAATATTTCAATTCTCAAACTGTCAATAAGAACTTTCCACAACGCAATGCATGCTTAAAATATTTCAAATTCAGGAAATATGTGGAAAAAGTGTGTAACAGATGTTTCCTAGCAATTGAGGAGTATAAAAATGCAATGTTATCTTATTTCAAAATGTACAAGAGAACATGTGAATGTATATCTGTAAAATAGTTACAACATGGATTTAGAGTTTTAAAGAAATCTAATGTTTGTTGGGAGACAAAATCTTAGAAGATATGGTGAACTGACTTATTTTACAGTCTTAATGTAGTTAATTTAAAATAAAATAAAAAAAACATTTGTTATATTGTATTTCATTGCAGCTTCATGGTTCTAATGTGCTCCATGATCTCTATGATATATTAAGTAGTTAGGGTTTTAGCCATTGGCTATTGTTGGAAATGGGAGAAATACTTGGAAGACAGAAAACGTATTAAATATATTTCGTATACTAAACAGAAAAAATCTAAATATTTTAAAAATCAAAATAAAGCATCTTATTTTATTAATTTATTTTGTGGGGATTGTTTCTCTTTATTTATTTTTTTCTGACACTTTTTTTGATTTATGAGTCACATGCACCATGTAGGCTTTTCCACAAAAAATTATATTGTGAGGTTACAGTGGATTACCTGGGCACCAAGATATCCCCTTGGCCAGTCTTTGCAGGGTTGCATCTTAAGGATATGACAGTTGCACGTCCTTTTTCGCATGATGAAGTAATTGAAGTAGATCTGAAGAAGAAACAAAATGTAAATAACTGAAAGGCACAATCCACAATGACTTCTTACAATTACTATACATATATCCAAGAATTAAAAAAAACAACATGTTGGCTGTCTTTTTTGTCATAATACAACTGAGTATGACACAGTATAACCACTGCAGCAAATTATAAGTGATAGGATGGATTAACCAAATGGCAATGAAGTGTGTCTCAACTGCTTTGTCTTTTAAAGTGGCTTTGTCCCGTCAAACTATTGTTTCCTCTTCTCATCCTCTTTCAGATCTGTTCTTTATATTGGATCTATTTATCTTTAAAACATAAGTAGGGATTACTTTGCCTTATGTATTTTTCCGATTCTTCACCATCTTGACAAAGGATGGAGCTTAAAGTGCTACTCACCTTTGTCACTTAGCACTCCACTGTAGTTTTGTGTGGTTTTGGTTTTCACTACTTACCTATATATATTTTCACTGTCCACTAGAGTTTGGAGTATTGGGTTTGGGGAGCATCCACACATAGTGGTAGCAGCTTTTTTTCTTATTAATTTTTTTTTTTATTAGCACAATTTTTTAGGTTTCCCCTTTGTCAAAGTGAAGCTTGCCTTAAGCTCCACCCTTTGTCAAGATTGTCAGGTGTCAAAAAAATGCATTATACATAATAGCCCCTACTTTGTCTTATGTTTTAAAGAGAAACAGATCAGAAATTAAGACAAAAGTAAAAGTTTTGAAAGAGAAGAGGAATTAGTAGGAGAAAGGTAAGTTTGGGGCGATAGAGACACCTTAATGAAACTTATCAGCCAGTTTTGCAAAACTCACAACTGCAGGACATTTTTAAACACATCATCTGGGACCAAAATGTTCACTCACTCACAAGTCATTGGAGAGTAGAACTTCAACCCCAGTGAGTAGAAATTCAGCCTTAGCGAGTGTGTCACAGAATCCCACTATCTCTGAGAAACAACAGTGTGGTTCGACAGCTTATAAACTGCAGCTGAGGATAGCATCCTATATCGTCCTCGTACATATAGATATGCAGGGACACAGATAAGTGTAATCACAAAAATGTTAATAATGTTATTTCTGGTCTCCTAGCAATACTGTGGGATATTCCAAGTAGCAAAACCATTTATTTCATCTTACTGGAACCTGTCTAATCCAATATTTAATTTTGGAGATAAATACCTTTTTTGGTATGTAAGGCTGCCTCACTTGGCTATCAAGACGCTTTACTGTGTCAAGTAACTTTTAGGCCTAGCTAGTAGCATACAACTTTAAATGGTCCTATATTTGTGCTATCTGGCTTGCCAGACCATATAAATGTACAGATTCTGCAAAGCCAAAAGATAATTTGCACACACAAAAAAAATAAAAGCAGGAGACTATTTTCACTCTTAAATGAGCAAAGTAGATACCAAAAGTACAGCCTACTGATGATATATAGGATATAGGTTCTACAGTAGGAAGAAAAAAACAAACATCATATTGTACTATCTTGGATAAATATTAATAGTGGTGTTCAAAGTTACACTCACAACAAAAAGGTTGATTGAAGGCACATCAATAGTTAAGTTAACTAGCGATCTTCCCCACGTATAAGGGCAACTTAACTATTGATGTGCCTTCAATCAACCTTTTTGTTGTAAGTGTAACTTTGAACACCACTATTAATATTTATCCAAGATAGTACACTATGATGTTTGTTTTTTTCTTCCTACTGAAGAACCTATATCCTATATATGTTTTGAGAGGACTGGAAGGAGTCCTTTTTGTTCTGATTCTACAGAGTGAGGTATTAATTTGTATAGGTGAAGTGTGTTGTGTTTCACCTCCTTACTTTATGTCTTTCCACCTGTGACTGTTAAGGGTGTTTTCTATTGTATTATAAGCCCATTGATGATGTCAGGTAAAAATCCCCATTTGAGGTATGTTAGGTATCTAACAAATTATCTGAGATCTACTCTACTGTGTGTGTTACCTATAAGGAGTAAAAGTGTTGCAAAAAGTGAAATATGTGCACTCTAGAAAACATATGCACTGTTGCTTTAAGTATTGACCAGGAATGGCTTTCTTGAAGTCACATGACTTCCTTAGCACAATTGATTACCACTGCTATTTTTTGCACTATGTTCGGTTTGATATAGACTCTGTCACCGGGTTGAAATGTTGATGCTGTGAGACAAATAATACTAAAAATGACAAGATTTGTCAGAAACTGTTAAATTATGTTGTTTAACTCTTCATGGTTTGTTTTAAGAATCATGTAATGAAACATGCAGTGCATTTCCTCCACTGCCGTATAGCTAGACATAATACAGAATTTATTTGTGCATAAGGCATCTCACCAGAAGTGGGCCAACCCCCCTTATTAAAATCCCTTAAAACTTACTTGTAAAAGAAATGTACATCAGGTAACTTTTTTGGAGCTGGAAACATATCTGCTTTAATACTGATTCCATCAAGAGATGTGTTGATTGTAGACCCTACAGTGACATAAAATATGAACTTATGTTTGAAAATAAAACATTAAAAAAACAAACAGCATAGCGTTTGATTGTTCTATCAGATAACTACAGTCTGTGAAACATTGCATAAAGGAATCCAAATTTATTCTCAATAATCGTCTCCGTGTGTATTATCTGCTGTAGATGATGGTCATTATTCACCACAGATATAGGATAGTCACAACTGTTCACTTGGTAAATTGTGTTGATAACAGAATTCATTACAGAAGAAAAGGAGATTTCAGATTCTAGATTGGGCAGATGGATTTGTTCTGCTCTTACTTTCACAGCACGGACATTACGTGCCTCTTATCAGCATGAAGCAATCACAAGTGGTACACAGTGACATGGTAGAATGGGGGCAAAAGAAATGCCAGAAGTACTCCTATTAGGCACAAAGCTAAGTGTGAATGTTTTACAGGCTATGAAAGATAGCATTCAATGTCTTAGTGCTGTCGTGATTTAACCTATTAAGGCTCAAAGGAATTTCAATTCATTACGTCACAGTCTTATAAAGGGTTTCATTTCTATTAAAAAAAAAATATTAGCATATAAGCAAACACACACACATATATATATATATATATATGCCTGACTTGTGTAGAAAATGGTTATTTGTCCGAAATATGCCTATTAATCGATACCAGAATTAGTCCATGCCAAATCTCCAAATCAATTTTACTTATACAGCTTAAAGCACCGGTAAAACAATTCAGAATCAAATCATTCAACCAGGTATTTTATTCAGATCAACCAGCCCAAAAGGAATTTCTGCACAAGTCAAATATCTATATATATACACTACATGTCTGTATAGTGCTATTAATATTATACATGTTTTATTTTAAGAGAGAAAGGATATACTTTTACTTTCAATGTATTGTTTGCTGACCAAACCAGCTGTGTTGCCCTAATGGATACAGATATAATTACTGCTAATGAGCAGAGTGTAAATTATCACAGATCAAGATTTTTTTTTTTTTTTTTTAAACTTGTTGCAGAAGCATCACAGCCACACCCTTTCAGGGCAAAAGACATGCTCAATTTGTAATTACATAATTTGACTTGTTTAACTCCTTGTTATGAAGGAGTTATACCACATAAAACATCTAAATCAATCTTACGCACATAAGGTTATTAAATAGGCCAGGAGCTCTTCTTAGTGCAGTTGACAGTGGTACTGCAATGTCTCGGCAGGCTAGCTAGTATTCTGTAGTTTTAGACTAACAAGTGGTACAAACTTTTAAACGTGTTTTTTGATTTAAAAAAAATTGTATGTTAAGGGTGGGTGGGGGTGGTGTTTTGATATCTGGTTTAAAAGATTACTATGATAACCCAGACCACTTTTAAGTGGCCTGGGAGCAGTGACTCTGTTCCTTAATCCCTCAATTTTAAATCTTGACGTTTCCTTCAAGACAGCCACTTGAGGCGCTTCCGGGTCACGTACAGCGTTTTACACCATCAAATGACATTGGATGTCCTCAAGCTTTGATTTGGACACCTAAAATCTGCAAATTACCCATAGCAAGGCATTGATTTAATGCTTTCCTGTAGGGAAACTTTAATGCGCATGCGGCAGTGGCCTTGCATGATGTGCATTACATCCCCCATCACCGTGATGTGGGAGAAGGAGACCTAGCCAGCACCCAAGTGCCTCTGCACGGAAAAGAGGTCAGGAAAAATATAATTTTTAGCCCTTTCAAGATCGGAGGTGGAAGAGACCTATTAAGTTAGGGACAGGGCACACTACAGTGTTAAGAATATAGGTTTGTATTCCTAATGCTATAGTGTTTCTTTAATGACTCAATGGAATCATTCAAACTAAATTTTAATGTATCATTTTTCAATAATTTTATTTACACATTCCTGCACATATTCTAAAACTAGCTTACATATGTAATAAAACAAAAGTGTGATTAGTTACCCATAAATGTATCAGCCAAGCTGACTGACTGTGATGACAGTGCCGTTCGGAAACTCTTGCTGTCTGATGGAATGATGGTGGATTGGCAGACAAACGTCTTTACAAAATTGGAATAGTCTTCTGATTCTGCTTCCATGTCTTTTGCTGTGACATCAGTAATATTGTCAGTGCAAACTGCCATCTTTTCTCCCTAAGAAATGGAAAAGATGCAAATTGAAAACTAAATCCAAATTTAATATACCCAAAACCTACTTTAAAAAAAAATCACATTATCTTACCCCTAATTGCAGTCACAATCACAGACAAACACACATAACCACAATCAACTGCACAAAAGCCAATATAATTATTTTCAAATTATTTCCTTAGAATAGCTGTCTTTAAAATCTGATATTATCTTAATATAATCATGTTATGTTGTACCTCTCAGGGATGAATTTACCATTCGGGCAATTCGGCAATGCCTGAGGACCTGGGCCAGGGAAGAGTCCCGCAAGGCCCCTGTAACGCCATTGGATTCCGGGCTCCTCCACACAGGCCAGCCACAATGCTCTTTTATTTTTTATTGTCAGTTCGCCCCTGGTACCTTTTAATTATTTTTTTAATTCAAGTATACTATTGTATTGTTTTTTTGTTTTTTTTTTAACAAATCACTTGCCTACACTTTTCTACTTCCCCTTTCTGACAGCCATCTTCATGCATCTCAAGTCAGACTGTGAGTTATCCCAGTCGGTGCTCACTATTTTGCGACCATCATTTGCTTTTCAAAATTGTGTGCTGTATTTTCTGTCAGGTGATTTTGAAAATCAGAGAATAGTTGCAATATATTGAGCATCTGCTGGCATTATGGACAGTCTGATCCAGTGTGTATAAAATGGCTGTTAGAAAGGGGAAAATTGAGCATGTGATTTCTTTTAGAAAATTCAATAAATTCATTTGAAAAAATAAGAGATGGTATAACATAAAGTTTAACTTAGGATGTTGAAATACTTCAAACCAGCCTATATAATTATTCGATAAATTATGTATCCCATAATCCTCTGCTGTGCAAAATCTTATCGGACGAAATCTGTCCAATGAAACCAGAATGAGATGCTTCTACTTGGAGAGTCTCATTCTGGTGTAGGAAACAATTGCCTCAGCTGCATGCTGATCCACCAAACAGGGATGCAGCTAAAAACAAGCTTTTTTATTAAACTTTTTTTTTCTTTATTGATTTCTAAAGTAAATGTGTGTTCATAATTACCCCATTTCCACACAAACTGATGTTGAAAACATGGAAGTACTTTGTTCCTTTGGATGTAAAGCTTGGTCCATTAAGGAGGGTCGCTACCCCAGTGAGATTTTGGAAATTGTAAGTAAAGGTTCGATTTTCATTCTCATGTGACAGAGAGCAGTCACTGAAACAGCCCGAATGATCCTTAAAAAAAGGAATGGAAATATTGTCAACAATAGGAATACATTCATAGACCAAACACACTTTGACAAGACAAAACCTAAAGCCTATTAATATACCCTATCTCCTTCCTTGGATCCACTAAAATTACCATTGTAAACAATAAAACCAATGAATGACAAGTAATGAGGCAATAAAATAGTTTTTCTCAAAAGCCTAAGCTATCCGTTTCATATCTCAAACAGGTCCGCCTGCAGTGAAGTTGGATCACGATTTATGAGAAAATTGAGGACAGCTTAAACATTGGAAGCAAGTTAATTGTTTGGGAGAACCTTACTGTGCCTTTTGAAAGAATGCTCACCGAGTGAAGTTGACTCTATTTCATTTACATAACAGTCATTTATAACCAAAATAGAGATCAGATTCAATAGAGTGCAACAGAATAGTTTACCTTATTGCTTCTACTTCCAGGACCACATGGAACACAGGCCTCTTGCCCATATACTTGGTGGGCAGACAGGTAAGTATTGGGAGGACATTCTTTACACATGCTGCTTTCCTTTTCAATGTAATGACCTGGGGGGCAAGGTACACATGATGACCCAAGCTGTTGTGAGCCCAGTGCGCAAGCTTGGCAATGTGAGGAGACCCCGTCCACAGCATTGGTGACAGTAATAGAATAGATCCTTACAATATCATTAACAAAACGGCGACTCTAGAGGGAAAAGAAAAGAAAATGTAAGTATTTCTCATAGTTCTTTCAAAATTCCAAACTAATAGTATATATTTTTATCTTTTTAAGATGTGAGGAATGTTGTTTCCAATATATCTAGACAATTTTATTAAAAGTTTATTATTATAAATGTGCGCGATGAAGGAACTAAGATAAAGCAGATCTCTTTATCTTGAAATATGAAGTAGGCGATCATATGGTATAATACTGAAAATAGCTCAAACTTTGACATTTATTATAAACTCATTGAAAATTATTTAATATTGCAGGATAATGTTTACAGATTTATCTTTTTACTTATTCATCTTGGTGAAAAACAGATGACATTCATTATAGATGGTAGGAAATGTGTTTCAGACACTAGAATCTTGAACAAATTAGATCTTAAAATTACATTTTAAACCACAGATCTGTATTTTAAAATGTCTAGCTCCTTTCTCTAGGAGTAATGAGATTTGTTTTACTTGTATTATAGCATTGGAACATAGATAATATTTTTGAACGTCATGCTTTATACTTTCATATGGTGGTGTAAATGATGTAAAAAGAATGGCAAAGAAAATGGGATAAATACATATGGAAATGAGAAAGAAGCACATTATAGGTTTATCTCACAGTGGGAAAGTCAAAGATGAAATCAAGACAAAAGACAAAAAATGGTTTTGAAAGCTATAGCAGAGTTGCAGGTAAAAAGTAGACACTTTCCTCTCTGAACCTCAAAAAAAACTAAACATATTCTGCAATTTATTGTTAAAATAGAACATAGAATAGTTTGATGCTACATATTTTGGGATTAAATGAAATATATTAAAGGGAAAGAGGAGAACGCATTTTGATTAAAGATAGAGATATGGACCACCATGATGCGTAATACATGATGGGTTCATTGCCAAATGGTAACGGTCAACCCAATTTTATTTTTTAAGTGAACCTAGCATGCCAAGTTCAACTAAGTGTATAATGGCTCTCAAAGCATCAACTATAAAATGTTTTATATAAGATAAATGATATATTTAAGAGTTTTGAAAGCTGTTATTCACTTACTAACATGCTTCACCTCAATTCAGCTTTGCAATTTCCATATAATACGTATATTGCACTACTGTAACATGCACCCTCCAGTACTCCTTGCTTACTCCACCTGTGCACAACTATTCACCATGCTTGGGAAAAACTTGCCCTAGCAGGGCAAATAACCCTTGTAATGCTGACATGTGGGCCTCACTGCCATATCAATCACTCCCTTCCTATATTCTGTATCTGTGATAGAGGGCATGAGGACCACCTGGAGAACCGATGTACCTTCAAAATAACATTATATTTAGGTATTACTTGACTTTTAATATAAAGCAAGAAATCAGCTATAGTGACTATTGGTATAACAGTATTAAACCTCTACCATAGACCTGTATTACACCAACACAGAGAGGTCTATGCTGAGAGCTGATTGACTGGTGGAGGAGAGGTCAACATTCTAAAGAGCTTTAAAATAAAATAAAAATGCTCTTTAATGTAAAGCTAACATGTGTGTACCATAACAGGTACACTAACAAACAAACTACAGCTGCAAAACTGAAATCTCATGCTACACTAGTCATGGTTATACATAGGGTCCCAAAACTCACCTACAGGGTCTATTGATGTAAGGTGGCACGGAATCGTCCAAAATACAAAGCACAAATGGAGCACCCATCCCACTGCCTCCTTCTAGTGAATCCACTGAATGTAAACAATACAACTCAGGAAATATTTCTATATGTTTTGTTGTCATGATTTTCTTTTTTTAAAATACTTACTTCAATATTTTGATTTGTCCTCTGGAAAGCCCATGTGAACATGTAGGTGGCATTTTTGGAAATGATATGTGTATAGGATTGTTTATCTCGACTTCCTCCCCACGATTCTGCTACACTTGTAGTCTTTCTGTTTACATCCTAAATGCATATAAAGATCACTGACATTAGACATGTTCAGCCATTGAGAACAGGTAAAAACAACTGTTACAAGGGATTTCAGTTCCACTAATTGCCTATCTACACATTCCTCACTTAAGATTAACACTGACAGATTATGCAGACGATTACATATTTTAGCTATTGCCTTGATAAGTGGTCAATAGACACTGAGGGGTTACTAAAAATTTAACTAAATAGTTCTCAGATTTTATTTGCATTTTACGTTGTTCAACTCTACCATTGTTACCTATTAACTACAGATACATCGAGCATGTAACACAATCGTCTACAGAGGTACTTTCATTCATGAAATATGATCCATTCTCTCATTAAATATTAAAGCACTTTAATTCACAAGAGAGTGTTGAATCTCTGAAAATGTTATAATCACAGGTAATTGAATGAAGCTCCACAAAGGAACAGGATAACAGAGGTAATGCTCCAAAACTGAAAGATTGAGAGGAATGCTGCATTCAAAATCACACACATAAAAATCTGGGGGGGAAAAAAGTGTGAATTGTGATAACATATTTTTGCACAGATTAAGGAAGTGCCCTTTAACATAATGTTCAGCATTACTGTGTATTGGATCATTCAGACATTAAAGTATGCATATGGCGTGAAAAGCTGTGTTAAAAAATATCAGGTTTCATCAAGAACATAAAAGTTTGAAATCTTTAAAGTGAGGATGCAATTTGTGCTTGCTTTCATATCTCATATGCCATTCAAAGAGAATTGAGGAAACAAAAACTCTCTGAGCTGCTGTGTCTGGAGCAATTTTACCTTGGTATGTGTATGCAAGGAGCAGCAGTACATTGAATGTATGATTAAATAAATATTGATGTCTACACAAATTATAGTTAGTTAACACCGGGGATTTGACATGTTTGTAAAATTAATTGCCAAACTAAACTATCTAAATTTGCTTAGAATAAATCTTACCAGCATTTATCACTTACCAGCATGAAATATAGCACACAGTCTGCAGAACAAATAGTTTCAAATACAAAAGATATTCTTCCCAGCTCCCCATCTGATCCAGTTACAGAGGTAGGAGGTCTGTAATTCATAAAACAAAACAAAGATGACAATCCAAGTGGCATTAAAATTCAAGTGACATTAGCTGTGAATGTATATCATGACCTCTGACCTCTGATCATCTTTAGAATTTATCATTCATGTACTGAATATTCATCCTTGTCTGATTAATTGTAAAACCTTATAACAGCAGCTATTGCTAGTTCTGTGCAGTGTCACCACCATTATCACTTGGCCTTTTTCAACATTGCAGCTTAGGTATGCCCTGCTTGTTACTGCAGCTATCTCTATTCATGTGTGTGTTTAGCACATTAAACAGTAGGTGGAGCTGTTAGAAGCATATATAGTTATAAAACAAAGTACAGTCTGCTTTGGTATTCTTGTGTTAACTTTGTTAATAAAATTACACTGGTCATTAAATATTCCATATATTATACAAAACATACTTGAGTGATCATACGTAATTCAAAGCTAATGCATAAAATTCACATTTTTACTTTGAAAACATTTAACTGTAAATATATGGCCATTGAGCTACTATGTCCTGTGTTGCAATCCAATTAAAGTGGTTGAAAACAAGCCATCACAAAGTGGAATTTTATATGATATATAGATGTTAATAGCCCTGATCTGCACTGCTGACAAGACATAGCAATTCCTTCAGTATGGCTAACTGTAACTATTTTTTAATATTATTTAGTAATCATCTCCAATAGGTTGCACTACAAACTGATTTATGTTGTACAAGGTATGAACCACTGAGAAAGGGCTGCAGATGTTTTAATCTGTTCTACAGGCCAACATTGGTAATATTGTAAAGTTTCAATAAAAAAAAAAATAGTTATTGACATATGTCATTTTACCCCACTCCCTCTAGCATGTAAGCTCATTGAGCAGGGCCCTCAACCCCTCTGTTCCTATGTGTCCAACTTGTCGGGTTACAACTACATGTCTGTTCGTCCACCCATTGTAAAGAGCTGCGGAATTTGACGGCGCTCTATAAATATCATAATAATAATAATATTTAAGTTACATTTCTGTCATGTGGCTCCTCCAATCCAACAGTTTGATGCAATTTCCTGCATATTTAGAACACCTGTGGTTTCACTCACTTGAATCCTGAAATGTGTAAATTAAGCAGTAAATAGTCATTGTCCGAGCCACCTGATCCACTCTGAACATGATCTCCGGCAACTTCCCAACCTAAGGATTATAAATGTAAATAGACGGTTAATAGGTAAAACTTATATTAAGGTAAAATATAAATTGGGCAGAGCAGCATGGAATGGAATAGATTCAGCAAGTCATATTAGGCAGATGATAATGTATGACTCTGGATTGCTGCATGATATATATGGTATGTATAGTATGCTAGTTAATTGTTTGTGCAGTTTAACATTAATGCAATCAATATTTTTACAAAAGGTAAAACATCAGTCTTCATCACTAGTGATCAATACAGAAATAAACATATATTTCAGAGCCTCTCCCTGACTGCTAGATGCAAAGAACATATCTCCTTAAATGCTAAGCTAAGACAGAGGCACTAAGTTAAAGGATAAAGAGTTGTGGATTCTACCTTTAAATGTATTCCTCATATCTCACATGGCTGGTTAAATATAGGGTTTAACAAACAATTGAAAAACTTCTGGAAAGTGAAATTTCCCCTTTAAAATGATCATACTGCAAAGAATACAAATACTTTTCTTCATGATAAACAAATCTAAAAGGTCTTGTAGGATTTTGCAATGCATGCAAAATCATACAATGCAATGATTAAAATAAATAAAAAATAAAAAAAATTCTGATACATACTGAGGGATGTATTTTTATCATTTGTGATTATATAAATTTTTTATGGCATCCTGAGGGATGTATTTTTATCATTTTTGATTGTTTACATTTTTTATGGCATTGTAGTCCCTGAGAAAGTTCTCCCAAGAAAGAAACGCATAGGACCGACCTTCCTTTTATATTTAACCCTATGCTTATGGTGATTGTTCACCTTTTTATAATAAATTATCCTTTTACCTTCATCTATTTGGAGTCCTGTATCTTCATCTACTGTTTGTGGAGTGGAGAGTGGGATCACTAGCCCCGCAACTACTTTGGGGGAGGCACCTTATGAGTGCTGTATTCGTCATCATCTTGTGAGTACATTTCATGTGGCGAATAATACATTGTATTTACTGTATTGCACTATATTTAGTTTATTTTCCCCTTGCCTTAGATTAATCCAGCCGCATCCCAATATTTGTCTTTGGTTTTCTATTTCTGATATATACCTGACATTTACACAACATTATGGCAATGAAAGAATTCAAATAGGGGAATTTTTTGTTTCATTTGAGAAAACATTTGTAAATGATTACGGTAATTTGAAACCATTAATATTAAAAAACAAAATTCCATTGTGTGTAATCTTGCAGCTATAATTTTAGGACTTTCCACACCTAAAAAGCAACTTACTAAGGAACACATTCTTCCTTCTCTCTTACATTGTTTGAAGGGGTTACATGCCAAGTTAGTATATACAGCAATACCTTCCAAATGTATTGATAAAAATTATAAATTTAAATCAACACTTGTTTAGCTTGACTCGTGTTCCATTCCATTTGTTCCACCAAAATAAAATAACAGCATTGACATTTGTGAGAAAACCGAACAAATTGTTGTAAATGTGAATAAAGTAAACTTATACACAGCAGGAAAAACTAGGTTTGGCTGAATAAATTCAGCCGGAAAAAAAATTGGATTGGACTACAGAATTTTGTGGCTCATCTGAATTTCCAACATGCAAATGTTTTGTGACCAAAAGTGTGCGAATATGAGCCTATCACTATACTTCACCTTTTAGTGACGTTAATTCCATTCAGAATTCGGTCAACTGAATTCTGACTGACCGTATCGAATGGTATTTTACCATTCAAATTGAATTCACATTCGGATTTTGAGCTTTTAGTTCAGTTACTTCTGAACATATGTTAAGCATCTGGTTCAGCCTTGTTTCTTTCTTTATTATTTATGTATTTATTTATTTTATATCTTTAACATCAACCATCCAGGGCTGAATTTCAAATCACAAAACAACTGAAGTGGCTCTTTCATAGTCCATTTCACTTATTTAGTGCATCGGTCAGTGTTCGGGAATTCGAAAGACCGTCTGATCGGCCAAAATTTTAACAAATCACAATTGGTTATAAACTGGATACATAAGTCTAGAATATAAGACTTTTGATTTCATGCAAAATAAGTAAAATATAAAAATTCCATTTGACAAACATGGAGTCAACGCCAAATGTGAGCATGGTAAGAAAGCTGGAAGTTCTACACAATTTTCCTAACATATTTAAAGTTTATTCGGACATCTTTATTTATGCATATGGTTCAAGGCCAAATACAATAAGCCTATGGTTACAATTATTATTCAATTATTGGAAGCAATAAAAGTACGTCCTGCGTGAATTTACAATATGTCCAGCAGAGGGAGACATTGAGCAACCTAATGGAACACCAAACGGGTTATTTACTAAAGGAAGAAATTCAGTATGAATTCAAATTTATGGCCAGGGTAGCCGAACTGAAAGCATAGCTAGCTTAGATAATTTTTATAATTTGGCTATATTGACATTAAAGTTAAAATTCACATAGAAATCAATTTGTATTCACATTTTAGTGAATAACTGTAAGTGTCAAAACCCCTGTAACATATGGCAATGGTAATGGTGCAAGAACATTTCCAAAAGTTAGAATCCGCTAATACAAACTAAATTATGCTAACAGCATAAGCAATAGAAAACTACCAATAGTACCTAAAGTATAGGTGTATAGAGAGGTCTAATTTGATAGATTGTCTATTTTGGAGCAGTTTCACTTGGTGTATTCACGTTGCACACAAATCAGTACGTAAGTCAGTACCAATATCACTACTTTTTATAATTACACTTTTGTAAATCTCCCTTAATACAAACTTTTTAGAACTATTTTATTAGAACTGAATTACACAGTGAAAAATCTAAGTACTATCACTAATATTTTCTCATAGTTCTAAGTTGTGACTTCTAGGTTCATATAGGAACATAAAACCAAGGTCAATTCAAACCATGGTATCATGAGAACCATTCAGCATCAGTCTTCACCGTGGAGAAAAAAATTCTTCATGGGACTCCACTGGCTCACTCTGTATCATGCAGATGATCTGTAAAATACCTGCCCAATTCCTTTACTGCAAATCCTATGCAACAGATAATTAAAAAGAAGGAGGTGACGGATTGTGTGTTCCTGCAGGCTTCCAGATGCCTGGTTTTAGCCAAGTAACCATAATTACTGTCTGTGGTCATTAGGAACCATTAATTAGGTTGGACCATTTTTAAAAAAAAACCAATGGTTCAAAGCTAATACTTTGAATACAGATTTGAATACAGGCTCACCATTCATTCCATCACATTTGGAATTTCCAACATTAAAGCAGGAAGTCTTCATATTTGCAGGTAGGATGTTCCACCACTTGTATTCAAATCCTACAATAGGTTCTGTTCCAGCAGGGCACGGTTTACACTCTGCAGGGGGAATAAAATAGTGCACTTGTAGGTTCATACAGGTATTTTTAACATATTCATTTTCAAACAAATTCATTTATTTCTACATAAAAAAGTAAGTTCGCTGCAGAACTTTAATTTAAAAACACTCCAGACCCTGACAGAAGACAAATTGGATATTCGGGGAAGGTCTAAGTGGTTTATACAATAAATAGTAACAAATTAATATCTGAATGGAAAAAATTAAGTTAAACAGCCAAGTTGTGGCTTTAGCCAAGACAGACAATTTCTTTAAATCAGCTATTTTGGCCCACACGTTGACATTAAGATTACAATTCACTACAATTATTATATTATAGAATAAACCTCGTAATATTAAATGAAATAGGTAACAATAAGATCTCCATTGTGAGAACTTTTGGGTCAATTCAGGATTATTTACTAAAATGAAAATTCAATGTATATTTTAAATTAGGTAAAATAAGCAAACTGGAGAAATTCAGCTATGCTTTTAGTTGGGCTACTCTGGCCTTGAATTTGGACTTGACTTTGAATTCTCACTTTATTAAATGACCCTAGTTGTTTTCATGGGTCTATTTAAATTGAGTGTTAATTCCTGTATGTCCAAAGGCTCCAACGCAATTACTGATGAATGTAACTGTGTATTATTTTATATCTCAGCAGTGAAATTCTAAATATTCTGTTTAATTTTATCATTCCAAAATGTCATACCCTGCATTCCATCGGAAATGGTTCCTGCAGGACAGGGAAAACAGCCATTTGTTCCATTGCTGTAAAATCCAGGATTGCAAGGTGGACAATCTTCCTTGGTCCCAGATGCTGGAAGCTTGATTGCATTAGGAAGATCATCTCTGCAAATCTTTGGTTCTATCCATTTGTATAAAATCTGAGTCTACATAAAAAAAATCACAACAATGTGAGTCACTGTTAAAATAATCATAATTTAATCTGCATGGATTCATAAATTAAAGAATGAATACTAAGAATGCTTTATAATCCAATTATGTATCATTTCAAATATTAATATATGACACATGGGGAACAACACACCAACTATTTTGGGCAAAAAAAATTATCCTATTGAAACAAAATGATGCAAACCCACAAGATACCAAGGCAAGGACAATGCAAAATGCCCCTGGACCTGTCTTGAGATGCTAAGTGGGTGCAGTGCCTTACGTTCAATTTGAGTTCCTAAAGGAAAACTCCATGTTCCATCACCACTACAGTGTGTTGTAGTGGCTATGGTGTCAGAAGTGCCCTGGTACCACAGCGCCCCTCCCCTGTTTGATTTCTTACCTTTGGTCTGCCGTGTGCCAATTTCCACCTCGACCACTTAAGATGGAGAACCAGATGCCAGAGGCTCATTACCTGAGAGCATCAGATGGACTTAGCACAGACAGACAGCTTGTTAGTTTATCCTGAATCATTTTCTTACTTATATAACTTAAATTATCTTTTCCACAGCACACTCATACTTATATAATTCTATTTGCTATTTTATGGTGGACTTATTAACACTGCATATATTTTATAAATCCTTACTGTTAACTCTTACATAGCTGGATGTACTTATATAGTGGCGGTAATGCTTGACTAATTACAATTGGAGGGGGTACCAGGGATGTTTTGGCACCATAACCATTACAGCACCCTGTAGTGATTATGGTGCTTGAAGTGTTCCTTCAAACTGATTTAAATGGGCATGTCAGAATATATCTGCATTTAAACAATAGAAAACATACACACGAAGGTTAACTATCATGCCACGTCATGTCTAATAGCCTTTAAAATGGTAAATAAAAAAACAAATTTTTAAAAATGCATGGAGCTGTTAGCTACCTTTCCTTCGCTGTCACACTGTGTATGTGTTTGGAAAAAATCCTTGTTTGTACAAGGGGGACGAGCAATACATTTACTGGACCCTTCATCTGAAACAAAGCAAGCAAAATTATTAAGCATATTATTGGTAACATATTCTTCTATACAATTGTGCTGCCTTCATGATCTTAAAATATCAGAGATCAGAGATATTTTAAGATCATGGGGTTTTAATAGCACCATCAATTTCATTGACTATACCACTCACAGCCCCATCAATTTAATTTGCTATACCTGATGGAAGAAATGAATAATTAGAGGTACACTCTAGTGTTAGGAATATATGTTTGTAATTCTAATGCTGGATTGTTATTATAACTATTTAGATTACTGGGCCCCCTTAATTAAGCAAAGTAAAGTTTTTTGGTTACCTTATTCCTCGCAGTAAGCCAGTCTAATATAGTTGTCACGCCAACGCTGACTGAGATCATCAGTCTTGATGATCTCAGCTAACCTAATTCCTCCCCAGAGGGAAGTATTAAGAAGCAAGTCCACATGCTTGCCAGTCATTCTGCTGTGCCAATCATCATCTACTCATAGATATGCATTGACTTAGTATACCTCTGTGAGGAGCATTTGGTGTCTTCATTCAGAGCGTGGAGATACTGAGGGTCACTCCTGCAATCCTTGCAGGAACTCAATGAGAATGTCTCTCTAGTGGCGTTAGTCAGCAATGTAAACAATGCCTTTTTATCAGAAAATACAGTGTTTACACTGCGTAGACTGCATGGACAGGCTTTTTGCCCAGAATCACTTAAAAAAGGCACCATAACTGCTTCATCTCATTAACATGGTTATAATCTCTGTAGTCCCCTGGCGCTGTTCTTCCATTGAGCGTTAAACCATTATTATTATTTTGAAACTAGACAAGAGTCCCTAGCAGCTTATCTCCTCTATGCTGCTTGGAGGAAGCATTAGTCTGAGCAGCAATAGGTGGTTGTGACTGGCTGAGAGCCAATGCGGGTATAACTACAAGGAATTGTGTAATCTCGAGGAAGTGTGTAACTTTCAGTGGGGGTAGAGCTATGGTAAACCAGGGATCCTCATTCAGTATTAAATTGCTTAAAATGTTTTTTTAACACTAAACAAAGGGACCGTACCATTGGGACTCCAGCCCCTAGAAACATTTCAATAAGATGAAATGTTATAGTGTCTAGAGTGCTCTTTAAGCTGTAGTGGTTCTGGTGCCTACAGTGTCCCTTTAAAGCTAAAAACATAAGCTACCTAGCAGGTTTTATACTTGTATATTCTATATTTTCTTTAGACAGTTATTCAAAACAGGTGCACTGCAGTAGGCTGGCATAAAGTATCTATTTCTTAGTTTTCTAAGGCTAATCTCCTGATTTATGAAAATCCATTTGTGCTGTGCAAACTAACTAAATCTTTTTTTTATTTAATCCAAAATCAGATCAGGCCACAATTAATCTAGCAGATTATATTAATGTTTTAACACCTCTCTTCCTGGATAGGGAGATGCTGAGGGAAGCAGGGACTCCTTCCTGCTTCCCATGCTGCAGTCAGCCAGGCCGCCGCACAGTAAGCCCCGCCCCCGCCGCACGCTAAGCCCCGCCCCCGCTGCAAATTTTTTTAATTTATTTTTTATGATCCCGCCGGCCATGTGTGAGCTGTGACGGCCGCCTTACTCCCCCTGCTCCCATGGGGCTCTGTGCGGCCGCACAGCTCACACATAGCCGGCCGGGATCAGGGCTGTCAGACCGGCCCCAGGTGCCGCGGCCCACCGGGAAATTTCCCGGTATCCCGGTGGGCCAGTCCGGCCCTGGGGGGAACCTGTGCAACTGCAGCAGCTCCACAATCTCTTAGGGTGCTTTGTTTGTATTCATTATTGTAATTTATTTTTACATTTTTTGCATATTTTTTAAATGCATTATCTATTATACTGAATTAATAAATTCAGATCTCATGCTGTGTGTCGGGTTAATCGAATTTTTAGAACCACTTCTACTTATAATGCCGTACATACAGAGATATTTGCACTTTCGTGCCAGGTGCTAATTGTACCCCTGACACGTGATTAAATGTTAATTCTGTGCAAAAATTATATCTGTCATCAGAGTGCAATGTGCACTGCTTTCCCTGTCTCCCTACAGTTACAGCTATTCACTTTTTAAATATTCTTAATCCCTCTGAGCACATGCATGCACAGTGAGCAATCAAAAAAGGTCCAATCAAATGCTTCTCTGCTAAAAGCCTTTGCAGGAGAAAGGAGTGATGTGGCATGACGCCAGGACTGGGCGTAAAAACTCTTGAGGCAAGCTTTGCCTGGCACTGGATTCAAGGTAATTTTTATTATAATTGACATGGATTTAGTTAGTGGTGTCCAGGGCATTAGAACTTAAATATATATTTAAAAAAAGATTAAAGTCATCACCCAAAGTATTTTCCCCCACAGCTCTAGTTATCTGTATTTTTTAGTTTAAATATTATTTTTAAATCTTTACTATAAATCTGTCACTATCATATATTTTCGGGAAACCTGTCAAGTGTGTAGCATTGATCTGATTTATTCATCCAATAATGACCATATAAAACTATTTTCTGCATGGACAACTCAACACAGTGACCATCTGAGAATTTAAACTGTCACGAGGATAACATTTGTTATTAAAAAAAATGAAAGACATGTTTATGTGTAAAGATGCCTAATCTCTATCATGAAAGGTCTCCCAACTACACAAGTAGACAGTTACATAATATAGAAAATCTCTCACTAAGACCACATTGTTCACCTGAGTATTCAGTGTCCTTATTGCATTCCGTGCATGTTTTGGCTTCCCTATCTGAATAAGTGTTCCTGGGACATATCTTGCAAAGGGAGGATCCTGGTTCACCACTGTAGGTACCAGGTTTGCATGGAAAACACTCTGATGTATATGCAACCCCTGTAAGAGAAAACACATTTAAAATTTAAAATGAATAATCACAATAATATATTATTACATTATATCATTATAAAATAATAAGTAATTACAAAAATAAAAAAGTTGGATTTTTTTTTTTAAAGCTGTGTTACAATAGATGCTGCAATCTGGTTGCTTACCATATGATGTGTAAATAACTAGATGTTGGATAGTCCATAGTGTTATAGCAACATTTCTTCTCACACATAGTCCAGTTATGCCATACTGATATTTATAAACTGGCAGCTAAGCAGATTTTACAGATAATCCATCACTAAATATTGCTACTCTTTATTGAACATCTCAAAATGTTGCACAGCAATGGGTAGAATATTGTCTCATTATAAAAGGGATTTCTTTAATGGAGAACAAAAATATTGTTATTCACGTAAGTGAGAATGGCTGGAAATTTAAAAAAAAATTCTGCCCAGTGAATAAGGGTAGAACAGCTGAATTAGAAGAAAAAATTAATAAAACATTTCCAAATCCATTGTAATTCAAGCCATTTTTGCCTTATATTTAAAATTCACGTTGAATTCCAAAATGTTTACTTTGGTTGTATTTTATTCCATAATTTACATAAATATCTGAGTACTTTGGAGGAAAAATTCTGACGATATTCACAAAATGTACTGAGCAAGCTTATTACAGCCTATCAAAATGAACCCAGCTAACTCAGAAAATGCTCAGGAATTGTGCTTTTCTTCCTTCCATACCTTCTATCGTGATGTTTTTTATCAAGACAGGTTTAACCACCTTGGAGCCCATCAGAATGCCTGTCGTTCTCCAATACAAGATGTTTGTTCCTGATTTCAAAGATACCTGCAATTACAATAACAAGCACTAATTATATTTTAATTTCACTTCTTCCCTGATACTCTTTCCTATAAGAATATAAAAATAATACATTGTCTGCATTGTCAATGTTATAATCGCATATTTAAATTTGATTTAAAATCCACAGATGTCTAAACAGGTCGTTCCTATGGCTGTTGTTGAGCTTCAGCTAATGCCTTAAAAAAGTCAAAACTTAAAGGATACATTTATCAAGCACTACTTTGACAACTGGCATCCATTCCTTTCTCTTGTACCTGGTATATTGCATGCTAAATTTAAAACTACCTTTCAATCAGGGCCGGATTAACATAGGGGCTGATGGAGCTGCAGCTCTAGTCCCAGGACCAGGCCCATGGAATAGGCCCATTGATTTAAAAAAAAAAAAAAAAATGTAATTTTTTTTTTAAATTTTTTTTTTCCACACACTACTCTTAGGGATTCCACCTGGCTGTTATTTTATTGGCACAGCCAGTATTTGAGGCTGCCTGGCAGGTGCCAATATTGCAGCGATACTGGCAATACAAATGCTGGTATTTTTATCAGTATAAACAAGAGATTACTATGCAATACCAGCACTGGCCAGTAGGGGTCGCTGTGTGTGGAGACAGGCAGGGATAGGAAGTTCCAGCATATCCCTCCCTGAATATCTATACTCACTGATCTGCAGGGGTGCAGCTACAGAGAGTCCAGACAGCAATTCCCACCCTGCAGAGACAGCCTACAGCTCAGGGAAGTAAGGGATGGGGGGAAAGGCTGCAAGGAGACATACACTGAGACACTAAGGGACACTGGGAGATATTATGACACAGACACATGGGGACACAGTGTCCCCATGTCTCCCAGCCAGTGACCCCTAGTCTCCCAGTGCCCCCAGTCAGCCAGTGTCTCACTGTCCCCATGTCTCCTAGTGCTTCCATGTCTCTCATTGCCTCAAGTGTCCCAATGTCCCCATGTCTCCAAGCTAGTGTCCCTAGTGTCTGTGGCCCCGGTGTCTCTGTGTCCCCATGTCTCAATGTCCCCATGTCTCCCAGCCAGTGTCTCTAGTGTCTGTGTCCCTGGTGTCTGTGTCCCCATGTCTTCAAGTGTCCCCTGGGGCACTGAAACACTGATACATAGGAACACTGAGACCTGGAGTAATCGACACATGGGGGCACTGAGTCATGAGGGCACTGGGAGACATGGGGGCACTGGGAGGAATCCATCTATACAGCAGAATCAAACTAAGTAGTTTTGGGTGATTTTACAGCATTTTCTCTTATGTCACTCCTTGTGATTTACATCATGTGATGTCATCCATACATATTTTATTATGCAAATTAGTAAGGCCGGTATGTTTTTCCAAGAAAGGTGGCAACCCTAACTACTTTTCACATATCCTTACTTAAGTATGGAAACTTAAGTGGGATGTATGGGAACAAAACTTGTGTGGACTGGCTGACAATGAATATAGTTAAAGGGACACTATAGTCACCAGAACAACTACAGCTTATTGAATTTGTTCTGGTGAGTAGAATCGTTACCGTCAGGCTTTTTGCTGTAAACACTGTCTTTTCAGAGAAAATGCAGTCTTTACATTACATCCTAGTGATAACTTCACTGGCCATTCCTTAGATGACTGTTAGAGATCCTTCCTGGGTCATGGCTGCCTAAAATGCATCCAAACATTCAGTGTCTCCTTCGTCTGCATGCAGACACCGAACTTTCCTCATAGAGATTCATTAATTAAATTAATCTATATAAGGAGATGATGATTGGCCAGGGCTGTGTTTGAATCATGCTGGCTCTGCCCCTGATCTGCCTCTTTGTCAGTCTCAGCCAATCCTATAGGGAAGCACTGTGATTGGATCAGGCCACCACTTCTAATGATGTCAGCAGACTGCTTGTTTTTATGAGTCTAACAGCATGCAGAGTTACAGCTTCAGGCTTGAATATAGTAAGATTTTGCTATATTTATGGAGGTATGAGAGGTCCAGGGGGGCTAGATGGTGGTGTTAACACTATAGGGTCAGGAATTCATGTTGTGTTCCTGACCCTATAGTTATCCTTTAAGGTAATGCTGACTTTGGTCTCTCTAGCACTGTGGCATGTTCCCTTTCTTCTACACTCACTACATACAGCTTTTCTCTGTCCCAGACCATGTACCAGGAGCTTCTGCCTGCTAGTAGGAAGGTAAGGAGACAAGTGGACTAGCGAGTGCTAGGGGACAGTGCTTAGAAAGCGTTGAGTGAGCGCATCATTAGATGCATTTATGCCAAGCTCAGGGTGCTGTCTGCATAGTATGCCCTTAGTTTGCCAGCTGCATGATTGGAGGCAGCCTGACATGCATTCATGCCAGGCTAGCCTTCTAATTCTTTGAGCAGACATGTCCTCTTTTTGGGCATGTTCGCCCCTTTTGGCAGGTTATGTGATTTGTGTCAGTGGCACACCCTTTTACCATGCCCATTGACTTCCTGCTTGACTGGACACTTCTGTTAGGGGTTATGGATTTACTTGAAAGATGAAAACATAAATTAGTGAGAGATTAGCCTAGAGTATGTGTTTTCTTATAGCTGCTGTTTTCTTTCTCTCCAGCACCATCTCCATCAGATACATGACGCTTGGGAGTGTTTTACTGTTTTTGGTCGATATGATTTTGTAATTAGGCCCGTCATACTTGTCAGCACCAGACCCACTGGGCTCTTAATCTGGCCATGCTTTCAATACATAGCAGGGTATTCTTTGGAAGTCTTCAGGGTGAAGGAGCCTATTCTGGAGGATGTGACTTTTCCAGCCACTCTCTCCAATTAGGTAAAACATCACCAGCTTTTTTCAAATGCAGCATAGGGAATTTTCCATAACTTGTTGACCCCATTTGTTAAACCTATTTACTGTTAGCATTAGTTTATAGCATTGTTAAATGATTTTCTGCACTTTCCCTGTCTTTATAAAGATATTAAACAAAAACATCAAAACATATTGATGCCTTGCTGCTACATCTAAAGACACTGTCAGTGTGCAGTTCTGTTTGTTTCTATGTTCCATCACAGGTGTTCGTATTCTGAATGCCTGCTGCATCAGTTTGTTATTTTTAGAATGTTAGAACCTGCTCTTTCCTACCATTAGCACAATTTGTTCTGATGTATTGGAGCTTCATTCCACCAGCACTGGTTAAAGGACCACTCTTGGCACCCAGACCACTTCAGCTTAATGAGGTGGTCTGGGTGCCTGGTCCAGCTAGGGTTAACCCATTTTTTCATAAACATAGCAGTTTCAGAGAAACTGCTATGTTTATGAATGGGTTAAGCCTTCCCCCTATTCCTCTAGTGGCTGTCTCATTGACAGCCACTAGAGGCGCTTGCGTGCTTCTCACTGTGATTTTCACAGTGAGAGCACGCCAGCGTCCATAGGAAAGCATTATGAATGCTTTCCTATGTGACTGGCTGAATGCGCGCGCAGCTCTTGCTGCGCGTGCGCATTCAGCAGACGGGGAGGAGAAGAGGAGGATCGGAGGAGGAGAGCTCTCCGCCCAGCGCTGGAAAAAAGGTAAGTTTAAACCCCTTTCCCCTTTCCAGAGCCGGGCGGGAGGGGGACCCTGAGGGTGGGGGCACCCTCAGGGCACTATAGCGCCAGGAAAACGAGTATGTTTTCCTGGCACTATAGTGGTCCTTTAAGTAACATTCGGCATATTGTTGTGCTTTTTTCCCCATTGTCTGTATGTATAGCAGACTTGTTTATGATCACAAAAATGTGTCAAGTCTGAAACCCTACGTCCAAAAATATGCTATGGTGGTTCAGCTCATTAAAAATCATTAATGAAAAAAGATTTAGGAAAAAGAATCAGACAAACCAAAGGGGCACGAAAATGGTCCAGTCTGTGTACTGCTAGATATATGCATTACATAATATTATGTAAATATTTGCAGTATACTGCAAATATTTAGTTCACAGATCAAATGAGAAAAAGTAACTAATAGAGAGAAAAAGAGGAGATGCAAGAAAAAAAAAAATATATATAATATTATTATATTAGCTATTAAATATGAGAAGATTTATTTTAATGTTCCTTTTTTGTTTACCCATTTAGAGAATGGATGTAGGTAGTCAAAAATAAAAGACATAAAATAAAAAACTACTGAGAAACCCTACATCCTTGCATTGTGTGGTCTCATTTAATCAAATTGCATTACATAGGTGTATTTGGACTGCCAGAGCTTTTGCATTAAATTGCTTCTGCTTAGTATTTTTTTAACCCCCCTCCCCTTTTTTTTTTTTCTATAAATCTTTATTTTTCGAACGAATAAGTAATATGGCCACGACAGCAATAACACGTTACATAAGAACATATCATAAGTAACACATGGCATCGTGGAGTAACAATTCTCACATTTTTATTATAATGGACTGATAGGTAATAATGAGAGGTGTGGATTAAGAAAATGAGAGTGTGGTCCACTCGTCTATGTGGGGTTAACAGCACCACTATCTAAAGAACTAGTCCTGCACTCCAACTCCCATTACTCCTGGGCGGCAGCAATGACTATAGTACACATCAGCCAAAATACATATAGAAAAAACCAAAGAAAAAAAAAAGTTACCTGCGCTCTTTCCACATCCCTATGTATTTTTACACCACTATCTGTGGCTCATGTGGCCAATGTGATATATAAGCCTAGTTGTAGTGTCCCAGTGTTGCAGTGAATATGTATTCTTTTGGTATGATTCTAACCAGATTCGCCATGAAATAAATATAGATATCTATATGTTTTACTATTTTGTTTTATCTCCACTGGAATTACAAACATAGTAACAAAAATATTGGTTTAATATTGTTGCTGTGATTCATTTTACACTATGGATCGCAAACTGAAATCTGTGCGCATCAATGATATTTAAAATGCTCATCTGTCTCCTAAGAGCACAAAGCAAATAGTGAATCAGCCACCTAAAAGTCAGAAACTAAGATATATTAGTGTCAACTACTTAATTGTATAAAAATGAGGTGGTGGTTGGCTACATTGTGCTGGAGATGTTGTTAAATAATAAAATATATGCCATTGTTTAGAATCCAGTTTATCATGAGATATCTAGGTATGGAGGATGGTCTTTCTGGCAGCCACCTGAACCATTTGGATAAATCTAGAATATTTTGGAGTAATGCAAGAAAAAATACCATAACATGGACAGTTCCAGAGACGGTGGCACTGGGAAGTGTCATAGAGAGGTAATATAAGGTTAAACTTGCGCCCAGAAATCTCTTTCCAACAACAGTTTCAAAAACAAAAGAGTAAATGTTCCATTATCTTGTAGGCGATATAAAACCAGTTGCATATAACTTTGTAATTAAGAAAAAAGAGGAATTTTGAGCAAAGGGAACGTGTCACATAGTTTGACAGAATTGTTGCTCTAGGAAGCAGTTATGTTTTACATTCTAGAATTCAATCCAAGGTGTGGCAATATATCGCCAATAAATGATATTTAAATAAGTGAGAAATGTTAAGACGCAAGTTAAAGTGTCAAGGCCACCCTCACCCTTTTTTGTTGCCTTTGAAATGCGGTTAAAAGAGAATGAAACCTGTGTAAATCACTTTGTTTGTCATTTATATTTCACATATATTTTAGGTAATGTGTAATGTGTGTACTGAGTATGCTATAGATAACTACATATACTTTTTACTTTTATATAATAAAATATATGCCATTTTTTTAGATCCCAATTGACATTTGTTATTTTTATATATTTTAGATTTTCAGAAAATTAATGAGCAAAGTCTAACAGAGGTTATGGAGTTGTGAAAAAAATAAATAAATAACTGTAGCATTAATTGCCTACTACACTGAGTCTAACAAAATCTTGTTAAAGTTAATTTTTATATTTCAGGTTTGTTTTACTTTTGTTTTATTATTTGTTTACATATTTATCTTAAATTTCTGTGTAATCATTTAACTTATAGACAGTTTATGTGGATTAATAAAAAATATATAATTGGACTGATCACCAATGTGTATAAGTGATGGCAATGTCTGAAAAGTAATCAGTTCTAGGAAGCCATCAAATGTATAATTACTTGTGAATACTTTTAGATCTTTGCAAAAAGTTCAAAAATGTATCTGGAGAAAAACATAAGAAAAGAAAGGAAGTGTAATGTACCGAGTGATGCATCCAGTCACTGTTGTCGGATAGTTTAACCCATTTGTCCGACGACGATAAGGTTTCTTGACACTGATCATTTTGAACCTGCAGTGGACAAGCAACAAATACATTTATGAATCATCAAAACCACAGAACAAACAGAATATGGATAACATGTTAGGAAAGGCAGAGTTTTAATCTGTAAATATAATCAAGCTGATCAAATCCGCATTAATGTCCCATGATACCTAAAAGATGCATTCTCAGTAATCTGCAGAGTTGCCATGCAAGCAAATTTGTTGAGTTGTATCATACATGCCATATATACTACACATACTGATAAATACCCTGCAGGGTCGAAACGTTGCTGTTTTTGCACCAATGAAGCTGCTATTTTCTGTTATCCCAGAGTGCCTGAATTGTTATTTATTCTGCATATCTTCACAAATACAGCACTACAGGTGTTAAAATAATTATATAGTATGTTTAATGTATATATAAATATATATATATATATATATATATATACTCTCTGTGGAGAATGAATATAAAAAAGAAAAAAAAGAACACAACCAACAGCTAACTTTTATTAAGATATTGGTCTGTGCAAAAATCACCCTTTCGGATTTGCGATCAATGTAAGCATTTTAAAGGTTACCACTGTTGTGATTTACTAAGAATAAAGCCCATGGTACGTGATGTAGTGATTATAATGTCAGGAGTGCCCTGGCGCCTCCTCCAAAGTAGTTTGCAAATGATTTGACTTGTAACCCAGTGTTTGACTAGCGTTACCCCTGCCTCTAAGAGAATCAGAAGCTCTCTTCACTGAGCAAGTCCCGGCGGTGCAAGACTTAGCTCAGGATCCGGCTCTCACTTACAGCTGCAGAAAGGCGAGAAGCTGTGCCTAGCAGACCCCAGTTAAGAAGGCAAACTGTTAGCCAATGATTAGACTACTTACACTGGGAGGGTACTAAAGCACTCCTGGTACCAGACCATGCTGTAGTGGTTATGGTGCTTGGTGTGTTCCTTTAAATAGAATAGTTTATTGAGTTCAGGAACCTCAAACAAGTTTGCAGTCAATCATAAAGGCGTTAGCTAGTACATATCCTTTAAAACGGCCACCACAGTATGTCTAATGTAACCTACAATAGTGTATGCTTCCAAGAGAATCTGGTGTTCAATAAGATCAAATGACAACCTGTCTACTTCACATCCCTCATTGTTTCGTTTGGCATATCATTAAGACTTTCCATCTGGTCTCCTTGGTGGAAGGGAAAAACATATAAAGTTTGCTTAACCTTGTGAATATGAGCTATGCAACTGTAATTTGTTTTATTTGCAGAAAGATGTTCTAAATAGTGTGTGATATTGTACCTAGGAACAATTTATATAAAATAACGTAGTTTTCTATGTTTTCAATTTTCACAATACAAAGAGATGTGTAATCAGAATTAAATCTGAGAAAGATATAAAAGTATACTCTTAAAAATAAAAACTGAAAATAGAAAGAGAGCCTTACAAAAAATTCAAAAAAGATGTTATTATCAAGGTACTGATAGTCGAATGTCACCGAGCCAGCTTTCTTCAGATGAACAGAGTAGATGAGGGACACGGTACAATCATCTCTGTTTGACTCAATGTAATTTCCCCGAGGAGTCCACGATGAACTGAGCAGACAGAAGGTAAAAAATAAGTATTCAAACCATTTCACATTGAGAACTAATAGCATGAAAGCAGCCCACAGCAAGGTGACAAATAATGTTTACTGCTGAAAGCAAGAAAGAGGACATTTATAAGAAGTTTATCTTAATATTTACACAACCATGTTTGTGCTCTTTCAATCTCATCTATAAAAGTAGCAGTGAGACTAAAAGGTAGAAATTTTATCAGATGTTGAAAGCTTGTTTCTGTAACTTTATGGTGCTCATATTTCATATTTTAGTGAATATGTATTCTTTTGTTATGATTTTAACCAGATTCCCCATGAAACAAATATAGATATCTATATTTTTTACTATTTTTTTTTTATCTCCACTGGAATTACGAACACAGTAAAACAAAATATTGTTGCTGTGATTCATTTTACACTATGGATCGTTACTGCATGATTTAGCTTGAGGCAAACTGAAATCCATGCACATTAATGATATTTAAAATGCTCATCTGTCTCCTAAGAGCACAAAGCAAATACTGAATCAGCCACCTAAAAGTCAGAAACTAAGATATATTAGTGTCAACTACTTAATTGTATAAAAATTAGGTGGTGGTTGGATACATTGTGCTGGAGATGTTGAAACACAACCATGTCTAGCCCTATTTGGAGCACTTTATGTGTAAAATTTTAGTGGTCATATTTACCAATATACTGTAAGATTTCCATTTTAATGAATGTATTTATTACGAGATCTATGTGGATGTAACCCTATTGCATTATGGGGGCTAGATTAGGTTAACTCTGATATGAGAGCCAATAAGGCTCCCTTGAAGTGATATTTTCCTGAGAAGGATAGCAATCTCCACCCATGTGAATAGTGGATCCACCCCCAGGGAGTTGCTTTAGTGGGAGACAAGACATAATGCTGACAAGACCTGGAGAGAGGGGGATCTTTGACACTGAGAGGAGCCGATTGGGCCTACTGTGCTATCACACAGAGAAGCAGCTTCCTCTGTGCTCCACTAAACTGTCAAGGAAGCACTGTCAGCGCTCCAGCCTTCTCCTTGAAAACTTTAGGTAACATTAGGGTGACTTAACCTGGGATCAAGAAGCTAATGTATTCCAACCTCTGAGGTGTCAGTTTAGTTAGGTTCCAGAGCACCATGTGCGCTAGTCTTATCTACCCTGCCCTGGTAGAATAGTTAATGGAGGAGGAATTGAAGCCAGGAGGGAATAAACCTGATCCAGACTGCAGAAGGATTTCATGGAGTGAAACATTTAATGTATATTACTATGTTAATGTACTATACGTGAAGTGCTACCTACAGCTGACCAAGAGACCCTGTGTGCACCTCCAACAGGGGAACTGCTGGATGCAGTTTATTTGGGAGGAAAGTAATTGAGAAAGTGTGGAACTATTACTATTTACTTATTATGGTATAACTTTATTGTGTCTGATTTATATTTAATGCAGGTAGCAATGCATTTACTGCTTTGTCTACTGTTGTATGTGAGGTACTGTCTCAGTGTTATGGGTCCCATAAGAAGTATCGTCACTGAGTTGAGGCTCTGCATGTTACGCTAACAAGCATTTCCCAGTCTCCCTCCGCCAGCAGAGACTCATATCGCTCTGTAAAGCAGGTGTATCAAATGTGACTGTCCATCTTTGCTGAGGATGGTTATGAAAGGGGTCACATACATATTAGTTTTGCAAATAAACAGATTTCTGTGCTAATGAGTGAGAAGTCTAATCCGGAAACATAACGTGTGGGGGAGGAGAGCTTACCTAGACTAGAGTTTGGGTCCAGGAGTACGGGTTTTGGACAGGGTCACAAAACTATTTTCGGGCTAAAGCACCTGGGTTTTTTTTTTACCCTAGCAATACCCTGGTATAATTCTTTCCTTACATAATACATAATATGTTTAATGAACTAAAAAATGTAAGATATACATTTTTCAAAAAAAAACTTTAGTTAACAGAAACTGTTTTTCTAGTTTATGCAATACGACTAGCATTTAGACAATACAAATTGTTAAATTTTGTAAATATTTTGCTAAAACAAAACCACTGTTATTCCAAAGTAGGTCATTCATGTATATTTCCTGTAAGGAATTCACTTTATTGTACATTTTTAAAAACGTATGATAGGTGGTTTGGGCTCGGCTACTGGGCCGGGATGAATTTCACATGCTGATTAAAATTCATGCTGGATCTGGTAAAATCTATGTTAATTGTTACCATTGCTGGTGCAGAAATGAATCAAGAACAGGAAGGTTTAATGTATTTCTAAAATGCAACTGGTACAAAAACATTTGTATTTAGAAAAATACTTTTTCATGAAACAATAGAAAAAGAGAATGTTGCACCTGAGAAACTAAATGGGGACTATTTTGAATTGTATTTATTGGGGAAGGATTGGCATGGTGGTTAAATGAGATTTACTCCTAGTTAGTTAGTTTGATTTATTTATGTGTGCTGTGCTTAACAATTTGTACTGTGCCAGCATTTTAAGTTGCCATATACCTAGGCCAATGTGCACAGCTATGTTATTACAAAGTCAATGTTTTAGTCACCACTAAACCTTTATCAAGTCTCTTGGCGACTGAAATGTAGTCTTTGTTTGTTATGATTTAAATAGCTTTAATATTGTTATTATTCTGACTGAACTTACTTATTACAGGTGCTTCCAGAATAGCCGGTGGCAGTCTCCATAAATGTTGCAACATTGGCAAAGCCAGGTGGTATCGTGTCCCATTCATCAAACTTGATCCCAGTTCCAAGTGAGTAGGTTCCAGCTGCACATTTACTACACAGCTGTGTCTTAATATCCAAAAATTCTCCAGAAGCACATGAAAAAGCTACATTGAAGGAAAATAAACGTTTACTATTATTGTTACTAGAAACCAACCTTAGTAAACTTGTTAAGCAATCAAATATATCAGGCCTGTCCAACCTGCGGCCCCTCAGATGTTGCTGCACTACAACTCCCATGATTATTTCAATTAAACAGATAGCCAGGGAATCATGTGAGTTTTACTGCAGCAACATCTGGGGGGCCGCAGGTTGGACAGCCCTGAAATATATACATTCTACATTTTCTACATCTCACAAGAAAAAGAATTATAGAAGCAAAATTTGTTTTCCAATAGAGGATAGAAAAAAAGATCTATTGACTGTTAGAAATGGCTTAAAGTCAACTTAATCCCTCAATATTAGAAGAGAAAAATAATCCCAAAATAAAATATATAATGGCTGATCAATCACTAAGGTAAAGTCTGTTCTGATCTATATCTATAAGTCAGAGATGATTAATATAGTCCATTAGATATTGTACACAAAATAACCACCACTTATGTTATATTTTTTTATTGATTCTTAGCTGGACACACACTTATAAGAAAGACACTATGAGGACCTATTTTTCTGCGTATAACACTTTTATAAATAATAAATTACTGGGGTTGACTAACTCTAAAGGGTAGCTACGGATATCCTAGTGATTGGGAAAGGCAGATGCCCAGTTGGACACGTTCAAGAATACCTTGATAGGTCCTGACACAAATGAAGCTCTTCATTACTATATAGACAATTGTCTTAGCACTGCAGTTCATATATGTGAGCCACATCCATGTACCAACATGTAACAGACAGACATGTAACTGTAACAAAAATTATAAACTTATTGGGATAGTCAAGATCTTTAACCCTTCAAGGACCACTGATATCCAAAAGGAGTTAAACAGATTTGTACAGTCACTGTGAAACAGAGTGCAACCTATATTCTTTTTTTCAATGTTCCCAACATATGTCGGCATGAATAAATATCTCTATGTTATGATAAGGTCATTAATGTAAGTAGGTGCCAGTGATGTCATTAATCTAGACATCCTGCTCGAATGTCACGAGACAGCGTCTAGCTTGAGATAATTGATTTAATAAGTTAAGCTTGCAAGTGGAGCAGACAGAATTGAATCCCTTCTGGTACTCAGTGCTTGTGAGTTACTAGGACCTCCTACAGACAGAAATAATACTATCTGCTGCAGATTGCCTTGACAACAGTGAAGAGATATCTAGAATGGAGGAATCTTTAAAACTAACCCAGAAAGTAATGTATAGGAAAAAGCATGTGGGGTTTTTTTTCTTTTCCTTTTTTTAAGCAATTCATGATTAACTTTCGTTTTCATAAGGAAGACAACTCTCAATAAATAAAAGCTTGGCTGATCAGGTTTCTAGGGTGTCAATTTATGTTTTATGGGGCAAGTCACATTGTTAATGATTTACTGAACACATAGAGATTTATGCATCTAGATTAAGTGACGGGAAACCTGTGGTATTATATTAGCACTCCACTAAGCACCCTGTAATCCTTTAAATCAGAAATGGATATTTACAGAGCTCTCGCAATTTAAACCTTTGTCAAATTATTGTTATGATTATTGGCATATATATATATATATATATATATATATATATATATAGCGCCAATTTATTCCACAGTGCTTTTAGTTAACATTCCTCGAAGGAGCAATACAGTGGCCAATGAGGCCACACTCAGTATGTCAAACGTTCAAATTCCGGGGAGAACATTACAAGTTCTCAGAACCTTTGGATAACCTCCCATTCTTTTTTTTATTTCATTAACTCAATATTTATTTTATGAAAACTTTCATACAAAAGCCATGCTCCATAATTCTCTTATTGCAAAATTATACTTAGTTTATCATCAGAACATTTAGGTATGCAATTCACAGTGAGTTCCCCAGTACTATTGCTAGCATTTAGAAAAGTTTAACCCATATATACCAATCCATTGGCGTTATGCAAATGGATAACCAGCCATATGTAAACATAAAAAACACAAAAGGCGAAATTGGGCGACTCTACAATGGAAAAACCCTATTTGACCATTGATCGAATAAGAGATTATTGTGATTTCATAGAGCCTTTAAATGTTTTTTTAAAGGTCTGCAATATATTTAAATGGTTTGTGTTTAATTGATATCATTAGTGTAATTGCAATTTGCTGTTGTCGGCAATAGCAGTTTTTTCTATACATACTTATATCCATAATTTGACCTTATAAAAAGGATATGTTTACGCACCAGAACCATTAGTTAATATTTTGTAAAATAAAAAATAAAAATAAATCTAGCACTTACTACACTCTTTTCCTTTTTCTGGATCGGGCAGTCCACTACATGTTTGCACTTCATTGGGTACAGCGACTCTCCACCGAGATCCGGTGCTGTCACATTCAGTATATTCATAGTGATATTGTTCCTGCAAAACACAAACAAAAAACCATAAAGGTTAATTTCAGTGTACGAATCGAAGAAAATTGGGAGGAGGGGTAGTAGCCTTTAATAAAAATCAAACCTCACTTAGGGAGCATACATTAAACAATGCATTCAACAGGCACAATTAGATATTATCACTGGTAAATTTATTAGTATAAAAACCAATGGTATTGTTTTTCTTATCTTTCTTAAACAGTGAAACATTTCACCTTAAAAGATCAACCATATTTCTAAGGTGGGGTTAACCCCCCCCCCCCCTTCCAGATTCTGTATCCATGAGGTGTAGTAACGACAAATCTTCTTGTGAGTCTGATTCATTATAACACATGTACATGAGATGAAGAGAATCTTAAAGGGACTCTCCAGTGCCAGGAAAACAATCCGTTTTCCTGGCACTGCAGGTCCCCTCTCCCTCCCTCCTCCCATCCCCGGTTGCTGAAGGGGTGAAAACCCCATCAGTCACTTACCAAAGGCAGTGACGATGTCCCTCGTCGCTGCTTCTTGGTGCGCTGCCACTCCTCCCCTTCCATTACGTCAGCCGGTGTGGGAGACTGATCACGCCTGCTGGCTGGGGAGACCTTATGCGCATGCGCTGCAATGCCGTGCACGCGCATTAGACCTCTCCATAGGAAAGCATTGAAAATTATTTTCAATGTTTTCCTATGGGGATTTTAGCAACGCTGGAGGTCCTCACACAGCGTGAGAACGTCCAGTGACGCTATAGCACAGAAAACCTGTGCTATAAACTAGGAAGTGCCCTCTAGTGGCTGTCTAGACAGCCACTAGAGGTGTAGTTAACCTTGCAAGGTAATTATTGCAGTTTATTAAAACTGCAATAATTACAGTTGCAGGGTTAAGGGTAGTGGGAGTTGGCACCCAGACCACTCCAATGGGCAGAAGTGGTCTGGGTGCCTGGAGTGTCCCTTTAACGATGGAGCAGGTCCCATAAGGTAAACAGGGCGCTTTTGCCAGTATTACAAAATTTTGATTTGATAAGACTTCCTAGCTTACCATAAAACTCCACTTACCTAGATTATATACTTAATATGTTTTGTCTATTTTGGACTACTTTTCAGCTACATTTGTATAATAATTGCATTCACTTGTATATTTTAGGGTAAGACTATCTATGAGCACAAGGCCTCTAAACTCACCTTAAAAAATAGCAAGCAAGAAAGATAACTTTTCAGATAAGAATACAAAACAATGCATTGTGAGAAATACTCTAACATACATTGCTGGATCTGTAGATGGACAATTACATTAATAGGAATTTGTTAATTGCATTAGAGTCGCCTTTAAATTGTCATTCAATGGGTCACACATAGGTCACGCATTTGTACTTTCAATTGTGAAGCTCTGAGGAATTTGTTTGTATAATCTAAGTGATGCAACGCTATAGCATTGTCAGCTGCCTCAAAAACTGCTTTGTTGGCATGACAACATGCTCATGTATAAAAGGATGCTGCGTCAACTTCAGTTTCCTGAGAATGAGAAACTCCAGTAAACTACGTTTGGTCATCTACAGATTATAAAAGTCTTAAACCATTCACCAAACCAACTTTTATACATGTCATAGCTTTGGACCTAAACAATTATGTATTTTATAGGATCATAATTTGTACATTATTTGCAAAAAAATGAAATGCAGCATTTGGCATCTTAAAGGGACACTCCAGACTCCTACAGCTCTTTAGCATGTTGAAGTACTTTATGAGTAAAGTATGTGTCCTCTTTTTTTTTTTTTTTTTACAAAAAAGTGCGGATTTCAATAGAAATTAGCTGTCATTTAGTTATTCGGTCCTGTTACTACCTTTTTTTTTTTCTTAGCTTAGTGGAGCTAAACTCAAGAGGCAGCAATTACCCAGAGCAGCTGACTTGAAAATACTTCTCATTGAGCTGCAATGAGAAATCTGTGATTGGACAGCTAGAGAAAGTCTGGGTTGGGTAAGAAGGGGAGGGCTTGTGAAGGCTGTAGACAAGAGATCTGCCATTTTTGCAAACTGTTTTTCTATATATCCTTAATGAAAAAATGCATTATTAAATCCATGAATGTTTTCATTGGGGCATTTTTACTAATAGGTGAGTTTTATTTTATTTATTTTTTTATTTTTTACTTTTGTATTTGGGCAGAGTGTCCATTTAAGCTTGCCTCTTATGTCCCACCTACATGACTCTATAATATTTTTTTACCTCCTTCTAAGCCATGTTTCTCCATACATGTTTTTAGGACGATAACCAAAGATTTCAGAAAGATGTAGATCAGCTAACAGTTTACATCAGTAGGAAGATCATAACTGAATCACAAGTCCAAGAAATGCTTGCTCAAAACAGAACAGAGCCTGTGTCTAAGAGAGCTTTGAAATCTGTTAGCCAACGTCTATCCTCTATCTCTACAGTCAGTTTTAGGCTGACAGCTTTATAGGTGAGAGACACACAGGCAAGTTATCTGTCTGTAGACAAATAGACGGTCTCATTTCTAATCTCTGTTAGTGTCCAATACGTACACGTGCAGTGCTTGGTTAAACATGCCCCACAGTTCAGGCTCCATACACTATAATGAGAGGCTCCTAACTAGCAAAGCTATGTTCTGGTAAGGCAGAGCTCAAGGTTGATGATCTGAAGCCAGATGATATCTTGCAAAGTACAACATCCATAAGTTTTAGTGATTTAAAAAAAAAAAATTTATGTTGGCATATTAGTAAATGAACTTCACTTTTTTAGTTTACAGGACAGATACACATTGCATTAATATTCTCTTAGTGCTCTGTATTTCTGCTTGATAATGCAGTGAACACATCAGATTGATTAATAACATGTAACTAATTGCACGAGCAAATATAAGAATTATTTTTTTATATTTTTTACATGTTTTATAATGTGAAAGGCAAAATGTGTCATCATTGACATCAAGGCTGACGCGTTTTATGAAGTTGTCATGCCTTTTGCTGATTGATATATAGCTGTGTTACTAGAACGAGATTTTAAAAGATCTTAAAGGAGCCATTTTGCCCAGAATATACGTGTTACAGTATGCTCTTCATTTCTCTTCCTAAGTGAGAATGAGCTCAGTCTTTTTGTTAAACTGATCATTTGAAACTGGAAGCACTGTTAGATGTAAGCACAATGCAACCACTTTATCTGTGCTCATATCATGTTCATATAGCCACGGGATAGCTCCATTACTGCATGACTCCAGCTGATCCAACAAGACACAACGTTGGGACATCAGTCACTCAAAACGTCAATAAAAAATGCCCACACTACAAATATCTTTTTGCCTTCGTGTCTTCTTTATTAAGATTAATAATTGATCGGTTTTGGTATTACTTTGTTATTTTTTTTGTTAGAGTGGTTAAAAAGGTAGCAAGGGGGAATTTCAAACATTATATCTGCTATTATTATTATTATTAGTAGCATTTATATAACGCCAACATATATAGTTTGTAATGCTTCTGCAGTGCTTTACGATTATTCATTGCAGATTTAAAATGACACATACTGAATACTGACAAATTAATGATGACAGAAACAAGAGGTGAAGAGAACCATAAAAAGTTCACAATCCAATAGATATATACAAGACTCTAAATGGTTTAACCCCAAAGTGCCTTTGATTGTGCCCCATGGCCCCTCTGCCTCTTGCTTCAGCACTGGATTCAATGCAGAAGCCTTCAATGGGACACTTTCAGCCTATCACCAGCCTCCTATTGAGAAATATGCTTTAGAAACATACTGAGGTAGCAGGTAGAAGGCAGATTTAACGGGCATCAATGATAGCACTTCAAGGTTAAACCATTCATGAATGTTTAATCCCTTAAGGTAAGATGGTGCCTAGGACCTCCAGACACTATAACAACTTCACTGATATTAAGTCATTATGGTGTCCTAAGTGTCAGTTTAAAGTTTTTACCAAATAAATACCAGGGCAATTTTCTCTAGACATTTTGCCAATGCAGCACTATCTTGCCAGAACCTTTCTCTGGTCCACACAAAATGCTCAGTCCCTTTTGATGTATTTGTAAATATTTTATGCTGGAACCCATCAGTTTGTTAAGACTGTGCAAAACCAAAATGACAAGTAAAAACATATATTTATCAGGTAACCTGAGTTTAAATGTCTCCAAAATGCCTTACCTAACACTTCATGCTTTATAGACAAAGAATCTGGAGATAAACTGCAGACACACTGAAAATGTACATGCAAGTTATGAATAAATAGATAACGCAACATGAAAGAATATCCGTGACTAATGCAGCAAGTAGCCAGACCCCTAGCCATTCATTGATTGCACCTCTTCTCGCTGTGAGCGTCCTGCTGTGACTGGATTTGAAATATATAGTCTGCAGACAGCGTTTATAATTATTGACTTTCTTACTACAGTTATCAGAAATATAGTTGCAATTGTTATATTAATGGGATTAACTAGAGCAGGGATAGGGAACCTTCAGAACTCAAGATGTTATTGACTGCATCTGCATTTATGATCTTCGATCCATAATGCTGGCAAAGCATCAGGAGACATGTAGTCCACAACTTCTGCCGTGCCAAAGGATGCCTACCCCTGATCTAGAGCAATAAGTTGCTGATGTTGTACAATTTAGTCTATGCACTGTATAATGATGCAGAACTTATACAGCACTTGTCAGACACCAGAGTTTGTCTGCCAACATAGGCGTGCGCACAGGGTGTGCCGGGTGTGCCTGGGCACACCCTAGTCCCCGCGGCACGTGCTATCTGCCTCCATCCGTGGGCCCGTGAGGGAGATCAAAGATCTCCCTCACAGACCCAGAGACAGGGAGGGAGGCAGGAGAGGACCCGGGGAGCTCATGCCAGCAGCTCCGCCAGGTTCCTCTCGCAAGGTCGGAGCGTTGCCGCATCGCTCAGATCTCGCGAGAGTGAACTATAGCCCTCTGTGGGGCTAGAGTTCCCTCACCACTGGACCACCAGGGATGGCAGCAGCACGGTCCCCCCTCCCTACATAAGGTAACAAGGGAAAGGGGATATTAACTAAATGGCCCCTCCCACCCCCACACATTACACACAAACAGCACACAGACACATCAATCACCCTTACACACACAGCACCCTCACACACACAGCACCCACACACAGTAACAGCACCCTCACACACACACAGCACCCTCATACACACACACACAGCACCCTTACTTATACTCACACACACACTAACATCACCCACACACAAACAGCACCCTTACACACACATACATCACCCTTACACACACAGCGCCCTCACACACACAGCGTCTGCACACACACATATATCACCCTTACACACACATACATCACCCTTACACACACAGTGCCCTCACACACACAGTGCCTGCACACACACACAGCGCCTGCACACTCACACAGCGCCTTCACACACACACAGCACCCTCACACACATACAGCGCCTGCACACTCATACAGCGCCTACACACACACACACAGCGCCTGCACACACACACAGCGCCTGCACACTCATACAGCGCTTATACACACACACAGCGCCTACACACACACAGTGCCTACACACACAGCACCAGCACACACACACACACAGCACCCTCACACACACACAGCACCCTCACACACAGCAGTATATGTGTGTGTGCAGTGGCGGACATACCAGGGTCGCAGGGGTCGCGGCTGCGACCAGGCCCGGCCCACCAGGGGGCCCGGCCGCCCCTGCGACCCGGTGTGTACCTACTGGGCCAGCCTCTTCCCCTGGGGGGGCCAGGAGCCGGCCACCCCAGGGCCCCCTGAGGCTGGCCCTGCTGTCACCGGGCAGGCGGGTGGCCGGTCTGGCAGGCGGGCGCGCGAGGGAGCACTCAGTGCTTCCTCTTCAGCTCCCTCACGCACCGCACTGATACCGGAGCCGGAAGATGACATCATCTTCCGGCGCCAGCATCCCTACGCGGCGCGCGAGGGAGCTGAAGAGGAAGCACTGAGTGCTCCCTCGCGCGTGTGCCTGCCAGACCGGCCACCCGCCCAGGAGCCCAGCAGCACCACTGGACCCCAGGGAATCCCCCCAGCACCCCAAAAGGTAAGGAGGCTGGGGGGATTACATTTAAAAAGAAAACATGTGTGTGTGTTAGAGTGAGTGTTAGAGTGTGTGAGTGTTAGTGTGTGTGAGTGTTAGAGTGAGTGTTAGTGTGAGTGAGTGTTAGAGTGTGTGAGTGTTAGAGTGTGTGAGTGTGAGTGTTAGAGTGAGTGTTAGAGTGTGTGAGTGTTAGTGTGAGTGAGTGTTAGTGTGAGTGAGTGTTAGAGTGTGTGAGTGTTAGAGTGAGTGTTAGAGTGTGTGAGTGTTAGAGTGAGTGTTAGTGTTAGAGTGAGTTTTAGAGTGAGTGTTAGTGTGTGTGTCTACTAGTGAGTGTCAGTGAGTGTGTTACTGTGTGTATCTTAGTGAGTCTGTTTGATGTCTGTTAGTGAGTGTGTGTTTGTCAATGAGAGTGTATGTTTTGTAAGTGAGTGTGTATGTATGTATGTCTGTCGCTGAGTGTGTCTCTGTCAGTAAATGTGTGTGTCTGTTAGCTAGTGTGTATGCGTCTGTAAGTGAGAGTGTGTGTGTCTTTAGCACTTACCTTTCTCCAGCGCCGGACTCCCTTGGCGCTGGGGATCCCTCAGCCTCTCAGCTCCGAATGCGACCGCGCACGCATTCAAACCGCCCATAGGAAAGCATTACTCAATGCTTTCCTATGGACGTTCAGTGTGCTCCTCTAGCGGCTGTCAGTGAGACAGCCACTAGAGGCTGGATTAACCCTCAGTGAAACATAGTTTCTCTGAAACTGCTATGTTTTCAGCTGCAGGGTTAAAACTAGAGGGACCTGACACCCAGACAACTTCATTGAGCTGATGTGATCTGGGTGTCTGTAGTGGTCCTTTAAGTGTGTGTGCATCTGCATGCACTGGCGTACATACCGTGGTCGTAGCCCTGTAACCCCTGCGACCAGGTGCCCACCGTCATGTGTTGCAGCCCGGCCCGCGCGCGCGGGGGGCCCACGGATAAATTTTCGCACCGGGGCCCCATGGGTCATGTGTACGCCACTGTGTGTGGTTATGGTGCGTGGAGCGTTCTTTTTAGGTCAAGCTTATACAGATCACGACCTGTGAAGTGTGTCAGTAATGGCTACTTAGTGCGCGTGGTACCCTACAGAAGTCAATGACACTGCTACATCTGTACCCTATATGCAAAAGTGGTTAACCCACGCACACATTATTTCTGCTATGGACTGGTCAAGTTAATTGTAGTCGTTTATTGTTTTAGCAATAATCTATTAAATTATTTTTTGTTTTGTTTTTAACAGTTTTGCTTTTTTTTTTTTTTAAGAAATACTGCCTTAATTTAACGGCACTTAAACTAATGTTTGAACAAGTGCTATGTAAAGCTATAGAATTAATTGAATCCATACTCTTCTACTCCTTCAATTACAAACACCAAATAAAGCAGGAAACGTGCTTTGCTCTCAGGAAACAGATAAGAGGAAAAACATAACTTTAAATTGGAATAAAAATTCCACAGAAAGGAACTCTTCCTGAATGCAAGATCAATTTTTTTTTTTTTAACATGACAAATGAACAAAAACAGATAATACATGTTTAGTAACTATAAGAATGAGTTATTACCAATAAACACTATTTCATATCAGGCATGGTTTAGATACACCAGGTTTTGCAAAATATTGAATCCTGTGTGTGTCAGATAGGGGGTCTGCCAAACACCACTGATAAGTTACAGTATCCAAACACAATGCAACTTTATGTGTGTGGGATGTAAATAATCAGACTGTGATCTTATAGCGGCACTGTCATGGCCGAATTCCGTTTTGTTTTTTAACCCCCCTCTCGACTCCACTACATCTAACTGACCCCCTAGTCACGCCCAAATGCCCCTAAGCCCCCATATTACCTATTTTGTCACTTTATTTTCTGCCACACTAGATAGCGCTGTGAGATTCCCGCCCATGCCCAGTGAAACACTTGGGCATGCGAACGGGAATTTCATCTATTCATTAATTCGTCAGAAAGACGAATGAATGAATAGAAATTTCAGACGAACAGACAAACACTGAATATCAGTGTTCGTTTGTTCATTCAGTTTATTACAAGGAGGGAGCTACCGGCGCGCAGCTCCCTCCTTGTAATATGTAAAGATAGAAGCTGCAGGGAGCAGGGCTCCCCGCCACTTCCTAAGCCCCCCCATGTCCTCCCTCACTCTATGGGGGTCAATATGACCCCCATAATAGCATAAGGGAGATTAAAATGGCCTGTGGCTGCTCACTGTTTAAAAAAACGTACTCCATCTTCACCCATGGAGGGCACGGTGCAGACTGAGCTCCACAGGGCGGGGTAAGGCTTATAAAGCCTTGCCCCGCCCTGCAATTAGGCTAAGAACACTCTGATTAGTTGGTTTAAGCCAATCAGAGTGTTCTGTGTCATTTTACACAGCGTGGGAAAGTAACTTTCTCACGCTGTGTGAAATGACACAGAGCACTCTGATTGGTTAGATTCCAAGCCAACCAATCAGAGTGCTCTTTGTCATTTTACACAGTGTGGGAAAACTCCATGCAGGATTGAAAAGAAAACAAAGCATTTCAAAAATTATATATATTTCAGTTTCTAAAACTAAATTGGAGATTGGAAAGATTGCTGGGAGGTTTGAAGGTTTTCACTCATTCAAATAAAAAAAATGCTGTAATATCAAATATGTCTAGTAATTTCTTCTGGCATTTTTAAGGTAGACACACTGTTTTTTTTCCTTCTCACTTTCATACAGAAAGCAACACGTCAGATATACACAGGGAGGAACAAATTATATATCTTCTGGTTTAGCACGACTACATGAAAGCTAAACAATTGACAAGCAGTGGTGCTTACCCGCTACATGGAGGTCTCAAACTAGTGGCTGGGCATTCTGAATCTCTCTTATACCCTGATGAGGACTAGACAATACTCAGATAAGGGGCTTGCTAGCAGAGACATTTTGGACATTTCTGCTTATTGCTGGTGCTCTGAATGCTTACGTTATTTATTGTATTGTTGTCTGTTACACAATATGTATAGTGCACATTCATAAATTGCATAAAGGTTATGTTGCAAATAGTGCCCTAGTGTCCTCCTAGGGCAGGCATAGGCAACCTTTGGCAGTTCAGATGTTTTGGACTACACCTCCCATGATGCTCAGCAAGAGCAGTATGGGGGATGTAGTCCACAACATCTGGAGTGCCCACGGTTTCCTATCCCTGTCCTAGGGTAGGTATTGGGAATAGTTTGACAACCTACCTGGGATGTGACAGGCACCAGCCAAGGCCTCCTTCAAAGAGTTTCCATTAGCAGCACTGAGTTAAGCCATGCCATACAAGGCCAGCTCATTGGCTGAGAGCATCAGTTAAGAATGCTCCGCCAAGATGCTAAGCCCTACTGCTACTATACCTACTGCTCATCAAACTCAGGAGGTGAGGGGAGGTGACAGCACTTGTCAGACACCAGTTAATTTGTCAAACTGGTCGCAAATAGTCTGACTATTTACTTTGGTACCATTACAACTGAAGCAGGCTGTAGTGGTTCTTGCTGGATTTAGCTCAGTAGAGCTAACAGGAAGCTCCTTCCAGTATTAAGAGAGATGGCAGTTGGTGCCCAGAATGACACAGGTAAGATGTCAAAGTGGTATTAAACAGGTTGACTATTTACTCTGGGTGGGTGCCAGGGCATTCTTGGCACCATAACATTTTCAGTGGGCTGTAGTGGTTATGGTTCTTGGAGTGTTTCATTGCTTATACTTTTAGGAGTCACTGCTGAGGTGTCATTAGACCACTTTAACAGATTACTAATGTACAATATAATCTTATCTTGTTGCTAAAAAGTACAAGTATTAGAAGACCAACTATTTTCCTATTTGATAATGCTCCTCTGTGTTACCATCTTTAACAGCCACAGTGATCAAACAATTATGAAATCTCTCTGCAGTTCCATTTGTGATAAGTATTATTTACTAGTGCTGATCACAAGCTGTACTGTAGGCAGATTTGGGAACAGGACAGTCCTGGCAAAAACTGTACAATTGACAACTATGGCTACCTAATCATAAGAAAATCTCAACAATACATTACTACAGTACCTAAAGAGGACAGAAACAGAAGAATAATTATATATGTAATTAATTTGCACTTGTCTGACGTCTGTATCAAAAGCTAACAAAAAACATTCAGTAGAACAGGAGTGGCTGCAGCAGGCCAAAGGTTGTGTATAGTTTAGCCACCCTCTCGCTCTCTTTCATAAATCATGTTTTCATAGGTTACAGGAAAAAGATTCAGAAATGAAAGAGTCCAGTGAGTGTTCCAACCATTGATGATGCATAAACTGTAAGCTCTTTAAGTTGGGCCCTTTCACCTTCATTTCTTACTGATAACTTATTTTATTTTGTTTACCCATTTAAAGCACAGCAAAATACATAAGAAACATACACATAAAAACTCAATATATACAAATAATCCAATATCTTTATATGGAAAAATACAAAAAAAGAAACAATTTTTAAAATGCCTAAAAAACTAGATTATCAGGTTATATTATATAGTGGAGACAATATTATTTTGGGGATATGGATTGATGAAGATATGGGATTTACTTTTTTTTATCTATTATTAAGCCTTTTGCTTTAAAACCTTGCCAAATGAAAACATTATTTTTGAAATGTTATTATATAAATTTCTTGTTGCTTGTAGATTTGTATTTGTTTTATTTTTAACACCAAAAGCAGATAAATGCAATCAATGGTATCATGAAGTCCATAAACTACGGCAGACACGATATTGATCACATTTAGGCACAAGACAAAAAGGAAAAGGATGAAATATTAGCCTCTATCTGGAAATTCAAACCAGGTAATCCATAGTCTAGTGAGGCTCAAAATGATACATGGAAATAGCATTACTCACACATACTGTGAAGACAAAACAAAAGATGCTCTCGATTTATAGGATGATTATTGAGCAGCATATAAAAAAATATTTTAGTATAATAATACAAACAATACCAATTGTTTTATAAGAGTCTTTCGTTATGGAACAAAGCAACCAGCAAACAATACAAGCCACCATCCCTCCCATGTGACAGTAAAAATAAAATGATAAGTTGACAAAGTAGAACATAAGGAGTTAACCCTCAGAGGTAATTATTGCACTTTCTCAGAGACTGCAATAATTACCTCTGTAGGGTTAAGGGACATGGGACATTGCACCCAGACCACTTCAATGAGCATCCTTGTCTGACGTCACCGGCGAGGAATGCGCATGCGCGGCAGTGCCGCACGCGCATTCAAAGTGTTCGTAGGAAAGCATTTTTCAATGCTTTCCTATGGACGCTCTGCGTGATTGAGGCTGGCTTAACCCCAGATGTAAACATAGCAGTTTCTCTGAAATCAGGCAGGGTTAACCCTAGAGGGACCTGACACCCAGACCACTTCATTGAGCTGAAGTGGTCTGGGTGACTATAGTGTCCCTTTAATGTAATGTATGAATGTGCACATTCTAGTATAAGCTAGCAGGATTCCTAAATGGGTGTTTGACAGTAGCTTGATTAAAATCACAGAGTTGCGGCTTTTATCATATGAACTTCAGCTTCCTGTGCATAATATATTATCCTAATTGCATAAAAAAATAATTGAGCCAATTTAAACGAGTACCGGAATTACATTTGTGACATAGTATTATCTATTGCACTATTGGGAATATTTAGTAGTTAAAATGGCTAGTACAAAAAACACATACGTATTTCTGTTTGCCCTATTTATTATTGTACAGATTTTAGGTCTATGGCTAGCGATAGGTCATAACATTTCGTAATATAACTAACTTTAAATGCACCTTTAACTGAGCAGTGTAACTGTTTTATAAACAAAACTGTGGCAAAACTAGCCACTTAAGACTATTCCTGTATTGCATGTGTGGATATCCTTGTTTTAGCTGTAAGAACCAAGTCTAATACTGTATGTGGCTTTCAGGCGAACGAGGGCATTCGTATGCTTGCAATATGGAAAACCAGCATTCCCTATGTAGTTTCACGAACAGTGAGTTTCAACACTGTTCGTGAAACGAATGAACTAGTGAATGGTCGACCACACACAGGAGGTCGTGTGGCGCCCATTAACCGATTGCAACATTGTTGCAATCGGTAGTTAAAGGCTTTCCTGGGTGGCCGCCGTTCGGCTACCGACCACGCGGCGGTCGGCCATCTTGGATCCTTTGTTAGCCCAGCGGGGTTTTGCCGTCGAGCGCCTGGAACTAAAAACGGCTACTCGACAGCGCGAACACCGCTGGACTTCCAGGCCGTTCGGGAGCCCTGGCCGTTCTAATCGGTATTTTAAACATATGTTAGAAATAATGTGTATTTCGTGCGGCGTTCGGTTAGTTAGACTGGGAGCTGAGCGAACTATGCGCTCAGCCTCCAGCTATCTACCGAACGTCCATTCGTGTAAATCAAGGGAATATTAGTAAAGTTATACATTTTAATATAAAATGTAAATTCTGCTGCACGGAGGGATAATCCCATTAACGGTATATTTCAGTGGGAGTATCCCTCTAGTCCAGCAGTGCATGATGGGAAAAATGTATGTGTTGGTCAGTTCCTCATGTAGTCCCCTACTGTACCACCCCCGTACCACCCCTGGAATGTCAGTAGGGAAACCCCTTGCATGGGGAATCCCATAAATACTCTGACCTGAAAATAAAACCTCAGTTGACTCCCAGCCTATGTGTCGTCTAGTTCTTGGGAAGGAAGGATTCTTATAACGCTACCGGGATTATTGGATGCTGTATTTATTTATTTGGATTATTTTATGCTGTTCCTGTTACCCAGCGGAGATACTGTGGATTAAACTACCTCTCCGCTACAAAAACAAATTTAACATCTTACCTTAATTGATACATATTGATTATTTTCTTAAATGGCATTATCTAAAATGTTGCACTTGGGCTTCACATAATTTATAAGATTGAAATAGTATTGAATGTTTAGTTCCTAAATCAATTGAACTTTACCTACACTGTAAAAGTATGCCATTTCTATTGGCTGGAGGAAAAGGGTTGCTAATAAAGTATAGAGCTTTCTATACACAAAACAATCCAATAGCATCCTGTTCTGGCTTGGGGATCTTCTAACCCTAACAGTTTTGGAACCAGGGTACTTTGGGACGCCAGAGTCCATCATTATATATCTCACTAGATTCCAAAGAGGAGAGAAAAGAGACCATGCCAGTTCTCTACCTGGTCATGATTACCCTCCACTAGTGGGCAATTCTGCAAACACCGCCATTTTATAGAGATCTATGAGGATGATCTATCAATTTTGTGAAACCATGCGCTAAATTTCAGTGTTGCTACCAAGAGCTGCACTTTGCTTCTCTGTGCAACACAGAAAGGCACATGTGCGGTAATTATCCATAATGCTCTTACAGCCATAATGCCCGACAAAGCATTAGGGGAGTTGTAGGCTACAGCATTTGGAGTGTCAAAGGTTGCCTGTCCCTGGTTTAGGGGATATCTAAATTTATAAATGTGTGTTTTTACACCCGTTAAGTGATTTATTAGTAAGTTCACCAGCAGATTTCTTTTTTATATTAAGTTGTGTGTGTTTAAGGGCCATTAGCTAGAGAACCATTGAAGGAGATGATCTTCATCTTCTCTTATAGGGTTTTCTGGAGTTAAAATAACAGGTATCATTGATAAGGAGATGGAAAGAGCAACACAATAATTTTCCTTTTTTTTCCCGCCTTACATAATTAATTACCCATTCTTTATCATATTCTATTCTATAACAAGTAAAATCTATTAACGCAGCTTCATAAATAGCTACAATGTTCCGAATTCTAAATAGATTGATTCACTACAAAATTGTAAAAATATGTTATTGATCACTATTTAGGCTCCATGAACTTGTGTTCTCCAATATTAAAAACACAATAATACAATGTATATTCCATGATAAATCAATTTTTAGTTTTGAAATTTTAGCAGACATATATTCTTTAAAAGGATATGTACATAAAGGAATAATTGTGGCCGATGGAAGTTATCATCTGATCCTTCCAAAAGCTAGCTGTGCAATGAGCAGGTGTGACTGCCAAACTGTATCCTATAATGTGAATTTTCGGAATCACAATATGCCATTAGGAATGACCTAGAAACTGGATATGTCATCACAGTATGTTTCTGCTCGGGTAGTTAAGCCAAGCTTAAATATGAACATTAACATTAATATATGTATGCATATTCACATGGACACTTCTACACACAAACTAATGACACATGCACACTCGTACACACTCACGTTCACACTTACTGCTGATTTACATTTGAGCTGACAGTAGTTCACTGTGCACAAGATGCCTCAATGGTCACATGACCACATTGAATTCAGCCAATGTGTGTCTGCAATGCTGATACCCTGGGAGCTGCATGCAGTGCTTGAAAGTCATGTCTGCCAGTTTACTGGCCTGACCACCATCAGAACCTACTGTACTCACATCAATCAGTGGTTCTGGTTTGTGCCAGATGCCTCTGCCCTTTTCATTCGGTCTCCAATCTGCAAAGAAAAGTATAATGACTATTCCCCAGAAACTGGGAGCTATGATCCAGCCTCAAATCCTCCACATGGCACACACTCAGAAGGATGGGGTTTAACTACTTCTGCATACAGAGTTATTGGTGTGTACCAGGAGCCTCAAAACTATAGGTTTATAAATGGGAGAGAGTGCTTGGGTGCCTTGGGTTCACCATACATTCATAACATTGCAAAAGTGCTAATGGAACAGATAATAGTGAAAGTGCACTCTCTGTCACTTAAGGGGACTCCTTGCACTATAAGCAGGCCTTAGACTGCCCCTCTAATAGAAAGGTGAGAGATTGCTTCAAGGTTGTCTAAACTGGCTGAGTGAGTAATCAGAGTGAGTTAAATATAAGAAACCAAAATTTTATTCATTTTCCACGGAATACACTTCCTGGTTGTCCTAGAAACAGGTTTCGTGAAGGCAGCAGGCCATATGTTATGTGATTATTGCAGACAGTCTATCCCTGTGTGCTACATATTCCAGCCAGCCTTGGCTCCGCACGCACACATACACATACAAACACAAGTACACACACTGACTGCCTCCATACATAGCAGCCTTGGTCAGCAACATTGCTATGTTGGATCCAGTTTTTGTATTGGTCCAAAAATAGCAATGATACAATGTTGGACAACTCAAAGGATAAACAGACAGATAGTTCCCTGAGCAAGACATCTATCAGACAAAGAATCAAATACCATGCTAATTAGTGGATGTATTTTATACTACATTTACACAGATCGGACACTGTTATGAACATACATGTAACAAAGGAATAAGAACAGCCTCATTGCAAGCTAATGGTTAATGTGACGTCTCTAGAAATAAGCATTATATACGAAATAAAATAGGTCATCTCAGCCAATTCAAAACATCTCCATGGATACGTTCATTCTGTCTGAAATACAGTCACTGTTTGGTTCACTGTAGGGGAAAGCCGATTTATACAATATAGCGCAATTGGAAATTTTAAAGCACTTCGGCGTTATGAATAAATACATTTATTGATAAGGCTGGAGTGTTGAAAAATTGATATAAATTCAGTTCTCCCACTCTGCTTTGCCCTAAAAAAAAGTTATTACAACAGCAAGACTGTCTCCTCGCTACATCTCTGGGGACCATCACTAGCAATGATCTCATATCCAATCCAGTTCTTCCCACAGAGAAATATTGAGGGGTAGGACGCATGGGCAGCAATCTCCACGATGCACTGACAACACTTCTTATTAAAACAAAAACACTGAAACCAAAGCTTTACAATGAGAATTCTCAACTCTGCTTTGAATGAGTACTTAAAGCATGAGATGGAAGAAACCAGTCACAGTTTTCTGGTTGGCAGTTAGGAGTTTTATAAAAGTGCTGATTTCTCTTGAAATCTGCACTTTTTATAAAGAGAGAGGAGATGCTCTGTTAACCCATAAAGCACTCGAGCAACTCAAGTACTTTAGGGATTTGGAGTGCTCCTAAATACAATATATTTTAAAAGAACTCTGAATCAACATACTCTGAACATTCTCTAAAAATAATGTATTTAATAAGAACAGTTTCCCAACACAAAAGTAATGAAGATAAATATAATTAAACGTCAGTAGATGTAGACCTCAACAAAATGATACAATACCGAGCAGTTCCTTACCTTTCATGCCTATCTAGAATCCCCACCTTAGCCACCTTGCTATGAGTTCCACATGCTATCAGGAGATACAGGAATAGTGCTTTCCATCACTATGTAGAATTCTCATGCTGTCAGAGACATTGTGTCACGATTCGGGGAACCAAACACGCCAACACACACACACAAAGTGCAGTACCGGACCTTAGAGTGGCCGGGCTAAGCACACAAAGAATAGTCAGGAAACAAGCCGAGTAAAGGGGAACCAGAAGACAGAATAACGATAGACAAGCCGAGGTCAAAGGGTAGGAGAAAGTCACAGAGTCAGATAAACAAGCCAGAGAGTACGTAACCAGAACCACAAGTTAAGTAGCAATACTAGTAAGCAAAGACCACAACAGGGCAGGGAGGAACAGGAAAGGTAAGTATTTAAACCATAAGGTTAATTCTGATTGGATAATTTCCAATCAGAATTAACAATCACACGTGGGAGATATCTAAACCTCCCACTGTGATTGAGGCACTGTGCCTTTAACGCCGGGTCAGGTGACTGACCCCAGCGAGTAATAATTTGGGCGGTCTCCCAGCGTGCAGCGTCATGCATGCTGCCGCTGGGCGACGTGGAGGAAAACGCGGGCGGCATCCGAGGCTGGAAGGATGCCGCTCGCCGAGCCCACGAGGAGGAGGGGACCGCGGATGGCTGGAGGGTGAGTACCACGAGCGGAGTGCAGCCTCCCCTCGCAGCCGCCCACGGGATCCCGAAATTACCCCCCCCTCGAAGACCGCCCGGAGGGCGGGGAGCAGAAGGCTTCAAAGGAAACCGGGCATGAAAGGAGCGGACCAAAGAGGGAGCGTGCATATCAGAGCTCGAAACCCAAGACCGCTCCTCAGGACTGTACCCCTTCCAATCCACCAAATATTGCAGCCGACCCCTAGAAACACGAGAGTCGAGAAGGGCAGCCACCTCGTACACGTCGCTAGAGACAGCGCGAGGGGAAATGGGCCGCCCAAGGGGACGAGAGAACCAGTTACACAGCAAGGGCTTCAAAAGCGAGACGTGAAACGTGTTCGGGATACGCATGGAAGGAGGCAGGTCAAGGGAGCAGGAAACGGGGTTAACCCTACGTAACACCTTGTAGGGACCAAGAAATCTGGGAGCAAATTTCATCGAGGGAACCTTGAGACGGAGGTTCCTGGAGGACAACCATACCCTATCACCCGGAACATAAGAAGGGGCCGCAACCCTACGGCGATCAGCAAACTTTTTCTGAGCAGCCGCTGAACGAGACAGCGCAACATGGACCTGATCCCACGTCTTCCGCAAAGAGGCGAGGTGCTGGTCCAAGGCGGGCATTCCCTTGTCTGAGAACGCACCGGGAAGGACAGAAGGCCGAAACCCGTAAGCAACCTCAAAAGGACTTAAGCCAGTAGACGAATGAGACACCGTATTCCTGGCAAATTCAGCCCACGGAAGGAGGCGAGACCAGTCATCCTGGTGCGCATTAGTGAAGCAGCGCAAATACATTTCCACAGACTGATTAGCACGTTCGGCCGCACCATTAGATTGCGGGTGATAGGAGGAAGTGAACGACAAGGAGACCCCCATCTCAGCACAAAAGCCCCTCCAAAACCGAGAGGCAAATTGAGGACCCTGTCAGACACGATATCCTGAGGTACCCCATGCAAGCGGAACACTTCTTTGGCAAACACCTGAGCTAACTGAACCACAGAAGGCAGTTTCTTAAGCGGAATAAAGTGCGCCGTTTTAGAGGACCTATCCGTCACAGTCAGTATCACCGTCTGACCATCAGAAGGACAGAAGGCCGAAACCCATAAGCAACCTCAAAAGGACTTAAGCCAGTAGACGAATGAAACACCGTATTCCTGGCAAATTCAGCCCACGGAAGGAGGCGAGACCAGTCATCCTGGTGCGCATTAGTGAAGCAGCGCAAATACAATTCCACAGACTGATTAGCACGTTCAGCCGCACCATTAGATTGCGGGTGATAGGAGGAAGTGAACGACAAGGAGACCCCCATCTCAGCACAAAAGCCCCTCCAAAACCGAGAGACAAATTGAGGACCCCTGTCAGACACGATATCCTGAGGTACCCCATGCAAGCGGAACACTTCTTTGGCAAACACCTGAGCTAACTGAACCGCAGAAGGCAGTTTCTTAAGCGGAATAAAGTGCGCCATTTTAGAGAACCTATCCGTCACAGTCAGTATCACCGTCTGACCATCAGAAAGAGGAAGGTCTACAATGAAATCCATGGATAAGTGGGTCCATGGTTTCTTGGGTATAATAGAGGCATCAGTAGACCCTGAGGTCTCACATTAGGGGACTTACACTGCGTGCAGACAAGCCTGAACAAAATCCACTACGTCTCACTTGAAGGACTGTTGAAGGAGGCCCTTGTAGGTTTTGGTAACCTCCGGATGACCAGCAGTTTTGGCGGTGTGAAATAAAGTTAACAACTTTTTTCTGTCATTTGCTTCAACGTATAGTTTACCAACCGGCGTCTCAAGGGGTGCTTGGGTTTGGTATGTCTTAATACTATCAAGGAAAGGTGACGAAACAACCAAACGGGTAGCAGCTATTATCTGAGACGCAGGTACAATAGGTTCAGGAGTCGGGTTAACAAATTCTACTGGTTCATGCTGTCGAGAGATAGCGTCAGCTTTGGCATTACGGCAACCAGGTCTATAGGTAATAACATATTGGAAGCGTGAAAGAAATAGAGACCATCTAGCCTGCCGGGCAGATAACCTTCTAGCATCAGCTATATAGGAGAGGTTCTTATGATCTGTTATAACCATAATTTTGTGTCTAGAACCCTCTAATAAGTACCTCCATTCCTTAAAAGCTAACACAATAGCTAATAGTTCCCTGTTCCCAACATCGCAATTCTTCTCTGGATCAGACAACCTTTTAGAAAAATAACAATAGGGATGGAGGGGTTTGTCATACAGTCTCGTTGACAAGATTCCCCCCAGGAGAGTATATCTAAACAACCCCAATCAAGTACAGGGTTGTGTTTAACTAACCAGGGAAAACCCAGAACGATGGAGGCTGTAGGGGAGTCAATTATTTGGAAGGTTAACTTTTCCTTGTGCAAAACACCCACAGACATAACTATTTCCTGGGTTTCATGGGTCACCAGAGATTTCTCCAGTGGTCTACCATCTATGGCCTCAACGGCCAAGGGTGTATCCTTTCGGATCAAATTCAGGGCTGCGGTTTTGGCAAAGGTCTTATCCATAAGGTTGTCTGCCACACCTGAATCGATCAAGGCTTTGGTTGTTATAGTGGTTTTATTGACCAAAAGAGAAACTGTAATAAACGGTCTGGAGATGGACACATGAGGGGACAAAGTCATAACACCCGAGGCCGACCCCTCTCTAGGCCTTAGGTGCTGCAGTTTCCCTGTACTTTAGGGCAGGCATTACAGTGGTGCCCCCTCTTCCCACAATAAAGGCATAACCCCTCCCTTCTACGGTACGCTCTTTCGGCCTCAGTTAACCCCGTAGCACCCAACTGCATGGGTTCAGGGGATGGTTGCCCAGGAGCAGGTAACGCTAGCATTTCAGTACTGGGTAGAGCAGGTAACATCCGTGTATCCAGCCATCTTTGACTACGCCTCTCTCTAATTATCGATAAGAATCATATAGTCTATAACATCATCTAGAAGAACAGGCAATTCCCTGGATGCTATTTCATCCAGTATGTAAGCGGCCAAACCCTCCTGAAAGGCTGTTACGAGGGCGTCATTATTCCAAACCACTTCAGCTGCTAGAGTGCGGAATTCGATAGTGTAATCCGCTACTGATCTGTTACCCTGTCGGACCCTAAGCAGAGCCTTGCCAGCAGAAGCAACCCTACCGGGTTGATCAAACGTGCGTCTGAAAGCTGTCAGAAAATCTGCAAAGGACATAGGAGACGTATTTTCCCAAATGGGGTTGGCCCATGCTAAAGCTCTCCCGGACAAGTGGTTTATCAAAAAGACAATTTTAGATCTGTCAGTGGGATAGGAACGTGGATTCATCACCAAATGGATGTCGATTTGGTTGAGGAAACCACAACACAATGCTGGGTCACCGCTGTAGCGCTGTGGCGGCGTCATGTGAACTGCATGAGCGGGAACGGGTACTGGAGTGGGAATGGGTTCGGGCACAGCAGCAGCAGCCTCCTGAATGGCAGGCTGCAAGTGTGCAGTACGAGCCAGTATGGTTTGCAAAGCTTGAGCAAACTGATCCATACGGTGGTCCAAGCCATCCATTCTAGCCTCTTGATTAACTAGGAGCTGTGGTATGTCAGCAGGTTCCATTATGGCCCTGTTGTAATGTCACGATTCGGGGAACCAAACACGCCAATACACACACACAAAGTGCAGTACCGGACCTTAGAGTGGCCGGGCTAAGCACACAAAGAATAGTCAGGAAACAAGCCGAGTAAAGGGGAACCGGAAGACAGAATAACGATAGACAAGCCGAGGTCAAAGGGTAGGAGAAAGTCACAGAGTCAGATAAACAAGCCAGAGAGTACGTAACCAGAACCACAAGTTAAGTAATACTAGTAAGCAAAGACCACAACAGGGCAGGGAGGAACAGGAAAGGTAAGTATTTAAACCATAAGGTTAATTCTGATTGGATAATTTCCAATCAGAATTAACAATCACACGTGGGAGATATCTAAACCTCCCACTGTGATTGAGGCACTGTGCCTTTAACGCCGGGTCAGGTGACTGACCCCGGCGTGTAATAATTTGGGCGGTCTCCCAGCGTGCAGCGTCATGCATGCTGCCGCTGGGGGACGTGGAGGAAAACGCGGGCGGCATCCGAGGCTGGAAGGATGCCGCTCGCCGAGCCCACGAGGAGGAGGGGACCGCGGACGGCTGGAGGGTGAGTACCGCGAGCGGAGTGCAGCCTCCCCTCGCAGCCGCCCGCGGGATCCCGACACATTGAAGGCCATCCCATTGGAATTACTGTCATTAAATCACTGATTTTCCATAATAGGTGTGGATTTTTACATAGCGCTGGGAAGCCCTAAAGTGTGTGGAAATCAAAGCTGTGTGGGAAAATTTGATTGAGGAATCTCTCAGCATACTTAACATTCAAGAGAAAGAGATGTGTAAACCGATACACATGCATTTGGATCTTGCTTTCACCTTTTATAAAACATTTTGCCAGCATGGCTATTCCAAAATGGATTAATTTATTTACTTCTCGGTTTATGTAATATCAGTCAAGATAACACAGTGGCTTGTAGCATACAGAACATTATAGTTTAGTGTTTAACTCTTCAGAAAATTAAAATTAAAGAAAAACAGATTGATTTTTCCTAACCAGACAGAATAGTTTTGGCATTGCCACAATGTTACCACATCACTGGTCCCACCCAAATGGGGAAGACCCACCTGGAAACGAGCGGGTCTACCCAATTAATAAGAAAGTCAGCCTGGCATGAATACACACCAGGGTGCCTGCCAATGAAAATTAGAGCTCTCTTAACAAGAAGTGTGGTCTCTACTGTGTAAGTCGCAGCCAGGAGAGATGTGCCTACGGCTGCATAAATAAAGTGAATGAGAGAGATTTGAGCAGTGAGACTCTTGGTGATCTATACACCAAAACCACTACATTAAATTAAAGCTGTTTTGGTGTTTAGAGTGTCCCTTTAATTGTATATGAGTCTTTACAGCAACTAGTAAATAAACTTCAAATTGGTCAATAATTAAAAAAAAATATATATATATATGTGTTGTTGATTTTTTTTAAATACAAAATATGAGTATCCTATTATAAAACAATAGGGAAAAAAGATAAAAATTAGAGTTTCTAGAGTTTATGGTTCTAAAAGGTATTGCATACAAAAAAAAGGGAAAAAATGAAAAACACCTTGGGTGTATCCTAATGAACCAGTTTGACTGAGGGCATTGAAATATTTACATTTTAATATCATACAAACAACTTTACAACAAATTAAACCGATAACATCTAAACACAATTCCCTGTGTTATATTTGAAAACCCAAACTTTTTTTTTATAAAAATGTTCTTATCTGAGGCATGGTTCTGTCCTTGAGACAGATAATGCTAAGCACTGACTTATCGAGCCCATAGAACTATTTTTAAAACATTAATCCTTTCTGCATAATGCAAATCTAGTGTAAATAGTTTCACTGGCATCTTTGCCACTTCTAAACATAGAGATTGGTAATTTAAAAAATGTTAAGGCTTCGTTCAGGTAAAACACACTGACAGATGTTCCTTTAATGGGACAATAATATACAGATATTGTTTTGCAATATCCTTTTTAGTCACTTGCAGGTTAATCATTCTAAAATATAAGAATTTGTCCTCAAAACAGCTATATTTTCAAAGATAATGGAGGATTTTGCTACAATATGTGGTATTACGATTAAGGCTGTGAGCTTACTGGCTTATTTTATATATTAAAATTTTTTATAAATCATTAAGCTATAGATCAGCATAGGATTAAAATATCCAGCACTAGAAAAAGTGTTGTAGTTTATATTGGTTTAATTTGCAGGGACATAAGAAAAAAATATAACCACAATATCCTACTGTAGTGGTTATGGTGCCAGGCAGGCCATAGCATCCTCACAGATTAATGTATCAAATCATTTTATTCCTGCTGGGCGCCCGCAGCCATAGCCCTGTATCTGGAATCTCCTAGCAGTGATCCACTGCAATAAGCAAGGCCATGCTCACTGGCTGAGAGGATAAATTGAGTGCTCTCAACCAATGAGTGTGGTCCTGTATCAGGCCTGCTTAACTCAGTGAGAAGATTGGATGTGGAGTAGGCGAACGGGAGCTCAAGATAAATACTAAAATGGTTTGACTTACTCTGAGAGGGGCCTGGACCCATAACCCCTACAGCAGAATCTAGAGGTTATTTTACTTGCAGTGTTGTTCCCTTATGTTGAAGCATATTTATTTGCAAATTGATTAGTAAAACACAACAAAATTGATAACAAAACTAAGGTAATTGAATGTATCTAATGCAGTTTAACCTTAAAGCGGCACTGTCACCATCTTGGGACTTTACAGAAATTCCAACAAGCCCGATGGTGACATCGCTGGGAGTCCAGTGGGGCAAGGACACATGAGTTCTGCTTACCTGAACCTGTCCCTCCTGGGCACCGCCTTCTTACTCTAGTGGTTCCTCTTCACATGAGCGAGAGTACAGCAGTAAGGTATATGGAGGATCCCGCGAGACTCTCCATAGAGCCTATTCCCTGCAGCTATCACTCGTGACAGCTTTAGGTAATAAATAGAAATCGTTTGGTGCCTTTGCTCTATAGGAATGGTGGTGTATAGGGGAGTATGCTATACCGTAACTCGATGCAACATCCTCTATTAATGAGGAGCTTATTCTGGCTCTCTTTATACTTTAAGTAATTTTGCCTATAAGCTAATGAGCCATAAGATATCTTATTGGTTCATCATTAATAATTATCTGAAACCTATTAAGAGGAAGTATATTCCTCAAACATATATGAATAAGACATCCACTACCACCTTCCAATGGCTATCTCTATTTTCTAGTCTGATAAGTCTTTTTGTACCTTTTAATATGTTTAGTTGATAATCATCATCTGTTGCCTAACAATAATGCATTGTTTTTTTAAAGTGTTTATGCTTAAGTTTTTAATTTTGATATGTGTATTTTTGCCTTTTATAAGTTATGTCCATGTTTTTCCCACGATGTGCTTTACCATGGACCCAGTCTGGATTTTTCATATGCCCCTTATTCCATGGTGCTTATGGGGTATTTAAACCCGGACTTCTGGGAATTATTTTGTCTTGAAAAAGTCCTGTGAGAGGGATGAAACGCATTGATACTTTGTTTCAGCTGACCCTTTGATCTGTTCCTGCATAGAGCATTGGTGAGGTTTTTAGAGCCACTGCTTCTGTCTTTCCGTGAGCTCATATCTGTTTGCAGTTCATATTCCTGCTACAGTGGTTGATGTTCCCGGTATCTACGGTTCCTGTCGTCTAGTCTGGGGTGGTTATTGATTTCTGCTGGGAGTTTGCTTCCTATACACCGCGGTCTTTTTCGAAGATCCAGACCGGGGTGTTACCTATTACCACCCACCTATCGATTATGTCTGGATTTGACGGCTTGTCCATCTGACACCATCCTCTTTTTATTTATCTGGATATATTCTTTCCAGGAACTTTCTTTTTACTGTTATTTTCACATACACCTCGGTGGGGGGCCCACACTGAGGCAAGGTACTTTTTACATATATTTTTTATTTTCTGTTATATTTTATATCTTATTTTATTTACTGTACTTATTTTTGTTGCTGTATATGTGAGGTAAGCACTGGAGCCTCTGGATACAGTGTTATTTATTGTATCGTGGTGGCTACATGTACTTATTTATGTATTCATATTTGCATAGCTCTATCTACTTTATTATTATAGCTCACTATTAATTAGCTACAGATTATTGTGGCCATGTGTTTATACTTAGGTTCTAATTAATTTATTTGCATATGTTTTATACTAATAAATTTGTGTTTATCGTTATATACTTAGTATATTTTTTTTAAGAGCGCTCATACCAGTTTCCTTTTGAGCTTACACTCATTTAAGACGCTTGTTGGTGTATGTAGCCGCCATCTACATTCTATGATTGATTACACCGTTTCCATTAGTTTTTTATAGTCATGCAACCCTGTGCAAATACATTTTTGTGCTCTTACAAAAATATTTCAGGAGCATTAATCTTGAATATTACAGCTTTCATTTATATACAAGAATGTATTAAACCACGTTGTACCACCTTTAGACATGTGCTCTGTTTACTAATGATAATATAAGAAAGAAAGAAAATACAGATTAAATATGTATTTTTAGTGGGTGTTTCATAAAACTGAACAAACATGGGTGTAACAGCCTACTGCAGGCTTATAGTGGTGAACAATATAAAGACAAATACTGATAAGGGGGAGCTAAGCATATGCACAAGCAGCTGTGGCTTTAAATATACAACTTGACATGAGACACCTAACTGAACTGAGAGATGTATTGCTAACATATTAACCCTTGCTTGGCAAGTTAGACCTGAATATATCTCCTAGAGAAAGTATGCCCAAAAGGTTGATCTCCAGATGTTGTAGAACTACAGCTTCCATGATGCTTTGTCACTCTAAACCATTCTAAAGGCATGCAAAGCACCATGGGAGTTGTAGTTTTACAACATCTGGGGATCTACCTTTTGGGCAGCCCTGTCCTAGAGGACCAATTACTTCTGTAAAAATATTGATCTGTAACTGAAAAATGTTATTATGTAGGGTAGGACAAATTTTATAATCTTAACAAGGGTGGCAAAATGAATTATTTTTCAGGAAATGTTCACCAGAAGAGAGCAAGATGGAAGATTCAAAAAAGTTTAAGGGAAGTATAAAAATAAGACATTGTCATATTTGATAAAACAAATGAATATCTCAAAATGATTTTGTGTAATGATAATCTGAAGCATGTCTGTTGGTGCATCTCAAGCTCCCTCGTACGTTTCTGAGACCAATATGAGATTGAAGCAGCTACCCTGAGAGGTGGCAAAACACGTCACTCCAAATTCAATGTTTTGGCTTGGATGTTTTATGCGAACATGAGAGCCGCAAATAGACACAGCATTGGATGGATGGATGAATATTTGGAGGCTATACATTGCAGTGAGAGACTTAACATTGCAGTAAGATTTAAACATGTGAATACTGAGACATGAAATTTGTGAAAACTGGTGGTAAGAGATTCACTGGATGTTGGTGGATATTTACATTTGGCTAATATTTGCTTCAGATTGGAAGGCGGAAGCTGGAAGATACAGACTTTACCTTGCTTGTTATGAGCTGAAGATGTGAATGTGGCCATACTGTGATTTTATCAATTCAGCACTATATTTAAGAATCATGCTAAATATATCATTATTTCCATGTTAATAATGATATATTCAACAATATTTTCAGGACATTAGGCTAAGCTCTGGCACCAGTTAGAAAAATACTAAATCGCATGGTTTGCAAAAGACTGCCAAAAGGAATTTAGGAATAAACAAAACCAACATAATGCTTCACTTTTATTCCATAATACACATACACAGTATACAAGCCTTGTTTGCCAGATCAATGACATACTTGGAGATCCATAAAATACTTAGAAAACTAAGTTTTAAGAGCAGATCTTGCCATGTTTAAAGCGTTCCAGGTGCGAGAATCAAACTTGGTTGGTGATAGAGAAACACAGACGTATGGTGAGTGATTTATCAGTAATTAGTTACTGGCTTATCAGTTTCCTTGTCTCACTAATATTTCAACACTACTAAAGCCTCATTCAGATCTGTAACACTGGAAGCTTCTGTAACCTTAGAATGTTCACATAATCTATAATGCCTCCTTAGTTCTTCTGTGTGGTATTTCAAGTTAATTGGCCTAACCATTTTAGCTGTACAGCTCTGCTCACCTCTACTGCATTTGAAGCATCATAACATTAGACACACAACATAATGTGTAAATAACCGCCTTTATAAAGGTGCAGATTGCAGTCTTATCACAATATCTATTAAACTATATCTCGTCAATCATTGAGGGACAGATTACCTGGTTATTTGCTAAACTGGGGAATCATGGAAAATTGACAAGTGAAACACAAATATTAGACCAAAATAGTCAAATTTGAAAAACTAGAGATTCATTTATCAAAAACTTTGTGAATAAGACCCTTTTTTCAGCAAAGGATGGTTGGCATACAACTCATTGAGCATTGTGGCCATTTATCACAGATAGAAAAGGAAACAAAATGTACAATATGACAGTGCTGCATATCACAGCAAGATTTTGCTGTACTACACTTCCCATCATTCCGAGCCAGTCTTCGGCACTGATACATGATAATTAAGAGTTTGTAATTAAAGAAACAACAGTGTCAGAGTTATACTGCTATGTATAAGCTTTATATATATATATATATATATATAATTTGCTATATATATATATATATGTGTGTGTGTGTATATATATATATATATATATATATATATATTATAAAGCTCTTATATATAAAGTGTGCAGCCAATCAGGTTTCCTTAGCTGAGTCTTGTTGCTGTTAAGTTACAGATGCTATGCACACCATACTATCCCATTGTGTTGCTTTAAATAGCAGTTGTATTATTAGCCTAGAATCTTGCATTGAGGAGCTGTCCCTTGATAAACTCAACAACACGTGTCTACTTATCACGTGTGGGAACTTATCACACGACCTGTGCTCCTCAGTCATAGAGAAATATTTCTATACAGAAATGTGTCCCAGATCTGGTATAAAATTGGGTGACCTGGATTTGCTATAAACTGGATTTTATACTACAGGGGTGTTCTCTTTTTGTAGGTTAACAAACCAAATATTAACTAAACTCCGAAGTTAAGCAAATTAAATTTGAATTGCAAAACTGAGGATAAAAAAAGTAGCCAAACTGTGATTATAGCTGATTTGTGGAATTTTCCCAGATCAATTTTTTTAGTTTCAGTTTTGCTCTTTCAGGTTTAATTTTCTAAAAATCAAAATTCAGAGTATTTCTCACATATCTTTAACATAACAAAAATGAATCAAGTCTTAGAAATATGAAGAACAATAAGGTACATTATTGAAAGTGAGTGTGTATATTCTTATTAACCATCCATATTTATAAAAATGCACACTGTAGACACTTACATCTATTGTCTCTTCTAGAGACTTTGCCTAATTAGTATTAAACCTTGAAATGATATCTGCTGTAACAGTTAGCATCATGTTCTGTTACGCAGCACACCGGTCCCCATATCTAAATACTTCACTACATTCATTTACAGGGACGAGACAAGTGATTTTTTTCTCTCAAGGATTTTATCTGCTCTAGTTTGATATTTCGTCCCAATATCATATTCTGTGGAGTTACATGTGTTTGTCAGATCATATGTAAAATCACCCACACACCTTGCATGCTGACATGGACTCATTCCTTTCAGCAGAGGGGAAGCAGATGGCTTTTGGCTTGGGGTGAATTAATAATGCATCATGTAGATTTGCAATGATTTTAAAACGTCAGATTTAGATTATGTAAGTATCACAGTTAAATGAGGAAGTAAAACTGCTCTCAATATCAGTAAGCGATGATCACCATGTTTAAGTATGTTTACCCACCAGTTGATACTGCAAATTGAAGGTCAACGTGTTTAAAAATTGTAATCAATGCAGTAATTTAATCATTTTCTAGCCATTATCCACAATATCAGGCAATTTGACTAGACTGGCAAAGCTCAGTAGATAACCCCCTCAGACTGAAACAAGTGTGCAATGATACGATCTTGTGTCTGTAATGGGATTTTGAATCATTGCCTTTGGCTGCATGATGTTCCATGATGTTCAAATGATAGCTTGCCAATAATATCAAGAACAGTTGTCACTGGCTGAAGCATTTAATGGTATATCTAATTATCAGCTATGACATTATTTACTACAATAGCCAATGCTGTTGGTTGCTTAGCAACAGTGAAGCACACCCTTCATGAGGACTGAATAGGACTGAACCAACAGTAAAAGCACAATTATCTCAGAAATGATCAAACAGTAGGACTGAATGAACACCAAAGGGGTGATTAATCATTACCATGATCAGGCCTAGTCAACCATGATTTTACTATATGAAGCACTACAGATTAATTCTACATGCTAACATTTAACATGAAACTATTACTTAAAATAACATGCCACAGAAATATATGATGTATTTTGGATAAAACAGATATAGTTGCTGGAAAATATATTAAACAAAAATGATTTAGCAATTGCAGTCTACAGGACCAATGCAATTTATAACAGGTGATAATGACTTTTTCCAAAACATAAGAAATAAAAATAGGTTTATAATTTGTTTCACCTTCAAATTGAAATATCAGTTATTAAATAAAAATGAAATTTCACATTATTAAATGGAGTTGTGAGAAAAACATTGGTTATTTATTCTCCAACACTGTTCTTATATGTAGGATTTAATGCCATGGCTGTCCCACAGCCTTTCACAGTGTCTTCTGTACCACAAGTACCACTTGTGTTCAGTACTGGGTGGAAAGGTTAATTCCACAAACCAATTAAAGAAATTGTTCAGAGGTTGCCAGGACCTACTAATAACAAGGAGAGAGCTCGGATAAAAATGCAGCAGATGGTGGAACACACAAAATGTATGGGGCGCTTCCAAGACTCATTACAGGTAAGGAAAGAGCTTCGAGTATGTCAAGACCAGGAAACACAAAGACACTTCTGCTACATACTACAAACTAACCTTATATTGTAGTACAAATTGAAGATTATATACTTAAAATAAATTAAATTCATATAAAAAAAAAAGATTTTTTTCTATTTGCATGCACCTGCCTAGAACAGCAGGACAGGTTTAACTGGTTGGTCAGCCAGTGGAGCAGGGAATGCAATCTGTTTACATATCTGTTAATAGAAATTTGCCCTAAAACAACCAAGAGACATCAATTTAGAAAAGCCACCAGCTGTTTTTCAAAGAACTGAAGATCACTCACAGCTTGCACAGATTGTGCTCCTAAAATGCCCAAACCCCATGGCTTCTCTCCAACACCCTCAAGGACAACGTTATATCTATACACCTGCAACCTAATTATAACCTAAAATCCACCAGGGAACAGTTGCAATGCAATGTTTTTGAGGGCTCTGAAAATAAAAAAAATAAGCCAGCTCTGTAAGGCATTCCCTTTCTTTATGTTAATCTATGCAATTCTTGAAGTAATGAAAGCTCCTGTTTACAAAGAAAAACAAATGAAATGTATGGAGCAATCACAGTCACAGTGTGGCCCATGTGACCCCAATATATCCGACCCACTGAATGAGCACTAGACAAGCTTTGCTGTACTTGTGTAAAATTACTTAATTTTATATTTTGCAAATTTGGCTTTGCTATTGACATGAAGAAAATTGAATAAAGATCTCCGAGGACATGTAAATTTGTGATGATTCTCATTTTGTGGTATTTTTTTAAAGCTGCTCTGTTTGATTTTAGGAGGGACGTAATAAAGGGGTCCATTGCAACTTGGGAAACAATCAGGTTCCAACACATTAGGGTTTACCCATTAAAATGACAAAGAAAGGGCTAATTTCATAGCATTTCATAGCAAAGCTGGAAAAATGTAGAGTTGGAAAATTGTGTCCAAGATTGCAAATGCATTTGAGCAGTTGAGTTCTCTTTAACTCTTGTATCTGTCAACATTATTTTGACTGTCAATTACTTGTCACCATATACCTCCACTCTGTAATTATAAAGTGCTGATGAATATGTTGGCACTAAGTAAATGATAGTAATATTAATACAAATCAGCTATATTTGCGCTATAAATGTGTCATTTGCAAAATATTTACAACTGACAATTTCGTGAATAAGCCAACATTGCTAAACTGAGAGTTGTGTAGACTTCAAGAATGTTTCATTCACAAATTACCACGACTACTAGCACATCTAAAACGAAGGGTTTGGTGAAAACACCCACCTAGGGATCTTTCTTCAAAATTAACCATATTGCTGTAACAGGCATGTACACTCTTAGCTCTCCTACTGCTGTTGGACCCTAGTTTCTGCTATTCTCTGTCAGCAAATGGCTGATATATTTTGGGAAATATGCAGGACCAAATTTGGACAATCAAAGACTACTAGGAGTATTTATTATGTTACATAAAGTGTATTGTGAACAATATATGTATGAACAATATATACCAGTGTATATAAGTGTATGAACAATATATACCAATCTGTATCATTGATTCAATGCATCTCTATGAGGAGTTCCTGATTGGCCAAAACGGCATTTCGGCCTACCCCGTGACGATTTAAGTCAATCCAATGCTTTCCCTATGAGGGCCATTTTGATGATGTCACAAAGGGGGTGGAGCCAGCGCTGGAAATAAGGTGAGTTTTAAACTTTTATAGGGGGGCTGAGGGGGAGCAAGCCACCTAAATGGTGGGGTTAAACACTATAGGGTCAGGAATACATGTTTGTCTCACAATATTCTGGAATGTATTTTGCCCACCCCTACCCAAACGTTTTGGCTTCAGGTACTGGGTAATTGCTACTCTGTGCTCCAAATGACAACAATTGTCTCCTACTCTGATAGGAACAAAGGCCAACCACTTATACCTATTTCACTAGGAATCCCTGCTTTTAGGGACATATGGCTTTTACAATAATAGTAACCCAAACATCTCTGCATCAGAAAAACACTATAACCTTACTATATTACATATACAGTGTTATACACTAAACTATTACATTGCAAAGGAATTGCAACATTTTGGCCACAATGTGTTATCCAATTTTGCTGATTTGGCTTAAATTGTGTAATTCATTTATCAGTTCATTAAAATTCACAGTTTTGATTTACCTTTGTTTACTTGGATCCTAGCCAATGAATGAACATTCTTAACATTATGAGGTTAATCAGTTGTCAGAGCCACCTTAAATATGTATAGCAATAAAAAAAAGTGCCATAAAGAGATATTTACAAAGATGGACTACTTTTGTAAATTGCAAATTCATATGCACAGAGAATTGACAACTGAAACTAACATAGAAATGTATGGAAATATATACATTAATTCAAAGAACACAATAGGGTTAGAAATACAAATCTGTATTCCTAACACTTTAATGGCCCTGGCCATAGCTATATTCCGCTCCAACCCTTTAACCTATAAAATTATATATTTTTTAAATAGGTATTTTTAAATACAATTACATCTCTCTCAGTGCTTCTGACCTCTTTTCATCCCACATCATCGAGGTGGCATGGCATCTAGAAGCATTGGGGACCTGGTGCACATGCACGGCAAGTGCCACGCATGCATCCAATGCTTCTCATAGGAAAGCATTAAATTCAATGTTTTCCTATGAGCTTGCATCGTCCAAGTGTTTTACATTGCAGGGTTACAATGACAGGAACACAGGGCCCACATTGAGATGAAGTGGTCTGGGTGACTTTAGTGGTCTTTTAAAAAAGAGAAATCACCAGATACACTGTTGACAAAACAAAGCATATGTTATATATGGCTAGCTTTTAGGAATGAAAAAGAAACTGAGGGCAAAATAAATATAAGACTTGTAGTTAATAGAAAAAAAAAAACATAATAGCAATATTTAGGATAAAATAGCCATGCTGTGATGATAGCATAGTTAGATAAGGTTCAAATTAGTACTTTTTGGCAAAATTTTGCATATTGTTTTTCAGTTCTTTATAATATAGTGTTTATCACAGAAACCAATATTGTGGATTGTGTCAACAGTTTTTACAATTGGAAGCTGGATGGTTTTTTTTTTGTGCATTTGTAAAAAAAAAAAAAATGTCTTACAGATAGGATATTTGTTTAATTCTTAAAAGTTGCTACTTGTTTTGCAACAAACATTTTTCATAAGCTAGTCTGCTGCTACTAATGAGCATGGACACACTTTACTACTAAAGTCACTCAGCCCAAACTGTCAACAAGCCATGATATTTGGAGTCTCCTGAAAGGGATTTGTTAATGAAATATAAATAAAACCAATAGATCATGGTTATTCTATTACCCTCCACCCATAGCAGGGCCCTTGAATGTCTGCTCACAAAAGACACATTAAGGTAATGGCTAGTGGCCTATGGCTACAGGAGAGCAGTGCTAGTGTGCCAAATGACATTGCTCCCATGTATTCCATAAGCCTGACTCAATATAAGAACAGGAAGCTTAGCTTCCTTTGTCCTGCCTGTGAAATCAGAATGCCAGTGTGATTTGCAGCAGAGACATAGCTGTTTCTAACAACTGATATGTGTAGACAGATAAAGAGAGGGGGAGATGGACTGGTACTGTGGGAGATACATTTGCAATCACAACCTGCATGTCTTAAAATGTGAGTGGCAACAAAACAAGACTTGTAGGACTGTTAATGGAACTAGGTGATAATTTACACTAATTATTCATCTTGCTTTATTACAGCTGGGATCTAACATGTATCCACTTGTTTGCCTAGTCTAATATTTGTACATTACTCTGGTAACAAATATAAAAGAAGATGATTTCAATTATTGACATAGTTCTCCGAATAGATGTGGCCCATTTGCTAACATATGGCACATACAGTATCTTCTTTTATGTCAACTCTGCATATTATTTTGCATCTGCACAGTATATATTACACTGCATCAACTGCATGACAAGCAATCTCCCCTCCAGCACTCAATTGGTTAAGTATGCATTCAGTTAACTCTCTCAATGCTGGAGCTTTTTCAGTCACTCAGTGGGAGGGATGACCCATGGTCTTGATTAGAAAAGGCAATCAGTACATGGTGCATATGTGTTTCCTTTCTCAATACAGAGAGCCCATCCCTGCCAGCCAGTGTAAACACCACATACTGGTCCCTGGAGAGAAATCACCCCTCATAACCCATACATATAAACTGAATGACCCAGGCAGAGTCCAAAGGAAAAAACACACCGAGTTAGTGACAGGACCACACATAATGGGCTTTGCAAGACTCACCTCCCTACACTGGGGTACTACTCCCATTGCTGTCTGTAGAATGAATGTCAAGCAAATTGCAAACCACCCAGTCTTGCTCACAAATCCCATCTTCAGTGCTGTGTAGGAAAGCGGTGAGTGGGGTAAGTGAATCGGTAGGTCGGTGGTATCACTGCTAGCATTAGATGGAGACGGTACGGCTGCTGCTCCTGCTTCACCTGCTGGCTGCAGAATGGAACGTTGTCAAAGCCGGTCGGTGACGTCATCGATAAGGTGGAGGGACAAAGGGGATGGGAGGAGGGCGGGTGGTGGAGATGAACAGTGCTGGGCAGACCTTGCATAGAACGTAATGCAGGGTTACAGTGCATCCGTAAAGGATTACATTTATATTGTGAGTATTCTATAGTGCTACATGAGTACCCTAGTACAGTCTTGCTATACCATGGGACATATAGGTGACATGATTTATTTAATACGGATCAATTGTGGATCATAGATATATGTGGCTATATCATGCATGCAAGTTGTGATTGATTCCCTATCTAGTTGATCCTTGGTGCCCAGTGCAAATATGATATGCTATTTACTATATTACAGGATCACCCTGATAAATGCATATTTAATATATATAAATAAATCCACAAAGGTTAGGTAAAGGCTACATTTTTAACACAAAATGTAGAAACTTAAAGCGACACTAAAGTCACTGAAACAACTTTAGCTTAATGAAGCAGTTTTGGTGTATAGATCATGTCCCTAGTCTCACTGCCCAATTCTCTTCCATTTAGGAGTTAAATCACAACTCCCTGCATGTGACTTACACAGCCTTCCTAAACACTTCCTGTAAAGAGTCATCTAATGTTTACACTTCATTTATTGCAAATGCTGTTAAACTTAGAATTTATTTCCTGTTCTGTTAATAGCTTTCTAGATGCTGCAGGAGCCTCATGTATGTTATTACAGCTAAAATCACAGAGCAGGAGATAAAAAAAAAAATTAAAATTAAAAGTAAGTTTGTTTTCATGCAGGCTGTGTCAGTCACAACCAGGGGAGGTGGCTGACACAAACAGAAAAGTGACTTAGCTCTTAAATGGCAGTGGATTGATCAGTGAAACTTCAGAAGCATGATATATACACAAAAACTGCTTCATTAAACTAAAGTTGTTTGGGTGACTACAATGTCCCTTTAAAATAGAATCTCTTAAAGTTCGATCTCCTTTTTAAAACGACCAACAGGGTTATTCACGAAACTGAGAATTGCTAGCAATTTAAAGTGAATTCACAATTTAAGGCCAGAAAAATATTGAAAACTGAACTGACTTGGATATTTTTTTCTATTTCATGTATTTTCACATAAATTATGAAGTTCACATTGAATTCACAGTAATTATTAAATACCCTTCATATACACTGATCAGCCACAACATTAAAAACACCTAATCTCCTGCAAGTTGTGAGGTGGGGCCCCAATGGATTAGATTTGTAGTTCCAGCACATCGCAGAGATGCTCAATCAAGGCACAACTTGAACTCTTTGTCATGTTCCTCAAACCATTCCTGAACATTTTTTGCAGTCTGGCACGGGGCATTATCCTTCTGAAAGAGGCCACTGCCATTAGAGACCACTATTGCCATGAAGAGGTGTACGTGGTCTGCAACAATCTCTAGGTTGGTGGTATGTACAAAAGATATTCCACATAAATGCTTGGACCACAGGTTTCCCAGCAGAACATTGTCTAGGGCAGGGGTAGGCAACCATCAGCACTCCAAATGTTGTGGACTGCATCCTCCATAATGCTCTTACACCCATAATGCTGGCAAAGCATTATGGGAGGTGTAGTCCAAAACATCTGGAGTGCCGAAGGTTGCCTATGCCTGGTCTAGGGAATAATACAGCCTCCACCAGCCTGCATTCTTCCCATAGAGAATTCTGGTCATCTCTTCGCCAGGTAAACAATGCACATGCAAACACACTGGGACAGCCACTTGATCTAAAAGAAAACATGGTTCATCAGGCAAGGAAACCTTGTTAAATTGATCCATGGTCAAGTTCTGATGGTCATGTCCCCGTTGAAGGCACTTTTGGCAGTGGAATGGGGTCATCATATACACTCTGACGGGTCTGTCAGTATGCAACTATACAGCCCTATATGCTGCAAACTGTGATGCACTGTGTGTTCTGACACATTTTTGTCATGTCCAGCATTAAGTTTCTCAGAAATTTGAGTTACAGTAGGTCTTATGAGTGATCGGATCAGACTGACTAGCCTTTGCTCCCCACATGCATCAATGAGCATTGGCCTCCTATGACTCTGACGCGGGTTCACCTGTTGTCCTTCCTTACATAACTTTTTGCAGGGATTAGCCACTGCGTACCAGAAACAGCCCACAAGACTTGGCGTTTCAGAGTTGCTCTGACCCAGTCATCCAGCCCTTGTCAAAGTCACTCAGATCTTTTCACTTGTCCATCTTTTCTTCTTTCAACACATGTAATTCAAGAACTGACTGTTCACTTCCTGCCTAATATATCCCACCCCTTGACAGGTATATAATCAGTGTTATTCACTTCACCTGTCAATAATTTTAATGTTGTGACTGATCAGTGTATGTATGTGCAATGGATTTAAAGTAGTCACAGTCTATTTTGAGTCAACTTACGTCCATGATTTGGATTATATTTTATATCGTGTACGTGTCCTAGTATAGCTGGAAACAGATGAACTTGGATACCAGAAGCTCTGGATCAAACTATGAGGGTGTTTCATCAAACAGGATATAACTCAGTAATAAAACAGATATAGAAGTTGTTATGGAAAGATATAAGATATGGTTTGACATAACCATGATGTGTTGCAAAGCTTTCTTTGTAAAAAAAATTGAATTGTGCATTAGCTTTCAAATCTGTAAATTTTGTGCGATCAGCAATATGTCCAAATGTCGCAACTTTTAAAAAGCCAGAGGAGTCTATCACTATACAAACAAAATGGGCAAGGGAAGTGAGATATTTTGCATGTTTTGTGATTCAAAGTTCCGTAGCATTAATATAATACATGACACACATGCTCACTCTAGACATACGCTAACAGACACACATGATGCCAACAGATGTGGGCATGGACGGGACCAGTTTCAGGTTCCACCTAGTATTTTGCTAGTGACTGAGCACCAATAGCTGCCCAGCTGCCTCATTTCATTACAGTGAGCTGCCATTGGCTGCTCACTATAAGCCTACATAGTCGCATTTTTGGTTCATCCGAATAGTTTTTTCCAAAACTATAGCATGGCTGTAATGTAACTGAACAAAAATAGCACATGGGCAAAAAGATTTGGGGAGACTAACCAATCTTTTTTGCTGTACGTAAGTCTACAAAACTAAGTCATCTCTGTGAACAGGGCCAGAATGGTCCACCAGGCTACTGGGAAAGTTCCCAGTAGGGCTCGGCACCTTAGGCAGAGTAGTGCAACAGATTACATAAACCATTTTGTTATATTTATTTATACCCAACATTCCTTCGTCAGATTATGGGGGGGATGGTGCAGCCAACTAGGTGGCCGCATTGAGGCTGCCAGCAGCCAGTATGTCAGCAAAAGGAAGAGCAGGGAGGGGTGATATATGTATGATATATGTATATAGTGAGCTTGCGTGTGTCAGTGAGCTTGCGTGTGTCAGTGAGCTTGCGTGTGTCAGTGAGCTTGTGTGTGTCAGTGAGCTTGTGTATCAGTTAGCTTGTCTGTAGTGAGCTTGTGTGTGTCAGGAGCTTCTGTGTTTGTCAGTGGGCTTGTATATAGTCAACTTGTGTGTATACCATTGAGTTTGTCTGTAGTCACTTTGTGTGTTTCAGAGAGCTTGTCTGCAGTACGTCTCCGTGTGTGCCAGTGAGCTTGTCGGTGTGTGATTTATTCATGTGGAACAATCTTTTTAATATATACATCTGCCGCACTGATGCCAATATGCTGATAAAGGCATGAACATTGAGGATTGCCCTGCTAAGGGAAATGTCCCCAAGCAGGGCCAATCACAACAGAGATTAGGTGGCCATCTCAAGTGAGAGGCTGCAGGTAAGTAACACTATGACAGCTCAGACATCACATCAAATCACATCAATATATGATTTATCACTACGATAAATCATATTTAGTGCCTTTGGAGCTATATGCTAAAGTTAACCTGTCATGACATATATACACACACACACACTTTGTGACACGATGTATGATAGGGCTGGAATAATATTTATTCCAGGGCTGGTTTGTGTTTCCAGTCCGGCCCTGCCTGTGAATACTTAGGGTAAATTACACCTTGTAAAATATGAGATACCCTCTTAGTAAATAATCCCACTAATTTCCCGTAAGTAAAATGTTTATACTGCATTCAGTAACAATTTTACCAGAACAAATAGTAACCTTACTTATAGTGTGCCTGAATACTGTATGGGGACCTAGAATATATTGCTGTTTTGTGAATAAAGTAACAAGGTGCTTCCATAGACACCTGTAAACATTATCAGTAAGTTCTTACATGGCACATTTGAACAGGGTCCTCCTCAGCTCTTTTTTTTGTTTGTCTATACCTATTGTAGCCTAAATGTCTTGTTTGTCCTTTGTATGTTGCTTTATAATATTTCTGTGCTTTTAAAATAAATCCATAATTTTTTTAATGATAATGTTAATAACAACAGCATAATATTCAGAAATCATTGTGCTTTAACCCAAACTGATATAAAACAATCTCCCAAGTGTTTGTTGTGTACCTCAATCTCAGTGTCTGACACACCTGATGGGAGTGCCCTTCTGTTGACGCCCGTGGGCACAAATTCATAGTTGAATGCAGACACTTTTAAATAAGAATAAGCCCTTTATACCTTAGGGTATTTTGCTTAAAAGGTCACTCCAACATAAAACCCTTATTGACATGGTCATATCCCTCAAAACTGGAAGGTTGGGGGGGGGAGGGGGGGAGGAGAGTATACTTGCATTATAGCACCAAGGCCAAGTTCTCCTGGTAAAATACAGAAAAATGGGATACAGCTGGATATCTAGATATCTAGCAACACTGTAAACTAATGAAAACAGTGACCCCACTTAATGTGGAACTCACAGACTCCAAGCAGTATAGCGCCTTAAAGTTGCCTTCCTCATAGGGAGGTCTGGATCCTCTATCCACCAATGGCCCTCTGGATTGAAATCAGGAATCAGGTAGGTTGAAGAAAATTGGTATATTGGTGTTACAAAATAAGATAAAATATATAAAAATATATAAAAACAATAAATGATCTCCGGTCCTACATGTTTCCGTGGAAACGTCCTCAGGGACCAATCTTAATACAACTACAATGATATGACAATCAATCGGTAACAATAAAACGTCCTACCCACATCCCTTCCCCATTCCTTTAACCCCTTAGTGACCAGGCCGTTTTTCAATTTTCTTACCGTTAAGGACCAGGGCTCTTTTTACATTTCTGCGGTGTTTGTGTTTAGCTGTAATTTTCCTCTTATTCATTTACTGTACCCACACATATTATATACCGTTTTTCTCACCATTAAATGGTCTTTCTAAAGATACCATTATTTCCATCATATAGTGTAATTTACTATAAAAAAATATAAAATATGATGAAAAAATTTAACAAAAACACACTTTTTCGAACTTTGACCCCCAAAATCTGTTACGCATCTACAACTGCCAAAAAACACCCATGCTAAATAGTTTCTAAATTTTGTCCTGAGTTTAGAAATGCCCAATGTTAGCATGTTCTTAGCTTTTTTTGGAACGTTATAGGGCTATAAGCACAAGTAGCACTTTGCTATTTCCAAACCAATTTTTTTCAAAATTAACATTGTACATGGTTACATTATAACACTGATAGCTGTCAGGAATCCCCGAATAACCCTTCACATGTATATATTTTTTAATAGAAGACAACCTAAGGTATTAAACCTGGGGTATTTTGAATCTTTTCATGCAGCCATTTTACCACCAATCTATGCAAAATTAAAAAAAAAAAATAATTGGTGATTTTTTTTGATACACATAGCAATTTAAGAATATATGTACTGAGAACTTTAAGGGTTACTGCCAAAGAACACCCAAATATATGTTCAGTAACATCTCCTGAGTACAGCGATACCACCCATTTATAGGTGTGTTGGGTTCTCTGGGGGCTAAAAGACCTTATTTAGAGGGTGCGCATTCCAGTTTTCCAGTTTGGAATTTTCACAGTCATCATGCACCCATGTCCCATTTGGGACATTTAAGAAGTAGGACAATATAATTTACCCCCATCAAACCATATATTTTTGAAAAATAGACACCCTAGGGCATTTCAAATGGTGGTATTTTAACACTTTCCATGCACTAATTCTACCACCAGCCTTTGTCAAACTTTTTTATAGTAGTTTTTTTGTGTTATTTTTCTCTCACATTGTACTTTAGGCATGGATTTTTAGTTCCGTTTATGTGTTACTGACAAAGAAACCCCCAATATGTGTTCAACATCATCTCCAGAGTACAACAGTGCCCCCAATGTACAGGTTTCATGGGCTTTTGCAAACTTACAGGGGTCAAATGTAGGGCTTTCCCCTTTTCCATGTTTGCACATTGAAATTTGCCAGATTGGTTTGCTGGGCCTATGTTGCCTTAGAGACCATATAGCAGCCCAGGAATTAAAATTAACCCCATCATGGTATACCATTTGTAAAAGTAGGGTATTCAAAATGAGGTATGTCCAGTCTTTTGTAGTAGCCACTTAGTCACAAACGCTGGCCAAAGTTAGCATTTTTCTTTGTTTTTTGCATTTTTCTTATACAAAAACTGCAAAACTGGTGATTTCATCATCGGAATACGTTTTACTGATTTAGAACACTCATATCTGTGTTCAACAAAGTCTCCCGAGTATAACAATACCCACTATGTACAGGTTTTATGGTGTTTTGGAAAGTTACAGGGTCAATACAGGGCTTGCCCGATCTAGCTTGCCAGATTGGTTTGCTGGACCTTTGTTGCCTTTTGAGACCATATGGTAGCCCAGGAATGTGAAATAACCCCATCATGGCATACCATTTTCAAATGTAGACAACCCAGGGTATTCAAAATAGGCTATGTCCTGTCTTTTGTAGTAGCCACTTAGGCACAAACGCTGGCCAAAGTTAGCGGTTTTATTTGTTTTTGTATAAATGTTTTGTTTTTACATTTTTTTATATCACTATTTTTTAACTTGATTCAATAAATTTTCATTTTTTTAAGACCGGAGAGCAGCCATTCATTCCTGGATAGTGTGTCATTTGGAGCTCTGGTTTATGCGCCCGGCAGTGAAATGGTTAAAGTGTGAGTGCAGGGGACTTTGGTCTTTTAAAAAAAAAAATATATATATATATATTTATATATATATATATATTTGTGTTAGGTGCTTAAGATAGTACAGTGTGAAATACCATGAATAAGCGTAGGATAATAAAAGGAGCAAGTCGGTTGTGGTGTGCCGAAACCGACGATGAGGTAGGCCTGAGAAAGAAGAGGGCCTACCCAGGAAAAGAAATAGAAAGGAAATAAATTTTAAAAGTGGTGTGGTGGGAGGGTCATTCAACGCTGACCTCGAACGGTAAGGAGCAAGGTAAGGGGAGTGCCTTAAGTAGGCTAGGGATAGCAAACCAGCACCTCCCACAAATCCAGGCAAATTGCCTTAATACTTGTGTTAGGTGCTTAAGATAGTACAGTGTGAAATACCATGAATAAGCGTAGGATAATAAAAGGAGCAAGTCGGTTGTGGTGTGCCAAAACCGACGATGAGGTAGGCCTGAGAAAGAAGAGGGCAAAAATTAAGTAATCAAATTTATTAACAGACAACCAATACAGAATACATATATCAACCAGACATGTGTATGAAAGCATCCCTTAATTCTTGTACTGGGTTCGGTATGTACCGTAGGTAAGCGGATGACTTCCAGCGCCCCAGTGTTTTGATAACATGAGTTGGGATGTTGACACTGGAGGCTGTGGATGCGGCTCCTAGGAGTGTCCTGAGTATTTGTTTGCGTTGAGGCCCAGTTGTGTGAGCAAGGACCTGACGTAGGTCATCAAGGTTGTAGTGGTGAGTACTGCACCTTGTAGTTGTAATAACGGTTGTGAGGGCAGTAAGTGATGGTGCTGTATGTAGGCATCAAGAACCTTGACGGGACACCATCTGTTGTGCGTGGGATAGTATGGAATGTTTACGGGTATGTGCTGACTGGTTTTGGAGTGAGGTAAAGACAGGATGTAATGATCCATATGTTTTGTCAAGTGGGAATAGAGGAGGAATGGAGTGGTTTGGGTCGTGGAGGTCGTAGTGAATTCCCTAGGTCGTAGAAATCCATAGAAAGCGATGTATATTGCTGTTTTGATGATAGAATTTGTATTAGTGTCAAACGGTTTTAATTCAAGTAGGTTAGATAATGCTTTGAAGATATGGTTATCTATGGGTAGCCTCTGGGCCATATGTGTGGGTTCTGATTTTTTAATACCTCTGAGTATGGTCTTAATTTGGTGAGAGGCCATGAAACTGTTGTTATTTGGGTGTAAGATTAGCATGTGGTGTTGAATGCCAGTGAGATAGAGTTTGATGGTGTTATATGACACTTTGAGTTTAAGGTGGCAAAAGGAAGCAAACCCCAGAAAAGATGTCATAACAAATGGTTGTATGATGTTATGTTCCAGAAGGAATCGTTTGAATAGTGTGAAAGCCCTGCTGTATGTTTTGTTTGTATTGTTTGAAAGTGCCAATTGGGACAATGTCCTGCTATGCTGCATGATGACGTCTAGTCCAGTATGAGTTGTTGAAATGTTGGAGTGATGGTGGCTGTGGGTGCTGCTGATGGGAGTGCTTGATGAAACTCCTGAAATTTAAAGTGAGACAGATTGTCAGCAGCTGTGTTATATACACCTGGCACATGGAAACAATATAGGAAGAAATTATGACAAGATGCCAACCAAGTGAGTTTCCTCAGAAATCTCATGATCGTAAGAGATTTGGAACAACCTTTGTTGATGATGTGACAGGTTGCCTGGTTGTCTGAGTAACAACGCACTGGCATATTAGCCCATAAATGACCCCATGCTACGGCAGCCGCCACTATGGGGTAGATCTCAAAAAGGTAGTGGAAAAACCTTCCAAATCCTGAACTGCTGAAGGCCAGCTGCCCCAAAGCCATTCGTTCCCAAAAATTGATGCAAAACCAGTGGTAGATGCCGCATCTGACCAAATGGTAGGAGATGATTCAGTCAATTGAGGGAGGAACATACTTTTACAATTCCAAGTGGTTAAAAATCTTTTCCACATGTTTAGATCTGCCGTAGCTTGGGCATCTAAGGACAACCTGTGCGTGTCATGTAGGAAAAGTGGGAAAAGATGCAATAATCGTGAGATAAAGGAGCGGCCTTGAGGTATGATGCGCATAGCAAAATTTAGTGACCCTAACAGGGACTGTAGCTCTTTGCGGGTGCAAGTGCCGAGCTGTAGGTAGTTGTTTATGTAAGTGAGAATATTCTCTATCTTATCGTATGGTAGGCTTGCTTGCATTGTGGCAGAGTCTAATTGGATACACAGAAAAGTGATAACCGTGTCTGGCCCTTCTGTTTTCTTTGGGGAGATGGGTACACCTAGTTGCTCAAACAGTTTAGTGGTAGCTTTGAGACTAGTGGGAGGCGAAGTATTCTCCTCGACCAGTAGGAAATCGTCCAAGTAATGTAATACCGTAGGGCATCTGGCTATGTTCAATAGTAACCAGCATAATGCTTCAGCAAATGTGTCGAAAATAGCTGGGCTACTTTTGGACCCAAAAGTTAACCGGGAGAAAAAATAGTAGTTCCCGGACCACTTGATGCCATTCAGGTGCCACAGTGTGGGGTGTATAGGGAGTAATTTGAAGGCGTTAGTAATATCGGTCTTACTGAGCCATGCTCCAACACCTGCTTGTATGATAGCTGTAATGGCGTGATCTATGGTGGTGTATTGCAGAGAGAATTCCTCACAGGGTATGAGGGAATTAAGACTGGGGTTGGCCGATGGGTGGGGAGCCGATAAGTCAATGATGAGTCTCTGTTTTTGGGAAGATTTCCCTGTGACAATACCAATGGGGTTGGTGCGCCATTCTGTGAATGGAGAAGTTCTAAAAGGCCCCAATACAAAGCACTCATCCACTTCTTGGGCTATGAGGGTGTCAACCACTATGGGGTTGTGTTAGGCGGATTGTAGGTTAGGGCATTCCAGAGTTCCAGCAGGTATGTGTAGGATACCTGTGTGGAAGCCTTCTGTTAAACCAGAAATAAGAAAGTCTACCAGGTGTCTAGATGGGTGTTGAGACAACAATGCTGTGAATACTGGCATATTAATGGACGTAAGGTAAGGCTTGGAATACATTTTATTTAGACACATGGTCTTTGCATGTGCCCTAAAACAATTTGAACAGACATGCAATAGTCTACATCCACTGTAATTACAAGACCCAACATTGAAATTATTACATATCTGGGACTTGCCCAGAAACTTTGATAATTTCCCTGGATCCCCAGAGGAACTAGCTCCTTGCGTGGAGGCATGTCCGTCTGCCGTGTTGGGACAAAAATTTGTAGTATGGGCTGTGGAGGAGCAGTATGCACAAGCTGGTGTTCTTAGACCTGCAAAGTGTCTGCAAAATAAGACGGTATCAATCCTTCCCCAGTTGGATCGTGTTCCGTACTGGGAGAAAGCTCCAGACACTTTTGCAGAAAAAGACCTATGGTAGTCATAGAATGCCGAACCACCATATTTGTTGCCCAGGTCTACCAGCTTGTACATATAGAGATCAAACTCCTCTCTTCTGTTGGGATAAACCGCACAGATGACATCCCTGTAAATACCAAATGCTAGTACAAATTCAGGGATAGTCAGTTTCCTGTTCAGGCGGGCATCCCTAGATCTGACAATAACACATACATCATCATAAGCATACGTCTTATGTTCCACAATGTCCTGGGAGGCAATCAACAGGGAAGCCAGGTTGACGTCTTTACCTTCCAGGATATCCCTTTTAATGTGCTCAGGTATCATGTGGGCCAGGCTAACTTCTTGGTCATCCAGGGTGCTGGCTGCAGCGACTAATGGCAAGGCTGGTATTTGTACCGCAGCAGCGGGTGGCCCTGCTAGAGTGAGGGCCGTGGTGAGCGATTCAAGTTTCTCCAGCCTGGAGTTGACCTTGCTCATGGATGCCATGAGTGAGGATAACATGGCATGCATGTCTCCTGGGTTGGACTGGCTAGATCCTTCCCCGGCATCCATGTTATTAGTCGATGTGCGTAGCAGTTTGAAAAGTTCTGCCTTCCTTGCTGTAGCGGGGTAGGGGATTTGTCGTCTCCTTAATTCCATGGTTATACACGGGATCGTCCAGGATCTGATTGATGCTGGACTAGCTAGCTCTCCTCTTTGTGTGGGAGTGACAGCTCTAGCCGGGGTGCTAGGCAGGGAGAAATCCTCTACCCCTTCCTGAGACATACTATAAATAAAACAATTAATTAGTATATGGAACCACCAAATTGTACTGGCAGGCTAGCTAGGCCGGATGGCGAAAGTATTATACTTGTTTGGTGACAGGTGAGGCCCTGCTAATTGCCAAGCGGCTTGAGAGGCTCTATCTATGCATTGGCGCGAGGGGTTATTGAGGCCACTTGACGTAGTGGCAGGAGTTTTAGGCCTCTCGGTGACTGTACGACAGAAAACAGGGGAAGGGAGTGACAGGTGAGGCACTCTCTTTGCAACATGCGAGGCGACTAGCTAACGTGTGGCCCGATGGGTGTTTGCCTCTGGAACGTTTGAGACGGGGTGTTGGCCTCGCGGGACCACTAACTGATGGCGACTGCCAAGACGGGGTAAATACCTATTGGAAATCCTGTGACCCTATTGCCAGTACTATAAACTAGGGGGACAAAATGAAATGTATGGTAGAATACCATATGAGCAGGTGTACGTACCTGGTAGTATGACAAATCACAGGAATAAACCGTGTGGAGCAAATATATAAGCTTGACAGCCTAAAAGTGGGTAAAAAAGAGAGTAGTATGATGCGTGTGGTGTTGATACCATGGGAATAGATATGAGTGGCTCAGAAATGTTTGCATGCTTGAATAAGACATCTGAGGGAGGCCGTGGCCTATGTACAAACAATCTATGTGTTATGTGATAATGGTGTGTAAAGGAAAACATGAAATGTAGGTTATATACATATGTATATGACTGTGCAGGAAACGTATGATTGGTTGGATCAGTACGTGTGATTCAACCTGAGTATGCGTGAAAAAGGAATTAAGCCTTATGTGTCATCGTCATGACAGAGAAATGAGGCCTGTAATATAGGCTGAGTGAATTGAAATGAAATGGATAATTATAAAACTCCTGGCGTGGGAGTTCAATGATCTGTACAGAAATGTAGCTGGTTTTATAGAAAGGGACATGGATGAGGTCATGGCCTATTTACACAGCGTTATGTATGATATGTAGCAGAATAACCAAAGGCAGGGATACCCAAAATGATTTAAAATTATGTAAAGTGATGTATATCTATATGATATATTTGTATTGAAAAGACGTATCAACCCGAGAATTACTGCTTAAATGAACCTGTATCCTTTTGTATGTGTTGTAGTAATAACACAGAAGTGAGGCCTGTAACATAGGCTGAGTCCATTTGTATGAATGGATAAGTAATGCAGACCCCTGAAAGCGTGGGAGTCAAATGGTCTATACAGATAAGTGGACTTGATTTGTGGACGTAATACAATACTGACAATATTTAAAAGTAAGAGAAATAATCTATTTAACCCCTTAAGGACGGAGCCAAATGTACACGTTGTGAACAAAACAAAATGTAAACAAAACCTGGCATTTGCGCTACATGTCTGTCCAACCTTAATACACCTCTTTCATAGTAAATGCACCCACCCTTATTATATATCATTTTATTCATGGGAAACAGGGCTTTCATTTAATATCAAATATTTAGCTATGAAACATAATTTAACATGAAATGGGAGAAAATACGATTTTTTTAAATTTTTTTAGTTCTACATGACATTTTAACGGTCAGTGTCATAATACTGTTTGCTTTACTGCAATAAAATACACATATTTGTATTCAGTAAAGTCTCACGTGTAAGACAGTACCCCCTATGTACAGGTTTTATGGCGTTTTGGGAAGTAACAGGGTCAAATATAGCACGTTACATTTGAAATTGAAATTCGCCAGATTGGTTACGTTGCCTTTGGGACTTTATAGTAGCCCAGGAATTAAATTTACACCCATAATGGCATACCATTTGCAATAGTAGACAACCCAAGGTATTGCAAATGGGGTATGTCCAGTCTTTTTTAGTAGCCATTTGGTCACAAACACTGGCCAAAGTTAGCGTTAGTATTTGTTTGTGTGTGAAAAATGCAAAAAGCGCCAATTTTGGCCAGTGTTTGTGACTAAGTGGCTACTAAAAAAGACTGGACATACCCTGTTTGCAATACCTTGGGTTGTCTACTATTGCAAATGGTATGCCATCATAGGGGTAATTTTCATTCTTGGGCTACCATAGGGTCTCAAAGGCAACGTAACCAATCTGGCGAATTTTAATGTGAAAAAAATGAAACACAAGCCTTATATTTGACGCTGTAACTTTTGAAAACACCATAAAACCTGTACATGAGGGGTACTGCTGTACTCGGGAGACTTCACTGAACACAAATATTTGTGTTTCAAAACAGTAAAAAGTATCATAGCAATAATATTGTCCGTTTAATGCTGTTTGTGCGTGAAAAATGCAAAAAACGTCACTATTACTGGCGATATCATCGTTGTAATACATTTTACTGTTTTGAAACACTAATATTTGTGTTCAGCGAAGTCTCCCGAGTAGAACAGTACCCCCCATGTACAGGTTTTATGGTGTCTCGGAAAGTTATAGGGTTAAATATAGTGCTAGCAAATTGAATTCCCTTTACTTTCGGCATGGGTTGTCATGCAGGTCCTGCTAATTGTAATTAATTAAGATACCTAATTATGTAAAAATATTACATAAATATATATGTAGAATCAATATATGTATATATATACGTATGTGTATATATATGTATATCTATATAATTTTTTTAAAATATTTTTATTTATATATAGGTATATATATAGTGATATATATGTATATATTTATGTGTATAAATATATATATTATTTCGTTCTATGTGTATTTTGATATATATATATATATTAATTTCACAATACAGTTAGAACGAAATAACACACATCTATATATTTTTTAATTATTTATTTTTAATTATTTTTGTAATTTTATTTTTTAACGTATTTACATTTTTAATTTTTTTTATAATATATATAAATATATATATAACAATAATTATATATATATTTAATCAGTATCAGTGTACGTGTAATTTGATATTAATATATATATATAATTATATATATATTAATAGTAAAATACACCTAGACGGTGTACATGTGTGTATGTATATGTGTATATATATACTTTGATCATATATATAATATATATATATGATCTAAGTATATATAATTTTATTTTTTTACACTTTTAACTTATTTTACTTTTATTTTCAGCCAGCAGGGGGACCCCCTGTAATTACAGGCAGCCCCCCTGCTGGCAATACAGAAGCCAGCTATACCCGGCCATGTGATTGTGGGGTCCTCGCTAGGACCCCACTCTCACACGGCCGGGGGGCTTCCTGGAGGACGGTCGTGCCGCGGGGGGCTCCCTGGGAGTCCCCCCCACCGCGATCGCCGGCGTGGGACCGCCGGCGACCGGGTAAGTACAGAAAGACCGGAGGGCGTACTATTACGCCCGGCGGCGTTTAGAGCCGCCTATTAGAGGACGTAATAGTACGCCCTGCGGTCTTAAGGGGTTAAACAAGCAATTCTTAACCGAACGTTATATACACATGAAATGGTGAATATAATTCATGAAAGGATTATACATAATACATAGAAATAAAGCCGAAAACAAATGTGAGGGAAACACAGAAGTTTAGAATAGTTTAACCGTATGACTTTATGCGAACCGAAAGCGTGTTTGAGCGTATGTGAAAATTGCCGAATGACAAAACAACCGAGTGATAATTCGTTTCAATGTAACATGAAATAGTTGATATGCGAAATGACTATTGAAAGAGTAAATTGTTCAGCCGAATGACCGTATGAATGAAAAAGCCCGCGAATGGCTTGAAACATTCGTGTCATAACCAGGGAAAAACCGTAAAGCGAGGACCCGTGCTGTACCGTACGCCGTCGGAACCGGTCCTGGCGTGACAGGTAGGTCTGACTTACAGTTTAGGAGTCACTGGGACGTGATCTACGACGAAGACCGGAGTCAGAAGAAGCTGGACGGGCGGTAAGGCCTGAACAGGATTCCTGGACACAGCTAACGTGGTGAAAACCTTGTGGATACTGAACCCAAGATGGCGTCTGAGAGAACCCGGAAGTGGATCCTCATTCAACGCTGACCTCGAACGGTAAGGAGCAAGGTAAGGGGAGTGCCTTAAGTAGGCTAGGGATAGCAAACCAGCACCTCCCACAAATCCAGGCAAATTGCCTTAATACATATAATACGTGCACGTGTATATATTATACATATACATATGTAGAAAGGCCATTAGGCCTGAATTTGTGGGAGGAGTAAGTCCCCTACTTAAACTCCCAGCCCCTACTCACCACTGCCGCTCAGCTGATTGTCCAGCACTTCCGGTCCAGCTTCCCGCCAGAACTGTACCTGTTTCCAGCAGCCAGACGCCCTGTGCAATCCTCCGTCCGTCCGAGGTCCTTCCACTCCGTTTCTCTCTGGTCGAGGTACCCGACTTCCGGTCACGAGACCGGCGCGTTCACGTAAGCAAGGCGGGGGAATTAGCGTTTGCTATTTCCCCGCCGTTCGGGCCTAAAAACGTAGGGGTAGGCTCCCTCCTTTCGCATTTTCACGAATACACGTTTTTCATGAATATCTCCATTCGCGCCAAAAAACTCACGAACGTTCGGCTCATTTCGCTATCATTTAAAGCATTTTCGTACGGAAACTACCGAATATATATTTCATGTTTAAGCTCTTTATTATCTGTATTCACTTTTCTGTTCGGTCATTTCAGCACCTAACTATTCGTATGGTAAAATTCACGAACACCATCTTACTAAATTACATTCGGTTATTTCTATTCTTTTAAGCTAAGCTTGCATTAGTTCTAATCACACTGTCCTACTATTATTTATTCCTTCTCATCAGTTTTGGTTACATTATCTGGTTAACTACCCGCCCTGTGTTTTCCTACCTGGTTAAACCATTTAAAGTTTTTTCTGTAAATAAACATAATATTTTACCATGGTTCATAACTTCATACGTCTAAATACAAGCTATACCATTCCTTCCAAATAACACTCAGATAAGTCATTTGAACTCTATTTACAAGTTATACCCATTACACATAATCCGTACTATTCCTTGCACATAAATCACGCTGTCACATTTTGGCTTTTACAGATTGCATCGGTCTCTTGCTTTTCTGCATAAAGTTGTTATTTCAAGGTCCTTTTATTACAGGAACAGGTATGGTTTATTATCACTTTGAGTTATCAGGTTTTATCTATTATCTTCACATCTATTGCTAAATATGGAATTTGTCTTGGTTAAACCCTTAGATCCTGTATTTATCTAAGCTTCCACCGTTTCTACGCAGTTAACCTGCCACGATTAAACAATCTCTGTACTTAAAACCAAGGTATAGTTCACTCTCTTTACAATTCTAGACCTCACGCGGTCTCAACTCCATTACTACCTTCCCTCAGGCTTACGCCCAGGATACGTTATCTCTTTACTACTTGTCTACACAGACTTTCGGTCATACGGCCATCAGGCTCAGAAGACACCAAAAAACCTGACCCGGTACTCAGCCATACCTTCAGGTACTTACGTCCTTACTCAAGTACGTCCATTCGCTACCCAAAGGCCTCATTCTGCCTTCTCACTCATATCCAAAATCATCCCATTCCTACACCTTTAACCTCCCAGATCCCTCAATGCAGGATCTCACGTGATGCCCCTAACAAACCTTCTCCCAATACTATTCATACGACATCACGATACGTATAAACACATCAACATCTGTCTTAAACCCCCAGGATTCTTCCTCAAAGACAACATTTAAGACAAGTCTCTCTACACTTATCAGGAGGCTCCAGATACCATTCGCGACCAGTCAAGGTTAGTATCCACACACCACTCCAGTCCTTTAACTTTACCCTTAAGCATACAATCGAACTGGCTATACGGCACAGGCTAATGCCTTAGCCCACCCTATCAGGAAATCTGACCCCGCGAGGCCTACCACCCCCACCCCACCTCAACATGGAGGTACGGCCCCACGCCCAAATCATAGTTATAAGCCTCGCATGCCTTACTACAGGGCTCTAGTCAGGGCCTCACCTGTCACGGCCACACGTTTTGATTTCTCTTATCGTCACCGAGAGGCCAACATCCCGCCACCACGTCTGTGGCACCTACGTCATAAGCCAAATCATAGGTAGAGCCTCTCACCGCCACTTGGCATTAGCAGGGCCTCACCTATCCAGTCATTCATAATTAAGTTTTTCGCCTCGGCATCTAGTATTAAAGTCCAGTTCTTCCAGACATACCACGCCCCATACCCCCCCCCTTCTTACCTCACTCCCCTTCTTATATATCTTTCACATAATCATTCCTTTTTAGAATGTCCCAAGAACCAATTCCAACCGAAGAACCGATAGAAGAAACACCATTCACGCCAATCAGACCCGTGTCTCCAGGCGAATCACTTACGCTTTCAACCCCCACGTCCTTGAGAGCATGGACTATTCCCAAAATCACGGCCGAACTTAGGCTCAGGGGAATCCCCTTTCCGGCCACAGCTAGAAAAGCAGAACTTTACAGGCTGCTTACCCAACAAGTCCCGAGCCTCGGCCGGGAACTAGCTCTCAAGGACAACCACCAAGAAACAGCACGGCAACCCAGGATACCCTGGCAGATATCTTGGCCAATCTACAGACCCTCAATAGCAGGCTGTCTAAGGTGGAGAGCGCCATCTCCTCCTCAGGTACTAACACCATAGTCCCAGTCTCTACCACGGCTGTACCTGCCATACCTACATGTCCCTCTATACTCCCCCCTCCAGCACCTGGCACAGCCATCACACCTTTCGAGTCACCAGCACACTCCGTCCCAGATTCTATCAGGAAAGATATCCTAGACGGGAAGGATGTGTGTCTGGTATCTTTACTCATAGCCTCTCAAGATGTACTCGAGAACAAGGCTTACAATTATGGTGACATCTCAGTGGTGCTCAAAACGAGGGATCCCAGGCTTAATAAAAAATTGTCTATCCCACAGTTTGTGATAGCCTTTGGGATATACCGCGACGTCATTTGTACGGTGTATCCCCATAGGAGAGAAGAGCTAGATCTCTATCTCCACAAGGTAGTGGATCTAGGCATCAAGTACGGGGGCTCTTCCTTCTATGACTACCACAAGTCAGTTTCAGCGAAGGCGGCGACCCACCTCAAGCAGTTCAACATTAGAATGAACTGGGGTCAGATGGACACGGAACTTTTCTGTCGCCACTTCGCTGGACTCAGGCCCCCGGCTTGTGCCATCTGTAATTCTACATCCCACATGGCGGACTTATGTCCCGTCGAACCAGATCCCACCACCTCCACTCCCACCCCTCACCCCACGTTCACACCTCACTCCTCTTTCACCCCTCACAACAAGCCAGCGGGTGGTCTCCGGGATAAGCTGGGTAGGCCCATCTCCTTTTTAGGTAAAGCACAGGTGTGCAATAATTTCAACGCAGGCTCCTGCAGTTTCAGCGCCTGTAGATTATTGCACATCTGCTCCATATGTTTCAGGGCACATACCAAGACCATGTGTCCAGCCAGGTTGTCACCAAACAAATGACTAACCGACATTAATATCGACAACCTGGTTTTTTATCTAAGGTCTCACCCCAGCAGGCACTTAGTGGATTTTCTCACCACAGGTTTCTCACAAGGGTTTCACACAGGCATAGTAGCCATTCCCCCAGGTACACTAGAATGTCCTAATCTCCAGTCTGCACGTTTAGACCCAGTCGCTGTAGACACTCTCATTTCCGCAGAAACCACAAACGGTTTCATGATTGGTCCTTTCACCTCTTCACCGTTTTCCTCCTGGCGCACTAACCCTATTGGTATTGCTATTCACAAATATTCTAATAAAAAACGTCTCATTATCGATTTATCGGCACCGCACTCCTCTTTTGTTCCAAGCATAAACGCACTCATTCCAGCAGACGAATTCTCTCTGCAGTACGTCACCATCGACGACGCCATACAGTCCATCATGACATCTGGTAATCGACCCTGGCTCAGCAAAACAGACATCACTAACGCCTTTAAATTACTGCCCATACACCCCTCACTCTGGCACTTACACGGTGTTAAATGGCGAGGGTATTATTACTTCTCAACACGACTCACTTTTGGTTCTCGAAGCAGCCCCAAACTTTTCGACATTTTCGCGGAGTCACTATGCTGGCTGCTTCTGAACGTCATCAGGTGTCACTCCGTTATTCACTATCTAGACGACTTTCTACTGATAGAGCCAGGGTCATCAACACCCACAGCAATCAATAGTACTACCGCACTTTTTTCCACACTGGGAGTCCCTTTGTCCCCAGCCAAAACTATAGGACCCACTACTAAGTTGACCTTTTTAGGCATAGAGCTCGATTCTGTCAAACTCAGAGCTAGCCTTCCACACGACAAACTTTCACGATTGAGAGGGGAGATAGACACGTTCCTGCGGAATGACGTTTGCACCAGGAGAGAACTTCAGTCCCTTCTTGGTTCTCTGAACTTCGCCATGCGCATCATTCCGCAGGGAAGGTCTTTCATTTCCAGACTTCTTTGCCTGCTCCACGGAGTTCCGGACTCCGGCACAGTTTCTTTGGACCCCCACGCCAAGGCTGACTTGGCTATGTGGGGGAAGTTTTTGAAAGACTGGAATGGTATCTCCATGTTTATCCCCCCTCTCTCCACCTCTTCACCCATCATCCACACAGACGCAGCAGCCAACACCGGTTTCGCAGCCATTTTCGGGAACCACTGGTTTAGGGGCCACTGGCCCACTGAGACGGATGCCTTGCCAGGATTCAGGGAGACCTCAGCCCTATTTGAAATTTACCCCATCGTGGCGGCCGCACACACCTGGGGTCATCTCTGGTCCGGCAAGGCAGTAAAATGCTACTCAGATAACCTTTGATATACCTTCAAGACCTTTTTAATGGGGTATGAAGACAAAAAAGGAGTGCTGTTAGGGCGCTCATCTTCCCTGACCATCATGCGGCTGATTCGCAAGTTGACCTGGCTGGCAGCATCCAATCAGTTTCACTTAGTATGTTCTCACATCCCGGGTATTCACAACACCGCCGCTGACGCTCTTTCTCGTTCTCGATTCCAGGCATTTTCTCAGGCACTCCCAGCAGCTCACCAACAGCCATCCAGGACACCACGGTTTCACGAACTAATATTGGATTAAGCACACTCTTGCTTCACGCTAGATCACTCACTCACCAAGCATTATCACCCAACACTGCTATCACTTACAATAGGGCACTTAACATATTTAACAAATTCACTGCAGAATTCGGGCTATAAGGTGACTTTTCTATCCAAACCATGGTGTCTTTTGCCACTTTTTGCCACCTACACCTTAATATGTCACACAACACCATTAAACTTTACCTCACCGGGGTTCAGCACCACAGCCTCACCAATTTTCCTAACAGCACTCCTTTTTTGTCTTCATACCCCATTAAAAAGGTCTTGAAAGGTATATCAAAGGTTTCACCACCACTCGCAAGCACTAGATTAGCCATAGACGGGCCTATCTTCAGGTCACTTAGCAATCTCCTTGACACAGCCCCATTTGATAGTGACACCAATACGGTGATAAAATCTGCCATATATCTCGCTTTCTACGGTTTTCTCAGACCTAGAGAGTTCACCGTGATTTGTCAAGGAGATATGGCACGATGCCTTAAAACTTCACACCTCACCAAGGTAGAGGATCACTACCTCCTTTCTATCCCTACCACGAAAACCAACCGATCAATACATCCCACTATAATTCCTCTCTTCCCTACTGATAATGCCTGGTGTCCGGTGAAAGTTCTCGACCAACTACGGTCAACTCTTCACACTCACCTGCCAGACTCTCCGCTCTTAACATTACAAGGGCACCCGCTTACCACGGCTAAATTGATGTTACATGTCAGAACCCTGTTATCTAAGCTCGGACACAACCCGGCTGCATTCTCCGGGCACTCCTTCCGCATAGGAGCCGCCTCAGCAGCCTCTAGCACAAACGCACCGGTCCACATCATCAAAAGGCTCGGGCGATGGAAATCCTCCATATATAACACATATATTCCGCAACCAGAGAAAGAGCTTCGCCAAGCTTTCAGGAACTTGGTCTTGTAAAATGCAATAAAGTGTGTATTTTCTTGAATTTATCTTTTTGCCCTCTTTTATTTACAGGCCCACTCGTACGTTGGTTTCGGCACACCACAACCAACTTTGCTCACAGATACTATCCATTACGTATTTAAATTCCGAGCACAAGTAGAAAGGCCATTAGGCCTGAATTTGTGGGAGGAGTAAGTCCCCTACTTAAACTCCCAGCCCCTACTCACCACTGCCGCTCAGCTGATTGTCCCCACCCACCTACACCCTGTTTTAACTACATTATCCTTGGTGGGCCCTCTTTTATTTACAGGCCCACTCGTACGTTGGTTTCGGCACACCACAACCAACTTTGCTCACAGATACTATCCATTACGTATTTAAATTCCGAGCACAAATATATATATATATATATATATACCTTATATATATATATATATGCATATATATATATATATATATATATATATTATCTGCCTCCGATAATGAGACAAATGAACCTGCACCTAAAACTCCCCTTTTTTTAGGAGCTACAGAAATGGGTACCTCCACTAGGAGTCGGGCAAAAGGAAACGCAGAACAAGAAGAAGCCGCAAAACTAAGAGCAATGCTGAAGGGCAAACCACCTCACAAGAAGTAATCCCCATCTTCAACTTATCCCATAGGCCGCTAATCAAAGACAAAATTGATTTGCTAAATCGTGGACTATCTTTTGTCCCCACGGCCAATGCCAACAAATTTCAATGGGATGTAGAGTGGTTCAAATTTGGCAGAAATTTGCGACTAAAAGAATATTTCAAGAAGACAAATGCAACTACAACGCTGTGCACTGATGAAGTAAAAGAAAAGATCTGCCTTAAATCAACCTTTGACCCTTCAACCAACAAAGCTTCCATTAAAACATACCTTTCATTAACGAATAAAGATGCACACGAAGCAATGTCTAAACCCTCTAAAGGATGACAGAATGTCACTAAATATCAATGCCAACTTATTAAGAACTTAGCAGAAGACAGTTCTATCGTGTGTCCAACTTGTCTGGTTACAACTACATGTCTGTTCGTCCACCCATTGTAAAGCGCTGTGGAATTTGACGGCGCTCTATAAATATCTATAAATATCATAATTATAATAATAATAATAAAGGAGGGGGCATTGTGCTCATGAATTATATCGACTATGCCAATGAGTTGAAGAGCCAATTGCAAGACACAGATACCTATTTTCCTCTTGACCATGACCCCACTATGGACTTCCAGCATGGCATCCATGATACTCTCTCTACGGGCCTAAGAGCAGGATTTATTAATGTGGATTTATTTCAATTTTTAAACCAAAAGCACCCACGTAGCCCTATCATCTATAGCATCCCGAAAATTCACAAGGATGCCCAGAATTCGTCATTCCACATGAAGGTGGCATAGAAGCCATGAGGCAGGTGCTTACAGCTTCAACAGTATATGAAGGGCCACCCATTGAATATATCTTTGGGATAATGGCGTTAACACTAGAACGGAATTATTTCCGGTTTGATGGTATCTCAGGTACATCGATGGGGGCGGCAATGGCCCCATGTATGCTAATGCATACATGTTCGCATATGAACAAAAGAATATCCTGATACCATATTGCAATCTAATACAGGGATACTATCGTTACATCAATGAACTATTTATTGTATGGAATGGCACCATATCTGAAGCATACACCATGGTAGAAGAACTCAACAAGCTCCCAACATCAATTAGAATGACGGCTAACATCAACAGCGAGAAGGTATAATATCTGGATGTGGAATTGTCGATTGGTATGAATAAAATAGAGTATAGTTTGTATACGAAGGCTACAGACCGTAATACCTTGTTACACGCACCGAGTGCTCACCCTATAGCACTAAAGACATCTCTTCCAAAAGCCTAATACCAAAGAGTTTGCACTAACGCCTGGTCGTAAGTGTGAGCCGTGGTAAAACAGGTAGGTCGCTAAATGAGGACCACCTGTATGTGTATAATATATTTATTTTCTTAGTTTTTTAGCAGCCTGGGGGACTGCCTGACAGCTCAGACAGTCCTCCTGCTTGCAGCTCCTAGAGTCCTATTGCGGTTATGTGATCATGGTGATCACATGGCCATGTAGGGCCAGGGAGGCTGGAGCTGCTGTAGGGGGACTGCTGGGTTCTCTGGCAGTCCTCCCTGACCGTGATCGATGCAGATCGTCGGTCCAGGGCTGCTATCGCGGATGTCCGGTCCCGGACGTCCTTAACGACCGTTTTTTGTTGGACGTTCCTAGTTTGTCCTCGGTCGTTAAGGGGAAATTATACATAGATATATATATAATTTAATTCTAAGTGTATTTTGATTTAAATATATATATATATATATATTCCAAAAAGGAAATTCAAGCCTTATATTTGACTGCCTGGTGGAGGTACCCATTTCTGTTGACTTAAAGAAACAGTTCTGTTGACTTAAAGAAACAGCGAAATTTCACATCTCTATTTTCATTAAACAGGGTGACATCCAAAACATTAATCTTTTTATTACTCCATTCTGGGGTGAATTTCAGGTTAAAAGAATTTTGATTTAAATAATTAACAAATGAATTAAACGTTTGAGGGGAACCCCTCCAGATAATTAGGATATCGTCTATGAAACACCACCAAAACACCAGACTCGCCCTCCAGTCATGGTCCGACCACACCCAAAGGTCCTCCCATTTCCTCATATATATGTTGGCATAACTGAGGGCAAATCTGGTGCCCATAGCGTTCCCTGTTTTCTGCAAAAAAAACTTTCCATTAAAAAAGAAATAATTGTGTTCCAGTATGAAATCTGACTGAACTCAAAATAAAATCTCTTATTCCCGGTTCCATGTTAGTATCTTCCCTTAAAAAACATTAGCCTATATGGTGTGAAAATTGACAATGTCTTTATTAACTATTCAGCACCATAAGTACACTCATTAACCGGATCTCTCCTCTTTACAGAGTGACTTGATTTCAAAATATATTTAGGGTAGGGTCCATAGGCTGTTCTTTCTGCAAGCTTTCAAAAAAATTGTATTTATAATTATGTGTACATGATATAGAGAGATATATACAGGAGAATGTAAAAACACATATAAAAGGATTAACTAGATTCCTACGAAAAATTTACAAAATTATAATTAATTGTTGAGTAAGTTAGGCAATGCCTAGTGTCAATAGGCTAAATTTAACAAATTGAACACTTGCTACAAGCCTGTTTCAATAGAGATATTGATTCATTGGTGTTAATATATTCATTTAGTGGTGTTAAAAAAAAAAAAATATTTAAGGTGGACTTTATTTGTATCTTCCTTAAAATTTAAAATACCATCTGTGTATTTAAGACTTCTGAGCAAATTAAGTAAGATGGGAAATTCATCCAACTCCCCAGTATGGTGTTAGAGTAGCCACTTCTAACCAGCATAATTTTTCACTCCTTGTGATGCTGTGCGACATTGCAGCATAAACTTTGACGCAGAACACGCTGTTTATCACCACAATAACACTGTGCCTCATTCCAGCATTGACTTTGACTCAGGACACTCTGTTTGTCACCATAATACTGTTATGATGATAGCTATCTTCCTACAATTCAGCACCATAGTGATGCATCGTTTCAGTGTCAGGAATGATGCTGAACGCTGTAATCGTACTGCCTTATATAACCACGTACGGAGTCATTTCAGCATCACATTTTATGCTGTCCTGGTGGTGTCCTGATGACTTCAGACCTATATAACCTTAGTCCACCAGGAGACCTGTGTCCTGCTGTAATGATCTGTTATAGCCCAAGAGTGTGTTTTGTGGTTTATTTTGATTATCCATTAATTGACTTTGGCTTGTTTTAGACTACTCTGCTCTCTTCAGTCCTGACCTTGGCTTGCTTACCTGTATTGTCGCTTTTATGTACTCTCTTGACCTCGGCCTGTTCGTTGACTATCCTTCCTATATATATTATGTTAGGGCCAGCCACATCTAAGGACCAGTAATACATACTGTCCTGTTAACTGTTCTGTATTTGCGTGTGGGATTCTGTATTATCATGGCCTGGCTGTTTTGGTCTAAATATTTTAAATTTGATATTTAAGTCACCCACCAATATTCTGAGCACAACAGTATGATCACTTACCATGAAATACTGACAGGATGAGCAATGTGAAAGCCTGTACTCTCAACAGTATTAACAGAAAATTTAATTCAGTCAGTCTGTCAGATGAAAGTTGGGGAAACAAGTTTAACAATGTCTTTTTTTTCCCTTCAAAAACTTTTACAAGGTAAAAAAAGACAAAAGGTTTAAATTTATTTAAATGTTGTATGTAAATGGGTGCAATAAATGCCTCCTGGGAGAATAATTATGAGAAATAATGCCTTCTGGGAGAAAATAAGCTATCCAATTAAGATTAAAGGGGGGTTCTAATTAACATAACCACTACAGCACACTGAGAAGCCAATTATCAGTAAGCCACTCTGACATTATTGTATTGTATACTGCCTTTCAAGGTCAATTCAGCTCAGTGAAAGGTGAAGAGAACAAGGGTGTGGATAAATATACAGGAGGGGAGAAGAAACACAGGTGTGGCTGAAGACCAAAAAGAAAAAGCTGAAAGACACAGGAGAGATTAAAAGATAAGAAAGAGGACTGCAGTCAGGTGTAGCAGAGTGATTCAGGGAGACTAAAGTATGCAGGATGAGGCTGAAAACCAGAACATGTAGGACATAGGTAGGCAACTTTTGGCCTCTTACAGCCATAATACTGGCAAAGCATCAAGGGAGATGTAGTCCACAACATCTGGAGTGCCGAAGGATGCCTACAACTGATGTAGGACATAAGAAATGGCAGAGAACTAGTTTTAAGCTATAAATGGATCACCGGTATCTGGCATGCATAAAAATATCCAAATTAAATTATGTATCTAACTGCAACCATTCAGCTATTTAGCATTATATAAATAGACCACTGACATTTCCTATTGTACAATAGACATTAATTATTTAATCTGCAATTATCTTGATGATACTGCTCTGTAAAGTGTTACAACCTGACAATAATCAGACCTGTCTGTTTCTGTATAATATACCCACAGATCTTACAAACCGGTTTGTCCTAAGTTAAAAACTCTTCTTGTATGTTTCAAAGTTGAACACAGACTTGATAAACTGCATTTTTATGTAACTGATATAATTTATTTCTAACACAATTGAAATGGAAAGCATAAATGTTTATAATAACATTATGAGAACAGGAAAAATGAGTCTGACACATATTAGATGATCTGTGTAGAGATGCCAAAAGCATGACTGACTCTTCTGAGGCAGAGTGAGTGCAAACTCCATACTGTACAATACAAACACAAAATAAAGGCCTCAAACCAAGAGAATGTCCTGTAAATTCAGAGCAAGCAGGATTCCAACAAAACACCTTCACCTATATGTTTCAAAAAGTTAATCTTTATAATAATTAAAGGGACCCTTCACTGTCCAAATGCAAAATTATGCATATCAGTACTTTTTTTTTTTTAAATCACCATTTAGTAGATGTACCACAATGAAAAAAATTGCATCCATTTAATTCTGCATTTTTTTAAATGGCGGTATATCTAAAAACAACTTGCAAAAGCTGCAGATCTCTTGCTATTAACCCCTTAAAGCATGGGTCCTCAAACTCTGGCCTCCCCAGATGTTGCTGAACTACAACTCCCATGATTCTTTGAATTACATATATAGCCAGAGAATCATGGGAGTTGTAGTTCAGCAACATCTGGGGGGCCGGAGTTTGAGGACCCATGCCTTAAAGACACATGCTGGTAATATTCCATCACGATTCCCTTTCTGAAGCTGTCTCCTTAAAGGACCACTATAGTGCCAGGAAAACATACTCGTTTTCCTGGCACTATAGTGCCCTGAGGGTGCCCCCACCCTCAGGGTCCCCCTCCCACCCGGCTCTGGAAGGGGGAAAGGGGGAAAAACGTACCTTTTTCCAGCGCTGGGCGGGGAGCTCTCCTCCTCCGATCCTCCTCTGTTCCTCCCCGTCGGCTGAATGCGCACGAGCGGCAAGAGCTGCGCGCGCATTCAGCCGGTCGCATAGGAAAGCATTCACAATACTTTCCTATGGACGCTGGCGTGCTCTCACTGTGAAAATCACAGTGAGAAGCACGCAAGCGCCTCTAGCGGCTGTCAATGAGACAGCAGCTAGAGGCTTTGGGGGAAGGCTTAACCCATTCATAAACATAGCAGTTTCTCTGAAACTGCTATGTTTATAAAAGAATGGGTTAATCCTAGCTGGACCCGGCACCCAGACCACTTCATTAAGCTGAAGTGGTCTGGGTGCCTAGAGTGGTCCTTTAAGGTGTTAATTAGCCTTGACATGCCCTCCCCTCTAAGGCTGTCCAATCTCAATGTAGCTCAAAGAGAAGTCTTTGTAAGGCAGGTGCTCTCTGCAATTGCTGCCTCTTGAGTTCTGCTCAACTGAGCTAAACAACAAGGAAGTAACAGGACTAGGTGTCTGATTACCAGCATGGGAGTATGGAGGTTAAAGCAACACTATAGAGTTAGGAATACAAAAGTTTATTCCTAATGTTACAGTGTCCCTATGCACTAACTAAATAAAGGGTTAAAAAAATGTAAAAGCATTGATTGCTTTCCTAAGGGGGATTTCAACACTCTGGATGTCCCCATGCAGAGCATGAGAACATGCTTTCAAACTTTTTTTTTTAACCCTTTATTTAGTTAGTGTAACTCTATAGTGTTGCTTTAACCTCCATACTCCCATGCTGGTAATCAGACACCTAGTCCTGTTACTTCCTTGTTGTTTAGCTCAGTTGAGCAGAACTCAAGAAGCAGCAATTGCAATCACAGAGTTCCTAATGTAGCTCAAAGAGAAGTCTTTGTAAGACCGGTGCCACTGTCTTACAAAGACTTCTCTTTGAGCTACATTTGGAACTATGTGATTTGGACAGCTTTAGAGAGAGGGCATGTCAAGGCTAATTAATAGCAAGACACCTGCAGCTTTTGAAAGTTGTTTTTAGATATACCGACCATTTTTAAAAATGCTAAATTAAATGGATGCAATTTTTTCAGTTGTGGTACATCTACTAAATGGTGATTTAAAATGTTTTATTGATATGCATAATTTTGCATTTGGGCAGTGAAGTGTCCCTTTAATTATTGTAAAGATTCACTTTTTGAAACATATAGGTGAAAGTGTTTTTTTGAGGACATCCAGTATTGTTCCACAGAGTCAGACTCTGTGAAACTCCAGGTATCGGCTCTATTGGCTGCCTAGTAGGCAACTACTAGCGGCAGTCTTAACTCTTTAATGTGAGCATTAAGTTTCTCAGAAAACAGAAATGTTTTACTTTGAAGGGTTAAGGGGACAGGGACTTTGCACCCAGACCACTTCAATGAGATGAAGTGGTCCGTGTGCCTATAATCAGGGCCGCCGTCAAAGGGGTGACAACCATGACTGTTGTCATGGGCCCAGCCACCCGGGGCCCACGTGTAGCGGCTGAACTGCCGCCAGTGCAGCATTTAGGGCCACCCGATCGGCCCAATATCTTCAGGGGCCTGGTCAGCGCTGCAGCTGTGTAATAGCTTTAAAAAAAATTGCAGCTGCAAGTGGTGCTGGGAGGAAGTGACGGCCAGTCACTTCCTCCCAGCTCACGCCACGCAGGTTGGAGAACGTGAAGAGGGAGAGCCCCCACCACCTCCCATCAGCTCAAGCCACCCCCTGCAACAAAAAGATAAGAAACAGGAGGGTGGCTGAAATGAGCTGTGTGTGTGTGTGTGTCTGTCTGTCTGTCTATGTATGTATGTATGTCTGTATGTCAGTATGTATGTATGTCAGTATGTCATTATGTATGTATGTATGTCTGTATGTCAGTAGGTATGTCTGTTTGAATATCTGTTTGCCAGTATGTGTGTGTCTGTATGTCCTTATGCATGTGTGTGTGTCTGTATGTATGTTAGTATGTGTCTGTGTCTACATATGTGTGTATTTCTGTTTCAGTATGTGTGTTAGTATGTATGCCTATATGTGAGTGTGTCTGTTTCAGTATATGTCTGGTTATATGTGTGTGTGAAAGTATGTGTGTATCTTTGTGTGTGTATCTGTGTCCTTTTGTATCAGTGCATGTGTTTGTGTGTGTATTCCTGTGGGTGGGATTTGGAGGTGGGCCCCGGAGGCAGGCTGTGTTAGGGGCCCCAACATTTCTGAAGGAGGCCCTGCCTATAATATCCCTTTAATTATAAAAGTGCCAATTTTTATTAGATTTTTTTTTTTTTTTTAAAGAGTTCACTCTCTTCACACATAAAACACATCAGCAAGCTAAAGTGCATTAGGTGTTTGGAGGGTCCCTATAAGGGAACACTATAGAAATACTATTACAAACATGAACAGTTGTGCTCAAAAGTTTGCCCACCTTTGGAGAATTGGTAATATATGTACCGTTTATTTTTATTTATTTTTTAAATTCTTTATTTGTGTATGAACTTACAGGTGGAGAGACAGACTTCATGCAAAAATGTATTACAACAAGGTTTAACAGAAGATGGTATAGATCGATACAATATTTTGCAAAGGGTTAACACATCCATGTGAATAAAGTTGTTAAATGTTGCGCACAGGCAACTAATTGTGCATCCCAGTGTTTTCCGTTCGTCCCCTCCCCCCTGATCCCTATTTTACATTGTGTTAACAATTTTTTTTTTTTTAAACCATTGTATTTGCTATGTAGGCCGTATGAAGTGGGTGGTGTAGAAAAAGACTAAGCGTGGTGTCGACATTTCTTGTCACAAAAACTACATTCTAAGTAGTTGCCCTTCCATGAGGCATAGGGCCACCTTCAGCATTTTAATTTCCAGGTGTCATGAGAAAAGAGAGACTGGGTGATTGACCTTAGTATGCTATGTTTGGGGTCAGTGGTAGAGATGTCGCGAACCGTCCGCGAACTTCTCGCGAACGGTTCGCCACGGTTCGCCACGAACTGTTCGCGGCGAACTCCGGTCAGCTGACACATCCCGGCCAATCTCCAGCAGACCCTCCCTCCCAGACCCTCCTACTTCCTGGACAGCATCCATGTTGAAACGTGGATGCTGTCCAGGAAGTAGGAGGGTCTGGGAGGGAGGGTCTGCTGGAGATTGGCCGGGATGTGTTTGCGGCGAACTCCGGTCAGCTGACACATCCTGGCCAATCTCCAGCAGACCCTCCCTCCCAGACCCTCCTACTTCCTGGACAGCATCCATGTTGGCCGGGATGTGTCAGCTGACCGGAGTTCGCCACGAACAGTTCGAGGCGAACCATGGCGAACCATTCGCGAGAAGTTCGCGGACGGTTCGCGACATCTCTAGTCAGTGGCGTACACAGGTCTATGACAGGAGAGAAAACTGAACACAGCGAAATACACATAAAAACCTTTTCCAAAGATCTCAGGATATCAAATTGGGTCAAAAGTTAACCTTTCAACAGGACAATGACATTAAGCACACAGCCAAGACATTGCAAGATTAGCTTTTTGATGACTCTGTAAATGTCCTTGAGTGGCTCAGCCAGAGCAAAGACTTAAACCCAATCAAAGATCTCCTGAAAGACCTGAAATGGCTGTCCACCAGGTAGATGAATGGCAAAAATTATCCAATTCCAGGTGTGCAAATTTTATGGCATCATACCCAAAAGAACTTAGGGCTGTAATCGCTATCAAAGGTGCTTCAACTAAGTAATGAGTTAAGAGTCTAAATACTTTTGACAATGTGATATTTAATTTTTTTTCTGTTTAACATATTTGCAATGGTGCCAAAAATCAGTTTTTTTTTGCTTTGTTATTATACAGTATAGAATGATGTGAAAAATTTAATAATTAAAACTGTTGTAGCATAAAACGGATACATAATTTTTCTTTAATAAAGTGAATACTTTGTGAATGCACTGTACTTGCGTACCGAGGCATTGCTAAAAGTAATCTTGCTTGTATCCACAAAGCACAGGAGTTGAGAACAATTCCGGAATAATGTATAATTGATTTTGATTCTGGGGTTAATCTAGTTTTAAAGTTCACTCTTAGCATTTTTGTACAGTTTAGTAAATGCAATACATATTTCTGTGTTACCCCTCCCTCCAAGTAGTGCATATGTGAAAGGGTGGGTAATTAGAAACAGGTTTTTCTTTTCCCCAGGTTGTTTTGCCTTATAACTTTAACCTCTCTTTTAAAGTAGCAGAAATGTCTTTAAGATGCACCTCAAGTGTAGACTCGAGCATTGGGCTATTAGGATAAGTGCAACTATTTCCTTAAAGGACCACTCTAGGCACCCAGACCACTTCAGCTTAATGAAGTGGTCTGGGTGCCAGGTCCAGCTAGGGTTAACCCATTCTTTTATAAACATAGCAGTTTCAGAGAAACTGCTATGTTTATGAATGGGTTAAGCCTTCCCCCAAAACCTCTAGCGGCTGTCTCATTGACAGCCGCTAGAGGCGCTTGCGTGCTTCTCACTGTGATTTTCACAGTGAGAGCACGCCAGCGTCCATAGGAAAGCATTGTAAATGCTTTCCTATGCGACCGGCTGAATGCGTGCGCAGCTCTTGCCGCGCGTGTGCATTCAGCCGACGAGGAGGAGGATCGGAGGAGGAGAGCTCCCTGCCCAGCGCTGGAAAAAGGTTAGTTTTAACCCCTTTCCCCCCTCCAGAGCCGGGCGGGAGGGGGACACTGAGGGTGGGGGCACCCTCAGGGCACTATAGTGCCAGGAAAACGAGTATGTTTTCCTGGCACCATAGTGGTCCTTTAAAGTGATTATCACACTAGATAGTTTTCAAAATAGATGTGCCTGTAGTAAATTACTTTTGCCTTTGGCAGGTAAAGACTAATGCCTTTTGATACTTACTTTCTTTTAATGGTTAATTATACTGTGAACCTCTGCTGTACAAACAGTATAATTAACCATAAAGAACCCCTAATGTGAGAACAGTCATTTACCCATATTTAGCAGTGTGGTATACACTCAGGTCCTTAGATATGGTGATTGGAACTCAGTAGTATACAACACTTATAGTGATAAAGGCATAATGAAGGTCTGGGGCAGGCATTTAATGGAATTAAAATTTTGTGGTTAACTACTTTCATTAACATTCCTATCTACATTTCTGTGTATGCCTTATAATGTTTTCCTTTCCATTTTATTTTTTCAACCAAATCAACATTGTAATTACTATGAAACCTGAATCCAACAGCAAAATCAAAACAATTGGACAGAAACACGAGAACAAAACTTTATAAACCACTGCTGGCAGTTAGTAATGCCCGGAATGGATTTAAATCGCCAAACTGGAAAAAAAGGCAATTTAGTCCTGGAAACTGGATGAAATGGAAGACTGTACTATTATCATTTGGCTATAACGGTCTGGGTTTATATTATCAGAATGGAAACTTTTTAAATTGGTTATTTCTTAAATAAGGTTACCATATCCAGAGGTTTGTTGTAGTGATCCAATGCAGATTCATCTTCTGGTTGGCTGACTCAAAGTTTACATTTAATCCCCACCATTATTATATGATGTCCTTAATTCTGAATGCACATAAGGCCAATGTCCCATTCGGTATAGTAAGTGCCTGTCTTGTAGGGCGCACTTGTTTTCAGGACTTATAACTGATGGGGAGAGATACGTGCCAGGAACCTTGGCTAGTGTCCTCTGCAGTCCAGTCAGCCTCCTATGCTTGATAGCAGAGTTTGCAGGAACAGTTAGAGAAGCTGTTCAGTTCCTCTGAGAAGGAGTAGAGAAGAAGTAGAAGGGATGTCTTCCCATCTTCCCAGTAACAGCATTTCATACAGAAAAAAATGCTTTGCAGGAGGAGTACTGACAGCAATGAGTGGTTTACACTTGTAACAGTTCCTACACCTCTGTTATCAATCATAGGAGACTGATAGGACTTCACCTATTTAGCAATTTTATAGCCTGTCTTGATAAGTTCTATAGGTATAGTAGATAGGATCTATTATTTTTAGGGGGGCAATTGCCCACGCATATCCTGTTAATGGGACCAGCCAGATTTAATTTTAGATATTTTTCCCACCGATGTCAAGGGCTTACATCAATTGGTATTTTTTACATTATATTTAATATTTTTTTAGATATTACTATTATAGAGTTTGTGTAACCTTTCTTTTATATGTTACTGACCAGATCACTTTCGTTATTTTGTTTCATTTACAACTATATTTTACACATTGTTACAATGTTTTATGGACATAGTGCGAGTGGAACGCATCACGTGAAAATTTAGAACACACATATCAGCTTGAGCAGTGGATTGAAGACAGAGCACACTGAAGTTTAAAGGCCTTCCCAAACGGATAATGGAGGAGGTGTTCCAGGGGCCGGAGAACAAGCCAACACCACCGGTTTGTCAAATGGAAAGAGACTTGAGGGCATTTACAGCTGGTTTTTATGCTGTACTTGTACTTTATTTGTTGCACGTGCATGTTTTATTTTATGTAAAGTCCCTGAGGAAGTCCACAAGGGTGGACGAAACGCATTGTACCGTTTCTATAGCTTATAATGCACTTTGTTTTTACATATTTGCACTCTATGTTCGGTAATAAAATTACTTTTATTTTATTACTTTGCCGGCTGAATTTTCTCCTGTGAGGATCCAGGAGTCCTGTACCAGTGGAAGCAAGCCGTGTAGCCCCTCAACTATCAGGGAAGGCACCATTGAGCCTTCACATCTGTCTACACCTTGTGAGTGCAAATGTATTTGCTAAACAGAGTTACACTATTGTTTTTTCCTATTTTTTTTTTCCAGATTTCAGCTGTTTTCCCAATTTGTTCTGTTTGTACATTTTGCTGTGTAAGAGAGCATAGGGAATAGGTCTTTGGGAAGGCTGCCACATATGTTCCATCAGTTTAGAAAGTTAATCATTTTTGAAAAAAAAATATTTGTGACTCCATCAGTGATGGTAAAATATTCGTAAGACTACAGAAGCCACAGGAAGGTGAGCTCTAAAAATAACCCATCAAACTCCACATGCTCTAAACAATCATTGTCCCTTAGCCTAATTTAACCCCTTACAAAAACCTAAACAATTTCTTTCCTAAGTCCCACATTTAAAGGGACACTACTTTAGTGAAGTGGTCTGTGTGCCATGTAGTTTTAGCCCTGCAACTGAAAATACTATGTTCTGCAGGGTTTAAATGTCTGCCAGCCACTAGAGGTGCTTCTGCAGAAATATCCAGATATATACCTGTGGCTTTCTTATCCAACTTTTGCCAGGATTGGTTTTCTGATTTTGATGCATGCTATGCTCCCAGTTATTCATTGTACTCATGCATACATAATTCTTCTCATTTCATTTAACAATGTTTTATTAAATACCTTTTAATAAAATCTTTCATTAAAAAAAAGTACATGAACCTACTTGATCAGTTCCATCGAATCAAAGATTTCTAACCAGAGTACTCTGCAAATTCAACCATGTGGTCCTAGCATTTACAATATACCACACTCAAGGTACACATCTTTTCAAGCCAGTTTTGAATGGGGAGTCACTGATTGGGTATCTGCTGGAGGCGACCACCGAGACGTTTCCTGGTAGGCTGCTCCTTTCTGGGGTCTGAGCTCTGGGTGAGTGGCTCTTTAGCCGCCCCCTCCCAGCACAGCTATTTCCTGTGCTGGGCTCCCTCTACTTTGATGGCGCCCGCCAATTATCTGCTGAGGGAGCAGGGTTTACTGAAAGCCTAGCACCCAAGCAGAAAGCAGCGGCCGTGTAGATTTCCTACAGGCAGGGGAAGCCGGGACATGAACTAGTATCCGGGCCGCCACCTGCCTGTGAACACAGGAAACACGCATGGCTCACCTGATCCCCAATTAGAAATAAAGGCATCTTCCTGAAGTTGGTTTCTTCTCCTCCAGTCACAGCACTAGCACAAGTTTGGCATATCTGGAGGAGAAGGATGCTGATCATTTTGTGTATTTTTGTAAATCGGTGTATGTGTTAAGTTGGTTTCTTTGAGTATGTGTAAATAAAGTGTGACTATGTAAACTATTGTGAGTGACATGAGGTTTGAATGTTGCATTCTTAATGATACATAATATAAATAAACACAAGACAACTTCTTTTATCCAATTTGTTTATTCAGTACTTCAATATTGTACCTTGGAGAATGGCCGTGAACCTTTATTACGGATTTCATAATTCCACTTTAAACATAAAACCATAATTTAAAACCAAACCAAAATATTAACCATTAAAACTTTCCACCATTAAAACTTTCCAACTTTCCAAGGCTCCGCCCCCCACCAAAGCCAGGAGCCATAAATTCCAAGGCTCCGCCCCCACCAAAGCCAGGAGCCATAAATATATATCATAAAACCAATTTTATAAGCCAAATCCACCCTCCTGTGTTGCCCAGGAGGGTGACTTATATCCCAACGCCACCGAGGTTCTGGGATACCAAACTCGGTGGCCCCCCACCGCCCACGGCCATCTCCAACATAGATTGAACACTTACCTTAAATATATATCCACACCAACATCGGACAAATGAAACGCGCATTCCTATATAAACCTGCGCAACTGCCCTCAATAACTGTGTCTTTAAAAAGACAACCGAAACTGCAAAAACTTTCTAACGCTCTATTTAAGCAGTTTGAATAGCCTTATTTTCATCCAGCATTGCCTTGGTATAATTTCCGACCAAATAAAATGAACATCTCAAATTTATAATTTTTTTTTTTTTTTTTTGCCACAAAAAACATATCCTTCTTAATTACTTACCACAAATTGACCGATTCTATTGACCCAATGTTGTTTCCTCCCAGATGAACCACTATCACAACTGGTTAAGGAAAACCAAGGTAAATTGTTGCAATAACTCAAATAAATGTGACCATTTCACACCACGAATACCATTGCCAAAATATTTTAACCACTGTGCTTCCAAACCAAGTTTTCACCATATGTTCGCTCTTGCGCCCTCTTCCGGGCCCATACCATAAACGAATAACTAATGACCCAGACAAAAGCCGGCTTCTTAAGACCTAACAAAAGAAGAAATTATTAGTATATGTACTAATTTCCATAAAACCCATAACTTTCATAAATACCAAGTAACCATTTACCAATAGAATATTTTATTTATTTATCGAATGAAGCCTGACATATACTTGAAATTGTTAGAGTCTCGGCTTCCCAACGTTTGACTGATTCCATCACTTCAACCACACCTTGCCGGTTTGTTTGCAGCTCCAATTCTAAAAGAACAAGATGAGTAACACTCCTTGCCCAACCAAATGATATAATTTTTTTTTATTTTTATTTATTTTTTTTAACCTTTATGAATTGAAATTAAGTTAAAGAATTAAATCAGCATGCATAAAATGGGCCCTTTACTCTTGGCCTTACTGATAACTGTTCTTCCGTCACTTTACAGGGCACAAAAGAAACTTTAATATTAAACAATGTCAACCATATGTCGTTTCCCTCTTGAACCGTTTAGGTTTTCTAATAGATATCAATACTCTTATTGTGCACCATAACATCCTCCAACAGCACACCCGATAAACAAAATTTACTCCTTGTATCAACTCACCAATCCTACAACTGAAAACTGATATAAACAGGCATCTAAATAACTAACTCAATGAAGAATAATATACGCCTTCAAAATCTTCCACTAACTGTGCCAAAACCGAAAATGTATTAGGTTTTCTATTATCCCTAACCTGACAAACTCTCCTACCACCTTTAACTAGCTGAACTATGAAATACTGTTTGATTGGTTTACCATCACACAGCTTCAGAAGAAATCCACCTTTGCTAAATCACTTGTAACTTTGATTTAGAAAAGCCCTTTCTGCATTACATGAACTATAAATTGCACTGCACTCTCCTTATCCTCTTCTAATGGAATTTTACCACTTACTTTTAAAATTCCCCGCTCATTCCATGCCCTTAACTTAAGAAAGAAAAACTGAAGCTGCCACTAAATTAATTATAAGAACACTTAACTGTCCCAAACTATACCCAAAGGTCTGATGAAAAATTGGATTCCTTTCGCTTCCCGAAACTTCTGTAATTTTAAACTTGATAGAGCATCAACCAGCCTTTTCATTTTCTTGGTATATGCCCGACTTTGCATTATTATTATTATTATTATTATTATTTTTTATTAGGTATTGAATTGCAGATACCTTAAAACCCAAATGCCTCAGCAAATTAACTACCCTTTTACACCAAAGACTGTAAGGAATTGAGTACCATCACTACACTCAAAGTATCACATAAATAGCAATCAATCGTCTACCTTTCCATACTCTCCCATAAGTATGGCTGCGATGGGGAATAACTCTAAACACGTTGAAATTATTTTCTAAAACCTTCTTGTTGGCCATTCTAGAGAAAACCCCCCTGTCCTTCCCACTGTGTACCGAAAACAATGCACCTGCTACATCAGTTAACAGCTCCAAATTATTAAATCTGTGAACTCCTTCTGTCACATTGATCCCCCATTAACTTTACAATATTTTTATTTATTTATTATTATTATTATTATTATTTTTTTTTTATACTTTAAGTCTTGTTTTAATTCTCTTGTTATTCCATTGTGAGCCGAGGGGGGGGGGGGGGGAGGTTAATGTTTGCCTTTGTTATACCGATTTTCTTGGAAAAAGGCTCTCCCCATTAGGATAACCCTTGATGCAAATACAACAAACCTAAGAGTGATTGCAGCACCTTAAAGTTACTTTTCCACAGCCCGTTACCTGTTTAATCAGCATCCTTATCTTCTTAATCCTTTCCTCCGGCAACCTAAATTCCATATTTCTTTTCTCTCTCTCTCTCTTTTTTTTTTTTAATCAGGAATTGTAGACAAGTAAATAATTGGATAAAATCGTCTTATCTGCTGCTAAAAGAATACGTAAATTATAAGTCACCTTTTGAAAAATTTCTAACAGGCTCTTATAGTTGCCACTCTCTTTGGAGCCCACAATAAAATCATCAAATAGTGCACTATTTTTCTCTGACCAGGCTTGAATCGAACTATCCATTCAATAACATCACAAATAACTCAAAGTAAGAACATGCAAGCACACGAAAAAAACTGGTAAGCACCTGCCGAAAATACGACCTTCAAATTGAAAAATTTACGAATTAAATGACTCGGACTAAATTGGTCAGAGTTAAAAGCAGCTATAATATTGCCTCCTCCCACATTCTATTACCACATTTAAAACTTATCAAAAGTTGAATATGACACTGAACTATCCTCCTTTAGAATCACGTCATTTAAATATTCTCACTTAAAATATAAGTGGTGTATCAATCTGAATGACCCTGGCTCCTTCTTTGGAACTAAACCCACGGAAATACTAAAACTTGCAAGGATGAACAGAGAAAGGACTTTCAATCCTGCCTAGCTTTAACTCTTTACAAATCTTTACCTACGCTATATATTTGGCAACTCTAAATTGATTTTTAACTTTAAATTATATACAGGTAACCGGAAACCAAAAATCTTCAAACTTTGTCTTCTCCAATTTTTAATACTATCTAGAAAATGCAGTAATCTTCGCAGCCTCCCTGAGGTCTGTGCTTTAAAATGTACTGCTTTGCTGGCCTCTTTTAAAACAACGAAAATTACTGTGTGCACCTGAAGAGGTAGCACATTCCTGACAGAATCTACATTTATTTAAACACTGAAATGCATCAAAAGCAAACCCGTATTTTTTTTTTTTTTTTTATAACTTATTTTTTATGTTATATTTGTACTAACCTGCCTGTTAGCATAAACTAGCTGTCTCTAAAGGTAGCATAGCCTTCTTTTTCATTCCATTTTTATGTTACTCTGAACGCTAATAATACTTTTTAAACAAAATTGTTAATCACCAAAATTCATCTATGCTTCTTTGTATGTTGAAATGACACTAGCATAGATTCAAAAGCCTTTGCAGTACATTGTTGACTTTCTTCCATAATCTATCTTTTATTTGCTGAACTTTCATATCACGCTTTCTTCATGCATATCTCTTAACTCTAATCTCTTCTCTCACAGACTGTCACTTTAAGGTTAACTATGACCACTTGTGTCCCTTGTTCCTATACGCTCACTAATCTAGGTTTTTATAATAATTTGATCATTTTTTTTTTGTGAAAATACCATATCACCTAAAACAGCATTATTCACAGTTGTTGTGACTCACCCATCTCATGACTGTGACCCATGACATCCTGGGCAGCTTCAATCACCTCAGTCAGCCTAGGTCTCCCCTCAGCCTCCATTTTCTTCTTCTTTTGTTCAAACTTTCTGCTCTGCTTCCACAGCCTCTTCTTGCTTTATTGGAGATAGTGAGAAACTTTCTGGATCTCTTTGTTCTCTCTTCATGAATCCTGCAGGGGTCACTCTCACCAGACTTCTCTGTTTGCACTGGCCCCTTAATTGTTAGAGGATATGAGCCTGTGTCCACCTCCATTACCAGCTCCTCCTGTAGCTCAGCCCCTTCCTCCCCTCCCTCATTCAGACCTGAAGTACCAAGGGCTGACTCTAAACAGGCTTGCAGCTGTATCTCCACAGCTTAAAGCTTCTTGTTTCAACTGTTCTAATAGTACTTCAACTGTGCCAGACATCTTCCAGGTAAGAGCAGCAGCTCAGTTATATTTAAAAACGGCCAACCTTGATAGTTGTCTGGCACAAGCTGAGGTAAATAATTTGGCGCCTTTAAATTTATACTCCTCATTTTCCCGCCACTGCTTATCTCGTGCTGCGATCTACCAATCAGGGCTCTTGCCCTGATCACGACCTTCCCGCTCTGCTAATAGCGCGTGCTGCCCTGCACCTAACCCTCACTGCGCTCTGCTGCTAACCTAAACTGACCAATACTTACCCAACAGCCTCTGCTCCATCAAACCTCATGAGGCTTGCTCCTTATGCAGTCCGCGTGCCCGACATTGTGTGTATAAGTCAGTAAGAGTGTGTGTGTGTGTGTTAGTGAGAGTGAGTAAATTACATTGTGTATGTCAGTGTTGTGCTTTTGCTAGTGATGTGAGTATGTGAGTGTGTGTGTGTGTGAGACCATGTGACCAATTATATTTATAATACATAATAATATAATTATATACAGTATTAAAAAAAAAAAGTTTTACTGACAGTGAACCTGTCGGACAAGTTCACTGTAACAAATTAAATACCACCATTATTATAAATTAAATGGCACAATAATATAAATTAAATTCCACCAAATTCATCAAATACACAATTTATCACAGCGATAAATGTGTTCAATGTAAAATGTATGTTTTAGGCAGTATGTTTGTATGGGTGTATGCATTAGGTGCATGTATTAGCCAGTATGCACGTATGGATGTATGCATTAGCCAGTATGTTTATAGATGTATTATGCCACATTTGTGTATGGAGTTATGTATTGAGCAGTGTGTGTGTGTGTGTTTGTGGATTTATGTATTAGGCAGTGTGCATGTATGGATCAAGGGGGCTTTTTCAGCAACATGTTTCTCGTTCGCAAGAAGACCAGTGACTTCAGACCAGTGATCAATTCAAGGGTCTAAACTATCACGTTACATATTGCCACTTCAAAATGGAGGGAATCTACCTCTTCAGGGACCTTCTACAAGAAGGTGACTGGTTTACGTGCCTGAATCTCAAAGATGCATACCTGTTGATCCCAATCCATGAAGACAGTTGCACCTTCCTTCGATACCTATGGCACGGCATCCCGTGGCAGTTTACTTGCCTCCCTTTGGGGCTCAGCTCTGCACCGTGGTGTTTCACGAAGATGGTGAAACCAGTGGTTGCCCATCTCAGATCAAAGGGGATCTGATGCATTATATATTTGGACGACATCCTACTGTTTTGTAGGATGAGCAATCTACTATCACAACATACCAGATATACAGTACAATTGTTGGAATCTCTGGAGTTCATAGTCAACAGGGTCAAGTCGGCACTGACCCCCGCTCAGACAATTCAATTCCTGGGCTTTGAAATACACTCCAGGTCCTGCATGCTTCATCTCCCGTCTTCAAAATTGACGGCCATTCGGAAGGAGATCAGCAAGGTCCTCAAACTCTACTCCATTCTGCTCAGACAACTTGCCTGGATCGTGGGCTTGCTGTCCTCCTCAATCCAAGCCATATTTCCAGGTCCTGTGCAGTATCATGCCATGCAACGGCTGAAGGAAATCCATCTACAACCAACCAGTTCCGCTGACAGACAAGGTGCGTCAAGAACTCGAATGGTGGCTCAATTGCATGCAAGCATGGAATGGGCGAGCCATCTTTGGCAGCCACTCGGATTTCATACTGGAGTCGGACGCCAGTAAGGTGGGGATGTGGAGCGACCGACGGGAGGAGCGTAGCGTAGACATTCGGAAGCATCTGAATGTCCGAATTGCCGAAATTCAATTTAAATTCGGACCGAAACGAATTGCACATGTCTACAAATTTCTATTATTTTATGCAGAACAATTCTTAAACGAGATGTGAACACTGTGGCCAAAAACAAAAGAGAAATTTCAAATCTCACAAATGTACTATAGAGCAGTAACAAAATACATATTCGGAAAAAGAGCATATGTATCCAAAGAAAGTAAGGGGGGGAGGGTGAGTCAGAGAAAACAATGTTTCAAACAAGCAGAAAATCTATTCTAGAGTTAGGAAAAAGACATTTGTGTAGAAAAAGGACACGATGGAACAAAAGAAGATTAGTCAGTCTCATAGGAGTAGGTGAAAATGCATGAGGTTAAATGATCTAGAAAGGAGAATGCCTTTACCAAAATCCTCCAGAATCTAATCTGTATATTATCATAGTTAAGGAAAGTTTGTTTCCATTTTTTTTTTGCTATACAATATACCTCCCAGTACATATCTTAACAATTACTTCTCTTTAGTGTGTTTAGTAAGCTTAAAGTGATCCTATAGTGCCAGGAAAACAAACCCGTTTCCTGGCACTATAGGCTCCTGGAGTGCCCTCCTCCCGCAGGGCTGAATGGGGTTAAAACTTAACTGAATCCAGTGCCAATGTCCCTCAGTGCTTTGTCAGGCTCCGCCCTCACTCCTCCCCCGTTGAGACAAGACGGCGAGGGCAGACCTAATGAGCATGCGCAGCAATAGACTTTCCCATAGAAAAGCATTATACTCTGCTTTCCTATATGCCTTCCTATGGGGAAAATCTGACGCTGGAGGTCCATGAGGACGTCCAGTGTCAGATAACGGACCAAAAGTCAGTTTGGATTCTGGAACCCCTCTAGTTGCTGTCTGTTAGCTAGCCACAGAGGTCATGAGGTGATAAGCTTCCTCAGTTGGCAGCCAGTTGACAGCCAACTGAGGAAGCTTATCGGAAGCGAAACGCATCTTGGCAACGGACACATAGACTGTGACTATTTATTTAAAACCATACAGAGCTATTTTTATGTTTTTTATTTTCTAGTCTACTGTGTATAATTTATATGTTTATATTTTATATAACAATAAATGTATTAGTATTTATTACTGCATCCTGCATTTTTTCCGGTTAAAGGGGGTGTCACCCCAATGTGACACTGAGCCTGCAAACTTTGAGCCAGTATCCAAAAGGCTCTTAAAAAGGTGAGCACCTTATTTTCTTTCTAACATCAAATAGGATTCCTGAAAATACTACACCCAGAATCTCTCTCCTCTTCTCTTCTATATATTTATTGTGGAGTGGAGGAAGGCAAGAACTTTCTGAAGAACTGAAAGGGGTGAAGTTGTCTACCTTAAAGAGACACGGAAGCCTAGAAGCCCACATTATAATACCATTTTGTATATATACAATACTGCACTATCATTCTGTATATTTTTTTCTGTTTCTGCTTTTCATGTATACCCTCAAATAAGTACTTAGAGGGGTAAGTTACATGTTCATCTATACTACTTGTCCTATATAGATCTATATAGCGCTGCACTCCAATTAGAGGCTTGGAAGGTGAAAAACCAACCAGACCTCTAGTTAATTGTTGTCTTTTGGTGTTCATTTATAGTGGGCAATTGGGAGTACCCACAGAGTGTTTCCAGCAGCTTAATTTAAATCACAATTAATATATAATTCCTTATAAGCGCCACTTTTTCACGCCAATTCGTGTTTACAATTAATTTTCAAACAGTCCTGTTTACTGATGAGTGCCATGCAACCCTGGATGGTCCAGATGGATGGAGTATTGGATGGTTGGTGGATGGCCACCCTGTTCCAACAAGGCTGCAACATCAGCAAGGCGGTGGTGGAGTCATGTTTTGGGCCGGAATCATAGGAAGAGAGCTGGTCGACCCCACTAGGGTCCCCAAATTTGCATAATAATTTGGAACAGGGTGTATGTAAACTAACCGACTTTATAATTCCAAAAGTAAATATATACACAATATCCGAAAATGTTTAGATGATTACATCATTATATTCTATTAGTCCTCTAGGAATCTCATTGATATATGAGAGAAACATTTCTGCAGATATTATAGTTCAACAGGACCTTGACTGACATTATAAAGGGAATTTCTGCTGTCATATAGCCCCTCAGGACTTTGAATGGCATTATAAAGGTAAATTTATTCCTGCATATACTACCTTGGGTATTTGACTGACATTATAATTGTAAATGCCTCCCTTTATACAGTACAGATTAATGAACAGCACACACTAAAAATAAATTTTTACATTGTATAAGGCTACTTAAAATCACCTATCTCAGCAAACAAATATGGGGGTTCAGTTCCACCATCAGGCCATATTGTGTTAAGCCCCGTACTAATTCACAGTATCCCAATACCAATGGTCCCTACACTAATCATGTCATGTCCCTACACAAATCATGTAAAATATTTTGCCCCACAATTATCCCTACAATAGGAAGTGAATAAATGACCCATTCTTGAAATAGTCTTATACTAAAATCTAAGCTAGTCAACTACAGATTGGTATATAGGGATCTCTATTAGAAATACACAACATAATTAATTAAACATGTACCTGGACATAGCGCCCCTTCAGAATGGGGTATCAGTTCACAGTCAATTAGACATTTTTCACCCAAATTATGAAATTGTTTTAACTACAGTAAAAAAATAAAATAAAAAATGATGAGATAATTCATTGGTTCTAAGCTCAAGTCTTCCAGGTATGTGGATCATGGAAGACAGGGCTCTGCCTCCATGTGATGACATCTCCCCAAGCCATGTTAATGGGAAGCCATGGCAACTTTGTATCACTCAGTGATTTTATTAGTTTGTGATACAAAGTTACCATGTAAGCTCCCTATTGCTGTTTCGTGTATGAGACCTCTGCTTGCCTCTTCGTTACTGCTGATCTCTCCTGCCCCTGAAATTTGGACTGTGACATGACTTTGCCTCTGCTTGCCGATTTCAACCTTTTGCCTTTTCCTGTTACACTTATATAAACCTGCTAATTACTAATTATTCAAACACCTTCTACTAACTCAAGTGGACTGCAAGTACTTTACTTCAAATACTTAACTACTAATCTTAAACAATATCTCATTACTCTTATGACTCCTTACTTTACAAATCAAGGTAATCTATTTATTTAAATTGTCTATTTAACATACCACTGAGTGAAAGTATTTGAGAATGTTTCTCTTATCCTTCTATTCAATATCTGCAGTTGAGTTCCTAAAAACTAAAATTACAGGGATTATAACATAAGCAGTGTCTAATCATTGAAACAGCGGATATTCCATCTTAAATCTCGTCACTAAACCAAAGAGTGGACATGCCAGAAGGCTTGCAAGAAATGCTAATTAAGGTCTCCTGTCTTACATTAGTGGAATTTACAATCACCTGATTTCCTCTGAAGCCACTACAGGCAGTCAACCTGAAGTTTCTGAACCTCCAGCCTGTCTCCCAGAAAAATTCTCAGTAGACCACTCAAAATACTGTGAATTTTATAATTCATAAGCATGTAAGCTTCTATTTGCCTTAAAACCAAGGTCATACCCCACAGACAGAACAAACGTTTGCACAGTGATATCTTTTTAAAGGGGTGAACCAATGTCCTGGGCACATACTTTCCTGGAAACCAATGATCCCATTCTTGATCCTCTGGATGGATTTTTCAATTTAAAGGACCACTATAGTGCCAGGAAAACACACTTTTTTTCCTGGCACTATACTTGTTCCTTCCTGGCACTATAGTGCCCCGTGGGTGCCCCCACCCTCAGGGCCCGCCTCCCGCCGGGCTCTGGGGGGAGGAAGGGGTTAAACTCACCTTCTCTCTGCCTCTTCGTCTGAATGTGCATGCACGGCAGGAGCTGCGCACACATTCAGCCAGTCCATAGGAAAGAATTCACAATGCTTTCCTATGGACGCTGGCGTCTTCTCACAGTGAGAAGCGCGGAAGACCTCTAGCGGCTGTCAATGAGACAGCCACTAGAGGCTGGATTAACCCATTTATAAACATAGCAGTTTCAGGGCACTGTAGTGCCAGGAAAACAAGTATCTTTTCCTGGCACTATAGTGGTCCTTTAACCCTGCAAGTCAATTATTACAGTTTATGAAAACTGCAATAATTACACTTGCAGGGTTAAGGGTAGAGGGTGTTGGCACCCAGACCACTCCAATAGGCAGAAGTGGTCTGGGTACCTGGAGTGTCCCTTTAAAGGAACAGTATTGCGCTAGGAATACAAACAGGAAACTCTTACTCTGGTTAATGAGAAATTCAGTCCTGCTTGTTTTAATCCATAAAGATATTCAGCAAGCTTTAAAATAAAGAGCGTTAAAATACAGGTTAAAATTGCCATGCTGCATCTATAGATTCCAGATAATCTATTTTGGTCAAAACTTTAGGATTTTACTACGCAACAATTTGCAGTTTAGCAAACAACCCAGAAACTGATAGCGTACTGTCCAAATGTCTTATCTAGTTGCTCCATATTGTTGGTGTCTGCGTGTATAACAGAGCTCAGTACCAATAATTCTTACAGTGATGTGTCTGTAAACAACAAGTGTGTTTAGAAATCAGTCTATGTAAATAACATACATTGTCCTTTTGCCACATTACATTTTAGTCGCATATATTTTTATTAGCAAGTCACCTAAAATCTCCCAAAGCAGCTTTGTCTTTGGTCACATCCTAAACGCAAAGGGTCCCTCTCTTAGTCCACTTGAAACGATATCAGGCATGTTACACTCTATATTTTAAAATTATATCTTATATAATACACCCCCATTGTAGTATTTCTGTATAAGCGGGTAAACACCCCACACAGTGCTCCTGCCGAGCTTGCCGGTGTCTGTGCCCCCATGCCCTAAATAGAATGTGCCCCCATGCCCTAAATACAATGTGCGCCTCACTGTCCGCCATGTCGGTTGAGGGCGGACATGACGTGATGCTGTAGTCTCCGCTTCCGATAGCAGGTCGGGTTGGGGGAGGAGGAGGAGGTGTTTGCAGTCGGCTATGTGCGCTGCTGTGTTCCTGCATCCTGGTATCTCGGAGCCTCCATCCTGCTCTGCGAGTGCCCGGACTAAAAACAGGAAGTGAGTATGAGGCCCGGCCCCGTGTGAGTGTGACAAGGAAGAAAGCCCCAAGATTAGGGACCTCACTGCCCCCTGCCCCTCTCTGAGCGGACCCCAACCTGACTCTACCCTGTGGGGGGGTTGGGAGGGACCCCTCACACTGTGCTGGCTGGCTGGCTGCAGTAACATTGTATCCATAGAGCTCAGTGTGCATATAATGCAGGGCTGCTCACTAACACTACTTCATTAACTCAGCTAATCACTACAAAGACATGGGGACCACAACTATAATGATTACTGTAACAAGAGCACAGAGAATAATTCACATCCACTGGCCTGTGTATAAAGATAAAGTATAGTAACTGAGAAAATCCATATTAAAATAGCAATATGTTAAAATATATATATATATATATATATATATATATATATATATATATTTTTAAACACAGTTTAATTAGACTGTAAGCTCATTTGAGCAGGGCCCTCCTCACCCTATTTATCCTGTTACATTTTGTAATTGTCTCATTTATTGTTAAAATTACCCCCTTCATTTTATTGTAAAACGCCACGGAAAAGTGTGGCGCTGTATAAATACAAATAATAAAAATAATAATGCCTCATAATATTCTTACTATCTCGCCATTGATTATTATGCAAGGACCATTTGTTATTATGAAATGTGTTATTCTCTAAATTGACTGCAACTTATGTGATGCTCAGTCAGACTCACACTTTTGATTTATTTTCTGTATGACTGCTTGGCATCGTGAGGCTTTTATTTCAAATACAGTTGTAGAACTACTCTATGAATGTCCTATATCTACAAGCAAGTTGATGAATCGCAACTTGTTTCCACAAAATACCTGAAAATGTTGTTTTACATCCTAAGATGACTTTGTTGCCTTGTTCTAATAAGAGAAAAATAAACATTTTGATAACATCTGTTATGACGTTTCCCCAAACTATGATATATAGCTATTTAATTTTGTAGCACTACAATAGGCCGTTGTGGCTTTATAGTATTACACATTGAATAGTCAGGTTAAAGTAATCTATTGCAAAATGTTAGGTGCTCAGGATGCAGAATAACCATTGAGTACAGTGTGGATAAAAGGGGCAAGTTTAACATTTTCTGACTTGTGAGGTTTTCAAAAATCTAGAATCTGTATAAAAAATGTGTGTACTGCTTTGAAATTCTAGTCCACTAAAATAATAATAATAATAATAATAATAAAAAATATATATAAATGGATGAAAAAAGCCAGCACTCTGAGTCTTGTAAATAATTATTTACAAGACCCAGAGTGCTGTCTTTTTTCATCCATCTATATATTGTGCAGTCGAGCACCAGGCAATACTTCAAGGGATAGCTGGAGTGCAAAATTGTTTGGTATTGTAAATGTATGTGTGTGTACACACACACACATACCAGGGTTTCCCAAAAGGTAGATACCCAGATATTTTAAAACTACATCTCCAATGATGCTTTGCATGCCTTTAGGATGCTTTAAAATTACAAACCATCATGGAAGCTGTAGTTCTACAACATCTGGGAATCTACCTTTTGGACACCCCTGTAATAGACAATATAGGTCAGCACTTAAAATTTCCACTTGCCCACTAGCCATTGAATCGTGTCATGGGGCACTAAATAATATAAGTGGGCACTGGCAGTTTCAAGGTTTGGAGAAATTATGGAAAGCTACCAGCCCTCACCTAACCCAGTCTATGTGCAGGGACAAGGAACTATACAGTGCCATGGTCAGTCTGGCATTATTAGAATTAAAAACCCTAACTAAAGAACCATATTAAATAAATGTAACAATCGAAAAACCTGGGTTAAATTTGTGTTACAGTTAATTATGCCAAGTGATGTTTTCTTGTAATAAGTTTGCTCTGTAAGTTAAAACCTCTTTCTAACCCCCACCTAACTAACCTAAGGTGTTTCCCTTAATTTTCCAGCATTTGTAATGTTGTCCTCTATAAATGTATTTCCTGGAGAGACTGCACGGCAATGGTTTATGGGAGTTATAGTTCAGTTGTGGGAGAATTGTGCTTTCCTGTGCTACTTGGTTTTTTTGAGTGTTACTGCAAAATCAGGGGGTTCAAAGCAAATGTAGGAATTTCATATGGGATAACATTGGTATGTGTCATTTTTTATTTTGTATAATTTTACAGTTTTATTGATAGAAATCATTAAACAAAATAGAGCAACTTGAACATGAGTGTGATTTCCCTTTTTTAATGCGTTATGGATATCATTGTCATTTAAGTGAGTAGGTCTGTAAACAGTTTTCATTTATGAAGCTCTTCTCTGTCTCAGGCCGTGTGCTTTCCATTTGTCACTACAAGTACAAGACACTATCTCGCCAAAACACTTGAATGTTAAGAATGAATATTTATTATAAAATTACAGTGTTCCCTTTTAGTTTAGAGTACTGCCCCTCATTGTGTAAAAATAAATAAAAACTTACCGGTAATCCAGCACCAGAACATTCTCCTCTATCTTCACTTGCTCTTTCTCATGATGAAATCATCAATTCTGATTTTTTTAATCTAGGTGGCATATAGGGTACATGAGCATAAATTGCCATTCCTTGCCAGTTCAGCAATTCTCATGATTCCAGTGCTTTTCTATGAGATGTTCTGGACATATTCGGCATCATTATACAATGACACCAAACATGAAGATCTTCAAATGTGTAGATTTTCTACAGGAAATTGCCTCTAGATGTCTTTAGTCTGACAGCTACTAGAGGCTTGATTTAACCCCTTAAGGACACATGACGTGTGACATGTCATGATTCCCTTTTATTCCAGAAGTTTGGTCCTTAAGTGGTTAAGCAACATGTAAACATTACTGTTTAAAACAGAAATGTTTTACATTGGCAGACAAAAGGGATAGGGTCTTTGGACCAAAAGCATGTCATTAAGATTAAGTGGTTTGGTTCTCAGAGTGACAATTTAAAGGGAAACTCCAAGTACCATGCAGGTTACTGTACTGTTGTGGCTATGGTGCTAAGAGAATATGGGTACCGTCACTCCATATATTTTGAAATGGTTGATAAAAACCAAGGAATACACAGATACCCTAAGTGTACCACCACGCTGATAAGCACTAAACTATGTTCATGGTACAGGTACTATGTTTATGGTACAGGTAATAATGCATGGAGCTCTGCAGTTCTTTTCTACTATCATGAGAAGCAGAGAGGGAGCTTATATTGTATTAGACCGGTGCCCACAGGATCTGGGGTGGTTTTAAAAACACAGAGAAAATCAACTGGTCAGTCTCAGGTAATGAGACTGACATAGCTTACATAGAGAGCTTTCTGCACTGTGCCAGCCAGATGTAGTGGAGGCACAGAGCGGTGTCTGGAGGTCCTCATGTAAGGAAGGCAAACTGTTTTAAAACAGTCTAACTACTTACAGTGGGGCTGTGCAGGGGCATTCCTGGAACCATAACCACTACAGCAGAATCCAGAATAGATATTACAGTGCATTTTGAAACCCAGACATTTGAGTGTTGTTTTCTTTTTTTTCTATGAATTAATCTTTGTCAAGATTTACCATATCTGTTTTAAGGAATATATTACAAGTCTATCTTTACCATCCAAGGTTTGAAGGCTTTTTATGGATAATCTAAAGTGCGTCTTTCATATTACCCTGCAGGGGGCTGGGCTTTGGATATCACAGAGAGCATCAGTATTTATCAAACTACTCACAAATGCTTTTACTTACAGTGCCCATATTAAATAGCTTGCTTTCTTTCTCTCTCTTTCCCTTCCTCAAAAGCTGGTTATACTTTGGTTGTTGTCCTTCCCCACCCTCCTCCAAAAAGAGTTGCCCTATTTATCTTAACATAGGTAGTGTTTACCATTACTATTTTATAGGTATTTGTCCATCATTGTAATTGTGATGGAACGCCATCACTGAGTGCCAGCATCTCCCCGAGCGCCGATTGGTGCAAGTTGGTTTCGAGCCCATTCTCCTGATTGGCCGGCGGGGCACCTCCCCTCCCTGAGTGCCGATTGGTGCAAATTGGTTTGCGACCTGTCTCCTGATTGGCTGCTGCATGGTTTCACTCCGGCTTCAAGGAAGGGGATCATCCCACCGCTGCCACCGCATGTGATGGTATACCCTCTCAGGATGGGTTATACTGCCTGTGGTCGCCCCTTCCTAGTTGTGCCCAGCCCTAGAGTGATTATAGCGGCAAGCCAGTGATCATAGTCACTTGCAGGAGGGCAATAGTGGTATCACCCAAACACTAGTCGAGAATTAGTGAACAGTGAAAAATAACTCTTTATTGCAGGCAAGATACACAGTCTTTATGCACAGACCCCGGCAAGGGGTCTCCATTTACAGCAATACAAAACATATGCCTATCCCGGCCTCGCTGCGTCTGGGAGATAATGGTATCTCCCGGACACAGGAAGCCGAACACACACACACAAAAAAAAAATACACACCATACAGTAATGCACACCCACATGCCATACATCCCCAACTAGCTCCTGGTCCCAGCTATGATCCCTGCAAATTGCAGAGCGATCGGATGTACAAAACCCGAGCTATCCTCATATAAAGTCTGGGCTTGAGGCTCCGTACATACCCGAAAAAAGTTCCATAGAATCACCAATCAGGAGAAAGGGCGCAAACCAATTTTCACCAATCGGCGCTGAGGGAGCGGAGGTGTCTCGACAGCCAATCGGGAGAAAGGGCGCAAAACCAACTTGCACTAATCGGCACTTGGGAAGGGGATGGCACTATTTTTTAAAATTTTTATTATTATTCTTTTTTGCGTGACATAAATAATGGTCAGTGGCTAAAAAGCATAACAAGGTTACCATAATGTACAAAATATATATCACATTCTCCAACCTAAAAATAAAACGTACATGCCATGTAGGTAACCAACATGTTGGGCCAGAGGGCTCCCAAAATCCAGTTGTGTCACGGTTTTTGTGTTTATAATAAAATAGGAACAAAGTCAGAAAATGCAGTGTATATACATACTTTGTGATATGCGGGTAGGAGCTTACTAGTGTGCAAGTACATACATTTCTCAATGTAGTTCCCCTTCGTGGATCAACATCTCAAAAAAGAAAATGAAAAATGAGAAATGTTCCCATTGTAAATATTTCAGTGTGACATAAAAGAGTAAGTAAAGGCAAAGAAGAGAAAGAGAGAAAAGATGAGAAATAGAAGGACATATGGGTCATGTGTATGGGGAAAGTAACGTCCGTCCGCCTACAGTAAAAAGGACCACAGTCAGGTCCTCTTGTTTGGTGTATAGGGGCATCAGGCAGAGGGGCGAGGGGGGGGGGGACCGGGGAACGGGCTGCACATCATTCACCCACTCCTCCGTAGCGCTAACCCACGTCGGCAGTGGCTCTAACGTATTTCAGAGATCGTTTGTATCCCTGTCAGTGTCAGTCCACTAGCAGACAGTTTTCCCATAAGCCCCAGATTTTTTTGAACTTTCTATTGGATCCACATACCTTTGCCGTTAGCTTATCCATGAGATGGGTTTCCTTTATTTTGCTAATAATGGCTGGTGTAGGAGGAGTACCCATTTTTAGCCAATGTTACGTCACTACCCTATGGGCTGCCAGCGTAATCTTGTGTAATAACTTTTGTCCGTGCTTGGACCAACCGTCCACTGATCTGTTCAATAGTTATACCCAGGGATCGAGAGTTGGTTCCTGTTGGAATACTTGCCTCACTACCTCCCCAACCGAATCCCAGAAACCTTTAATTTTGGGTTAATAATGCATTTCTAATTGGATTCACTTGCTGTATTTATTGATTTAGTGATCAAAGGTACACTATAGTGAAAGGGCACTCAAGCTGCTTTGGATACTAAAGTATTCCCTAAGTGGAACTGGCAAAATGATTAGAAGCAGATGATATAGCTATGGCAGTATGCAGGTTTCAATTAAAGGAACACTTCTAGCACTCTGTAGAGGTTATGGTGCAAAGTGTGTCCTGGCGCTTTGCCAAGGTAAGTTATCAAACCATTTGCAAATGATTTGACAACAAACCTGGGGTGTACCAGTCACAGCCTCCAGGATAGCTGGATTCTATTCTAGAGTAGGTGATCAGTGTCTGTATGACCCTAGGTATGTTGTCAAACTGTCAGCAAACAGATTGACTACTTATACTGGGAGTGCACTGCGGTAATGCTGTAGTTATGGTGCTTGGATTGTTCAAAACAAGTTATTGCATAATTAGCAATCACTTCATGGTCCCAAGTATTTTCTCTCCCCAACATGTTTAACTATGTAGCTTTTTGTTGAAGTACTGTCCTTATCAAATAAGCCATGCTTTATGGGCATAGCAAGTGTTTTGAGATCCATTGTCAGCTTTCTGCTGTAATTCTGACATCGTATAATGCTATATTTTTGAAGAGCAAATGGAAGACCGCAGGTTTGCAAGCATCGACGCATGGAGCAAATGAACTATTTATAAAAAAACACAAACATATAAAACTACCAGCATAGCTGACTGTAACACAATTTACACATTACGCCAGATGTGTGTGGTTGTGTGGCGTGCCCAATTTCAGCAGGGATCTGCTCAACTTTGGAACAAGTCCTCTCTAAAATAATTCGATCAAACTCTGTAGGGAGTTGGAAAATGAAGAGTCAATATGATTTGTGTTTGATGGACTTTTCAATTTTATTAGATTCATTAAATCTGAAGTAATTGAAATGTTTTATATCTGCAGAGCTCTACCCACATTGATTCAAGTAAAACGATAAGCTTTGTAAGTGGACACTATAAAGCAGCTCTATCCAGTTTTATTTCATACAATCCAATCGTGTAAAAGAGATTTAGTAGGTTTTGTAGAAGAGCTCATGTAGCCCAATACCTAGTCAGTTCATGCATTGAGCTCTGCAAAGGTAACAAAACGCAGCAGCTCATAATTTTCCCTGATAGGATTCAAAGCTCAAAGGTTGCAATTCCTTGAATTGGCAACTGATTTAACCTTGTGACCATGACAATTTGTTAGGAGCAGACACAATGCCACTGTGTAATATTATTTTCTATTAGCAGGAGCTTGATAATCTCAGGCTATCACGAAATAACAGGTTGTGTAAGGAAGTGATTGTTACGATTAAATAGAACATCAATAGCCATTAAAGGCACACTTAAGACCCTTAAAATACTTAAGCTTGTGAAGAGTGTATCCTTTTTTTTTTTTTGTTGTTGTTTAATTTTACAAAAAGATTTCAATAGAAATTAGCATTTTTATAAATTAACCTCATTGTCAATCCGACAAATCTGTCCTGTTACTCCTGGTTGTTTAGGTCACTGGAGCTAAACTCAAGAGGCAGTAATTGCCCAGAGAATCTGACTTGCAAATACTTCCAATGGAGCCACATTAGGAAGTCTGTGATTGGACAGCTAGAAAAAGTCTGGGTGTGGTTAGGATAGGGTCTGCAAAAGCTGCAGACACAAGATCTGCAGTGTATGCAAGCTCTTTGTAGGAATACACAAAATTTTAAAAAAGTATAATTAAATGCATGCATGTTTTAAATGAAGGTTTATCTACTAAACACTGGTTTCTATTTGTTTGTATTTGGGCAGTGGGGTATGCAAGTTTTATACATTTATACATTAGAGCAGGGGTCCTCAAACTCCGGCCCCCCAGATGTTGCTGAACTACCACTCCCATGATTCTCTGGCTATCTATGTAATTCAAAGAATCATGGGAGTTGTAGTTCAGCAACATCTGGGGGGCCAGAGTTTGAGGACCCCTGCATTAGAGGTTATGTATAGTGTGGGTATTTGATGTATTACAAAGTTTTGAAACATTCTTCTTTGTTTTAGCAGCGGCTTTGTTAACTGTAAATTTAGAACAGCACAAGTTCAATCCTAGCATTTATAATATTGTATATGCAGATTAATGTTATGAGAAGGTAGGACTGTTTTAGATTTTATTTCAGGACTTGTGTAATTCAATGTAAATGTGTTGTGTCTTTGCACAGATTGAGTATGAGCACAGCTGAAGAAGAGGCTGGCACAGTGAAAGTACAAACCAGGAGCTCACTGACCCTTACCCAGGATCTTGACGGCAACCTAATCCTCCATTGTCCTCAGAGTGGTAAATTATTTTTTTATTTACTATTTCTTTGACCCATCATCCGTCCACACACTGCATCAGTTTTTTTCTGTATGCATAACAATGCACAAGTGCATATTTTTACAAAACATTTCCATATTCAATCTGTTATCGACCAGTGAGTTTCTTGCCCTAGAAAACTTAACCTGTGTATATAGAGTCTGCTTAACAGCAGGCATCAAGATCATTGTTCTGTCAGTAAAAGCATAACTCCCAAATATCCCTGTTTAGGAGGGGCAGTCCATCTGCTCCTCTTTTCTTTCCTAATGTCCCTTTTCTCTAATATTGTTGGTGTGTCTAAGTGTACAACAGGACTCCACAACAATAACACTCACACAGGGTTATTTACTAAACACTGGATATTGTCTGGATAGACAAAATTGGGCAAAACTAAAAAATTTCGACCGCATTGGCATTTCTCTTATATACTAACTACAAATGCAGTTGGAATATGGTTGGCCCAAGAGAATCTAAACAGTAGATATCCTGATTAAAATTGGTACTTATACTTACGCATTTGTATCCAATACAAAGTATAGGTTTCAACACATTCACAAAGCACAAAGTCAAAAGCCATCCCTGCGAAATAACGGGGGGAAAACAAGTGGGAACTTTAAAAAAAAAAAAAAAAAGTAATGGGGAGTGGACAGATTACTATCCAACTCTCTGTCCCCACCCATGGCCATCGAACTGGAATATTTAATAAAAATAAATTGGAGGAGGGACATGCTTATGTCTGCCCCGCTACCACCTGTAACCAGCAGCGAGGGCTATTATAGGATTCAGCGGAGGGGGACCTAGAGTCATCTCCTCCAGCCCTCACCGTCCCCCACTCATCCGGAGTTTGACTCCTTGAGACAACGCTCTGCATGAGGATGTCTAACATCAAAGAAAACACCAAAGGAAAGCATTGACGAATTACTTTCCTATGGGGAAGGCCTAACGCGCGTGTTGCACTTACAGTACATACCGATTAGGTCCCTCCACCGGATGACATCTTTGGAGGTGGAGCGATACCTAGCACCGAGGGACTTTGGCGCTGTAATTGAGTAAGTGATAAAAGGTGTGTTTTTTTTTTAACTCTGTATGTGCCGAAGTGAGAGGGCACTATAGTGTTAGGAATAAATCTTTGTATTCCTAACACTATAATCATCAGAACAACTACATCTTAGAAAAGACAGTGTTTACATTGCCCCCTAGGGACACCTCCAATGGCCACTCTTCAGGTGACCACTAGAGGTGCTTCCTGGTTCAGTGCTGCACAGGAGGCAGCACTGCCTTTCAGTGTCTCCACGCTCTGCATGGAGAAGCTTAATTTTCCTCATAGAGATGCATTGATTCAGTGTATCTCTATAAAGAGGTTTTGAGTGGCAAAACGGCATTTGGTCCCAACCCCATCCCGCCTCCTTGACGATTTCAGCCAACCCAATGTTTCCTGGGTCCCATCCAAGGAGATTGGATGGGACCCATGTGGTGCTGGAAATAAGGTGAGTTTTAACCCCTTCTAAGGGGGTAGGGAAGCCACCAAAACGGTGGTTTTAGCACTATAGGGTCAGGAATACATGTTTGTGTTCCTGAGAATATAGTGTTCCTTTAAGTAATGTAATTACAAAGGTATAATATTACTATATATTTACAACTTACTATAAGGACCTATTAGTTTATCCACCTCCAAATACTTTCTATTTGTTGATCAAGAAGACTAGAACTTTTTCCAGTATTACCATAATGCTGCAAAAATAAATACATCATTGCTATGTGCACTAACGCTGGTGGGATGAGAGGCTATGTTCCCTGTTCGTAACAATATTCAGTTTGAGGTGATTTGCACTTGCAAAGTCTCCTCCTCTGAATCTAAAGCACCATATAGACACTCCGGTAGTGTCTCGGGGCTTAACCTCTATACTCAAACGGCTGAATAAATCTGAGCTGATATTTTAAGAGCAAGATGTTATTATTTTTTGACTATTAGCATAAGGTTGTAATTTATTTAACATACCGGGGTACTGCATATAGACCATATTCAATTTGATTCTACTTCTAGTCTATTTTTATGAATTAAATGTGTAGAGGTAGTTTTAGAAAGAGAATCATTACCATAGCCTTACACTCTGTCTAACTGAATATGAAGACATCTGTAGAGATTTTTGAAAGAGTATAGAAATTCTATCTTAATTCATCATAAGATCAGTCTATTCAAATAAACTGTGTATGTAGTTGAAGATTCTTAGTAAGGGCCATTTATCATATGGGCTCTGCTCACTTAAACATAGTGAATGCGTGACTGTAGACCTTACTATCTTGCTATATACTAGCTCTGTGCATTACTTATTATCTACCCCAATATCAGTCTCCATGCTAAGGAGATATTCACCTTAGACTTTTCATAGTAGTCATTATACCATCTCCCTGTCCTTGTTATAACAGATACTTTGAGATATTTTTATCCTTACCCACCCCCATACATAAGCAATTTTTAATAAAGCCTGGAAAAGTAGGGGATCCTGGATTTATGTCTAAGTCTATAGTAGTCAGAGGCTTAGCCTAATAGGCTTTGGATTTCTTACCTGACCTATATTTTGGGGAAGTGTTTATTTTTATGATTACAATATATACAAGGTTTTCTTTTTGTGAGTGTTACAACTAATTCTATGTTCCCTGTCCGACTGCTGCAATCTATTGACTGTGATGTGTGCTGATGTCAGAGTAAATTACATGTGTCTACTCTTAGGCAGCAAAATAATTTTACTCTTTGTATCTATTACAAATGCAAAATCTAAAATATAAATTGAATGTCACTTTGACATTTAATTATATACTATATAACAAATTTTCTTAAAATACTAAAAGTAGAACTTTTAATACTTTTTTAATGTAAAGCAAACTGTACAACGTATTAATATAGTAAACATTTGGTTAATTATGTGATTCAAATGCTGATGTTGTGGATTTGTTGAAGGTGTCTATTAATGCAACTTAGTGTTAGAGTAACGTATTGATTACTAGACTTGAGCTAAAATTAGTTTGGAGCGGTTCATGTGTTTCAAATTTCTTTTAATCCACACCTGAACAAATCTATCCGCCTGTGGAGTTTTATTTCTTGAACAAGACTCCTCAAGTCAAACCCAGACAGATCGATTCATTCGGATGTGGATTAAAAGGAATTTTAATCAGACAATTTTTGCACAAGTCTGTTGCTTACTATTTTAAGGTGTGATAACCATAACATGCTTTCAGATGTTAAACAAGCCCAGTTAATTTAGTGATATGCATTGGTTTGTGTGGAAGTAGAGTGTAAGCTTGATATTATCTATATATAATTGTTCTTAGAGACAGATGAAATAGACTCGGAGGACATTGTGGGAACCACTGCCAAGAGGCTGTGTTTGTCATCTGAGCATGAACACAGTTTTACTGAAACTACCCCCTGCATATCTGTTGTTTCCCTACCATGTAAGTCTGTGGTTATGGGAATGTTTTGCACAAGATTCCTGTATTAACAATTTTTTTGTGGTAGAGTGAAACATTATGATATTGGCACCACATTTTGGGCTCATTGCACTTTTGATAATTTACTATATATATATATATATATATATATATATATATATATATTTATATTTATTTTTTTTCAAACTAATAGATGTGATAACTAAAAGCAAGAGATAAACTTAGATTTGTACATTATTTCATAAATGCTATAAAAGCAAATCATATATGAATTTAAAACAGTAAATACCACTGGGCTCATTGATGGAATGCTTGGCAGTCAGCATGCACATTCTCACTATTCTTGCATTTATTCACCAAACCTGTGATGTCAGGGTAGCTTCGATTAAAGATTCTTTTTGACATTCTGCTCAGAATGTTAGGTACATAAGAAGTCTCAATATGAGTAATTGACTCATAAATTTAAAGAAATAAGGTGTACTGCACCTTTTTGCCATAAGCAAATTTCTTTGGCCCACATTTTCCAGGATAATACATATATTTGGAATGCTAGTTAGTGGCTATGTATAATGCCTACTAACATCTTCTGAGCAGTGCAATGACCTAAATCTGATTGACATAGAGCTACAAGATTAGAAATGTGGTTAACGGTATAGAGAGAACCTTTATGGCACTTTGGTTATTATAGTTGCTCCACCACACCAGATTGAATTGTTTCATGACTCTCTTTTTCTCACCTAAGTGTCCCTAAATGTCAGTAAAGAAGTGTGATTAACCCATATATAAAATACATATTTAATGAATCTGTATAACCCAATTCAAATATTCTTACAAATAGCCTCTCTTTTTCTCTCTATCTGTGTATCTATAAAATCTAAGATAAGATGCATGTTTTTTTGTCTTTTTCGCCAGTATCCACAAATGATCAGAGCTTTGAGGTGACAATGACCGCTACCACTGAGGTGACTGACGATGACCTAAATGAAGATTCAGTTACTCAAATACAGGTATGATCCAAACAGAGGAAACTAATTGGGGAGGAAAACTGAAATCACATGAATTGCAATGGCTGGACAATGGGCACTGAAGTGAAATGGCCTATTTGTGCCGTAATCCTTTATATCACAAGTATATTTGCTGTGAATTGTATTTCCTTCATAACCTACTAAAACCTTAAAAGCACAGTCCTGCTACATAACTGATATGGCTATAGATTTTTATATGTTTAGTTCTTCTAAACTGGCCAGAAGATATCTTAGCCTGCATATATGTAAACAAAAAATGTTCCTTGTTGTAAAACCATATACAAATGAGAAATGATGTGAATATATTCAGATTGCAAGTATATATGTCTTTATTTACAAATATTGATTATGGTACTGAAGTACATTGAATTTTTTTCAAGATTCTTCAGAACGAACAACTTGATGACATTTCTACTGCAGACAGTGAAGAGGTGGCAGTTAGCCGAGCATGGTTTACCAGCAAAGAAGACAAAGATTCTCTTACAAATAAAGGTTGCTCTTATAAATCTGTTACAAATTCATTATGATTTTGGTGTGTGAGGAAATAAAATAATAGTTACATATATTATTATTCTATGCTTGCATGTGTTTATTTCAGTGGGCGTAACAAATACTATAATGCACAGCATTACTGACTGAGCACTGTGATTCTAATTCCAGGGCAGCACAGGAATATGCATGTCCTGGTCTGCATGAATTAGCAGGAGTTCTTGTCCTGGATACTAGCTGCTGTCATTCATTCAGACTTTTTCCCAAAACCGTTATCTTTTGTAAATGTATAGGACCTGTGAGTAATAAATCGTATTTATGAACAATGTAAAAGCTGTAATTTATCATGTTATTGATGTTCTCTGTGTTATTCATTGCTCTGAGTGTTGAGGAATACAGGGTTAATATGAATTTATCATGTGAATTTCAAATTTTATGTAAAGGTAGCTCAAATTCTCAAAGTCAGCTATAATATCATTCTTTAGAACAGGTGCCCAAAATTGCAAAGCATATTCAAGATGTGGTCCAACCAGTGATTTATAAAGAGGCAAAATGATATTCTCATCCCGACAAATGAATGCCCTTTTTCATGCATGACAATACCTTACTGGCCTTAGCCACTGCTCCTTGACATTGCACATTGTTGCATAGTTTGTTGTCTATAACAATTACCAAGTCCTTTTTGTGTGTTGTTCTCTCTAATTCGCATCCATTATGGGTATGAGTTGCTTGTGCATCACGCCGAATGCATAACTTTGCATTTTTCAACATTAAATTCCTCTGCCATTTGAGTGCCCAGTCCCCCAGTATATCTAAATTCCTCTGCAGCAAAGTAATATCCACCATCTACTAAAGTAAAACCACCATCTACTTTTACTTTGAATTAATAGACTTTCTTTAATAAATACAATTTTAGTTTTTTTACTGTGAGGATACATGTAAAAGATAAGTTGATGTACATGAGTTTCAGAGAAACAAAAAGAAGTGCATACCAAGAATAAAAAGTTACCTATAGCAGAATAACTTGGAATATGCCATCTATCAATACTTTCCTTTTAAAACCAGCTTATCTTTCAGGTCATAGGTGGAAACAAGGGATGTGGTCCAAAGAAGAAATTGCAATACTAATGAATAACATTGACCAATACCTGAAGGTAAATGAAAACCACTTATCTAGTGGATGAAGATCAATATGCCCTTTTATATATGTCCATTTTGTATCTATATAGTCCAGCAAGCTTTGTTTGTATGCTTGCTTTCATCTATAGTGTATTGCTCATTGTGGATCTACTTCAAATTATTAACATATTTAATGTCCATTTTCCTAATTTGTAATAGTGTGCATTTTCCTACTTATTCTGTTCGATATACTGAAGAATGTGTGTGGCCTACGAGTGACCTACTGATGAAATGTATTTTTTCCTTCCTAGACACATGGCATAAAAGATGCAACTGAAATAATCTTTGAAATGTCAAAAGATGAGCGAAAAGACTTCTATAGGACAATAGCTTGGGGTCTGAATCGTCCTCTTTTTGCAGTGTATAGGAGAGTCCTCCGCATGTATGATGATCGGAACCATGTAGGAAAGTAAGAGAAAAACAACTCCTTGGCAGTCCTAAATATGATGCAATTGCCACTCTTCAATGAATGTTTGATTAATGATCTAGTTTAGGCTCAAAATTTCCACCTTCCAGTAGTCATTGGTGAGTGAAAATGTAATTCGTACCCTGGCAAGGGTGATGGTGCTATCAACCCTCCAAGCTTTCAGTGGCAAGTACATCTTAAGGCCTGGCTAGAAGTGGAGAACATGATATTTTAACCGCTGGGTAACAAAATTAATAGTGTAGGGCCTACTGTATACCCAGTGTAAGACTGAAGTCTAAGGAAAGTTGTAAGGATTCCTGCAAATTTGAGGAAAAAAAACCACAAACTGCATTTGCCCACTGTATCCTACTGGTACACAATAGTGATTGATGTAGTGAAAGTGGACCTGTCACCTGCAAAACCTGTGGAAGGAAATGTAGACCTCTCTATTTTTTAGTGTTTTTACAATGTCCTATTACCTCCAACACATCAGCCGATCTCAGTTACATTTTCGGCATATAGGACCTTCCTATCCCATCTACTCATTACGTGCCGCTTACTTCAAGCACCACCTACCACCACCAATCAAAATTTGAATCAATGCACCATATGAAAGAACACTTCTGGTCTTCCTTTTGGGAAAATATCCATACTAAGAATTCAAAATGAATTAGTATGTATGTTTAAAATCAGTGCTATTTTCTAGTTCGTCTCTATGGCTGCACTTATTGTTTTGGTGTTCTAAATACACTGTTTTTAAAGACCATTTTTTGTCTTCTGCAGGTACACACATGCGGAAATTGAAAAACTTAGAGAGTAAGTTATAATGAATATAATTATGTGAAAAACTGTGTGCATATTATGCTTTCAAAAATGTTTTGCAGATTAATAAGATCACCACCAATGGGAAGTAGTTTATATTTATTGTTAATAAAAATAACTATATATAAATAAAGCACCACAATATGTTTCGTCTTTACAGGTAGGAGCTTAGTAAATAAGCTGAGGAGTAGTAGGAAATGCTATCGTTCTGCAGTCTTTTTGAAAACTGTTTGTTTTGTTTATAAATTAAATGGGAAATTTGTTGTTTAAAGCAGGCATTTAAGAATAACCACTTACGAATTACTTCTGTTTCTTGAAGCCATAAATCGAGGATGAAATATTTACATAGGGTACAAGTCTTTAAATCCATTTTGTAGACCGTTTTCTTGTCTTATTGTCAGGTTACGAATGAAGCATGGTAATGACTGGGCTACAATAGGTGCTGCTCTTGGTAGAAGTGCCTCATCAGTCAAGGATCGCTGCCGGCTAATGAAAGAAACATGCAGAACAGGTTTTTACAAGTTTATCTTTATTGGACTTTCATAAACCAAATTATGTTCTTACAGACATCCTGAAATGGATCCAGCTGACAGTACAAATATTTGCTACAATCTTTATGTAGGCTGTCTGGTGGACGTAGGATTTTAAATTGTGATAATTTAATATTAAGCTGATCATTAATACTTTTACTACCTTTAGTGATTCGTAGAAGTCCATGCTCATGGCCAATTCTCTAAAGATTCCAAGGCCTCCATCCTGCCTGGGTATTGTTAATTATGTTTAGATGTTTGTTGGTGGAGGTAAAAAAAAGTGTTACTTATGACTACTTTTACAGCCACTAGCAGAAGAATAGGACCTCAGTAACATGAAGCCTAATGTTTTCAACATGGCTGTCTTCTGAAGTTTATCTCAGGTAGGAATGTTTTAGCAGACCTTATGACAATTGTTTTAGAGGTGTCTGCTGTTCTTTCCTATAGAGTATGTAGGTACACCCTCTAATTTAAAAGATATCAAGGTAGTATTAGATATCACATATAGACTATTTTTATTTACATATATATTTATTCCTTTTAGCCACTACTCTAGCTTACACACAGTCTCAATTGTTGTGGTTAATTTCAAATTTGTTAGGGAAGTGGACAGATGATGAAGAGCGACGACTGACAGAAGTAGTCCATGAGCTGACCGGCACTGAGACAGGAGATATTGTAACTCAAGGAGTGTCCTGGGCTTCAGTGGCAGAAAGAGTTGGAACACGATCTGAAAAACAGTGTCGATCTAAGTGGTTGAATTATTTGAATTGGAAGCAGAGTGGAGGCACCCAGTGGACCAAAGAGGATGAAATCAATTTAATACTAAGGTTTGTTTCTTAAGATCAGTTTAACTTGTTAACCATCTGCATAGCAAGACCACGTAATGTTATCTCACATATATATTATTCTTATTAAGTGTTCTTGCATAGCAAGACCACTTAATGTTATCTCACATATATATTATTATTATTATTCTCATTAAAGCCAAATTTACCACCCTAACTCCTCCCACAGTTTTTACACTACATAGACAGTAATATACCGAAACATGCGGATTGCTATTACTTTGTGGAACGTTTCGCCGAATGGTTCACGGAATATCGTCGTTCTTGTGGCGAAATTGGTCCCATAGGAATGAATGGCAAAATGTTCAAAACTAGAGTGGGAGCTAGCAAGGTGAAAAATCAGGACATGATTTCTAAACTGCCACCAGTCCCTCATTTTCAAGCCCACCTACACAAATCTTATATCAAAACGTTCAGCTATCCCTGCTGCCACTAAAAATCCATGGCTAAGCCATAGTCCTGATAGTTTTCACTATATGACCATTTGTTTGCAACTCACGCCATCCATTGACATTCATTGAAACGCCACTCCAGCCAACTTAAATTTGAAGGGCAATTTCTAAACTGCGACTGTGCCTTCATTTTTAATACTTCTTCGCTGTAGGATGTATAGTTTCTAAAATACGACCGTTTGAAGATGGCAACCGCCAAAATACTCTGACCTGTGCCAGGCTGGAGCAGCAAGTGATGTCATAGACAGGGTTTTTTTTACACCTGCTAATGTTTTTATAAATGTATGTTTTAATGTAACTGTGAAGCACTTTGGGCAACAACATTGAAATTAAATTTGCTATATAAATAAATAAAAGTTGAAATGCATTTCTCACTCTATCAAGCTTGCCATGTGCACTTTTTTTAAATTTGATCAATCAATTGGTTAGTGTAATGTTTACTATCTTTACTCACTCCAAACACTCCACACAGTTACTCTGCCCACTCCATAAAGTTACTCTGCCCAGTCCAACCTTTCCACAGTTACTCCACCCACTCCAACCACACAACAGTTACTCAAGATACTCCACCCAGTTACTCTGCCCACTCCAGTTGTAGACTACTGGTGGAGGCAAGAACACTTCACACAATTTCCCCAGAAATTGTAGCTTTTCTAGTTCAAATATAAAAGACTTTTTCTAACAGAGAATTCACATTAGACTGGAGATATTCCCATGTAGGTCATTTAAAGGAAAACTATGGTACCAAGAATACAGATGTGTATTCCTGACACTTTAGGTTTAAAATAGCCACTTAGGTCCACTTCCCCCCTGTTAAAAATTTGATTTACTCACTTTTTTTTTCAGTGTCGTGCAGGTCTCCTCATGGCTGTCCCTGTTCTGCTCCTTCTCCTTGGCTGAGATTATCAAATTCGCACTGAGCCAATCAGCATCTCCTCATAGAGATGTATTTAATAAATGCATCTCCATGAGGAACTTTCAGTGCCTTCATGCAGAGACACTAAACGTCAGGGCTCAGCACTAAACCAGGAAGCGCCTCTAGTGGCCACTAGAGGTGCTGCCTCTGAAAAGGCTGTGTTTACATTAAAAAATGCCTACAGGGACAAGCAGTACACACCAGAACAACTACATTAAGTAGTTGTTCTGCTGACTATAGTGTCCCTTAAAAATAAGATGTTTTATCTTTTTATTACTTTACTCTACTTGCCTTTCTACATTTCTTATTTGTATTACACAAATGTGATAGGGTTGTCAGTTTGAGATCTAGCACATGTGACCATGTTCCAGAATGCTTCCATAGTGGGTTGATCACACACAAACACACCTCCTCTGGCAAACCGTTGAGGCCTGGTTTTTAGTAACTGCAGAAATTCTACAGAGATTGTAATGCTGACATAAATAGAATCATAAATCCTTAGCAGGTTGAAATGTGTGTGTGTGCGTCATCTAAATCAATAAAGTGGTGTCAAAGTAGGTTGACAAAAGGCAGAGCTCCGCTGTCAACTTGAGTCAAAGCAGTGAGTGTGTGGGTAGTCGGTGTGTGTGTGTCTGTCTCTCAGTGAATGTGTGTTTATATCTGTCAGTGAGTTTGTTTGTCAGTTAATGCGTGTGTGTTTCTGTTAGTGAGTTGTGTGTCTCTGCCGGTGAATGTATGTGTATGTCTGTCAGTGAATATGTGTTTATGTCTATCAGTGTGTGCCTGTGAGTGTGTGTATATATGTCTGTCAATGTGCGTCTGTCAGTGAGTGTGTGTGTCTGTTAATGCGTGTCTGAGTGATTGTGTGTCTGTCAGTTTGTGTCAAATCAGTGAGTGTGTGGGTATGTCGGTGTGTATGTCAGTGTGTCTGTGTGTATGTCAGTCAAAGCATGTGTTCGTTTTTAACAGGAAGAGGTGTGGCCTTGACAGGAAGGGGTAGGGCAAAGTCAAATTAGGGGGTCCCCTAGTTCCATCACGCCAAGGTCAGCACAAATCCAAAATACACCATTGGTCACCAGAAACAAGCAGCAGATCTCACCCTTGGGGTTTTTGCAGGCTTTGTATTATCAATAGTTCTTGAAATCAGTCTGAATCCTTTTTCAGAAAATCATTCTCATGTTTGTTCCTATGCCAGGATAGCAGAGCTTGGCGTGTTAGATGAAAATGACATAAACTGGGATATATTGTCAGAGGGATGGACCAGTGTCCGCTCACCACAGTGGCTCCGAAGTAAATGGTGGACTGTCAAACGGCAAATTGCTAATCACAAGGATGTGTCATTTCCTGGTAAGGTTTATGTGATTTTAAAAACACTAGCATATAAGATTATCCCAATGTTTTTAAATTGCTAACACTCTCTGATTTATAAGAGTGATAATCATTTTAGAGTGAAATAGTTGCATTACAAAACATATCTTTCTGCTTTGTCAGATATAGACACTGAAGTGTTATTTGTCTAGAATTCAAAGTGCAGTTGAAATCTTAAAGAAATAAGGCAAATTCCAACAAGTCAGTTATACCTTTTGGAATTCCTGACAATTCTCCTTTTAATGAATATCCATGTGTAAGTTTGTGCTTTAAACACACTTGCTAACACACTTTTAGTCCCTATTGAAAGGAAATGCTACTACAGTTGGACAATATAAAAATACTGCTTTCATAGAAAAAAGGTATGCTGTTTTGGTATCAAGGTGTGAAACATACGTAACTGTGGCTAGAAATTCAGATAATTGATGAGGAATCCTTCAGTATATGAATTCTACATTACTCTAAACTTGCATTAACTCCAAACTTGGAGCATTAAAACTGCATTTATTGCATTATACCCTTGTACCCACAGCAGTAACAGCACACAGTGTTGTATAATTAACTCCAAAATGTTGCATTAAAGTGTCACTGTCATTAATTATAAAATTGGAGGTATTCTTTGTCTCTCAATATTACTCTTGGCTAACAAAGAAAGGGTGCCAAAAGCAGACCCAGGACCTTTTAAGACTCAGCCTGGGTCATACCCCTAGCAGTGTGTGTGTGTCTATGTCTTGTATAAAAATTGTTGGGAATTCAAAGTTAATTTAACACTTTAGATCAAAATAGCCAAATGGGAACCATTGATTACCTCGAGATTTTTTTTTTTCAATTCAGCTTTTTTGGTCTTAAATTTGAAATTGCTGACAATTTACTTTTGTAAATAACTCTGTATATGTGCGTCTGTCGCCATGACTGCACTTGTATGTATGTTATTTTCTGTATGAGTGTCCCCCCATTCTTACACTTGTCTTTATGCTTGTCTTTGTGCATGACTGAATGGCTCTACCCAAAAAATGGGTAACGTCCATTTGGATGGTATAGCTGCAGACTAGGGGTGGCCAAAAACTAGTTTCCAGTTATTGTGAAACTATAACTCTTGTGGTAGTTTTCGCTCACGAAGTCATTAGATTAGACACTTTGTTTACTGGCATTCTCTATTAACAATGAATATATGTATTGCTTTCAGTGTTGATAAAAGGTCTGCGGCAGTTGCACGAACACCACAGCACTCTCCTGGGCACGGAGGAATTGGAGAACAAACCAGATATTCAGTCTCAGGGCAGTAATGGCAATGTGCAGCATGTGCAGATAAGAGTAGCTCACTTGGAGGACAGCCCAGGTCTGCCACAAAGCTCCATGTCAGCCTTACAGATTCCTGTACAAATTACCCATGTCTGTAAGTCAAATGTCTTGTGCGTTCAGCCTTTCATAAGAGACTAAAAAAATTAGTAATGTCTTAATAGAAAGGATTTTTAATTTAAGAGGTCAAATATATCTGGAAATGCTGAGAGTATCATGGATATATTTGCACTGTTTTTACAGCTGCAACATGTTTGGTATTATCAGAGAAAGATAAAAATGAAAGGACAACTCTCACCTCAAAACTAGTTTTTAATATCCTTTCTTTACGTTCCAAAAAGAAACAGATTGTTTATTAAATGAAGTAAATGTAAAATAAAAATCTTGTTACTCTCTCTGGCCTCCCCTGCTTCTTTAAAGAGAGTGAATCAGGGAGGATCAAATGGCAAAGAGGTCAAATAATGAGCCAATCCATTAATTTGGTTCACCAATTGGATTGTTCCATAGTTAGAACTTTGGTGCACTGCATAAACTATATTGCTAAATACATAAATGATGTGCAGATTGCTATGTATGGAAACCACCAGATGAGAGTTAATGTTTGTAGGATATATATGTATATATATATACAATTTTTATTTCCTTTTTTTTCCCTTTTAGCCTCTTCAGATTCATCTTCTCCCACAACTGACCCAGAAACAGTAACACTAAACAGCGGCACACTACAGACATTTGAAATCCTTCCAGTAAGTGGATAACTAAACATGTTTAAGCATATTTCCTTGTTTTTTAATGTACTGTACAGAAGCAAATAAAAGTTTTTAAAAACCAAATAAAAAAGTTACTTGTGCACATTTAAATAACTGAATGTTTTTAGTATCACTGGCCATTAAAGTGTAAGCTTACCTGCCACTTCTTAGATGACTCCTACACTAAAAGGCAAAATCTCTAATAAGACAGAGATGGGTATTTATCTTAACTGCTGCACACGTATTAACCCTTAATGGGGAACACATGGGTTGGGCAGCTGCACTGTAACATGGCTGTGTAATAGAAAAGCAAATACAAAGCTGCCCAGGAGTAGTGGGAGGACTTAATTTTGGATATTTGTAAATACATGTTATTGTATTTTTAAGATTTTATAAAGACAGTCTGGTAGGAAGGTATTCATTTATCAGTTGTTATTTTTGCCTGTTGTACAGTAAAAGGCTGCATAGGAAGGAGGAACAGTAATTAAGACACCACTGTCCACCATACCGTTTCTATCCATATAATACTATTTGTGAAATAGTAGTTCTTACATTGCTGTATTGGATATCATGGAAGTAAAGGCTTCTTTATGCAATGATGGTACTATGAATATTAAGCAGATTTATATGTCTTTATATTTTATTTGTCATCGCCCTAACTTAATTCTCTTTTCTTTTTCATCTTAGTCATTTTACTTGCAGCCAAGTGGCACCACAGGAACATTTATCCTTCAGACGGGTTCAAGTCAAGGTCTTCCAATAACACTAACCTCGAACCCATCAGTGACTCTCACATCCAACTCCTCTCCAGCATCACCAGAACAAATCATCGTGCATGCCTTAACTGTGAGTTGGCTCTCTTTTACCATCATCTTTGCACCTATATTGCTCATTAGTGGTAAAACAATCAAGAGTCCAATGCTCTGTACAATAAATAAAACAATTTAGTTAAATTTGAGTGTTTGCATCCCCCTAACAAAATTGTAGAATGTGAACACATGCTCAATTTTTCTTATTAATTTAGGAGATTGTAAAACACTCATTTGTCTTGGAAACATGCAAAAACTGCCTGAAAGGAACAGGATTTTGAGCTCTAATTGTATTTTTGTAAGCATTTTTTATATAGGAATTTAATGGGCTATAAAACGTCAACAATCTGGTCATACTGTGAGATACACATTCAAAATCAAATTCCAAAGACTTTACAGAGTAGTTCAAATAGGAAGGAGTTTTATTCAGGATCAGGAGAACAAAAGTATATACATTAAATGTACATGACTAGGGCTTGATGCAAAAATATTGTATATAATTTTGTTGTCCTGATCCTGAATAAAACTCCTTCCTATTTGCACTACTTTGAAACCTTTGGATTTTGATTTCTGAATACTTTGAATGGACTGTGGATCGCTTCCATGGTGCTCTAGGTGTGCTAGCATATTCTTCCCTGAGTTTATTCCATGAGTTCAACATACCTTTGGTGTTAGATACACATGTTCGTTAACACAAGTAGCCAAACATTGACCTTTAGCTTAATATATAATCCCCTGTACGAATACCTACTAAGTATTTGTGGCATTTGTCACCTTTAATGAGTTTGCCCATCTTTTTATTTTATCTCAGAATATTTTTTATGTTTTATTTATTGCACAATTTCCTATAATCCAAATGAATACCCTCTGATAGATCCTCAGGCTAGGTGTGATGTTGGTTTTAACGCTTTAGGTAACACAGTTCACAGAAACATCCTCACACCATTATAACTTCTGTCTGATTAATTTGTTATGGTGCCCAGAGCTAAACTAAAGAGACAGACAATTACTCAGAGCACATTTCTTACAGAGACTTCTCATTGAGATGCATTTGGAAGTCTGTGATTGAACAGCTACAGAAAGTCTGGGCTGGGGAAGCAGGAGAGGGCCTTGGAAAGGCCCTTAAGAACACAAGACATGTGTGACATGTCATGATTCCCTTTTATTCCAGAAGTTTGGTCCTTAAGGGGTTAAAGGGACAATCCACACCCCTAAAACACTTCAGCTTGCTGGAGTTCTCTAAGTGTGAATAGAGTGCTCTTTTTTTTTATATTACAAAAAGTGCAGATTTCAATAGAAATTAAAACTTTTATAAATTAACAGTGTTACACATCCCTTGCTATCAATTGGATAACCGGTCCTATAACTTGCTGGTACTTAAGCAAAGACTTCTCATTGAGCTGCATTGTGTGATTGGACAGCCACATTAGTCTGGACTAAATTAGAGGGGAGCTTGCAAAGACTTTAGACAAGAGCTTTTGAAATTCGTTTTAGATATACCCTTAATTAAAAAAATGCATAATTCAATGTGTGCATGTTTTTGTTTTTATTTTTTATACTTTGATTTCGGCAGTAGAGTATCCCTTAATGTCATACATGTTTATTTGGGCACATGTGTCCACTGCTCTCTTGACTTTAACTATGTTATTTCTATAACTCTATTAACAGCCTGAGCACCTACTCAACACTAGTGATAATGTCACAGTCCATTGTCATACACCTGGCATTATAATTCGTACAGTGACATCAGATGAGATCACATCACCCTTGGCTCAGGCACAACATTCTATCGATTCAGACTTGCAGCAAGATAACCTGAGCAATCCACATAATGCCCTGGAAGCGAACTCATTCTCCCAGGATATCCATCACACAGACATTGATGCAGACCAGGAAGCTTTATACTGCGCTGAGCAATCTTTAAAGTCACGGTCCAGAAGAAGCATGAAATTAATGCATCATGTTGAAGCATCTGATGAAACCTGCTCAGGAGATTTAAGCAGTGACAATGACAACCACATTGGCCTGACTTCAAATTATGTAAAAGGAGTAAGTGTTAAGACAATTAACATAGTTCTCAGGCTAATCCTAAAACTTGTCAATATGTTATAGGGAAGCCTTTTTTAGTAGATTGAGAAATTGTCTATTTTGATTTGGTTGGAAGAAGAATGGCTGTTTAAAAGGACACTACCTCTAAACATGTAAACTTGTTTAACTGCTTTACTTCAGCTTTTAACATCTACTATTTGTACGTATGTGTCCATCTTCTGCATGTTTACAGTCTAGAGTCAGAATCAACTGAGCATCAGCATGGAAGAAGAGGGGGCAGTAGAACTTAGGATGAGTGCATTGGGCAGCCATTATTAAACCACTCTTCAGATTGGAGGAAATACCAATGTTTAGTGGATAGAAGAGCCATTTGAACTGCATCTGTAACTTAAAGCACAACTTCCACTTTTGAAATTTTGGACTAGATCATATTGACTGTATTGGATTTCCGTGGAAATTATTACAGTCATAAGGTATACATGAAATAAAATAGGTATGTTTGGCAAAATATGACAATGAATGGGGCTTCCACCACCACATCCTGTCATTCACAATGGCATCTACATGTAAGCTATACATTTCCTTATACGAGAAGATCTATGGAAAATGCAGTAGCCTTACAGGATTTTCCCTAGACCCTCCTTTTGCATTCATGCATACTCTAGAGCAGGGTTTCCCAATTAATTTTTCCCTTGGAACTCTTTGACATGGTATAGCAAAACTTTGTAACCCCCCCAAAAAAATGTGCACCGTAGTGCAGCGCAGACCTTTCAATGAGCAGAGTGTAATGTTCTCTTATGCTGGCAAATTCTTTTTATATCTGGTTTAATTGTTGACAATTGTATTCGCATGTCTGCAGTTGCGTCAAGTCGATTTCGATACTTTGTTTTTGTTGCAGAGTAGAGCGAGAATCCAGTTTCACATTAGTATGTGCTTGCGAATGGCAACAGAACTTTGATTGCCCGCTTGGACAATTCTGGGTATTCTTTGCGTAAATCACCCCAAAAAGTAATAAGAGAAACTTCTTTACATTTTTGGCTTAGTTGACTGTCAGAAGTTATATCAATCAGATTCTCAAAATCTACATCAGAAAAATTGGAAAAAAATTTATGAATGGATTTCATACCCAGTCATTATTGTTTTTATTCAAGAATGGAAAATACTGATTAATAGATGTGATTAAATGGCAAAGATGATCTACAATTTCATTGCAAATTTCATCTTCATGTTCAATTTCTGATACTTCAAGAAAATCCATAAGTGTTGGCAATGAGTTCAAATTATTTTGCTCAACAGATGAAGTCCAAAACTGCAGCTTACGAAACAGTGACAATATTTTATCTCTTGCATTAAAAATATTAGTGTTTTTTCCTTGGAATGATAAACATACATCATGTAATTTTGTAAATATGTCTGCAAGAAATGCTACTCCAGATAACCACATAGTGTTAATTGATCAGATAATCCAAATTTATGATCCTGGAAATACGCAAACAACTCTTGACGCAATTCAAACATTCTAACAAGTATCTCACCTTGTGATAGTCAACGGAGTTCTGAATTTTTAAAGCAGAGCAGAGTGGTGACTACCCATATCTTTACATATTATTTTAAATAGTCGTGACTGTAATGGTCGACTTTTTATAAAATTAATCTGGACCGATTCGTCTAGAACAATTTAAAGTGAGATTAAAATATTTTTGGCTACCAGTGCATGTATGTGAAGAACAGGTGCTGTTTTTTGCTACATTTCTTATTCGTGTCACAGCGCCTGCCACTTTCCCAACCATTGCTTAGGCACCATCACTGCACACATCTACACATTTGTCCCAATTTATACTGTGTGTGTTCACGAACTTCTGGATACAGTTAAAGATGTTCTCACCAGTGGTATGAGTTTTCAAAGTTTCACACAGAAGCAAGTTTTCTTCAATCTGTCAAAATAATATCTAACAAAAACCAACAAAACTGAAAGTCCTGCAACATCTGTGGACTCATCTAATTAGAGTTAGTATCCATCACATTGATGCAGTCGAGAAATTAGTTCAATATTGATGTCATCAGCAAGATCGTGAATACGTTGCAAAATTGTGTTGTTGGAAAGTGGCACAGCTTCAATTTTTTTTACTCAACTTCTTTCTTTTGCACTTGGTTTTATTCGTGATTCTTCAATTGTGTGTGCTTCTCCTGCAAGTGCTATGTGGTAATTCACTCTGTAAGAAGCCTCTGTGGCTCTTTCATTAGCATTTTGAATTTTTTTGCTCATAAATTGTTTACTCTTCTGATACTCCTTTTAGCTTTCGCTTAAAAAAGTCAACGTCTTTTTCTTTGTACTCTGCATGATTTTGCTCAAAATGACGACATAATTTAGCAGGTGCTAATTAACTGTTTGGTAATATTTTATTGCAAAGTACGCATTGTGCTTCAGGACAATCTTCATTTCTGGCACTTGTAAATCCAAATGACAAGTAGCTATCATCATATTTTTTTTCTTTGTTTGAGAAGAAAATTGGCTAGCATTGTGTGCTATTTATTTTTTTTTTTTGACTTGTCACTTGTCTCTGCTATTTGAGGAACCGTAGATAAAACTATTTCGGGCTTGTTTTCAGGATTTTTTGTTGTATCTCCTTTCTATAAGTGCCAAACAAGTAGAGGTAGTAATAATATTTCTCTGAAGAGTTCTTTAACCAGCTTTCCAAATTCTTATTTGTTTATTGGTAAATAAAAAATATATGTATTTGAACACTTTGAAAATATACAGATCTCACAACCTGACTGAAAAGGATGCTGATTTTGATTATGTTCTTAGAAAGAACTGAACCTTTGCAGGATTTTTGAGTTACACATGGAGCTAAAAGATTTGAACACTTTGAAAAAAATACAGTTAACAGTTTTTTCCCCCTTTAAAGAGTCTTTCAATGCCCCTGGTAGAGATTTTAATGTCCCTAGCAGAGAATTTCAATAACCCTTACAGAGCCTTTTAATGTCCCTAGCAGATAATTTCAATGCCCCTGACCGAGCTTGTTGATGTCCCTAGCAGAGAATTTCAATGCCCCTGACAATCTTTGAATGCCTCTGACAGAGTCTTTGAATGCCCCTAACAGAGAATTGCAATGCCCTTGACAGAGCCTTTTAATATGCCATTCAGAGCCTTTTGATGTCCCTAGCAGATAATTTCAATGTCCCTGACAATCTTTGAATGCCTCTGACAGAGTCTTTGAATGCCCCTAACAGAGAATTGCAATGCCCTTGACAGAGCCTTTTAATATGCCTTACAGAGCCTTTTGTCCCTAGCAGAGAATTTCAATGTCCCCGACAGTCTTTCAATGCCCCTGACAGAGGCTTTCAATGTCCCTACCTAACAGAGATTTCTACTTCCCTACCTAACAGATTTCTATGTCCCTACCTAACAGAGCTTTCTATCTGACAATAAGAGAGCTTTAACTATCAGCTCCACTCTCTATCACTCCTCTACCATGAGTGATAGAAAATGGCTGATGGCAGGGCTGGCTAACGGACGAGCTAAGTCTCTTAAGTGGCTGGCTGAAGGCAGGGCGGGCTTAAGATCGCGGTTGCGCGATCTGTGCTGTTTCCGACCTTCCGGGAACATCAGGTAGCGGCGGCCATGTTGGATGTGGTAAAATGCCACAGAACCCCAATATTGTTCTCACGGAACGAAACACCAATTGGGAAACACTGCTCTAGAGTAAAAACATGGCTCAGATCTTATCAATGGAAGCTGAATAGATAGAACAAATGGAACATGGAACTTTAGGTAAGTTTATTTCCTTCTAGGCAAGCAGACATATCACCATATGATCTTTGGAGAACATGCAAATCCACACAAGACACAGTACCACTTAAGGCACTACACCATTAGGAAAGCTGGCTGCAGTAAATCTAATGTAACTTTTCATCTTTTTGTTTATTTTTTTAAAATTTATTTATTTATTAACAATATTTTTATTTTTGCAGTGCATGGTGTAACAAACAGCCTTGCGCTGCCACAACAGCAGATGCAAGCGTAGGACGGTGTACAGAGTAAACAGTATTGTGGCATTCAATAACTGCACATTTTTAATAATTAATGACGTTAGGTTTAGGACATTGATTCTAACTAGGCGGATGCATACGCTAACAGACAAATGGTATATAGGTCGCGCTATAGGGACATGAAAATAATAGGTAAAATAAATATATATATGTAAAGAGAATAAATAAAATAATAGTCCCAGTACTAGAATGTCTTTTAAATACACCTGTAAAAGTGCTTGAATATGGAGTGAGTCCAATGAGTAGCTGGATCTTCTGGAGCTGAAGGTGTCTCAGTCCAATTGTAGATATATGGATATGTAAAAGAGACAAAAATACTCCAATAGTGCAGATTGCAAATCGACGAGTTAAGAGATAAAAATCAAATGGCAGATAATCCACTCACCTATTCATGAGCATGGACTAGCTCAAGTTTTCATAGCATTCAGTGGCGTCAATCCCCCACTGGTAAGATATGGGTGGTGAGATTATGAGGAGCTCCTTGGTAGGCGATAAAATAAACACATAGTGCCTGACCTCCGTGTGTGTTAAGTTACATGACTAGCTAAAAGCATGGCAGGGTGCATACTGTCTAAACCGGAACTAGTTATGCCCGCCAGACAGGTTAATTATTCACTGTGATCTGGGGTCAACTTGTGTGTCATGCTGCCCATTAAGCTCCACAGTCTTGTTTGTGAAGTATTCCAATGTTAGTAAGTGGTCGTGTTGCCGCGGGTTAATGGGGTCTCAGGTAGAATCATCGTCATCTGATGCCTTTTTTAGGGGCCCTTTAGTGGGTCTCTGCAGTCCCCTTCTGTGCAGATGTAGATGAAGGTGTCCCTCCAGCTCCAGGCTGGTGTGCTGGCCTGCATCTCTTGGCCACAAACTCGGTCACCTCTGGGGCCCGAGTTTTCTCCATGTGTGGGAGTGACGGAGGGTCTTGTAGTCTTCTGTCGCTTGCGTTGTTTATGCCTCTGTACGTGTGGGCGATGCGTCTGGGTTATCAGCCCAGTGGCCTGCACCCCGGGTGGGCCAGGTAGAGTGTGGGTGAATGGATGCGGTTGCTTTGCGCCCAAGGGTCTGCCCCTCACTCCCTGCTGTCTGCGCTTCTGCTCACCTGCCTTCTGTGGTTCAGGCATGTCGGTTTGGGCTGCTGACTGCCGGTCCCTGAGCTTGTCCCAGAAGCGGTTGAAAATCGCCTCTAGTCGCTGCGGAAGGTCAGACTGTTGCTGTTGTAGTGTCAGCAGCATGCTCTGCTGGTGCGATATGCTGTCCGCCGCCATCTTGGATGCGCCTTGTGAAGGGCTGCCCCTCTGTCTTTCAGGCTCATGCTTGTGGTAAGGCCTTGACAGGCCGCCCTAGACGTCCAGTGAGGACCGGGATAATCCCAGCCGGTCCGTGGGGAGGGGGTAAGGAGGTGAGTGTATCGAGGTGTCTGTGCGTGGCTTTGCCATCGGGGAGAGCAGCCGCCTCACCCTGGCTCGGTTGCGAGTAGGCCGAATTTGCTTTTGCGGGTTCCCGGGAAGTGTGCGTCCCGTTTGTGGTGTCATTAGATGCCGCCGGATTCTCTCGGCATGTCGCGTGCTCTCCTGCCGGTGACTGCTCCGGTTTTCGGGGTATTTACCCCTGATTTTGTCGATTTTGGTCAGGAGCTGTTTCTCGGTGCGTCTTTCCAGCTCGGCAGTTAGACCACGCCCCGTAACTTTTCATCTTGTTTTATCTAATAGCTTGTCGTGTTTTATATAATTATATAAATAAATAAAAGAGTGATGTGTGGTGTATCTATTTTAATTGAAAAAGTTCGATATATTTACAAACTGTGGCGAAAGTAACCTCGCCACTTGTACTTGGAGAGGCTTGCTTGCCAGCCTCTTGCCCTGTGACTATGGCCCCTGGGATATATTGCCCTTTAAAAACACTATTTGGGCATATTGGATTTCAAAGGCACTGTTTCTACCGCTTGGACTTTTAACTGGATATGTTGTTCACCCAGATCGGGGCTGTGAAGAAAACCCCTGTTTTATGGACTTAGTTTGACTGTTTTATTCCCCTCCTAGAACACCAGTTAAACCCTTAATACCTTGTTACATTCAAACACGGTCTGACCCAATAACTGTCATTATTTTGTTTTTTGTTTTTCCTCAAAGAAGGAGTTGTTATACTGCATGAATACTGTTGCTTTGTGTGCCATTAAACAGATCTCTACCCAGCATTAAGCCTCGGCTCATATGTGGAGGGTTATGCTATGCCTGTGTCTACACTCTGCCTGGAAGGATTATTCACTAACTACTGGGAGAAAGGGAACCAAGACGGTCAGAGAGGGTTGGACCGTCACACAGACAAACTGCTTTTATTTCAAGGAAGAACAGAGAGAGGCACTCGGTACACTACAAACTCAACAGCTCATATAGGGAATGAGCTAAAGAATCAGTGGGAGGAATCGTCCCGTTTGTTGTAAATTATATTCTAGCATTAAGATGCACTGTGTGGGCTGTCGTGTCAATTTTGCTGTGCTTTGCTGATGCAGAAGTTCACTTATGACTAGGCTAACCACCCCCAGTTCTTGCTTTGTATCCTGTCTGCCAAACGTTGGATGGCTAGTGTAGAAACTCACTTTTGCATTAGCTAAGATGCAGCAGAGAGATTTTTAAACAAATTGGGGGTTAGGGTTGTTGGGAGGGGTGGCATCCAAGACACTATAACCATGTCCTTTACAATGGGTGTTAAAGTTGTAAGCTTTAGGGGGACCCTTTAAATATGAACTCACTATTCATACAGTTTGATAATTTAATAGTTGTATGTATTATTGAATCTAACTGTGACATGCTAGAAAATTAGGCTATTCTCTAACTTTTGTTGTTTGTTTTCTATTTGTGTGCTATTTTAAAGCAGAACTGACACTTATCTAGAAATTAGAACATGCGATGAAACCGTGAAATCATCCTTTAACTCATGTTACCCTTTTGTCATGTAATGCTCCATTCTGTTTTACAATGTATATTACAGGTTTAATAAATGCTAGTACAATACAGTCCAATTCAGTTCAGGCACTACAAGAGCATTCCATGCAAATGAGTAGGAGAACAGCAACAGTATTGGTTACTCCTCTTCCATTCATATTCCATGTATGTATATGATTTATTCTTTTTCAAGTGCCAGTTTGGGCACTATAGCAATTTAACAGAAATTAAGTTGTTATGGTGCCAGACGGTCTTGAACGGTTCAACCCCAAAGTCTGCCACCAACCTCCTGGCACCAAGGCAACTTAATTTCGATTAAGTTGTTATGGTGCCTGGAGTGTTCCTTTAAGTGTTTGGTTTTTTTTGAGTAGGTCAACAATTCTTGCATCCAGCAGACTTTGTGGTCAGTAGCATTTTAAAGGCACAGTAGGAAATCTATCATTTATAGTGTTTTCTTCTCATATTGTGCAAAGAAGACAAGAAATTACTACTATCATGATTACTATAAGAAAAAGTAGTATCTCTTATTCCACATTTTTTAAAGTTTTAAAAAAATCAGTTTCTTCATTTGTATAATTATTGTGCAACTGTTTTTACTGCTCTTCTTAAATGTTGTGTAGGGTCTGAGGCCTGTTATGTTAGAAGAACAAGTGGGTCAGCAAATCTCTGAAAATGGAACACTGCTTATAGTCCCATCGTCCCATAGTTACATTCAGACTGATGACATTGATGGCGAGTCAGTGCTTCCCCTTACAACACTTGCAGGTATTGTAAACATTTACTTCTCTGTCTTCTGTCTCATGTTCCTAGAGCATTCTTTTGTTTTAATTTTGTTTTTTTAGTTACAGGCTGAAAAAAAAATTAGTCCATCAAGTTCAGCCTTTCTCACATCTGTTTTTTTCTGTTGATCCAAAAGAAGGCAAAAAACCCAGTTCGAAGCACTTTCAATTTTACAACAAGCTAGGAAAAAAATACTTTTGACCCCTAGAATGGCAGTCAGATTTATCCTTGGATCAAGAAGCTAATACCACACAATTTAAAAATTATATTCCTGACTATTATATTTTTGCAAGTATGCATCCAGTTGCTGTTTAGACATCTGTACAGAATCTGCTAAAACCACTTCTTTAAGCAGAGGATTCCACATACTTATTGTTCTTACTGTAAAAAAAACAAAAAAAATCCTTTCCTTTGTCTTAGACAAAATCTCCTTTCTTCCAGTCTAAACATGTGACTTCTTGTCTTATGTATAGTAATGTGTGTGAATAAATTTCCAGACAAAGATTGGTATTGGCCCTGGATATATTTGCATAATGCTATCATATCCACTTTGACACAATTTTTCTAAACTAAAGAGGATTGAATTTAACATTCCTTCATAACTAAAATGTTCCATTCCTTTAATCATTTTGTAGCCCACCGCTGCACTTTTCCTAGTGCCATAATATTCTTCTTTAGAACAGGTGCCCACAATTAAACAGCATATTCAAGGTGTGGTCTTACCAGTAATTTATAAAGAGGCAAAATTACATGTTCATCCAGAGAATAAATTTCTCTATTTATACATGACAAAACCTTACTGGCCTTGGTCACTGCTGATCGACATTGCACATTGTTGCCTAGTTTGTTGTCTATAACTAATCCCAAATCCTTCTTGTGTGTTGTTATCCCTAATTCACTACCATTTCAGGTATTGGTTGCTTGTGCATTCTTTATCCCAAATTGCATAACTTTGCATTTTTCTACATTAAACTTCATTTGCTATTTGAGTGCCCAGTCCTCCAACCTGTCCGTCTGCTGCAAAGTAATATCTTTTCTCACTGTTATGTGCAGGATAATGCAGTGCACATTATCTTGCTGTGACCACGTGCTTAGAAGTGGTAGTAAAGGGAAAAGCAGAGAACTGTGGGGGTCAGGGTGGGCCTAGGCATGCAAAGCTTTGTGATGCAATACTGAAATGGTATTGACGTTGCTGCTTAATAACCCCTAGTCCTGATGTGATAGAGGGCTTTTACATCCACAATTCAGGGGTTTAATCCTTAAAGTCCACCCATAGTAACACTACTATTGCAAAGAAGATGAGCACTGTGGTTCCGTCACTGACCTAGAGCCCAACAGTTATCTCCATTACATATTAGTGGGAAATTATATTATTTTGGTGCATCTTGGCAGTAGCCCTCTGCTATAAAAATCCCAGTATTATCATCAAAATGTGTAAGTTAGCATTTATATTTGTGGTAAATGAAAGCAATTGTGGATACCATCTGCAGAATGTGTTAATTACCATTCCCTATACACTGAGTGAACTAACAGGATGGGTAAAAGCAGTGAAATGCTGCTCTTCTCTCCTTTTGTGTGCGGATGAGGGATGTTTATATTAGGACACCACTCCTTTCCACGATTGTTGCCATAAATTGAGTGTTTGAGAAGAACACCAATCCTGTGATCCATATGTGCCAGGCATCCACCTTGGTATTTCATGACCATGCTTCCTATAAATAGTGTTTTTGTTAATATAACTGAAAAATAAAAGTTAGAAAATGTAAAATAAAATATATTTTTTCACGTTCATGTTCTGCTTTAGGAAACAATGTATGTAGATGGAAAGCATGCTGTATCATTATTGATACATGAAAATGGGATGTTGCTCATTTTGTATATAGACATTAGTCATATAGTAGAGCTCAAGGTAGCAATATTTTTCCTGTAGAGTGTAAGATTTGATAAAAGTTCACAATCTTTCAATGTATTAGTTTGCACCATATTGTAATTCAATTTAATATCTGAAAATTATGACTCTTGCAAACAGAAGTACCTACTGTAAAATGTGGAATAAATAACATATTATATAAATATATTTTTTTAACTGTTATTTATTTATTTTCCCCTCACAAATCAAGGTCCTTTCCAAATATGAGCAATATTTATATTGCCAATTTCATTAACACTAACTTTTTATTTGTTTCAATCTAAGATCCGATTCTGCAACATCATGGTGAGAGACCAAACCTGAACGACTCATCTCTAGATGGACCAGACTCTGATGACTCAAAAGATGTTGAAGATCTTTAACAGTGCATTCCTCCATTCCTACTCACTGGTCCTTTACTGGGCCTTGCTGCATCCATTCCACCCACCTCCAAGTGCTTTCTTGGGAATGGCAACCCCAGGTGGTTTCAAATGAGTTGACTATTTTTCTAAATGCCCTCATATCACCAGCTTATTGTATTACAACTGGACACATATTGCTTTGGCCAGCACTCTCCCTAGATTAAATATCTTAGGAAAGCCAGTTTCCTTTAGCTGCATACAGATTGGAAATTAGAGGAAGTTTACAAAACCACAAGATTTCCTTGCTTTGTCTGCATTTTAATTCACTTTGAAGTAAAGTACTAAGTGCAATAGACATTTTGGAAAGGTTTATATTCTTGACCATAAGAAGGTGTGGTCTGTATAAAGCCCGGTGTTAGTACTTTGGGTCAGCTTTAACAACAGATGTCACTGATTAACATTTGCTTACATAGCCTTTTCTGATCAAACAGCAGGGCCTTCCTGTCTGGTTATGGATCTCTCTAGTGAGTATCGTGTAAGCAGCAAGCTCGTGAGAGATTCAATTTTGTTCCAAGTTATGTTACAGGCAGTCAATAGAATTCGCTCTGAATAGGAAATATAGATCAAGTTCAGAGAAAATTGTTATAGTGGGTGTCTGGCAGGGCACCTATATAAATGCATATATCTACAGGACTTTATGTGAACTATGCAAAGAAACTACAGGAACCGTATTTGTGAATCCCAATCCTTTCAGTTGTATGAAATGGTTATGGTGCTTAGCGTTACCCTTTAACCACATTAGAAAATGTAATGTTACAGGGCCTAACTGAGGTCACACTGCAAACACATGCAGTCTGCATGATGTGAGATACTAAAAAGTAAACAATAAGATGATATTCACACAAATAATATATTTATGTAATTTAATTCCCCATTGGTGTAAGATACAGTTATGGTAATGGCAAAATGACAAACTATTTAAGCAGCAGATCTTTATCATGGTCATAATTACAGGTAGTGATATTGCATTATAGGTTGTGATCAGTATAAAATATAATTAACTTAAAGTTCAACACTAAAATTAGCAGCATATGCAGAGACCTCCCCCACCCCCACCCCCACGAATTTACTTTTATTTGTAAAATGTATTTATTGACGGAGCCTAAAAGTGACTGTTCCACCAGACACTTAGAAATATCTAGGTCAACATTCTCAGTAGATTTTATTCTAAACAAGTTTAACTATAACAACCATTAAACTTTTTTTTTTTAACTTAAAGTGGAGTTGTTTTATGACCTCTCATACAGGTGCAGAAAACTGTGACCTTGTGATACTGGCAGCCAGATCAGATTGAGATTTCCTGTCAGATTAGTCCATAGCTTGCCACCATTCAAATTGTGTTCAGACTTGCAAAGGTCATGGACTAGACCCATTTGGAGAATTTTCTTAAATGTGGTAATTTGATTCACTTTGTTTTCTATTGAAAACCATGAAAGGTCCAGATTTCTTATAAAAGATGGGCTTTGCTCATCTGATAAAAGTATATTAATTTTTACTTTTTCTAAAGACAAAATTGTCTTTGCAATTTTTATTTTTTTCCACTCTTTTACAAGTTAAACAGAAGATTTCTATTGCACTTTCAGCCAGCTGTATTTTCCTAATTGTCTCACAAGACAATCCTTAAACACATGGACCTTAACGTTTTGTTTGTAGAATAATCTTGTTTTGTCCCATTTTCCCTTGTGAAATTTTTTTAAATTCATTTTGGAGGTTTAGCTATACGTAAAATGGGTTGACTACTTTTTCTTATAGAGAGTTTGTGACCCATTTTAGTTGCTAAGTTAATTTACTTACAATCCATCAAAGGAATCCCAGAAGAATGGAAAACGGTAGACAAACATAGGATGAAGGTTCCCAAGTACTGATATCTAGTACCAAGCAAAAACTTATAAAAAGGCAAAGAGGGAGTAATATCCGGCTGCTTCCTTACCTTTAGGGGTTAAACCATTCACGAATGGTTTAACCCCAAATCTGGTCTGTGGCGCAGGTTCTTTGTCCTCATCCGCGGTCAGAAATTCTTCTCAAATAAGTCTTGGACTGCTGCCATTCATGAATGATTTAACCCCTAAATGTAAGTTAGTGCCAGAAACCTTCTGGTACCATAAAAAACTTAATTGCCCAGAGTATATACATTTTAAAAGAAAATGGAAAGTCACCTATAACTGGTTAACTTTTTATGTGGTGTTCAATGTTTTATTCAAGGGTGTAATTTCCAGAGAAGTGACAGTTGCACTTTATGCTGTCAAAACAATCTAATAATTTTGGAATCTAAAATAAAACATTTCCTTAGCATAGCAGGGTGTTAAACAGCTGTATATACTGAATATGCATGAAATGTCTGCTTGTATAAGGTCATGGGGAGTAGACTGTAATGTCAGCAAAGAATGTAAGTGGGGTTCTTCAGTGGTTTAAACTGTGGTAGAGGGCCACTTTTTACAGTCCCAAAATTGCAGTGTTGATGCATTAAAATATGGTACATAAAATATATAAATATATCAGACCACCAATAGTACCAAAGAGTCCACTTTGTATGATCATTTTACTTTGGGATGGGTGGTAATCTGCCAAAGGTGCTAGTCTGATTTCATGTAGTTGAAGTATTGTTGGAATATATTTATTTTCTTGTATGGTTTTCCCCCATAAGATAGGTGCTGGCATTTTGTAGACCTTTTCAAAGATAACTGACAAAATGGCATGTAAATATTTTCTTTTATTTATTTAAACCTTCATTCAAAATGTCTTTCATAACCTAATATTACAGTTTTGGTAATGTGAAATAGTACTTACTGGCATCTGTTGCATAGTAAAAACAAACTGTTATATTTAAACTAAATAAACACACTTGACATAATGCCTTTGAAGGTTGTTCTTCCGGAATTGATCAGAATTTCAGAAACAAAAGTGCTTTCACCAGAATGTCTTAAGTGCAACAATGGTGTTTTTTTTTTTAGTTTTTTGTTTTTTTAAATAAAAGAAAAAAGAGGAAAAAAAAAGTGGGGGTTTAGTCTCTTATGGCAGTAAGTCATCGTCACTTCAGAACAAAAAAGGGATAACTGCAACTCCATAGTTTGATCCACGAGGTGTCCTTCTGTTCATCACAACGCTCTGGAACAGGCTTTCTGCTATTGTCCATGTTTCATTTCCCCACATCATGAAAGTATAAGTTGGCACATATACATAACATGACAATAGAAAATAAAATATAATAGATCAATTTTCTAAATTTAGGTTCCAGGTCTCCTTGTCGGTACCAAAAAATCTGCAGCATGAAGAAAATTATAAAAATTATTCATGTGCTAAAAACATCCTACAGTGTTATTACTGCATATTCAATTTGCTATTAGCAACAGCAGCAATTTTTGACCTAAATATTTTTATAGTTCAGTTTAATTTAAAATTTACTTGTCTCATCTAAATCAATGTATCAATATTTTGAAAGTAAAAGTCAGTTCCAGTTTTGCACAAATGTGTGTAAAACAAAAAAAGTATTTTGTTTTAAATTGATAATGTATGAGTATGGTATTCACCTTCTTCCCAAATCAGGTTTGGATGAACCCAGAATACTGTACATACAAGTGGATTACATGTTCTATTTAAAACAATGACAGGATATATCCAGTTATTGTGCCTCACTTATCATAATCAAAAAACTAATACTAAATGGGCCAGGAGAGAACTTGGGGGAAAAGTGTGTACCTCCTCCACTACAAAAACTAGATAAGTTGTGAAAATTGGATGGTGGTGTGCCTCACCACAACACTGAAGTAAATGAAACAGTCTGCATATTGTTGCGAGTAGCACACTTAAAGGGACACTATAGTTACCCAGACCACTTCAGCTCAATGAAGTGGTCTGGGTGCCAAGTCCCACAGGTTTTAACCCTTCAGATGTAAACATGGCAGTTTCAGAGAAACTGCTATGTTTACATTGCAGGGTTAATCCAGCCTCTAGTGGCTGTCTTCCTGACAGCCGCTAGAGGCGCTTCTGCGAAGCTGGATGCGAAAATCGCATTCAGCGTGCAGAATGTCCATAGGAAAGCATTGAAAAATGCTTTCCTATGGACTGTTTGAATGTGCACATGCGCATTCCGCTCCACTCAGGAGCTGGTGGGAGAGGAGAGGTCACCAGCACTGAATTAAGGTAAGTAACTGAAGGGGTTTTAACCCCTTCAGCACCAAGGGAAGGTCCTAAGGATGATATAGTGTCAGGAAAACAAGTTTGTTTTCCTGGCACTATAGTGATCCTTTAAGGCCAAAACAATAGTTTAGGAATATTCTCCTACACCACTATAGCTGCATCTTGGATATTTTAGTCTAACTAATCCCCATATAATCCTTGTAACCCATATTACCATTATAAAGAATAAGTAATCATTAAAAAAAAAATACATTGGTGAACTGTTACATTAGGTTTAATAAAAATTTAGGTTACAGTTGTGAAAGATAGCTTTTTTTGTTTTACTCTACAAGCCCACTTTTTCAGTTGTTTCCACCCACAGTGCAGTGCTTTTCCATTTTACTGAAAAGGGTGTCAGGACAATAATATTATAAAGCCACAACTGAACTTAAACTTCAAGAAACCAGTGTGTTGCCAATACAGCATTACTCATTGCTGCAATAAAATTGATCATTATTGGTGGAGGTACTTCTTTGTTTAGTAAGAGCTGATTGTAAAAGCTGCAGCACCCGCATATTTTTATTTCCTTTTTTTTAAATTATAAATAGAATAAAACGTCAACCCAAAGTGCCCCTTTTAATTTAAGAGATCAATAAATACAATCTGCACAGTGACTGTAGGTCTTAGTTGCCTTGACATTTAAGAAAACAGTTGGAACATCTAACCATGCATTGAGGGGGAAAAATTATTTGATCCCCGCTGATTATGAAGCCCAGAGAAGGGATTGTAGGCCTGCGGCCTATTGGGCCGAGAGCAAAGTGGACGGCTGCCTCTCTACTCTCGCGCCTGATCGCAACACATTGGCTCCTGAGATTCCATCCCGCTGGTCCCCCCTCCCTTTTTGGACCGGTGGGGGTTATCCCGGTCCCCACTGGAAGGCATAGCAGCTGGCATCGATGTGGCATGCAGCCCGAGCTCCAGTGCTGAGATTCCAAGATGGCCACCGCAGCAGCCCTGTGGGATCTGATCCCTCACCCATCCGGTGGAGGAGCTCCCTTATACACTCATGGCATCTCCTGGGCTCTGTTCAGGCAAATGCAGACGCTACATGGCATCACTGTACCTCGGCTTGGAAGTGGAGGCTGCCGGCAATATTTCTGCGCATACTAGACATCTGCAAATGGTTCCTGCCCTCCCTTACTTGAGGCTTGAGTCTAGTGGAGGGGAGATCTGCTCATTGCAACCAAACACCCTCGAGAGTGGTCTGCCAGCACTGGGGGCACCTTTAATGGGGCTTAGGGCTGGTGGAGCGGATTCTGAGGAACCTGTCAGTGTGCTGGGACTTTCACACCAATTTTCTTATCTGACACAGCGAAGGTCTGAGTTGGTGGGGGGGTCTCTCACGGGGGGCTGCCATACTTCTCTTTTCTACATCGTCTTAATCAATTTGTGATATAGGAGCAGTTAAAAGTGCATGTCCACCAACATTAATATTGTTTTACAAAAGTATGTTCCTCATCCTGAGCTGTTAGCCTCTGTATTATCAGTCTGTCAGTATAGGGCATAAATTTTAGCGAGGTTTAAGTTTTATTCTACAAAGGTATCCTTTCTGCAGCTGAACCTTATCACCCAGTGGTAATCATATCTTACAATTAACTACTGTTCTAACCTATATCTTATCACATTCTTTCTGTTAACTCTATAGAATTGTGTTCTTGATGTTTTTTCGCGTTAACTATAAAATGTGCAGTGTTTTTGACATTTCCTGTCAAACCTACATCTTTATGTATGTTGTCATCTATACTACTATGAAATGTCTAACCAAGCTTGTTTGATATATAACGCACAATAAAAATAAAGAATGATTTAAAAGAGAGACAGAATAACAAACAAAAAAACAAAACAGAAAAACACATGGATAAATTGATTTGCATGTCAATGAGTGAAATAAGTATTGGATCCCCTATCAATCAGTAAGATTTCTGGCTCCCAGGTATCTTTTATACATATAGCGAGCTGAGATTAGGAGCACTCTCTTAAAGGGAGTGCTCCTAATCTCAGCTAGTTATCTGTAAAAAGGACACCTGTCCACAGAAGCAAATCAGATTCCAAGCTCTCCACCAAGACCAAAGAGCTGTCCAAGGATGTCAGGGACAAGATTGTAGAGCTACACAAGGCTGGAATGGGATACAAGTCTATTGCCAAGCAGCTTGGTGAGAAGGTGACAACAGCTGGTGCGATTATTCGCAAATGGAAGCAACACAAAATAACTGTCACTCTCCCTCAGTCTGGTGCTCCATGCAAGATCTCACCTCGTGGAGTTTCAATGATCATGAGAACGATGAGGAATCAACCCAGAACTACACAGGAGGATCTTGTTAATGATATTAAGGCAGCTGGGACCATAGTCACCAAGAAAACAACTGGTAACACACTACGCCGTGAAGGACTGAAATCCTGCAGCGTCCGCAAGGTCCCCCTGCTCAAGAAATGTACAGGCCCGTCTGCCAATGAACATCTGAATGATTCAGAGGAGAACTGGGTGAAAGTGTTGTGGTCAGATGAGATAAAAAAATTTAGCTATTTGGCATCAACTCAACTTGCCGTATTTGGAGGAGGAGGAAAGCTGCCTATAACCCCAAGAGCACCATCCCCACTGTCAAACACGGAGGTGGAAACATTATGCTTTGGGGGTGTTTTTCTGCTAAGGGGATAGGACAACTGCACCGCATCAGAGGGATGTTGGACCGTCAAATCTTTAGTGAGAACCTCCTTCCCTCAGCCAGGGCATTGAACATGGGTAGGTATTCAAGCATGACAATGACCCCAAACACACAGCCAAGGCAACAAAGGAGTGGCTCAAGAAGAAGCACATTAAGGTCCTGGAGTGGCCTAGCCAGTCTCCAGCCCTTAATCCTATAGAAAATCTGTGGAGGGAGCTGAAGGTTCGAGTTGCCCAACGTCAGCCTCGAAACCTTATTGACTTGGAGAGGATTTGCAAAGAGGAGTGGGCCAAAATCACTCCTGAGATGTGTGCAAGCCTGGTGGCCAACTACAAGAAATGTCTGACCTCTGTGATTGCCAACAAGGGTCTTGCCATCAAGTCGGAGGGGTCAAATACTTGTTTTACTCATTGACATGCAAATCAATTTATAACTTCGACATGAGTTTTTCTTGATTTTTTTTGTTTTGTTATTCTGTCTCTCACTGTTAAAATACACCTACCATTAAAATTATAGACTGATCATTTCTTTGTCAGTGGGATAACGTTCAAAATCAGCAGGGGGATTAAATTATTTTTTTTCCCCTCACTGTATATTGGAACACTAGTAGTATGGTACATTCATACACACATATGCACAGAATTTAGTGATCCATCAAAATATTTATAGCTTTTCAGTTAGGGTACCCCACTGTATGCACACGAGGGGCGGCACTTCACGTTAATAATACTTACCAGTACGAGACATGTAATAGAGCACAAAATTATGCAGAATGCAAAGAATACATTCAATGGTTTTGGAGGTGGTTGAGGAAAGACAAAAGCACTGATAAGTGTTACCTGTGTGGATAGAAAAAACAAATTCAACCTCACATAATTACAGACAATTAAAACAAATGCAAGTTCTATTGGTAACAGATTGCCTCCTTTACTGTATTGGGTAAATCGGCTAAAAATAATAATTACAAATTGGGGTACTACTAAACACCCCTCATTCACCATAGTCAGCACACTGATATTACATATACATTCCCAACAGCGTCTGAGAAAATGAAAGTTAAAGTTGTGATTTACAGAAAATGACGTGTCATTATTTAGGTCAGTGGTTTTACAGACGTTATATCTCCAATATCCAGGAGAGTCTTAAAGGGATAATATACATTGAAAGACCTGGATGCAGTGTCCCTGAATCCCTTAGCACTCAGGTGACTGTGATGGCCACTGTAGAATTTTCCAGTCTTCTTCTGTAACCAAGCTTTGGTGGAATTTGTTTTCTTGTTGAAAGGTCAAATGAAGCCAAAGTTTAAGCCTTCTCACAGACGAGTTGACGTTTTTTCCTAGGGTTTCCTGGTACTTCGATGATTATTATTTATAAAGCGCCAACAAGTTTCACAGCACTGTACAATGGGGGGCTAACAGACACGTAGTTGTAACCAGTCGAGTTGGACACAAAGGAACCGAGGAATTGGGGGCCCTGCAGAGGGAGTGGGGTATAGTGACACAAAGGGTAAGAGTAGGGTAGAAAAGTAGGTTGCAAGGTTAGTATTCACGGAGGACTTTGTGTTTTGATGACAGTTGCAGGAAAGGAATCAGGGTGCTGGGAAGGAAAGCTGTTCACAGTTTAATTGATATGCTTTTCTGAAGAAGTAAGTTTTCAAAGATTTTTTTGAAGGAGCGGAGATTGGGTAAAAGTCTAAAAGAGAGGGGAAGGGCGCGCCATAGGAATAGTGCAGCCCTAGAGGAGTCTTTAATGCGAACACCAGAGGTTAGACGTAAGTCTTTGGCAGACCGTAGGGGCCTAGATGGGACATATTTGTGTATTAGTGAGGATAAGTAGGTCGGAGCAACATTATGTAGAGATTTGTAATCAAGTACCAGGATTTTAAATTGAGACTTATGTTATGGGAAACCAATATAGGGGGGAGGCATGGGCTGATAGGAAGATGTGCCTCGCTGCCGCATTTATTGTAGACTGTAGCGGGGCAAATTGGGTATACGCAAGACCACTGAGAAGCGCATTACAGTAGCAAAAGCGAGAGAGGACAGAGGCATGGACATGCACCTTAGCTGTATCAGGCATTACATAGGGCTTCTGAGATGGAAGTGGCAGGATTTGGTGATTAATTGGACAGGAGGGGTGAAGGAGAGGCTGTAGTCAAAGAACACCTAAGCAGTGAGCCTGCGAGGTAGAGCTGATGGTAGCCATTGACTTGGAGGGAAAAAAGGGAGTAGCAACACTTGAGGGAGGAAAGACCAGAAGTTCTGTTTTGGACAGGTTAAGTAGTATATCTTGCCTTCCACATGCTGCAGGTTTCCAGTGCCAGAGGATGCAAAGCAGCCACAGAGCATCATCGAGCCACCACCATGCTTCACTACAGGCAGAGAGTTCTTTTCAGCGTATGCTTCATTCGTCCTCAGACATACCGCTGATCTATTAGGCTGAAAAGTTTCAGTTTTGTTTCATAGCTCCACAAAACAGAATCTCAAAACTTCTGTGGCTTCTTTATATGATTTTGAGCATATTGAAGCCAATTTTTCATTTGGGTCAGTAGTGGTGTAAGTCTTGCTAAAGCTTTTTCATAGTCACTGTCACGAACGCACACTACTCCAAGAGTGCGCATGACGTAGTTGTGGTGGTGAAAGGGTTAACGTTCACTATTTGTCTGCACTAGACCGGAAATAATGACAAAATCCCCCTTTAACACCACCCACACTTAAACATAATAATATAACTATTACTATTTTAACGCTGCCACCACCAAGACAATTTATAAATGGGGTGCCTTGGTCCCCCAGGTAAATCAATAATAAAACCCACCAAATATTACTTAGCACAATATTTAAGGAATTATAAAAATACTAACTAGTCTCTTCAGGTAACGTGATTCTTAACCAGACAAAGGCAGAACTTAATAAATGAATGTTTATTATGAGCAAAAAAAATGGTCACAGTGCATATAAAAATATATCATAAACAAATTATTTACACCAACAACAGGTAAAAATAAAAAGGATAAAAAAACAGAAGTCCTAATTACTCACTAGGTTTTCAAAGTACAACTTCTGTCCAGGGGGTCTCTGGCAAGGAAAGATGGTGACTCACTCAAAATTAGATCTTGGCCCCAAACAAGTACACAAACACCCTTCAGAATCACAGGAGATATACCCTATGAATTGCCACGCCTCATCCGGGGGGGGAGCAATAGGGATACTAAGTGACCACCTCCTTTGTTCCAGAAACCAGCAAGCCACATACAGACTTTTGGTTTTATCTCCTCTACTGTACTTGCCACAGAAATAATAATTGCCTCTATGAATTTGTTATTGTTTTCCCATTCCAAAGACATGTTGCACAACCCGCCCACGATCCAATAGGACGGACATCACAAGTCCTGCCACACGGTTTAAGTTGTGCAACTCATGTTTGGGCTTAATTAAAAGATTGGGCTTGTCCCATTCCAAATATAATAAAAATGAGGCTTAATTATTAACCTGTGGGTAAGTATGAACGTTTCACTTGGATAAGATACTGGAACACAAGGATCTTCATGAAACGAATCCCATTACCATTTCAAAGGATTGAACTATCCTTTACAAGGTACATGCCAAATGGATGAAGAGACATTCAGACTTTTCCCAAGTGTAGAACCTCACACCTTGCAGACTTCACATCCATATAGTAAAATCCTTTTCACATTGCTATGCCATTCACACTACCCCTTCTGTCATCTGACCTCTGTGGTGGTCCCAGCTTCAAAAGATGTAACCCCTGTTGACCTCAGCCATAGCATGTCTGTAATTTGTGCCATTTACTACACAAATTACATTAAATGATGATATTCCATAGTGTAATAATAAATTATACACCCTTGCCGTGACAGTCACTTTTTTTTTAATTTTTTTTTTATTATAATTCTTTATTTTTGTAGTGCTTTGCAGGTTTCACATATAATCATAGACATTGCAAATAGTATCAACAGAACACATCATCCAGCAAAGAGCTTCACATGTCTGTTTCACAGCACTATTTAAAGTTTTACGGTTTCATCAAGAGTTAGTCTAATTTGTCAGTTATAAGTTATGACATATGAGATACTAATACAGATAAACATACTGACATTTCTATTGAGTTTTTAGGTCATAAGCTTAGCCAACATAGGTATGAAGGTAGGATACCACCAGTCATGTTGTCACATATTAAGCAGTCAGCAGAAGGCATGAAAATAAACAAACTCTTCGTGAACATTAACTGAGGGTATGCATGCTAATCAGTAAATGCAGCCCAAGTGGCAACTGTTGGGGCTATCATTGGTATAATACACGGTGCGTGCCTTAGGTGTTGCATATCGTTTAAAATTGAGGTTGCCGCTGGCTCTGACGATGCAGAGGATAAGAGAGGCAGCCTATTCCAAGACATAAGGTTGTGCACCCAGGTGGCCCGCTGATTCCCAAAGTCCCGCCAAGGGGCGCAGTGTCTGCCTACCAGTATTAACAGGCTTCCCGGTTGTTGAACAGGTATAGGCTAGGTGCTTTCCAAGTGACATTGTCCAGGTGCGGGCTTCAGTAAAATGGAGTCGGCGTCTGGGGATGATTTCCCTGAGTGCACTTCCAGTGCTATTCGCTGGCATCGGTTTGGGAAGCGTTGGTGAGGTGCACTCATTTAAGGTAGGCACCGCGCCCGCTCCTAGGGATTGCAGCCGCAGTGTGGGTAAGTAAAAGAATCACAGACCACTGTGGTTCGTGCCTGTCTTTAATTTTACTCCAGGAATGTTCACAGTGGAGGTCGAGGGCAATGTGGAAATCCCCACGATGTCAGCTCAGATTGTGAGGTTCACAGGCAATGCTGCAGCGCACCACAGAGGGTTCATCCTTGGTAGCTAGTGTAATCGCTGTCGGCCATTTTGGTAAGGCCGCATTGCAGTGTTTGCTTTAGGCGTTGATCTGCTCAGTTGGGCTGCATAGGTGGTAACTGGCCTGGTGGGGACCGGGATAACCCCCGCCGGTCCATAGGGAGGGGGTGAACGGGACCGGGGGGGTCCAGGTACGCTGTAGTTTAATATCAGCCGGGGCAGAAAGCGAGGCAGCGGCCGTCCACTCCACTCCCCTCCTGGGTATGCTTCAGCCCCCAGGACCCAGAATCACCAGAGATTGGGTGTTCCAGCTGCACCGGGACACTCCAGGACCTTTACTACAGACTTCCAGGGTGTTGCAAGCAGGGTAAGGTGAGTTTTCACCAAAAATTGTGTATTCCTAAGGAGCCATAGTGACTTGCAGCCTGCTAGCATGGCCGCCCGGCCCCGCCCTCCGTCACTCTTTTTTTTTTTTTTAAACCTGCCTTCTCAGAAATCTGGCCACTGATAGCTTCCTTTTTCTGCCCCATCCAGTTAGTGTAACCACTGTTCTTTCAACTCTGAACTTGCGAACTATGCTTCCAACAGTGTCTCTAGGAACATTTCAGTGTTTTCCTATCTATTTGTATCCTGTTTCTTGTTTGTGAAGGGCGATGATCTTGTCTCTTAATTTTATGGACAATTCTTTTGATGTAGCCACAGGAGGGCTGTCCAGTAATTAAAGAGGCAGGGTCTTTGGCATGGCACTGAGTGCCTGCTCCTTGTAAACAGCCAGTGGTGCTCCGTCTGCAAGGGGTGAGAGGCAGTCAAATGACTTCTGACCTTTGGCTTGACCCTTGACCTTGTTTCTTTGCTGCCAGCCTTGACCACCGGACACTGCTTCCTGTCTGCTCCTTTCTGGTTTCTACGCTTCCTCTGTAAATAAAGGCCCCTGTGCCCTAGCAGATCTCTCAAGTTCCCGTATCACTCTCAGGCACCTGAAAGGGCAGTGTTTGCAGTGAAGAAGGTATGACACTCAGGGTAATTCATAAAAGTGAATTTTTGCAAAATGGGAGCAAAAATAGCCATGTTGTGGCTAGGAGGATACCAGTTCATCTATTTTTGCCTCAGTGTTTCCATTAAGATTTAATTTATGAAAATTCAGAGCTTAACAATTAGCCCTGTAAATGTCTGGGCTCTGGGTATGGATCCCAATCTTTGTAATTTACTTTATTTTGTCAAGACAAGTAGATTGGGCTTCCGCTTTAGCCTCTGAGGAGTACTTTTTTTTTTTTTTTTTCACACTCCTGTAAACTGAAGTGGAATTGAAAGTTTTTACTCCAAATAGTGAATATTTGACAACAATAAAAAAAAATTACCCTAATGGTTTCCTTCATTTTACCAGCTCACATGCTGTATCATATTCTAAATAAATAAAAAAAAAGAAAATTAAACATACTCACTAGAGCGAATAGGGATGTTACTCCACCAACAATGATATTGATGATTCTATCCTAAAAAGCATAAAATGAAATATTAAAATACATGTAAACTGTGACTGGATAGTCACTCACATCAGCTGTATAATGATCCATCTCAGCTCCCTTCCAGATACAGCAGAGCCAGGAATTACGTTTGCGTTACGGCATTTATACAAATTAAACTTCTAAGTAAATAGATTTCAAAACTGCAAGTCCGCTTTTATTATAGACCTACAGATACACCCAAGTCTCACTGAATTATTTATTTTATTTTTCAACAGGTCTTGGATTTGTGCATGCCATATATGCCAGTTAACTAAACTGTCCAGGGTATATGAGCCGTTGTTTATCATATTATATAATTATGTAGATAATTATAAACAAATAAAGTTAACACCACCCAAATAGGTGGGTATGCTTCCAAACACAAAATCGGGATAGAAACAAGGCATCCAACATGCATTTTATTTTTCACTCGATGAGGTAGGATCTTATTAGGAGTGCACTTCTTTAAGGCTAGAACCATTTACTATTCAGGAGGCCTGGTCTAACATAAAACTCTGCTCTTTTCAAAAAAGACAAAGACTTAAACAATGTAAATACTCTGGTATTCTATGAATCATTGAAGAGAACATGCACAAGTTAGCTGGAGATCATTGGAAAGAAGCCTGCCGAGTATGGCTTTATGGTAATAAGAAGTCAAAAGACTTGCGCACAGAGAATATTAAAGGACTTAATCATCGGTGGTACGCCAAAGTGCTTCTGAGATATGGTTGTCTTAAAGGGACACTATAGTTACATTTGAGGTTCTAACACAAGTGCATTTTGGTCTCGTATTCATGCTTAGTTTTTTCCCATAGTCATTTGCAATAAATGTTTCTAAAAAAAATTAAAAACAATTGCAGCTTTGAGCTGCATAACCTTACCCACTTTTCACAAAACATTTGCATGCATAATTTATGCAAGGAGAGATCAGTGTGAGCTCATCTGCTGATATGACCCTGCCACTGCCTTTTATTATTATTTATACAGCACCAGCAAGTGCCATAGTGCTGTATAATGGTTATACTGTCCATTTATATCATCTCTGTAATATTGTAAAGGGACACTATAGCCACCAAAATAAATTTAGCTTAATGAAGCTGTTCTGGTGTATAGATCTTGCCCCTGCAGTCTCATTGTTCAATTCTCTGCCATTTATAAGTTAAATCACTTTTGTTTCTGTTTATGCAGCCCTAGGCACACCTCCCCTGTCTGTTACTGACACAGCCTGCATTAAAACAAAATGGTTTCATTTTCAATCACATGTAACTTCATTTCAAAGTTTTTATCCCCTGCTCTGTAAATTAAACTTTCTTCTGCAGGGTCTAGCATGCTATTAACAGAGTAGGAGATAAATTCTAAATTAAACAGAATTTGCAATAAAGTAAGTTTAAACATTAAATGCCTATTTACAGTAGGTATTTGAGGTATGAATAGGGCTATTTAAACAAAGTGATTTAATTCCTAAATGGCAGAAAATGGAGCAGTGAGACTGCAGGGGCATGATCTATACACCAGAACAGCTTCATTAAGCTAAAGTTGTTTTTGTGACTATAGTGTCCCTTTAATCATAAATGTTTTGGTCTAGTTAAGGTTGGGGGGCTGAATTTCTCCAACAGGTAGCAGCTGCTATTAGGTTTTTTTTTTTTTTTTTTTTTTTTAAAAGGGACAGCCTACAAACACCAGAACCACTACATGCTGTTGTGGTTGGATTGCAAGTAGTCTGTGGACACTGTCCCATGGTTTTGATCCGGCTGGCAGCAGGAGGGGAGCACACTGCACAGCGCTCCCACCCTACTATTTATTCCTTGTATTGTGGCCAAGCTGCAGACGAGGAGCTTGTTTCCCTCTACCCGGTCTGACAGGAACCGTGAACTGATGGTGCCAAACTGCTTCCTGTTAAACCAGTGGAGGGAAACAAGCTACTTTACTGGGGTCCATGGCTCGACCACTTTACACAAGCTTGCACATGTGGAAGGGGTGTGGGAGGGGTAAGACACATGGTGGGGCTGGAATTAAACATGAATGTAGGTACTGGGAGAATGAATGAGACATGTGGAGGGTGGGAGTGCTAAGGAAATAAGACAGATGGTGGGGAGGGAATAAAACCCATGAATAGAGGTGCTGCAAAGGAATGAGACACACAAGGAAAGGAGGCTGTGGGAATGAGACACATTGGAAGGACTGTGGGAATGAGACACATGGGATAATATTTGAAATGAGACAATATTTGATTCTGTTGAATACTCCAATAAATTAAATTGGAGCTCTTGAATATTTCTAAATGTTAACATGAGGCTCTTACGGACAAGACCACCCCTGCCATATATGTATATATAGAATTGAAAACATACCAGAAATATATTGCATGCTTACCCTAGCAGAGGTTTCCCCAAACAAAGGTCTGTTGTCCAGGCCACCTGTTCCATAGGTCCTGGTGGTATAATCCTCCATTATAAACGGAGTATCTTCTTCAGTCATTAAACTAGAGTTTGTGTATTAAAGCATACACCTTTCTGCAGGAATGCAAGCACCTTCAACATAGGTCGTCGAGAGAAGCTTATTCGTGGACTGTACACTGTAGTGGCAGAAGTACAGATGGACTCTCTGTGAGAGTGATACAGTACTTTGAATCTTCACTTCATGGTTATTTGATTCCTGTAAACATAAAGAACTAGTGTTGCACATGGAAAAAAATTAAATGAGGAGACAATTCACAAAACAGTGAGGTATTAAGCAACACGCAAACCTCTTATAGTTGGTTCTCAAATACTGCCAACAAAAGCACGATTTACATAATTTTTTCAATCTTTACAATTTGAAGTACACTTTTAAGATTTGATTTTCAAGGACATTGCTTTGAAAGTGAAGCTTGAATTAGATCACAGTATGACCTAAGGCTTCTATACTTGTGAAATTAACTACATTGATTGTGGTCTATGATAATAGCTATCCAGCTTGTGCTCATATGTAGCAATATTTTAGCACATAAATTTTTTTTGCTAAAATCACTTTTCAAACCACAAGTAATTTAAAGGGACACTAAGCAACATAACCACTACAGCTCGGTTATGTTTACAAGAATCTGTCAGCACTGTTTAGGAGCAGTTTGAAGACAAATAAGAACTGAACAAATTCTCTCTCTCCAAAGCTCCTGAACTCCAACTTTAACAAAATAAATACCTGATGCTCTGATCACATAAAGTATAAATATTGAAAGAAATATCGGCACTCCAGGATTTGGTAAAAAAAAGATAAGTTCTTCTTTATTCTTACAGTTCCAAACTGTCAACGTTTCAGCTCTTGTACAGAGCTTTCATCTGTACAAGAGCTGAAACGTTGACCATATCCCCCCTACCCAGGATTCAGAGACCACCCTCTCCTCTGTTGCATAAAGAACATTTGAATGACAGAATATCAACATAAATGTTTGACAACCTGCACTCTCAGACAAACAACGTATCTAGGTTTGATGCAATTTGCAATGATGAGGGCGAACCCCAGTTTTATCAACAAAAGGAATATAAAACTGGAATGAAGAGAAATATGTACTTTAAGAAGAGATGCACTACAGAAACCAGATACCATTCAGCCCCAAACCCTGAGGCTTACCATCCGGAGGGACCCAGGTAAGTTGCAAAAAAAAAAAAACAAAAAAAAAAAAAAAAGAAAGATTGCCTTCTTACCGGGGATAGGCTCCAGGGTAACCTGGCATCATAACTAATACAACAGGCTGTACTGGCTCATTTTAACGTCCAGACCTGGCAAGAAAAAAAACTAAGAAACCCCCCCTGAAAAGCTTTATGTATGAAGAGTGTATCTGCTTTTCATTTTACAAAAGAGAGCCAAAAGCTGGTCAGCTGTGTGCTAAGGCAAGCCTAGGCAACCTGTTTGTTTTTTTTTTACAGATAGCAGATGCATATTCTGCCTGAATGTGCTGTATCAGGAAGGGAGAATGAAGGCGGGCGGCCAGCGAGCTCTGATGTCTGTGCTCTTCCAGTACTTCCCCCAGCGCCCTGCAGTGATGCCTTGATCCAGGTTATGATGTCACTCTGCCCCCAGCATCACTAAGTGGCTGTGGAAGGAGCAGAGCTTCCTTGCCAGCTGCCTACAGTATGACCAGACAACAAGCCACCCTCCGATCGCATGATTCAACCTTATACATGGGAATGTTTTTTAGTTTTTTTTTTTTTTTTTACTCTCCTTTCTTCCCCATGCTGTGCCTGTCTCCCTGCGTCTTGCCCTGCCTCTATGGCAAAGATCATCAAGCTTGATTATATCCATAGGAAAAGTATTGGGAAGCTATTGCGCATGTGCTCCAAAACGCTGCACCAATCAGCATCTCATCAATGCATCTCTATGGGGAATGTTCAGTGCCTCCATGCAGAGTGTGGATACACTTAATATAGGTGCTGCTGAGATAGGAAGCACTTTAGCGGCCATCTGTTTGACTGACATTACTTGTGTTACTAGGCAGAAATGTAAACACTGCCTTTTCTCTGAAAAGGCAGTGTTTACATTGAAAACCCTGCAGAGACAGGCTATAGACAACAGAACCACTAAATCATCTGTAGTGATCCTGGTGACTATAGTGTCCCTTTAAGAATTTTAATTTTGGCAGTAAAAATAAAGCTTTGTAAGATTAAAGAAAACCTGGCTCTTAACATTTTTAACAGACTTCTAGATTTAAAGCAAATTTGTCAGGTCCAGATAGATAGATATTTAATTACATACATGCATGTTTTCATTGGAAGTATATGTATTAAACAGTGGTTTTTAAATTTTGGCAATGGAGCGTCCCTTTAAAGTAAAGCATGTTATTTATATAGCATCAACATATTCTGCATCGCTGTACAAAAGGTATACTAACAAACATTTAGTTTAGAGAAAATTAGACGTATAGCAACAGTAGAAGACGAGGGACCTGCTCAAACAAGTTTCTATTCAGTTTTTATAATAGAAACACTGCCAGAACAAACACATTGCTATTTCCTCATGATTTTATTGGTTCAGTATTGAACAAAGAAAAAATATACATGTGCAGCTTTTAGAAACATAGAATGTGACGGCAGATAAGAACAGTTTTGGCCCACCTGTTGTGAGAGTTCGAAAAGCTGAGTTTTACTAACCTTTAATCCCATTGCCACGCTAATCTCCCCGCAGTTGCTCCGCCTCCTTGGCTGAGATCATAAAGATTAATGATCTCAGCCAATCCAATGTTTCCCCATAGAAAAACATTGGGAGGATAGACAGCACGCACAGCTAAATGTTGCGCTGCGCCAATCCAATAATCTCTTTGAGACAATCCGATTTAATAGCCAAGTTTAACTATAGAGGCAGAAGCCCCTTTAGTACGGTCAGGAAGACAACCATTAGAGTTGCATTTAACCCTTCCATGAAAACTGATATTTATACAAAAACTGTAATTTTTATATGGAAAGGTTAAAATTATAGGACCATGGCATTAAGATAAAGTGGCCTGAGTGACTTTAGTTTGTCCTTCAAAATGTACAGTTAAATAGGTATTCCAAACAAAGAAGCGCTAGGCTTTTCCACACATTTTCACTGGAACAATGAACACTTTCATCTAAAGCAGCTTTTTGCACTACTTTCCTTGGTAATTACAAATAGATACTAAAATAAATCATTTTCTTTCTGCTCACAGTCTTATGAGCTAGTGTGTCCAAGATAAAAATAAAACCAGAATAATCCCTTTCACTCCAGTTTAATTTCATGACCCATTGAAATTGTTTCATAGGCTTTTGCAATGCACACACTATAATTAAAATTAAGATGAATAACTATAGGACAAAATAATAGGGAAAAGGCTATCATTTGCAGCTCATTCATTTTATTATCTAGATATTTATATATAATATGTATTTAAAACAAATTGATATATCACTTAAAGAGTAGCCAATTCTTCATGAGTAAAGGATTTCAAGTTTTGAAGATGTAGTGTGCGTTATGGAGCATATACAAGAATTGCATTCCAATACTGAGAAAAAGGCATCATTCAAAACGGATTGCACATCAAAATGCACTCTAACAGATGAAAGGTGTAGTTTACATTACTTTCTGTTTTGCAATATGGATGTTTGCCATTCCACTCTGAGAAGAACCCTCAAGACCAAGAGATCTTTTCTTGATAACCTTAAGTATTCTCAGTTAAAAAGTTCTTTAAAATATTTGGAGATGACTCATGCTTTCCACGTAAAAGTACATTTCTTGTAAAACCAGAGGAAGGAGAGGCACAATCACATGGCCGAGCAGGGCAGCTACAACCCTAGAAGGATACAGATCATACGGTGGATGCCGTTATGTGCCGTCTCCCATGCGCCAGCCGCTTCAGGGCTGAGCCGGTTTATAGCTTCACCTATATGCTGACATAATTGCACGCGGGCATCACAGACGCACACACATACTTTGGCATCACAATGGCATTTCTGACCAATCTCTACCATCTTAGGGATATTTAAACACATTTTAGATTTTCATCAGTACCCTGTCGTGGTTTCCATTTACTGGTATTCAGAGAGTGCATTTATCTTGAATTTCAATTTGGCTATTTTGACCTTGGCTTGTTATTAACTATTCTTATTTCAGGTATCCTAGATCTATTGGCCTGTCTTCTCAAACCGGTCTCATTTTGTATTTGTTACCTTAGATTGTCTCGGACCATTCTATATTTACGTAAAATATGGCCACACTAAGGCCTTATAATATCTATATTTCTAATTATTTTAGATTATATATTGCTTTACTGAGACGCTGCATTTTGGGTCATAGTTTATCCGGACACAGAGTGACTAACCCCTTGGAAATTTAGTCAAAATAACCAAACTGAAAAAAAAGTCAGCTTGGCTTTCAATTCAGCTATTCTGGCTTTAAATTATTATAGAATGCAAAAAAGCATATTACAATATATAGCAACACTCTTGTGGGTTTCTCCACAAACACCACAACCAAACAGTATATAAAACATAATGGTCAAAGAGCAACACTGTGGTGAAGAAAATGGCAGCAATATTCATATCATGTAAGCCTTTATAGGGTAATACGGACTGACAAACAGCCAATATGCCCCAACATAGGCCCAACAAATCCTTCTGCCAAAATTTTACCTTAATAAAATGAAATGGGGAGGTCTATTTTGGGATTTCATAAACAAGAAGCACATATGAAACAAACAACCCTCAGGTACACACCTGGTGATATCTACTGGCAACTGATATTTCCGTAACTGCTATTAAACTGCTATATACCTCTCCATATATTCACAGTTTTTTCTTCTTCTACAAGCAACAGTTTATGCATCTAAACAATTGAAAGTCTTGTCTGTAAAAATAACAAACAGCATGTAATATGTGTAGGTGCATTCATTTTTACCAAAAAGTCAAAACAGCTTGTGTCTTTAAGTACCAAACAAGTAAAATTAGGCTTTGTTAAAAAAGGGTTAAGGGAAACAGACACCATGTAAGCCAATTAAATCAACAGGAGCATTCCATTGGTATCCGGGGCAATTACTGTGCGTTTAACCCTTTAAACGATTACCTTTTACATGGTTGGAAAGTTGGGTTTAAAAGGCCATCCACATGAAAGTTACACGGTTGAATTGTCATGCCACATCTTATCTTTCTCTGCATATCAAATGTAGAAATGAATACACTGTACATGTAAGGAAGAACCTTTCAAGCACAGCAGGACAACACCCAACATATCCCAATCACAATCCAAAATATTTCCACAATACATACAAAAATGCTCATTGGTAAACATCTATAGCTGTCTATGTTTATAAAATATATACTTTTGTTGCCAGTTGAAACTCCAAAACAATTATTAAGCTCAAAATACACTTTAAAAAATGATTTGAAAAAAAATAATAAAGTTCTGAAACAATGATGCACAACTTAATTTAGAACTAAATCTCACTCATGAGTTTTTCCACAAATCAGGACGGAATAATCACTAGTAGGCAACCCTTGTCACTTCCGATATTGTGGACTACATCTGCCACAATGCTTTGCCAGCATTATGTCTGTAAGAAAAATATGGGAGATGTAGTGCACAACATCTGAAGTGCCGAAGGTTGTTTAGCCCTGCACTAGTGTATCACTTAGAGATGTGCTCATCCATCTTCATTTTTTTTTTTTCAGTTAAATTATAACGAGCTGTCATGAATCTTTCAAGAAATAGTCCTGCCTCCAGCAAGCACAAGATAAAAACAAATAAAGACCACTATTTGTAATTTCAATAAATGAAAATAGCTAAGCACTCTATACTTGCAAAAATGCAAAATGAAGAACATTATACAACATCTGATGATAAAAGAGCTACTCCAATCATCAAAACTACTACACACCACTGTAGCAGTTAAGATGTGAGGCGTACACTAGTCTGGTTCCTTGGTAATGGGGAAAACTGGTAAGCCACAGTTTCACCCATTACCTGGGTTCATTACAGGCTCCAATGATGTTGGTCAACTGATATGCTTCAGACTTCGGCAGAATAGCAGAAGCTGCAACCATTCATTGGCTTACAACGTCAACAGATCCCTTTAGCCAATGAATGCAATTTGGTGCAGTGAAATTTGCACAGAATTGACATTAACAAGTACCGTACTCTAGTTCCAGGTTGACTAATGACACAGCCACCAATGTGCACTAGCCTCCCAATGCGTCTCAGTGAGGAAGCATTGGATTGGCTGAGATAATGAACATTGATGATCTCAACCAAATACATGTAATAATCGCCTTTAAAAAAAACTCTCACATAAACCCTAGCAAATTTATATATTGATGGGGGTGGGGGAGGGGGTCATTTATCAATTATTTAGCTTTGCAGAAGAATTTACTGACAGGAAAAGCATGACAGACCTCCCACAGGCAGTCCTTATGATCTCCAGGCATGGCAACCACCGTGAAACTGCTGTGATAGCTATAATAACTCACTAGCAGACGCTGTTTGGGGAAGCATCTCTGATTAGAGCAAATGAAAGGAGAGCAAAGGCAAAGCGTAGACAAACCAGAGGCAGGTGTTACAGAAGTGAAGAACCCTCTTAGGTGAGGATATAGCAACGCTGGATCAGAGGAGAGTTTATATTTTGTATTGAATGAATCATGTATCTCTGTGATATATAAACTGTCCTATTCAATGCATGTGAAGGGATCGATATGAAAGTCAACCTATAATGACCAATTTACTTTAAAGCCATTCACTGGTTAAATTACTTTAACAGGGCCATAAATAAGGCCCCCAAACCACTTCACCTCAATGAAGTGGCCTGGGTGCAGTGGACCTGTCCCTTTAACCCTTAAATTTTACTCATTGCAGGTTTTTTGTTTTACATTGCATGGTTAAGTACACTTCCAAGTAAAACCTGGTCGGGTGATGCAGAAGCCCCCATCGGAAAGCACTGATTCAATACTTTCCAACGGGGAAGTTTAAATACAAGCATGGTGTTTTCTGTGCATGCGCATTAGGTCCCCAATGCTCCTCTATGACGAACATTGGATTGGACAATTTCAGAGAAGGCCATGCCTCCTCGAGGACATCAGGGGAGGTCGAGAGGTCAGCAGTGCCAAGGGGATCTTGGCGCTGGAAAAAGCTGAGCAAAACTTTTATATTCCTTTTTACATTTTAATATGCATAGTGGGGGATAGACTTTAATACCGGTAGGGACTGTGACACTAAAGCATTAGGAATACAGATTTGTATTTCAAATGCTATAATGTTCCTCTAAGATATGGATAAAACAAACATTGTTAATGCAGTAAAGGAACTTCTGTATTACCAATACCGAACAGTGGTCTGGGCTACGAGTGTCTTGGTAACATCCATTGCGATCAAGCCCTCTGAAAAATGTTTGGCTTGGAACTAAAGGATGGCCGAATGGCCCGTAACAAATATATCCTCATGTGCATAGACTGTCCCTTTAAAAAAAAAAAAGGACACTCCAGAAAGTCTAAGATTTGGAGCATCAGCTGACACTCTCAGCGGCTCCCAGTCTGAGGTTTCCAATGGGCAGAGCCGACAGGCACCGGATTTTGGACTTTGGGGATAAACTAGTTTGCTATTGCGCCCAGGCACCTCCTCACCCCATAACTTCATTCCGATGAAGTTGTTATGGTGCCCATATTGTTCTTGACATTTTCCCAACATCTTGCAATTTGATTATCAGTTCATCACAATTCACTCTTTAACAAATACACTCCTTGGGTCCCAATGTACAGCGCTACGGAATGTGATAGCACTATAAAAAAAATAATAAAATAATATCATGTTTTAGTGTAAATTGTCAAAATGGGTTATATTTTTTTTTCGCAATATATTTTAGCATAAAATGTACAATTTCCAAAGTAAATTCTGCTCAATTCTTATTCCTATTGAATAATTTCCAACGTAAGGACTACTGCTTTAAATAAGCATGTGTTTATCATATCTTTATCTCAGATGATCCTTGAAGCCAGAAAACCTTAGAAGAATTAATATTTGTGATCATAAATACCAAAACACAACAAAAGTTTAATTGCAATAGAGAACACACACTATGCTGGAGACTACCCAGGAAACAAACTATACACATGGAGTGTTATCAGGGAGAGGGAATTTCAAACTCAATGCCAAAATAACAATAACAATAAAATGAAATTTCAAGTCCAAAAAAAATGAAACCTAAGCAAGCAGAGCAGCAATGTGTTACCCATGTCCAGCCAGGCACAGTCTGAGTAACATATGGGGAGGGGAGGTTAAAAACCAATTGTCTGGAATTTAAAGGCAACTAAAAGTGAACTTCAAATTTTAGACAAAAAACAGAGAAATAAGTCACAAATCTCCAAGTTATGTATGGTTTGATTGCGCGATGTTGACCCCGGAGTTCCCCTACAATGGCCGCATGCCGGGCTGGGAGCAGGGCTGCGGGTTACCCGGGCTCTGTGTGAATGGCCCCCCACACCGGGTGACATGGAGGGTGACACTATCTTACCCCACAGCCAGCCAGCTCGGAGCTCCAATCACAGCACACACAATCCGGGCACTGCACTGACAGCCGTGTCCCCGCCCCTCCCTCCTTTAACGCGCTATGCGCTCTATAGTGACAGCGCGTGACAGTGAGGCAGGTACCGGTCTGTGTCCCGCGCTGCGCGTGCCCGCCTCGCCGGTGTTACAGTGAAACAGCCGTTGCCCGCAGCGTCGCGCGCCGCCCCTCCCCCTCAGAGCGTGTCACCTGCAGCATCCCACCGGAGAGGGCGGCGCCAGCATGAGCCCAGACCAGGAGCGCGTTACCCGGACAACCAGAGCCCGGGCCGGCGTTCTAAAGGTGCAACGGAGGAAGAGTGTGCGCATGCGTAACCGTACTTCTTAACTTCTAGAGAGGGCTTGGCTGGGGGAGCTTGGCTCCGCCCACTAGTGCGTCATTTACAGTGCGGGATTATTGTAATGGAACGTTGGTGTTGTTAGTGTATTCCCAGCAGGAAGTAACTCCGCACTACACCCAGTACCAGCATTGGTGGGACATATAGCTGGTATAATGCACTCCTCTATACCTGTACTGTCTGCTGACTGACCAGGTTAACCAAGCTGCTCACACACCATAAGGCTATTACTACTGACATGAAAGGGGAGATTTACCAAAGTGTCCGAAAATAACACTGGGTGCAGTGTGTGTGAGAGGTGTATATGGTCTTTGTTATGTGGGGGTTGAGATGCAATCAAGTTTGTATGTATTCTTTATTCAAAATAAATAAATGATGTTTTCCCACCCTTGGCCAGGCAAGGTAGATATTGCAAGCCCTGGTGGTCCGGTGGTGGCTTGTGAACTTCACTCTTTTTGAGTACTAAGCACTATGACTGAGCGTTTCCATGGTATCGCGCTGCAATGCTCCAAACTGTCTGCTCGCAGGAGGAACAAACAGCATCCCTGATCCTCGTCCCTACCTCTCCTGCAGTGAAGTGCCAAGATTCCGGTGAAGGATATATTTGATCTCCCCACAGGACAGAAAAGGCAGATAGCAAGGCTGGCTCTCCATGGGCCGGCATGTGAGATGAAATCATCTCCCCTGTTGGCTTTGGCATTTGCCCAATGGCCAGTCAGGGCCTGGTGTTGATGCACTTGGGCATGTAGATGTGAAAAGTGGTTAGAGAGCAGCCCTGCCCACTTGGACATCACTAATCAATAAGGAAGCTCTCCCCAAGCAAGCAAACATTTACTAAAAGGAGTTGTGAAGGATTTTCCAGCAATGGAATGCTATTATAGCATAAACTTTGTATATCAAGCCAATGAGCAGTATATGCATGGTGCAAGGCAAAGATCCATTTTGCAGCCCCCAGTGTCACTCACTCACTGACAGGCACACACTCACTGACACACACATAAACTCACTGACAGGCACACACAGACACTTACTGACAGACGTACACTCACTCAGTGACAGACACAAACACACACACTTACTGACAGACATACACTCACTGACAGTCAAACACTCACCTCCCTGGGGTCCAGTGTGCGGCAGCTCCTCACTTCTCCAGCACACCGTTTAGTATGCCGGGGCCAGAATGACGTCATATTCTGGCTCCTGGCATCACAGAGGGCGCGCAAGGGAGGAGTGAGAGGCTTCTAGAACAGCCTCCCTCGCCGCAATGCCTGCCTGCTCCATCCCCTCTCCTCCGGTCACCGGTGTTTAGTGGCAGATCAGGCACCTGCCATCAAGGAAAGCAGGTGCCTGCTCTGCCTTACTGTAGCACAGCATCGGAACGTCCTGAGGTGGCCAGGGATCCTCTTGGCGCCCCCACCTTTGGGTGCCATGAGGATCGGCCCGGCGCTGGGGGCGGCTGAATAGCCACTTGGCCAGCGCTGCCACCCCACACAGGGGGAGCCCACCAGGAATGATTAGTTTGCCTAATGGTGGCGCAGGCCCTGTATTTGGTATATCGTGCCAATGAGCAGCAAATGCTTATACAGCGGCATAACTAGAAACCACGGGTCCCCCGTGCGAAAATTGCTCTGGGCCACCCCATTCGACTTGCCCCCCGCAGCCCCTCCATGTGTCACATTCACTCCCCCCAGCCCCTCCATGTGTTTCATTTACACACACAGGGTGAGTGTGGCATGGTTGGGGGTATGAGTATGACGGAATTGGAGGGGTGAGTGTGGCAGGATGAAAGGGGGCGAGTGTGACAGAGCAATGGAGAATGAGTGTGACAGGATTGGAGGGAGAGGGGTGAGTGGGACAGTGCTAGAGAAGATGAGTGTGATAGGGTGAATATGGCAGAGCGATGGGAGGTCAGTATGGTATGGCTGAGTGACAGGATTGGGGAAGTTATTGTGTGTGGCAGAGTGAAGGGGGGTGACAGTTACACAGACTCACAGGTGCATACACTGACACACATGCAGACAAACAAACACACACTGGCATACATGCAGATATACACTATATAACATACAGATACATACACGGACACATGCTGATACACAGACACATATATAAACACATACACATGCAGATAAACAGAATGACACACATTTAGGTACACAGAATGAAACTCCTACAGATACAAACACTGACACACATACAGATGCACTGACACACTTGCAGATACACAGACACTTAAAGACAAACATTCAGAAACACAGAATGACACTCATACAGATACAAACAGTGACACACATAAAGATACATAGGGCAGACACCGTTATACAAATATGCAGACATACAGATACACATATAGACACACACATACAAACGTACAGAGACACATACATACAGACACACATGCAAAATGTTTTAGTCACCCTCCTGTTTCCTACCTTTTAGGTGCAGGGAGGTGACTTCCCTGGGGTCTAGTGGCTGACTCAAGCTGATGGAAGTCAGAGTTCCAACTCTGACTCCCTCCTCCTCTTCTTCTCCCGCGCGGCTCTCGGTAATTGCTGGGAGGAAGTGACTGGGGCTGTCACTTCCTCCCAGCATCTGACATCATCACAGGGGGTCCGGTCGCGCTGTTAAAGCACTGCAGCGCTGACCCTGGAAATACATTGCCATCGGGTGGCCCTAATAGCAGCCCCGGCTGCGCGAGCCTGGGCCCATTGCATGGCAGGCAGGCACACCGGTTGCAGTGGTCCACAGAGTGGCCGAGCCCCCTGGAATGACGGGCCTGGTCACAATTGCAACCCCTGCAACTGAGGTAGTTCCGCCACTGTGCATATACTTGGTATATATAATTGGTATTTAAGTGCCAGTGAGCAGTAAATGCATAAACCTTGTATATCAAGCTAAAGAGCAGTTAATGCATTACCTTGGTATATCATGACAATGAGCAGTAGAAGCATAAACCTTGTATATCATGCAAAAGACCAGTCAATTGGTAAACATTTGCCTATCATGCTAATCAGCCATATGTGCCTGCTAGTGTCATCTGTGCCCACATACAGGTCCTGTGCCATCTCTCTGCCATCGTTCTGTTTCCAGCAGCTCTGTCCCATCTTTCTGCCTCCACCAATTTGCTCAGGCATCCTGAATGCAACACCTGCACTTACCCCAGGATTAGATGACATTCCCAGCACTCACAGGACCCATATGGCATTCTAAGGACCTCCCTGGTGTCTAGTGGGAGCCACCGCGGTGCCTGTGCACTATGTATGTGCACAGACATTCTGTTTGCCTCTTGTGCTCTCATTTGGTGAAGTCATAGGTCGCAGGTCACATTAGTTGCGACCTCTGACTTCATGACACATAGGGAGCACGAGAACAGTGCACAGACATAGTGCTGCTTCTCCCTCCCCACAGAGTCAGATGGCTGGTTGCCAGCCACAAAATATACTGGCAGTGCAGTTGGTGTATTTCTAATGCCGGCAATGGCTGGATTACTGGCCAGTATGACTAGAATTTTGGGGCAGCTCTCTGGCCCAGCCAGACTCTGGTCCTCTCCCACCCTCATGCCAGCTCACCTAGCCTCCCTATATTTTATTAGTCTTTTTTTGCTCCTTTCCTAATTTGAGCACTCACATCCCCTGCCTTCCCATCTGGTCTACTACTGCTACTGCTCACTATCTTCCCTCCTTGATTCCAAGCGTTGTCTTGGGGGTGGTTGGTAGGCATTAGCATTGAGATTAGCGGTCACTCAGCATGATGTGGTGTAGCATTCAATGTTTCTAATCAGAAGACACTGATAGGCGCATTTGCCAGTCCTTCTCTATAAGAAGCATTTGATTGGACCAAGGAATGGCAAACTATGATGTGGAAAAAGACATGGAATGGATCTGAGAGAACTTGGCCGAGCACTGGATTCAAGATAAGTTTTAAACATTTTTATCACTTTATGCAGCAAAAAAAGAGGAGGGGCCTAAGTGACAATGGCAGGTCTTAAAGGGACACTCCAGACCCCTAAAGCACTTTTGCTTGCCAAAACATGTAAAGAGTTGTGTCCTTTTTCATTTTGCAAGAAGTGCAGATTTTTATAAAAATTTTTAACTTTTATAAATTAACTTGGTTACACCCCCTTGGCTTTCAAGCCGACAACAGGTCCTGTTACTTCTTGGTTTGGTTATCTACCTTACAAAGACTTCTCATTGAGTTGCATTGGGAAGTCTGTGATTGGACAGCCACATAAAGTCTGGGCGTGGTTAGAAGGGGTGGGTTTGCAAAGGCAGCAAACAAGAGAACTGCAGGTTTGGCAAGAGGTTTTTAGATCTTTCTCCAATTAAAAATGCACAATTAAATGCATGCAAGTTTTCCCTTGGGGTATGTCTATTGAACAGTGATTTTTATTTATTTTGCATATGAGCAGTGGAGTGTTTCTTTAACATTAGTAGCAATAATAATTACATGCTCTGACCTTTTAATATTTTCACCTCTTTTTGCAAAAGAAAAAGCAGGACCTTTTCCTTACATTCACTTACACCTCTTTATGCTGGCATAGAAAGTGGGGAGTGGAAACATTCCCACAGCATTCCTACTTAGTAGGATATAATTGTGTAGTGGACAAAATCTGTCAGAATATACAAATAAAAACATTCAACTATTTCAGACTACCTTTACAACTCCAATCAACCTTAAGAGATGTTGGACCCTCTAAAAAAAGATATTTTCAGAATACTTTGATAAATCTTCCCTGAAGTGTTCTTCCACAAATAAAAGATTTGTGATCCAAGGAGAGAGATGACTGCTATTCTGGTGTCAAGAAGCATTTTTTCCTAGTTTTTTGCAAAATTGGAAAGCGCTTTTAACTGTGTTTTTGCTTTCTTTTGGATCAACAGCAAAAACAAAACAAATGTGAGAAAGGCTGAATTGGATTGAGAAAAATCATTTTTGCTCTATACCATACGATTTACTCACCACCGGAAAGGAGAGACTCATGTTTGAGTTGTTCGAGCTGCCTCTATCATCACACAACAAGTGCTAGAAACCTATTATCACCCCTTGTTACCTTTGAATCATAAGCTTAGTTATTTCAGATTGACATTTATTGAAACACGTGTCTTTTAAAAAAAAAGTCAGACATATCGAGAAAATAAATCAGTATGAATACTACAATTGGCAGTTCATCCATCAAGCTGTTTTTATTTATTTATTTTTTTTAATATGCATACACCTTAACTTTATGAACCTCCTTATCTTCACATTCTCTAAGCTTATTGTAGTAATAGAAGGTATTATCTTTTCTTTGCAGTTTTTTCACAAAGCCTGTTTCAGGCCAACGATCCACCTGTCACATGAAAAAGGAAAAACAAAATATCAATAACAAATAGAAGATAGATTTGATTAAACAATCAGGTATTCCCTTAAAGCAGGGTTCTCAAGCTAGCAATTCACACACTATTCCTAGCAACCCAAAACTTTCATGCAGCTCTCGTGATGATGCTGTGGGGGCACACAGCACAGGGAAGCATTCTCCATCGAGAGCTTGGCCATGGTGAATGATTTGTGGGGGAATGTATATTATGATTATGGAAATGTTGGGGAGTATATATATCTCTATGTGTACTTGTGGTTACACATCTTTGCACATGCACATCTATCTGGAAGTACAACTGTGAAACGTGCCTTGACTTTCAAACCCCTGCTCTAGAGAAAACCAAAAGACACAAGCTATACAGGGATATACAACCTCCCTTGAATTTTGAAAGTCATTTCAAAATATAAAATCTTCATTTTAATGGGACTAACTTTGTTATTCTTCCTTTATATCTACTATCCAGACATTTTCCACTCATCCTTTATGCCCACAATCTTGCTATTGTGCACTATTCCTTTACTCCCACAATCCTCACACTGCCCTTGCCCATTACACTACTACTATGAAACCAGCTCATTTTTTTTTACAGTGCACTAACACTATTATATTAAAATAGCATTTGCACAAATTAATCCAATGATTTAAGCATTCACATTTACATGCACTGACACTCAATTATACCCCATCATTCATATGCACTGGCCCTCCATGCCAATAAGCATCAACATTCATACACAAAGATGTTTATGTGCTTGTTGGAGGTTAAGTCGAGCTTTTTTTCCAACTAAATTTTAGGTCTAGTTCGTAGTGTAGGAATCACATTTTGAGATCTGTCTATATTATGCATTAAAGGACCACTACAGACCAATAAAGCTCTTCAGCTTGGCAGTTTTATAATGAATTAATAAGACACCCATCACTGTCAATCAGATAGCCAGGGAGGTTTGCCTCCTGTTTCCATTAGTTCATTAGTTTAATCAAGTATAGAAAGGAAATCGATTTAAAAAAAAAAATAATTAAATATATGTAAAAAATTATGAAAAACTCATCCCTAGTATATTACAGGATCCCTCAGCCGTATACATGCACCTTGGGTCAGACAATGTTGAAAACCAGCAGTTAGTCACTATTGTCTTCCTTGTTACTGTGCTGGGAATGAGACAGGGAAGACTCTAACCCTCTAGAACTTTCTATAGAGTTGGGGAAAGTGTCTCCAATAAATCTATGCTTTTTGCATACATTTTGCAATACACTACAGTTTGTATTACAAAATGTAGGCAAAAAGCAACAAAATGGTTTTGAAGGGTTACTACAACCACCATGACCAATTCAGTGATTTGAAGTGGTCATAGTGGTAGAAGTATGTATGTGCAGTGTTTCAGTAATCTGCACTTGTGTACCGGGGCTAGTTATACCCCAGAGTTACACTCTATTCTGGGCTACCCAATGTCAACTCATAAAATATGTCTGTCATCAGCACGCACAGCCAGGCTGCTCCGGCAAGGAGTAGCATTTTTCTCCCCACCCAATAAAATTGTTTGTTTTAAAAAAAATAAATAATAATAATTCCCACCCCCTCCCTGGTCTGTTTAGATTATGCCGTCTCTGCCAGTAAAACAGTCCAATTACAGGCTACTTTATGAGAAGCCTGTAATTGTACAGTGCGAGATCCTTGGTGGTGTCTGATGCTGGATTCCAGATGAGTAAAAACCTTTATTTTTTTATTTTTATATATATACAGATTTTACTGCTAACTAAGGAGGGGGACCTACTTTTTAGTGCCCAGTAGGCCTTTTATACAAAAAAAGCCTCTCACAACAAAGGGTTGGCGTAACCCTTTAATGCTACAAAAAAAATTTCAACCAATTGAGGATCCCTTAAGGGTATGTTCTCATTCATTCAACAATTAATTTGCCACAATGCTCACATTCTTTACCTATGAAGAGTTAAGACTGTCCTTTGGTGTATTCAATTAAAGGATCGCTATAGGGTCAGGAACACAAACATGTATTCCTGACCCTATAGTGTTAAAACCACCATCTAGGCCCCCTGGGTCCCTCATGCCTCCATAAATATAGTAAAAATCTTACTGTATTCAAGCTTGAAGCTGTAACTCTTCATGCTGTTAGACTCAAAAAACAAGCAGTGTGCTGACATCATCAGAAGTGGTAGCCTGATCCAATCACAATGCTTCCCCATAGGATTGGCTGAGACGGACAAAGAGGCAGATCAGGGGCAGAGCCAGCATGCTTCAAACACATCCCTGGCCAATCAGCATCTCCTCATAGAGATGAATTGAATCAATGAATCTCTATGAGGAAAGTTCAGTGTCTGCATGCAGAGTGAGGAGATACTGAATGTTTGGATGCATTTTAGGCAGCCATGACCCAGGAAGGATCTCTAACAGCTATCTGAGGAGTGGCAAGTGGATGTATCACTAGGTTGTAATGTAAACACTGCATTTTCTCTGAAAAGACAGTGTTTACAGCAAAAAGCCTGAAGGTAATGAATCAACTCACCAGAACAAATTCAATAAGCTGTAGTTGTTCTGGTGACTATAGTGTCACTTTAAAATAAATTGTATCTCATTTGTATAGCTATAAAAGTCAAACAAATACCTTACCAAGTCAACGTGTTTTACATGCTTGTATTCCAGTTCATCTCGATAGCCTGCTGTTTGGAATCTGTACAAATTTTCAATCTCATCTGACCACTGCTTTGCACGAGTCATTGATTTTGGTTTGACTTCAGAATTCACGTCTCCAATATCCTGCCCAGACATTCTATTAAAATCTTCTGATGTTTTCTTTAACAGCAAACTGATGTAAATGTTTGAAAGCAAAACAGATATATTGATATATGGAGAATGCATATCTCAAGCTATTCCTTCTATAGTAGTTAACAAATATTTCCATATTCAGTCCCCAGTAAAACCACCCTGAAGGTTAAAGGTTTATGAGGGTCCTACTGGTAAGTTTTATGCAATGAAGAAGAGTAAGTTGAATGATTTGGTCTATGCCAGCGGTTCCCAAACTGTGTGGGCACCGCGACGTGCAAACAGGGGTGCCACAGAATATTTATTGTTCAACAGGGTCCGGGTCGAGTGCCACGGTCCTTTATGACAGCCTGTCACTTCATTCTGCAGGGACACAGCGCGGGAGTCAGAGGAGGCAGCCACAGCGTGAGGGGAAAGGAGCTCAAAGACAGCAGCAGGACTCCAAGCCACATTTCTGGCACATAAGGTAAGCTAACAGGAGGGTGGTTGGAGATATAACAAAATTAAAAAAAATCACGTGAGTGTATGAGTGTGTGTGTATGAGTTTGAGTGTTTGTGTGGGTATGTGTATGAGTGTGTGTGTATTTAACACCCGATATACAATGGCGGCTCACCGGTCTTTTAAAATGCAAATATTTTATTGGATAAAGTTTTTTTAAATGACCAACGTTTCAGTCCCCGATCTGGACTTTCTTCAGGGTCAATAACAGGACAACAAACTTTTTAAACTTTATCCAATAAAATATTTGCATTTTAAAAGACTGGTGAGTAGCCATTCTATATCGAATGTTGTGTTGTTGGAGCTCAGGCTTATGCACCTGGCAATGAGTGAGTTAAAGTGTGAGTACAGGGGATTTTTATTTTTTAGATATATACACATCTGTGTGTCAGGGTGTGTGTTTTTATGTCAATGTGTATCTCTATCATGGTGTGGACATGTATCAATGTTTGTGTGTAGGTGTCGGTGTATATATCAATTTGTGTGTAGGTGTCGGTGTATATATCAATTTGTGTGTATATGTCGGTGTATTTATATGCATTTGTGTGTTAATGTGCATGAATATCTGTGTAAGTATGTATGTATGTGCACACAGCCAAGCAGTCAAACACCAGCACAACATACAAGCACACTCCTGCAATCAAACGCAAACATCACAAGCACACCCCTGTATTAAAACTCAATAAATGTATACAAGCATCCCTTAAAACACCAACACTGTACATTACACTATAGCGCCAGTAAATGCAGCAGCGCTGTACAGATATACAACCTAGAAATTTTGACTTGGGGTGCCTTGGAAAAATACTGAAATATTAAGGGCGCCTTGAACATAAAACGTTTGGGAACCACTGGTCTATGCCTTTTCAAATTGTTAGTGTCTGACTCACCTAAGTGACTTGCATTGACAATGGCAAGTGAATTTACACTTTGTTATTTTAATCTAAACCTCTTATTTAAATGCACATAGCAATATCGTTTGATTAATGGTAAGTTATTCAGTTTTTCTCTTATTTATATACACTGGTGAGAGTCAGGGCCGGCGCTTCCTATAAGGCGAACTAGGCAGCCGCCTAGGGCGCCATATAGGAGGGGGCGCCCTGCGCCCCCATCGCCGGCCCTTTAAATTCTGCAGCCGCCTGAGCGCTCTATAGAGAGCGCTCAGGCGGCTGCCGCAGTGCCTCACCTCCCCTGCCCTGCTGTAGCGTGGCCGAGCTCCTTTCCGGTCCGCGACCCGGCCGGACTGACAGGAAGTGCACACCGAGTGTGCACTTCCTGTCAGTCCGCCGGGTCGCGGACCGGATAGGAGCTCGGCCACGCTACAGGGCCGGGGAGGTGAGGAGAAGCTGCTGGGAGGGGGGGGAGATGATGATGATGGGGAGATGGGAGGGGAGATGATGATGGGGGAGATGGAGGGGGGAGATGATGGGGGAGATGATTGATTGGAGTGGAGGGGGGAGATGATGAAGATGATGGGAGGGGAGGATGATTGATGGAGGGGGGAGATGATGATGATGGGGGAGATGGAGGGGGAGATGATGGGAGGGGAGATGATGATGGGGAGATGATTGATGGGAGGGAAGGGGGAGATGATGATGATGGGGAGATGATGATCATGGGGGGAGATGGGGAGGGGGGGATGATTGATTGAGTGGAGGGGGGAGATGATGGGGAGATGATTGATGGGATGGGGATGATGATGATGGGGAGAGGAGGCGATGATGGGGGGAGATTTGATGGGAGGGAGGGGAAGATGGGAGGGGGGAGACATGGGGGAGATGTTTGATGGGAGGGAGGGGGGGAGATGATTGATTGGGGGGAGATGATTGATGCAGGAGGGGGGGAGATGATTGATGGGAGGGGGAGATGATTGATGGGAGGGGGGGAGAAGAAGAGAAGATTATAGGGGGAGAAGAAGAGAAGATTACGGGGGAGAAGAAGTGATTACAGGGGGGGGAGGGGAGAAGATTATGGGGGGAGGGGAGAAGAAGACAAAATTACAGGGGGGAGAAGAAGCGGAGAACACAGGGAGGGGGGGAATAAGAGGAAAACACGGGGGGAGAAGAAGAGGAGAACACGAGGGGTGGGAGATGAGAAAGTAGGGGAGGGAGAGACCACTAAAGGAGGGAGGGGGCAGTGGAGAGACCGCTAAGGGAGGGGGGTGGAGGATAGGGGAGGGTGGGGGGAGAGGAGAGACCACTAATGGAAAGTCGGGGAGAAAAGGAGACCACTAAGGGAGGTGGGGGGGAGAGGAGAGACCACTAAGGGGCAGGGGAGATCTCTAAGGAATGGAAGGGAGAGCTCTATAGGACAGAGGGACAGGGAGCTCTTTCACACCACGCGCACACACACACACACACACACACACAATGCATCCCTATACACACAGAAACACAACATGCTTCCCTTACACACAGAGAAACACACAATGCAAACCTTACACATAAAGACAATGCATCCTTTGCACATATACACAGAACACACACAATGCATCCGTTACACACACATGCAAACACACACTGTTTTTCTTACACACACACACAGAAACACAATGCATCTCAACACACCCCTTACAGACACACACACTGCATCCCTTACATACACAGAAACACACTTTGCATCCCTTATGCATACAAACACAGATTCACACAATGCATCCCTAACACACAACAAGAAACACACAATACATCCCTTATACACAAACACTCACTGCTTTCTATCCCTTACACAAACAACACTGCATCACCTACACAAACTGGTATCCCTATACACTACATTCGTAAGCACACACATTAGATCCTCTACAGTAACACATAACACATCCCCTACACACTCTACTCCCTGTGAGTTCATGGGTGGAACATGTAGGTGGCCTTATGGGTGGGCTTTATGGGCATACTCACCGTCAGGCCCTGGGGCCCAGACCTTGAGCTATGTAAGAGGCCCCAAAAATGGAGCTGCTTCCCGTTCTCCCAGAACATTGAATTTTGTGACCACAGTTACAAACAGCCTCCAGAGATCCTGTTCTACACCAGACCAGTGGAGCCAGACTGCAGCCAGAGCCCATCACCATCCTAATCTGATTGTAAGTAGGCAATCTAGTATATTATTAGTGACACTAATCTCTAATTTACCTCACATTAAATGGACACTATAGTCCCCTAGAACCACTGCAGCTTAATAAAGTTGTTCTGGTGTCTATAGTTTGTCCCTGCAGGCTTTTTAATGTAAACACACACTGTGTGCAGCACTGGCATTAGTTCATATGGGTGGGGCATTGCAGTTCCGGGGGTGGTGGCAAATCTTTCTTTTGCCTAGGGCGGCAAAAATCCTTGCACCGGCCCTGGTGAGAGTGGTGATATAATTCTTATATCCCTGACTCTTGCACCCACTGTTTGACAGTTTTCTCAGAAAAGGCAATATCTTCAATTAGGTAGCTGGTAGACAGCCAGTGAGGGCAGACTTAGTGTTGCAATACAACTCCCAGTAATGTGCATTTTAGTGTATCACAGAGCATCCCAACTATAAAACACAAAGTAATGTGCATTCTCTAAGACAGAGCTCCCCTGTAATAAATATCAGAACAATATGATGTACTGTGTGTGTTGTCTTTAATACCCGTGATGGCCATGTATGATATTGTAATGGGTATATTGACTGTGTGTCATATGCACTTTTTGGCCATGTGTGTGATGTTTATGCAGGGTTTATTGGCTGCGTTTGATGTTTGTGCAGGGTTTATTGGCTGTGTGTTTATGCACATATGCCCATGTGTGAAGGAAGGTGTGTATTTTTGCAGAGTCACACGCACACTATCCCACACAATTACAGGTAGTCAAACACTCAGTTACAGTCACACACACACACACATTACAAGCAGACAGTAACACACACACTGTTACAAACTGTCACACACATCATTACAGACAGATACACAGTTAGAGACAGTCACGCATACACAAACACAGTTACAGACAGTCAAGCACACAGTGACACGCAGATAGTCAGACACACATACACACACAGTTACTGGCAGGCAGACAGACACACATATACAAACACAGTTGCAGACAATCACACACACAGTTACAGGCAGTCACACAATTACATGCAGGCAGACACACACAGTTACAGGCAGACACACACACAGAGTTACAGACAGACACACAGTTACAGGCTGACAAACAAACAGTTACAGACATACACCCATGCAGTTAATGACAGAAAAACACCCAAACAGTTACAGACAGACAGACACACACACACACACAGACAGTTATGCTGACAAACACACAGTTACAGGCAGACACACTCACAGTTACAGACAAACCGTCACACACACACACACACACACAAGTACCTCTTTCCATTAGAGGCACTTGCTGGATGAGGAGCAGGGGCACTGCAGTCCCAGGTGTGTAGTTGTTGGGGAAGCAGAGACTCCTTTGTGCTTCCCCCTCAGTATGCAGAAGCAACCGGACACAGGTCCAGATCGCCCCCGTTGGCCATTCATCTCTGCCCCTGTTGCTTGCTTAGCTGCACCCCACTCCCATGTAGTTCTGCCCCCCGGCTGCCTTATTATGTTCTCTGATAGGCCCAGGTGGAGAATATGGAAATCTTCCACTCGGGTGCCGTGCGGCCATGCTACAGAGCAAAACCTACATTATAGGAGTGTTCTTTGCACCCCATCACACCTGTCATTGTGGGAGTGTGGGAGTTATGTCGGCCACATGGCACACCTGCTGCTAGGGCCCCCGGTGTGGTCACACAGCTTACACATTCCATATAAAGGAAATAAATATATAGTGTAATATAGTTAAAATACAAGAGAGTAAAATTCTATGAATGAAACCACTCACAAACAGAGAGCAGATGAAGCATGCACTAACTGTAATTGCCTTGATAAAACATCCAAGTGATGTTTGTAAGTGGGTTTGAAGTGCACTTTCAGTATAAATTAAGCCCATAGATATTTGCACTTTAAATATTACACTCATCTACATTACATTACATGGGTTTTGTATATAAAAAAAAAAAATTGTCTTAAAATCACAGCGCGCCTTAAAATATTTTTATCTATTTGGAGTGTTTTGTGGAGCTAAGTACACTTTAAAGTGCTGCTATATTTGCACAATTGTGTAAACTGTTTTAGATAAATAATCACTGTTTAGCGCCTACGTCACTTAAAGAGTTGTATTCACCAAATAGTGCAGTTTAACCCGTACACTGCCAGAACCAAGTCATGCGCACACTTGGAGTTTGACGCATTTGTAACAGCGAGCACCAAGGAACTAAATCGGGTCAGTGGGACAGGACCCCAAGATTGGGGTTGCCTTTGGAGTGGGGCTCTGGTGCTTTAGTATATGACAGGATCCTTCAGCCATAGACATACACCATAGGTCAGTCAGACTGTCAGTCAGTCTCTATGGTAATCCCTGCATTAACACAGCCAAGACCATAGAGACTGACTGCTTTCAAACTCTGTGTGACCCAAGGTGTTAGTATTTGGCAGACAGGTCCTCTCACATACTGAGGGGAGGGATGATACTTCTCATTAAATATATATAGCCTTTTAAAACTTGATGAAACGATTATTATTATTATTAATATAGAGTAAGATAACATTTTATAATTATATATACTGTATATTATGTGAAAGTTGTCCTGACACTATGTTTATAGTGTTATAGACTGTTATGTTACTGAATATCATGGCTCCCTGTGTAAGGTTTGTTTTATATCACTAAACTGACAATGTATAGTTTGTAGAATATTGTTTAAAGCAGTTAATTTACTTTATACATGTTTTACATATTGACAATGAACTTAGCACTGATCAGACTATAAGTCACCCAGCGGTACCTGCAGGGCTGCGGCTGTGTGAGGTGTGTAATAAGTCTGACTGTCCCCCGGTTTGTGGGTATCGCTGCCGGTATCGCTGTGGGTATCGCCGTCTCTTCCAGCTGCCTCGGATTCAACGGCCACAACGAACAGAGCCCGCGGTATCCTAGCAACCAGCAACGCACGCTCACTGCAGGCACGAGCACCAACTGCCCACGGCCGAGGGCGGGGCCTGAACGCAGAGTGAGGCGAGTCACTTGTAAACAACTCGTCTGATTGGACGCTCAGCAGCCCCTAGTCAGTTCTGCTCTCTGATTGGTTGGAGCGCAGAGTGCACGTTGTTCGCTGCGTTTTGCCGCTTCCGGGATATGCTGGGGCTCAGTCAGGGAGCTGACACTCAGACACCATGAGCTCCTTCCCGGGCCGCATGAAGGAGTATCCAACTATAGCCATCGACAAGTTCGATAAAGAGAATCTGTCCGCCAGGGCTTACTTCCTGTCTCACTGCCACAAAGGTAGGACCTCCATGGCAGTGTCACCCAGGCACCACAACCACTGCATCCAAACAGCACCCTCCACCTGCCTTGGCCTTAGTTTTGCAACTTATTTCATCTACCCTCGATTTATTATATTCACCTCCATTCATTATAATTACAGGACTCCTAACCCGTGAGGTTTATTCAGTAATAAACTGCAAACTCTCCAGCCTAACAGAGCCAGCATGTGACTGAGTTGAGTTGGAGGATTGCTCTCCATGTCTGCTTTTTATTTATTTCACCAAAGTTTGCACTTTTTGTTTTTTTTCAGTTTAGCAAAATTCTGTGTTTAATGAAAATATCCCAATGGTGTCAACAATTCCCTTATTGTAATATGTGTAGTGTTGTTATTTTTTCTTGTTTGTTTTTTTAAATACATTTTTTTTGTAGTGCAGTGGTACAACGTAGCAATATTGACATATGACATGGATGTGAACAAATATGAAAGGCAATTAAAGTATATTATGAAATGTCAAGATAAGCTGCAGTTTTTGCAGATATTTCAATTAAGTTTGAATTCTCTGTTCACTTGCCCACAATTTCCAGTTTATCAGATAATTTTTTAAATTGTACACTTTATACACGTTTAAAAGAATAACCATTTAATTTACTATTTGGGGTATAGAGGGAGGCCCCTTTTTACAGTGTTTGCTGCCTCTTGTCTATCATTTCTTAAATCTTAAAACTGTATTAACAAAGCATTTATAATTCATTTTTAATAATACTCCTTTTGTTTTTACGGTTTATGTTCTCTTTTAAGATCACATGAAAGGACTGCGTGCGCCCCTTTTAAAACGAAGATTGCAGTGCAAGTATGTTTTTTGTATATATCTAGTCTTTTATCTTGGGATGTTTCTTAGTTCTCTTCCATCTTTTTATCCTCAATTCTTCTTCATGCTATAAACTGTCCATATACATTTTTTGCCTTAATGAAAAGCAATTAATGTCCTATAATGCTGGCTGCCAAAAATCTGGATTTAAACAGTAACTCCCAGGTTTGCTAATCTTCACTGGGGATTACATCCTACACCAGCTGTAGAATTTACCTTTCCCAGGCCTGTTAAAACACAAGTAAAATATAATGAAATTATTTTGTTTCTTTTGCAGACTAAAACTTTACCTGTATTGTTCCCCAGTCACTAAGGAATTATTATTAACAAATCCAAAGTATGCATTCTGGGAAAAACACATAGTAAGTTAATTTTGTTTATTTCTTTTTTTTTATTCCTTTATCTCAAAACTTGAGTCCTATTTACTAGGTTAGTAGGACAAATGTCAGAATACTACCATCATGTTTTCAGCATAATAAAAGTATATTCATGAAAGTGTTGCGGTCTGTGCTTAAGTGCATGACCACAAAAATAACTGTCACATTAATGCGTGCTGTGCAGTGCATAATTGGCTCCTCTTCCCGGTCTTTTGTTTAGCATGTAATGCTGGGAGGAGGGGGGAGCATAATGACATGCTTAGCGGTACTATTTGCAACAGTTTTTGCTTAAGTAATTTTGCATTCTATCTATAAAGTTGTTGTTGGTTTTTTTTGGCTACGGACCCATTTTTATTTTATTTTTTAAATCGTATATATTTTGATTGACATTGATATGTTGAGACAAACTACATTGCTTGATTTTTTTTTTTTTTTTCCTCTCACAATATATTATAAATATAATTTAAACCACCATTTTATCACTAGCAAAATATGAAAGACATTGAACCTTGAGTCAGTTTAGTTGCCACATTGGGTTCTACATCATTAGTTACTCTTAAATGGTTTAGGAAAGAGAGGGTTTCTTAAACCATTTGGATTGTTTGCCAGGTTATACCCTTATTCAATGATTCAAGTGCTCCACTGTTTTGAAAAGGAAAATTAAGTTTTATAGGTCTTATATTAAAGGTGTTACCTTTCATATAGTAACATAATTGATTGCATTTGTTTATTTTATATAGATCGCTATAGAGATTGATACTCCAACTCAGATTTCTTTACTTGATGAAATTACAGGAGAAGTAAGTATTTATCTTGAATCTTTGGGAAATTTACTATTATTTAACACTAAACATGAAACCCTGTCTGAAAGGGATTTGTACGTAGTCGCAAAAATTGCACAAACTCTGTATTAACAACTACAACAAAATAGGATTTGATCATCAAAAAAAGTAAGTTTTTTTTTTTTTTTTTTTTATTGCAGAAAGAAGATATTTTGGTCACACTCTTACCAGCTGGTCACTGTCCTGGCTCTGTAATGTATGATATATATTTTATGGTGTAATGTTTTTCTTTTATGGTGTAACCTCCTTAAAAAATTATCCAAATTAAAATATTTGTAAGCTCAGTTTATTTTTACTTTGTATCTATGTAGATGTTGTAAAACACTGACTGTGTAGTCTTGTCTTTTTTCCTATGGCAATTACATCACCTGGAGACTTGTCGTGGTCACATTCTCTTCTTTACTATTACCAGTTACAGCAAATGCTTTAATAGCTGGCATTAAAGGACCACTCTAGGCACCCAGACCACTTTAGCTTAATGAAGTGGTCTGGGTGCCAGGTCCAGCTAGAGTTAACCCAATTTTTTCTAAACATAGCAGTTCAGAGAAACTGCTATGTTTATAAATGGGTTAATCCAGCCCTCAAATCCTCTAGTGGCTGTCTCATTGACAGCTGCTAGAGGCGCTTGCGTGATTCTCACTGTGAAAATCACAGTGAGAACACGCAAGCGTCCATAGGAAAGCATTGTAGGAAAATGCTTTCCTATGAGACCGGCTGAATGCGCGCGCAGCTCTTGCCGTGCGTGCGCATTCAGCCGAAAGTGAGGAGAGGAGTAGGATCGGTGGCGGAGAGCTCCAGGCCCGGCGCTGGAGAAAGGTAAGTGCTTAACCCCTTTCCTCTCCCCAGAGCCTGGGAGGAGGGGGTTCCTAAGGGTGGGGGCACCCTCAGGGCACTATAGTGCCAGGAAAACGAGTATGTTTTCCTGGCACTATAGTGGCCCTTTAACCCAGGACCGACAAGTGCCAGGTAGAAATTTTGTCCTGGTGCCTGGGATTTGGTCCTGACAGCCCTTTTTGTTGTTGTTATAGACAATGGAACCAGCGCTTATGTATTGAAGTTGATATTAAATATAAATATAAGTTATAATAATCAATAGCTGCCAAACATTCAAAGATCGTTGTGTTTTGTTGTTTTTTTTTTTTGTTAATTAAAATTATGCCCAAAATAAAAATGTCTTGAAATATATTTTTTTCACTTTAAATTTCTGATTATTGTTTTTTTTTTTTTTTTTTAATTTATTTATTTTTTAATCCTCTCTGAGTAGATGTAAATTACATGTGTATTGATTGGTCTGTACATACAAACTACTAAGTAATTTTGTAATTCACTCTGAAATTTTGCAGGTTTCTCTTTCAAGGATTAAATGGGACTGTACTTTACACTGGGGATTTCAGACTGGCGAAAGGGGAAGTGGCTCGAATGGAACTACTACACTCAGGAAACAGGTGCTCACAACATTGTTTTTACCGCCATTCTGTGGGTTATGAAGTTGCCAGGTCTAGAGCACGTTTTCTTTTCATTTTAAATATGCCTTATGATGTATAGCTTCTCTACAGAAGTAGTTTGAGAGTTTATTTAAATCCAGAGGGAGTTTGTCCCTTTTTTTAAATCTCACCACATCTTTAATAATGTTCACGTGAACCTGGCAGTGTGATTGCCAACAATAAATATAAAAAACCATGGTATCAAATGTGTGAAGTTGACAAAAGCGGCTGGAATTTTAACTCAAATTCTAACGTGATTTGGCATTCAAACATGTAATTAAATAGCTGGTCGCGGCATAGGGTGCTTACATAATGTGTGAGAGATGTCTGCAGTATTTACATTTTTCTCTGTTCTTATTTACATGTTTTCTATTGGATAATAGGGAAGTTGTATGGATACACTTTGCAGAGCTGCTGTGTCTGAGTCCACATGTTGCTTTATGTGTATACACATCTTTATAGAAAGAAAAGTGGCAAATCTTGCTTGAGAGTATTTTTTGCTTACCTATTGGAGCACTGAGGGAGTGACTCCTACATAGTCAGATCATAGACCTATAAAGGAAAGGGGTCTTATACAATCAATATATAAAAAAAGAAATGTGTGTGTGTGTGTAGACACACACACACACACTCTCTCACTAACTCACTTTCTCTCCACCTTCCCACTGGTTTCTTCTACAGAAACATAAAAAGCTGCCACAAAACCAGCTGAAACCTTAATATAGAGTAGGATTGATAATATAGAGGAGGATTTCTAATGTTTTTCTTCCTAGCTAGATGAAAACAGCCTGTCTTATCACAATATCAAATATATATTTATTTTGTTAGCCCAATAAAAAAAAAAAAAATTTGGGGGGGTTTTATAATATCATTATATTTAAGCTTAATGTTATCTGTTTTTTTAATTGAATTTTTTTATTTTTAGAGTGAAGGACATTGAGAGTGTTTATTTAGATACAACATTCTGTGATCCCAAATACTTTCAAATCCCTAGTAGGGTAAGTAATATTTAAAGGTACTTGCATGTGTGCTGTTTAGTTTAATAGTGGTAGATATTGAGTTTATAATGTTTGTATGTAGATTTTTTTTTTTTTTTTACAGGTTTGAAAAGAATCAGGCCACATTGATGATTTTAAAGGGACAGTATAGTTACCCGGAGCCTCTACTGCTTAATGTAGTAGTTCTAATGACTATAGCATGTACTTGCAGTCTGAGCAATGCAAACGCTACCTTTTTAGAGAAAAGACAGTGTTTACATTGCTGCCTAGTAACACCTCTAGTGGCAGTCACTCAGATGATCACTAGAGCTGCTCCCTATATCCACCTGCACCCTATATGTTTACCATGGGATTGCACCAGAGGCTGGTGGACTTAGGTGGTTGTGTTGCCTAAGCTGTCCTTTTAATTATAAAACATTTAGTTTTTAGTTCCACAGCAAAATGTTTACTGATGCACAGTTGTATTGGAGGGGAATGGTTAAACATTTAAATCACATTCTGCTTTTAACGTCTAATTGATCTTTTATAGGAGGAATGTCTGATTGGAATTCTAGAGTTAGTCCGTAGCTGGATCAAAATGGGCCCTTATCATGTTGTATGGTTAAATTGCAAAGCAGCCTATGGATATGAATATTTATTTACAAACCTTAGTGAGGAATTTGGCATCAAGGTAAGAGTTCAATGCTTTTCTCCATACACTGTGGTACTTGTCATAAACTCCTGCCCATCCAACCATTAAAATGAATGGGGGGGTAAAATGTGCAACTATTGAACAGCATCTGCAAACTTAGATGATTCATCTTACCCTGCTCATTTATATTTTCTTTATAAATGCGTGTTTTGTTTTTGCGCATATTTGTAAAACAAGGAAAATTATTAGTTTACAATGAAATAAAATGTATAGTAACTAATATCGATTTGAAGTTATCTAGACATTTAAAAAAAAAAAATTTGACTACTCTATGTAATATATTTTCTGTATTTTAACAACTGTTCACATTTTTATTCGTTTATAGTGCACCTTTCATTTTACAACATCAGCAAGGTGTCGTATTCAGATTAATGCTGAAAGATTCATTAAAAGTTTGTCTTTTTTGTTTGTTTTACCGGGGGGTGGACCACTTGCAGTTGCTGCAGCAACCACTATGAGCATGTACAGACTGCACATATTTAAATCTGACAACTTTCTGATGTACAATTAAAGCGATCGTATAGATACAAGAGATACTACAAATTAATGTAGAGATTCTGGGACGTATAGCCTATACCTCCAGGCTCAGCATGGTAAATGCTACCTTTTCTGATAAAAGCCAGTGTATACACTTCTGCTTAAGGCCACCTCTAGTTGCTGTCACTTGGACAGCCATTAGAAAGGCTTGTTAGGTTCGGTCCTCCACCGATTGCAGGACCGCCATTCAGCATGGAGACGCTGAACGCTCACCATAGCGATGTATTGACTCAATGTATCTCTGTAAGGAAATTGTGGTTGCTGCATATAGACCCTAACCTCTCAATGATTCCCTATGATGAAAAATTGAATTGGCTGAGACAATCTGGGCTGATGATCTCAGCAGGGAAGATGGGGTGGTCGAGGCAAGGAATAAAAGTTAAGTCAGTTTTTTTAAATTTTATTCGTTAGAATACTATTGCGTTACGAATATATGTCTATATTTCGGACAGCGTTCCAAATCCATGTTGTTAAATTACTGTCTAAGGTAATGTCCAGGTTACAGTCATATTTTGAATGTATTTTTAAAATGAAGTTAATAGAATTCTCCAAGTATCCTAAACATTACAGTTTGCTGTAGTGGTTATTGTGTCAGGAGTGCTCGGGCGCCTCTTCAGGTAAGTAGGGAACCAGTAGTAATGATTGGGTCCCCCCTCATATCCTGTCTGCTGGATGTTCTCTTCATTGAGCTAAGCCTGGAGGCAGGCTTACAGCATAGGGGAGGCAGAGAGCTCCCCCTGCTGAACCCCATGTTAAAAGTCAAACATTGGGTGGGGAGCCAGGGCATATTTGGCAACATAACCATTACTGTGCACTGTGGTGGTTATGGTGCTTGGAGGATTCCTTTAAAAAACATGTATTTTCTAGTTTTTCACAATTCCATTCCTAATAGCCTAAAATTGTGCTTAGCTATAGAATTTGCTTCTGCAGCTGAGCTGACCCACACAAACTTCTTATCTAACTGCAAAACGCAGAATACACATTACATTTTAGAAAGCAACAGCAGTGTGTCTGTTTGCTTTTCTAAAAAGAAAAAAAGTGTTGGGGCAGGGCTCGGCCACCATGCAGGGAGGACACCCAATTTGAATTGACGTAATTATCTGTAATTTTCGACAAAGCAAAACATCTGCTTGCTGTGAATGCTTAGATGTTTGCACCAGCACTTTTATTAACCGAGCTGGCCTGCTGGCTGGCTCTGATTTACATGCGGCATCCTCGAAGTGAGGGCGCAGGAATAATTGCTGCTCTTCTGCTGCCCGGAAAGTCTGGATACCTTATCAAGTGTCCTGCATACTCTTTCTGCACCACTGGGGATTACCCTGGCTCAAGGAGTCCACTTTCTGCATCACAACGGCAGGCAAATGAGGCCTGCCCTTCTCCTTCCTCATAGGAAGCAGCCAGCAAAAGCAGATTGGACTCTATCTTTGAAGACTTCCTGATTTGGATATATACTATATGCCAGGCAGGGGAACTCCGAGGCTGCTCCTTCTCATCGGTAATAACACAAGGCAATATCTGTCCAATTCACCCCTAAAGCTTTGGGCTGTATGCCCAGCGGAATCAGATAGGTGCGGAGGCACAGGCCCTGTAAGGCCTTCCTGTCATGGGAATGCAGTGTCTGGGATTGAGCCTTGTCAGCGCCTGAGAAGAGCAGGAAAATTCAAATTAGTCTCACCAGAGTGTCACTCTAGCTCCTCATATGCTGCTTCACCTTGCATTTCTCAAGGTGGCTGGCGGCCCCATGTAATCAAGCAGATATTTACTATGCTGCCACGGCCTCAAGATTGGGTGTTGGATGAGAGTTCGCCATTGTGTCCCGCAACCATTTCATGCCTAACTGGGATTCCTGTTTATTTTATTTAATATAACCTGCAGTTACTAAACATGCTTACCTTTACTAAAAATAAAATGTGCAAACTTAACCCCTTGTGTGTGACATGTCATGATTCCCTTTTATTCCAGAAGTTTTGTTCTTAAGGGGTTAAAGGACCACTATAGTGCCAGGAAAACATACCAATTTTCCTGGCTCTATAGGGTCCTTGGGTCCCCCTCACCCTCTGGGCCCCCCTCCCGCCGGGCTAGGGACTCTCCTTCTCCTTCGGTCGTCAATGGCTGAAGGTATGAGCCGCACGCTGGCATCTTCTCACTGGAAAATCACAGTGAGCAGCGCGGAAGCGCCTCTAGCGGCTGTCAGTGAGACAGCCACTAGAGGCTGGATTAACCCTAAAGTTGTTACAGCAGAAAGGGTTAATCCTAGATGGACCTGACACACAGACGGCTTCATTTGTTTTGTAATACCCCTGCACAACCAAAATAAAGAATTTAATAAAAAGAGCAAGGCATTGTCCTTAAACTTTTTTTTTCTTATTGAGTAATGCGACTAGTATATTGATATTAGAGAACAAATTCCAAAATTGCTTTGTGTTCTGGAATATCAGATTGGTAACATGACATGTGAAAAGTCTCCAAGTTCAGTTACTCTTGATAAATTGCAAGGGACAAGCGCATTTGGGTTTAAGAAATGGATTATGCAGCATTTAACCGATCTTGTGTAAATATAAAGAAAACTATTGTTTGTATCTTCAGGTCCACGTGAATAAACAAGACATGTTTAAGAACATGCCTGATATCCTGTGCCACATAACGACTGACCGCCGCACTCAGATTCACGCATGCCGTCATCCAGTGGTAATTCATAATTTACCCAAATGTTACAAATAAATAACACATAACTGCATGATTTCTTACAAAGGGTGAAGGCTAAGCGTATACCATTTCAGTCTATGTACATGTGTTTTGGTCTCACATGAGTCTTTGCATTTTAATGTTGCAAAATCTTTCTTTTGCTAAGAATGAAGAATTTATGCAAGGCAACAGGTTACCATGTGGGATGCGCACAGATGATAATGTCCCTCTGCGTGTCATTAGTATTAAACCATCAACTATGTGGTTCGGGGAGAGAAGCAGGAAAACCAATGTAATTGTAAGGTAAATTAATCCTGTAAACTGTACAGACTTTATCATAATTATCATTCTAATCCATTGTTTTTAGTTTGAGACTTTTTTTTTCTTTCTATAATTTTGCTTTGAGATGAAGCAATATTTATTGAAATATTAAGGTTTTACAGAGAATATAACAAACAGTTATTGTCATAACATCATAAGACATTTTCACATCACATTTTGAGGCGGCAGTAGAAAAAGAAAGTAGATTGTCAATAAAACTAATAATATAAACAAAATAGTAGACCTAGTGCTTATTATAGTTTGAATACTTTAACAAAAAATTTCAAAGTAAAGTAAAACGAAGATGTATCTCACTTAGTTCTGGAAATTTGTCAGGAGATAAGCGCAAAAAGAAGAAGAGATAAGAGAAAGAAAAAAGTGAGAGAGGGTTAATGCGCAAAAGAACCCGGGGACTAAAAATCTCAACCAATACATTTCTGGGTATATTTTTTGTTTCATATGAGTCTGAAATTGCAAGCTTTAAATTTCCATCCATGTCCCTAGTTCATGGACCCAAGTCTGAAAAGGAAGAGATAAATGGTTTTCACCAAAATTGTGGAGTTACAACTTTGGCTGCATTGTTCAATCTGATAACTAAAGATTTCCAAAAGTGATTCACTTTGCATATCTTTAGGTGATTAGGAGGGTGCTACCTCTGACCATTCTGGGATCAACAGTGTACTCTAAATCTTGAATTTATATCTTTTATTTTGTTACCTTTCACACTTACAGACTTTTAAATGAAAATCTCTTCTATTTAATAAGGGAAGTAGTCACATTTAATTGGAGAGATCTGGAATTTAGAAGTGAATTTTAGTGCACGTAATATATAGGTTTCTTGTAAAAAATTGTTTTTTGTCTGTTCACTTTTGTTTATTCTTTGCCATGGGGATATTATTATAGCAAGCACAGGCTCTTTTCACCTATCATTGCTACTTGTGACATTTAGCAGTCAGTAAGCAGCGCTACTCCATTTAAGTAGTGTTGAGCATTTTAAAGCAGCACTGTCATGCCGAACTTACCTTTCCTCAATCTCTTCTTCTTCTACCCCTCTCTCAAGATCTGTTCTTCTTTAGTTTTTTTTTAAAATCATAAGACAAAGTAGGGACTCTTTGCCTCATGGAAGTTTCCTCCGCTTGACCAGCTCTGACCAGCGGAGGAGCAAAGTGTGCTTCATTTCCGCTGGTCAGAGCAATTTCCCATAATTCTTACCTTTCCTCTGCGATGCTTCCTGTCATTTTAGCCGAAACTACCGAATTGCATTCTAACTGAATGAGAACAGTTAATCCATTCGTGTTAGGATGCAATTCGGCACTTTATTTGTGTCGGAATTTCATTAGAATGAATGAAACTCCGATCCTATTCGTGCTGTGGCTGCATCTTGCAGCTGCTTAGTAGATAACTCCCTAATTCCCACAGTATCAGGGAGTTATCTACTAAAATGCTGAAAGACCTAAATTGGTCTTTCAGCCACATTTACTAAGTAAAAAATTACTTAGTATTAGTAAATGCTGCCCCTACTTGCTATACCGCGAGTAGGGGCACGTCTAGTAAACAGTGAGCAGCCTGTGGCTGCTCACTGTAAAAAAAAATAAAAAAAATAACCTATTGGCCCACACCCCTAAACGACGGGTGGGAGCCCTAAAGTAAAATAAGGGGGGAGACCTATTGTCCCCCCCCATCCCCCACCCCTGCGCGGTGGGTGGGGGCCATAAATTACAATGAGGAGGGGGGACCTACTGTCATCCCCCTCTCCTGCCCCCACCCCTGGGCGGGGGGGACCTACGGTCCTCCCCCACCTGGCCCCCACCCCAGGGCGGTGGGTGGGGGCCATAATGATAATGAGGGGGGGGGACACCTACTGTCCACCACCCCTGGGTGGCGGGTAGGTGGCCATAATGATAATGAGGAGGGGGGGGACCTACTGTCCTCCCTCACCCCCCCTGGGCGGTGGCGGGTGGGGGCCATAATGAGGAGGAGGGACCTACTGTCCTCCCCCGGCCCCCACCCCTGGGTGGTGGGTGGGGGCCCTAAGACAAATTCCCCCCATCAAAGGTGACTAGGGGTCCCTAAGCGCCTAGTCACCCACACCCCCACCCAAATAAAAAGGCCCCTACCTACCCCCCTCACCCTAAAAAATAGTGAGGAGGGAATAAAATTACTAACCTGTAAAGTAAAATTAAACTTACTATTCAACGTCTTCTTTTTTCTAAAATCTTCATTTTTCAGCCTCAAAAAAGCCAAATTAAAAACCATCATACCCGTCGAACTTAAAATAAAATAAAAAAACCCGAGTGCAAAAAAAAAAAGAGTAGGTTTTCCCCCCCCCCCATTATCATTATGGCCCCCACCCGCCGCCGGGGGGGAGGACAGTAGGTCGTCCCTCCCCATCATTATGGCCCCCACCCGCCGCCCAGGGGTGGGGGCCCGGGGAGACAGTAGGTGTGTGTCCCCTCATTATCATTATGGCCCCACCCGGCTGCGTGCCGGTAGCTCCCTCCTTGTAATAAACTGAACGAACAAACAAACACTGATATTCAGTGTTAGTTTGTTCGTCTGATTTTTCTATTCATTGATTCGTCACTCTGACGAATGAATGAATGAATGAATAGATGAAATTCCCGTTCGCATGTGCGGGAATCTCACAGTCTATCTAGTGTGGGCAGATGACGTGTCCCACAGGGACTTCATCTACCCACACAAAGATGGCGGCGCCCTGAATATAGATCGGGGCAGAAAATAAAGAATAATAGGTAATATGGAGGGCTTAGGGGCATTTGGGGGTGACTAGGGGGTCAATTGGGTGTAGTGGAGGCGGGAGAGGGGTTAAAAAAAAAAAACGGATTCGCCATGACAGTGCCGCTTAAAGTAACGTCCTGGCAGTCCCGATAGGAGAAATAGAATAATGAGGATAATCTATTAAAGTGTTGCTTCACTTGCTTTTTTTTGCTTTTTTTGGGCTCTGTCTTTTTTTTTGAATGCACACATTTATTTCAGTAACACAATAGATTCGTCAATCTTTCCATCACTTTTTCACCAGAATAGTCTTCTGTTTCACTTCTCTTTTATTTTACCACTCTAAATTTGGCAGTCTTTATTGAAATGTGAAGTTTAGGTAGCGAAACCTCTACACAGGACATACTTGAAAACGAGAGAAATCTCAATGTGGCTTTCCTGGTATAAATAAATACATTTTAGACCACTTGTAGAGCAATTTAATAATACAAACAGATTAGAGACCAAAAATAAAGCACACATTTCAGAACACTGATAAATAGTCCTCATTGTTTCAGTTTCTACTATAGGACTGCAATGTTAGCCTTGTTTTAACTTGATTATCATGTAATGAGCTAAATCTTTAATACACATTGTAAAGAAAACTGAGAATTACAGCTGCATTGCAGGGCTTGGCTTGAGAGCTAACAGAAGTTCCTGTTTACGAATTTTTGTCTCTCCGGCATTACACATTTTTAGAATTCCGATCATTCATTCCACTAGGGATCCTGTAGGAATCACCTTGACTATATAATTATGGAGATGGTGGAGGAAGTACTTCTTCAGACGCCCTCTTTCACACTAACTGCAAAACAGCACAACAAGGGAGTTCTATGTAACCAATATAATGGATTCAGCAAGTAATACATACAGTATAATATGACTACATTGCAGCTATAGCATCAATAAATATGCCTAGTAAACAAGGAAAAGATTCTCTACCTTGTTTTATTTTTATTTTTTTCTAATTTTTATTTAAAGTTTATTGGTGGTATAGCAGAGTACCGCATGATAAGACAAAGCCTATGTAGGCATAAAAGACAAAAAGGAAAACATAAAGGCAAACAAAAGTAATACCCAGTATAGGCTATGCAGTTCATTGGTGCCTGTACACCACCATGAGCATATGCAGGTTTATAAAGTGTTTTTGTCTTCAATCAGGAAAGTTGTTCACAAGCAGCAAACAAAGGAGAGAGAGAAATGAAAAATACCAAAGGGATGTTTTATCATTTAAGTAGTTTGTACACTTAGTACAAAGACTGTCTTAACTGGAAAAGAGAGCTTTAATGTTTTATTGCGATACACATGTTAAATTGTTGTACTGTGAAATACCATGTTCCCAAATATTGCATTATTCCGTTAATTATTAGGATCTTCCCCGTTTTTTGTGTGTTTGTGTGTTATAAATTGAGTTGAGCTTAATCCTTTAATATATATGTATTTTTCTCCCTTTTTGTAGAACTGGAGAAAGTTCTTACCGCGCTTGTTTTTCTTTTCATTCATCATATTGTGAGGTATGTGGTGTTACAAAGACATAGTATATATATATATTTTTTTTTTAATAAAGAAGGATCATTTCACCCTGCTATTTGACTGAACCATTGAGGCTTTCATTAGGTTGGCTTGGAACACAGAGACAGTGTACTTAGCGTTAACAGTTTTCCTCAATTTTTTTCATTATACATTTATTAAGGTACATAGTAATACCCCCATTGTAATATGTCTGACATGACCTCTTATTGTGTTCAACCAATGTATGTCAGGCAAGGTGGCAGAGCCAGTGGTTACATGGTGTGTTACCTTTATATTCCCAGCTGCCCAACCCAGATTTATCCGACCTGCTTTACAAGGCATATTTTGTTAAAGCTTTTAATGTGTGACTTTTAAAGAGGACATGTTACTTTCAGAGATGTTCACAGTCTTTGGTCCCTCACCCCATTAAACATTATTTTAACATTTACTGGTATGAAATGAGCAATGGAGGTAAGTTAACAAAACTTACTTACCTTCGTTATACTTGTGAATTTTGGCACGCTCGAGCATCTAACTGACAAATTCCATATGTTGACATAAATTCCATATGCTTGTATAATTTCTCCAGCAGTGCCATAAACACACATGCCATGCATACATCACTAATTTATATACTTGTCCGCATTGGTCTCCAAGATTTGCAAGCTAAAATCTTAAGACCTTTAAATAATATTAAAAACACCCTTGGCAAAACCAATAGCTCTCTTTTAGTTGCCGTGTTTTCCCGAAAATAAGACCTAACCCGAAAATAAGCCCTAGCTGGATTATCGGGGTGGGCTGCAATATAAGCCCTATCCCGAAAATAAGACCTAGGCAGGGCCGGCGGCTGCCGGCCCTTTAAATGCCACAGCCGACTGAGCGCTCTATAGAGAGCGCTCAGACGGCTGCCGCACTGCCTCACCTCCCCTTCCCTGTAGCATGGCCGAGCTCCTCTCCGGTCCGCGACCCGGCCGGACTGACAGGAAGTGCACACCCTGGGTGTGCAGTTCCTGTCAGTCCGGCCGGGTCGCGGACCGGAGAGGAGCTCGGCCACGCTACAGGGAAGAGCAGGTGAGGAGAAGATTGGAGGGGGGGGTAGTATTACAGGGGAGGGAGGGGGGAGTATTACAGGGAGGGAGGGGGGCTTAGAGAGTATTACAGGAGAGGGGGGGAGAGTATTACAGGGAGGGAGAGGGGGAGAGTATTACAGGGAGGAGGGAGGAGGGGGGGAGAGTATTACAGGGAGGGGAGGGGAGAGGGGGAGAGTATTACAGGAGGGGAGGGAGAGGGGGGAGAGTATTACAGGGAGGGAGAGGGGGGAGAGTATTACAGGGAGGGAGAGGGGGGAGAGTATTACAGGGAGGGAGAGGGGGAGAGTATTACAGGGAGGGAGAGTATTACAGGGAGGGATGGAGGGAGAGGGGAGAGTATTACAGGGAGGGGGAGGTGAGGGTCTCTGGGGGGGTTACACAGCGCGGACACCGGCTGACAGACTGGCTCTAAGCCCTACCATGAAAATAAGCCCTAGTGTGTTTTTTGTGACTAAAATTAATATAAGACCCGGTCTTATTTTCGGAGAAACACGGTAGCTATTTGGTTGTGCTAAAAGTGAAGTGACAGTTCCTCTTTAACCTCAAGGTGGCAGCATAATCAAATACTAGGACAGATATTGTGTTTAGATGACCAGTTTCTCTAAAGACAAGAACAACATCACCAGTGCTGTAGTATGGATTTTAACTTTTTACTTTTATAAAAAAATTTTTTAGGGGGACATTTATTCACCCTTAATTATTCTTTTAAGCCTGAAAGGTTTGTGGGTTCAGATGTCAGCAAAATAGTATTTGTTTGGCAGGTTTCATGACAGTGTCTCACATAAAACTTTCCTTTTATGGTATTTTCACATTTACAAGATTATTCACTTAATTCCATATTGTAGCCAATTAAAATCTCAATTACCAAACTGAGGTTAAAATAGCTAAAATGTCACAATGGCAGTTTTGGCAAAATTAGCTGATTTTGGAAAATTCTCCATTAGTGAATAACCCTAGCAGTTTTTGGTTCTTGGTAAATTTGTAAATGCACCTAATACTTGTATATCACCAGAAACTGTCATAGTTGGCATAAACACAATTTTAACTTGCTGCCTTGACCATCTATAGCTTGGATTAGAGTGTGACCATTGTTTGTTGGAACCTTTTCGCACAAATACTTGCTCCTTATTTCAAAGCCCTAGAACGGGGTAGGCACCCTACGGCACTAGTGCCATGCACGGCACTCGAGGTGCCTTTGCATGGCAGTCAAGGCTGCTAGAGCCAAACAGGCTCTGGCCTATCAGGAGTCCCAGTAAAACTTCAGATACCTGCTAATACGAAGAGGTGGTGAAGGACAATTCTCAATTTATGCATTGCAGCACGTAGAGGAAGTGCTCTCTGATCACTTCCTCCCAGCACTTGTGAATGGGAATCCACACAGTAGTAGAGCAGCCTGCAGTTGTTGTTGCAGCTCCTGTCCTTGACCTGTACCTGGCCAGCCTGGTCCCCACTGGAACCCAAGGAAGCCACCCACACTGCAAGATGTACACAGAAATGCAGAAAGACCCTCCCCTCATACAAGTAATACGGACAACCCACACACAAACATACACACAATCCGCACAAACGCAACACCACTAACAATCCACATACATGCACATAACCCCACATGCAGCCTCTCACATGCTATACCCCAAACAGCCCCACACATACACACACTACCAAACACACAATGTGACATATCCATCCACACACACAATTCCACAAGCTGCCCCCATACACAGCCCACATTCATATGTATCATACACGATACCACAATCTACTCATGAACATATACAATATAATAGCTCATATACACACAAATACAGCGATACAAAGCAATTACAGTATAAATAACACAAGCAGAATACAGCAGCATACACACCTCAATTTAAAAAAATAAAATAAAATTAGGACCGGCACGCTACGGGACATCACAATCCTATATCGGCACAGTGCTGCTAAAAGGTTGCCTATCCCTGCCCTAGAACATTAACTATTTTGTTCCTTTTTTTTCTTTTTTCTTAGATTAAAGATTTTTTGAATTACATTCAGCCAATGTATGTTTATCCCAATGTGATTCCTTTGGGGAAAACAAAAAAAAATGTAGAAGATATGTGAGTATATTGTGTTTTTTTTTGTTTTTTTTTTTAACCAATAACCTATAAGCACATGATACAAATAGAATTGTCTAGTTAATGAAGTGGAAGCCACTGGCCAAGATCTAAAATATAACTGATTAGGTTTATTGCAATATCATTTATGATAACATAGCAATTTTCTAATAAAATATGAAACCTGTATGAATCACATTAGAATAAGCCCAACCCTCCCTGTCGGAAATAAATAAATAAATAAAACAAAATCACTTTTACTTACATTTCTTCCCAGCTGAGGGGCCACCCCACTTCCTAGCTGAGATTGCCAAGATTGATAAACTCAGCCAATCCAATGCATTTCCATAGGAAAGCATTTGTTGTCAAGTGTGCGTGCGTGGCAAATCCCCACGCTTCACCACTAGTGGTGTGTTTAACCCTGCAACAGTATATTAGATTTCATGGTTAAAAATAAAAGCCTCTGCACCCAGACCACTTAATTGAGATGAAGTTGTCTGGGTGCCTTTAGTGATCCTTTAAGCAAAAACTAGTTAAAGAGTAACTGTCATCCTGTCATCATTTTTCTTTCTACTTTGTTTTTGTTTTTGTTTTTGTTTTTTTTAATTATTAACCACTTCTAAATATGCCCACCTCCCATTTTTGTTTTAAAACTTGGTGGATTTAAAAAAAACTAAAATTGGAGAGACGTTGACCACGTCTTTATATGCGCCCTGATGTAATTTTTTTGCACCCCGGAACCGAATGTGTTACTAACCCCAGTACACAAGTGCAAATAGATATTCCTACCACCAGGATTACTTCTAAAAGCAGTAGAAGCAGAAGTAACTCTTTAACTTCCCAGTAAAATATTCTCTACATCTCCTTCAGCCAACAGTCCTAATCTTACCTGTACATGGCCTGTTTATCACAGCAATAGATTTCAATTCTAGAATGAACCTATTAATTAAAATTATGCCACATGCCCTGCTATAATAGACCTAACTAATAAAATGCATTTGATTATTCAGCTCACCCACATCAGATTATTTCTCTTTTACAAAATCTGTTTGCTCTCATTTGACACAACAAATGCAATTTGTGTTTATTATAGCTCACAGCTACAGCCAAGGAATCTAAAGTGAAATGATTGCACACTCCGAGAGTTGGCTACACACTGCTGTTTGGCATGGCGCTTTTTTTTTTTTACACATGTTTAATATTTCTGCTTTTTTTTTCTATTCATCACTACAGCTTGAAGCCATTTTGTAGGTCTAATTTTGACAGTCCAGTTGTATTGTATAAACCCCTAGGAACTCTGAAAAGACCAAAAACCACAGATCCATCAAACACAGGTGGGACCCTCATAAAATATTTTTGTTGATTCATTTTATTTACGTAAGGAACCATGACATAAAGCAGGCATCCTATTTCAAACTCTGGTCCCATTGGATGTTAATGAACTACATCTCGCATGATTCTCTGCCCATCTGTTGCATTCAAAGAATTCTGGGAGTTGTAGGCCATCCGCATCTGATGAGCCAAAGTTTGAGATCCCTGTCATAAAGAGATACTGCGTAAGGCAGAGTGTACATTCCTTAGTTGGTAATAATTTTACATTAGTTGCCTTGTACAGTCATAAACAACACTACCAAGGTAGATATAAATAACAGAGAGGTTTGGCGTGGGGGGGGTCCTATGTGACTCCAAAAGCTGTCCGTTATATCATAGTGTGTCAGAATTATTCTGATGTAGTTGTGACCAAATATTTGTGTATGTCTGTATTGTATCTGTGACACAGTAAGACAATTCTCCTGTGGGTCTTAATTGTTTTGTTTTATGTGGGACCATTTCTGTGTCTCATTGTTTGTTGTGCAATTAGCCCACAAAGTAAAACAAAAAACTTTTATGTGCATGATCTCCTAATGACACAATCATATTAGCATAAGTACCTGCATGCCTAAGAGTGATATGTATTATTTTCTACATATCCAAGTAGATGTTCTAAGGCTGTGTAATTATTGAGGCACAGGACTGTTGTTTAGCAAGACATTTTTACGGTGCAGAATAGGAGACATTGTTGAAGTTGATCCCTCCTCCGACTAGGAAACCTATATTTTCCAAAGTGTGTGTTTGTTTTTTACTTTGTTGATAAATGTATATCTTTTTCTAACACAATGTCAACAGATGAAGACTGTGTTGATTTATTTGATGACCACTCACTGACTTATTTGAGGAGCAAGATTTCCAGAGGGTGTAAGTGGACATCAGAGATTGTAAAAGAAGAAAATGTCTCATCCAAAGATCACCGTAACATTGATATACCCATAGGTCCAAGCGAAGCCTCGATTAACTTTTCTTTGCAAAAAAACTATGTGGACTGTGAGGAATCCAATGGAGAGGATGAGGAAGATGAAGAAGACTTTAAAGAAGATGAATCTCCTACAGTACATTCCAATACCACAAATGGGTATATGACATCTAAAAATCTGAATGAAGAGAATAAAGTGGCCAGTGGCTCTCAAAATGTGACTGCTGATCCAGAGGATGATGCTGTGCCCAAGTGGTGCACTTTCTTTCATTGTGCCATTACGAAAGATAATCTTTCTGACCCACAGGAGTGTGTTTCAGCTTCTGGTGAACACAAATGTTCTCAGTCCCCTCTTTTAAGCGATTCAGACTCTGATTCAACTCATATTTCCTCCATAAATTCCTCCCAGTCCACCCATATCTCAGAGCAAGGCAGCCAAGGATGGGATAATCAAGCTGACACTTTACTGCTGTCAACTCAAGAAAAAGCTGCTGCAAGTGTATGCACTTTAAACAGATACCCTTATCTTGTATTGGGTTTTGGAGAACAAGTATTTACAGAAGCATCTGTAGCTGAGGCAGCACAAACAAATGATCGCGATCATCATGATGAAACATCCAGCGTCACATCTCCAGTAAGACCTGTCTCGGACAGAAGGAAAGGCAATTCACAGGGGGAAGAAGGCGACCATGCCATATTGAAGTCAAACTCCCAGAGCTCCTCTGACTTTGAAATCCCTTCTTCACCTGGTGCTGAGCAACCTAAATCACCTGTGCTGCAATATTTATATGAACGCCTAGCCACAGGGGAGCCTCTCATGACAGACAAGCAACTGTAGCATTTTACCGGTGTGTGTGTGTGTTTTTTGTTTTTTTTTGTGTGTGTTTTTTTTTGTAGTGTTTGTCAACGTTCATTGCTGCTGATATTTTATTGAATTGCTTTTTGTTCATTCCTATTTCTAAGCGACCAACAGAGACAACTAGTTTTGGTTTTCTCCCTATAAGACTGCTGTTATACAGTTGAATTAACTACACATATCAGGGATCATTGTTTGTTTATTGTTGCAATATTTATAGACTGTTTTGGCACAAATCTGTTTTGAAATCTGATAAACAAGTTTTATTTTTTGTTTTCTTTTTCTCATGTTTTTATCTTTGCTATAAAATAAGTTTAAAAAGTTGAGCTGGCATGACAATAAGATCTGTACAATTATGTAATGCCTAAAATATTTGTTTTTAATTTTAAAATCAAGCTAGACCTTTTCTCTATAATAAAGAACCAGTTTGGAAAATGTAAATCGATGAAAATTTACAGATTTACTCTGGCTTTTTTCCCCATTGTGTAATTCTATTTTCTTTAGACATTCCTTTAGTTGCTGAGGCTGTAAAAAACATTTTTTGTAAACCATGTTGGAAAATTTACAGTCAATGTGTAAGTTAAATTAATAAAAGAACAGATCTGCACTGAAGAAAGTTGTAAATTTATACTTTTTTTTTTTTTTAATATATATATATATATCTATATAAATTAATATAATACAAAATTATAAACGCAAAACTTTAGTTTTTGCCCCATTTTTCATGAGCTGAACTCCAAGATCTAAGACTTTTTCTATGGACACAAAAGGCCTATTTCTGTGTTCGTGAGCACTTTTCCTTTGCCGAGATAATCCATCCACCTCACAGGTGTGGCATATCAAGATGCTGATTTGACATAGATGCTGATTATAGATATAGAGATAGATATCATTTAAAAAAATATATTTTTGTAATACCCACTAATGTCGTATTGTGAAAAATACAAATAAAAAAAAGGCAGGTAATTGTGAAATATATCAATAAAAATTATTTACAAAGTAGGTCTCCTGCAGAAAAGTAAGAATCGGCCAATCATTCAAGGAGTATGTGTACTAGGATAGATTATCCTTTAGATACTTGGCGGTGTTACAGTTTCCAGTGAAAACAGACAGTGGTGTCTGGTGTCTTGTGTTGACTGCAGAAAAAAATGTTGATACACAGCTATAAAGATCAATAATCTTCAATAAAAAAAAATGTGTTGATACACAGCTATAAAGATCAATAATCTTTGACTTTGCAATTTATTACATTTTTCCTACAGGTAATATTACTATATTTTCTGTATTTTCCCTTTCCATTGATAATTCATGTTTAAAGTGTTTTATACATTTTAGAAACAACCAGCATAAACGGATGTCTAGCAGGTAGAGGCGAATCCACCTAAACACAAGCAGATTTGCTGGAGTGCACTCTTTTGGGCACATAACTATATATTTTTGTTTTATTCCATCATCCTGCCTAGTGACACCATCTGGCAGGAGGGTGTAAATATTCTGTCCATTTAAAGGACCACTCTAGTGCCAGGAAAACAAAGATGTTTTCCTGGCACTATAGTGTTAATAGGTCCTCCCCACCCTCATGGCCCCCCTCCCGCCGGCCTGAAGTGGGAGGAAGGGGTTAAAATCTTGCCTTTCTGCAGCGCCGGGCTCTGGGGACTCTCCTCCTCCTTCCGACGTCATCGGCTGAATGCGCATGTGTGGCAAGAGCCACTCACTGCAAATTTCACTGAGAAAATCACTGAGAAGCGACACTAGCGGCTGCAAATGAGACAGCCACTAGAGGCTGGATTAACCCATATTTAAACATTTTTGTTTACAGCAGGCAGGGTTAACCCTAGATGGACCTGGCACCCAGACCACTTCATTAAGCTGAAGTGGTATGGGTGCCTATAGTGGTCCTTTAAATAGGATAACAGAAGTTGTATTCATACTTACCATATTTTACTTTTCCAGGATCTACTTACTGGAGCTTCCAGCAGGTGAGTAAAAAAAATAAATAATTATATTTTATTTTCCCTATGATGGGTCATGACAGCACTGCTCCTGTGATATGCCCAAGCTAAAGAAGCATGCCTAAGAGAAATAAGTATACTATCAAATATGTTACTACTGAAAATCCAATAATTTATTCAAATTATGTAGCATAAAGGACGGCTGTGCCGAATTCCGTTCTGAAAGGATCTGACATCTAGTTGTAGTGATGGATGATCTGACAGCTAGGTAGTGATGGATGATTGTATGCTGCGAGGACTATATAGCTGCCCTACAGATCTGGTCAGAAGAAATATGTGCTACAATAGTGATGTCTGAGGAAAGGGATCCCAATTCCAATACTCTTCACCCAGGGGTACTAGAAAGGGGCTGAATGAAGAGTCAACAGGACCAAGGGTAGATACCAAGGAGGGGATGCGGATTTTAAAGGAGGTCTGATCTGAAGAACTGCTCTGAAAAATCTGGCAACATCTGAATGTAATGCCAATCTAAAACCTGAGAGAGCTGGTAGGGCAGAGACTTCTACCTTAAGATTATGAAGGCTAAGCCCTTTATCTCAGAAAGTTCAGTAAATCTGCTGTGGAAAAGCCACTAGACAGACTCTGTTCCTGATTGCCCAGTTTTTTAAGACATCCCAGGTACGGTAAAAGGCTGCAAAAGTATTCCTCCTCCGGGCCTGTAACAGGGTAGTAATGACTGTATCTGAGAAACCTTTATCTCCTAAGTTGTCTCCTCTCAATCTCCAGGATTTCAACTGGAGTGTCCTGTGAGCTGGATGCAACAGGTGCTCTTGAAACAGAAGGTCTGGCTTGACTGGAAGAGGCATTGGAGTGTCTATCAAGAGACTCCATTGAAGTGGGAACCAAGGCTTTCTCAGCTGAAATTAGGTCACTGCTACAACTTCCACTTGTTCTCTCTGTATTCTCTGAAGCAGCTTGAAGATCAAAGGGATAGAAGAAAAAACATCCTCTCTTGAAATTCCAAATGTAAGTAAGAGCACCCATCACCATGCTTAAGGAAGAGAAGTCCTGGAGAGGGACCTATTGACTTGTCTGTTCTTGAGGGGCCCCATGATGTCTGTCACCGGAAGGCTGAGCTTGATGGACGCAAGTCTCTTTTCAGCTATGTAACTATGTAACTCTTCATTTTTCCACAGTCATCCCATTTGGCTAAGCACCATTCCCCTGGTCGTATCTGGTGTCTGCTGAGGAAATCTGTTAGACATTGAAGGGACTTAGCAGGTGAATTGCAGATGGATCAGAGCCTAGTTCATGAGAGGGAACATGATCGTCATCATCATGTACACTATGAGTTCCCCCTTGATGTCTGACATAACTGAATAGTGAGGTGTTCTCCACCAGAAGCTTCATCCATTGACCTTGGACTTGTATTTGCAGGTGTTGAAGTGGTTTGAAAACTGCCATTTATTCAAGAACATTGAATGAACTCTCCTTCATGGCTTATGGCCATGTCCTCTGTACAAAGGACTGACATGAAGGATCCCATTCCTGAGAGACAAGCATCTGTTGTTACCACCTTCCACTCTATTTCTCCCAGGGCAACCTCGAGAAACAGGTTTGTGCCCTTTTCCCACTATGTTAAAGCACTCTTGACCGTGGTTTATAGGAGGATCCTTTGGTCGAGGGATTGGTGTTTGAATTGTGAGAGAAAGGAACTTTGAGGGATCCTTATGCCACTGAGCCAAGCTTGTCAAACCTTTTATAGACTATAGGGATCTCAATAAGGTCATGAAGTTGCGCTGGAATGTAATGTAGAGGGAGTTTGTCTGAAGTTTTCTTCTTCTTCAGCTTGACTGCTCTGCCCTGTGTGAGACAAACTGTCCTTTGTCTCGTGTCGTAATTCATTCTAAGTATGTCATTTGCAGTGAGTGGTTCATGTGGCTTTTTTTCCCCCCCACATTCAAGATTTATTTGTGTTGTTATAGGATGTTCTTTGTTATGTCTATATAGATCCAATGTCGATTCTTTTCCTAGGTAGTGATAAATGTGAATACCTTGTAGTCGAATCTCTACAATTAGGGATTTTACTGCTGGCGAAAGGACTGCTTCTCAGGTCTATACAGCCTGGCCCTCCGAAAGGATCTTCTATTATTACCTGAAGAATGTCTGGTCTTCCTATCAGTAGGTAATAGTGCTTTATGTCCTTATGCTGCTTTTTCTGATACTTGTCTAGTTCGCAACAAAACTGCACGTCCCGTTGAAAAGGGAGAGAGCAAAGGTTAAGATGCAGTATTGGCATCCCCTGCCTTGAGCCATAAGGCTCTGCGTCCTGAGATATTAAGCATCCTAGACCTGCCAATGGACCGGGCCAGGTCAACGGAAGCATCAGAGCAGAAATCAGAGGGAAGTTTGATATCATTGTTTTATATAAGTGCAAACGCTTAGTGAATAAACCCATGAATAAATAATTGGGGGTGACACTAATTTTCTTATAATAGGTTATGTTAACAGTTTACTTTAATCTATCCACTCCAATGCACCAGTCTCCTGTGTGTTAGCTGGGATGAGTGATCTGAGAACCAAAGAGACACTGCAGCCGCAACTGCTAAATGCTTTCTGTTAGCTTGCAGCACGCGTGCCACTCCTTACATCAACGCGTTTCACCTGCTTGCCACAGGCTTTTATAAGCGGGCAAAACGCCTTAGGGAGGTTTATATCTATTCTTCCCTCCCTTGGTTCATTAAGGGATCTTGAGTCCGCAATAGGCAACGTCAGTTTTGCAGCATCCATTTAAGGGGCTGACACCCAAGCAGCAGAATCCAATTTCTTGAACTTATACCATTTGCCTTGAATGTCTACCCTTTTCTCTGCCTTATTCCATTTATCCTGAATGAGACTAATAGTAACATGCTAAGGAAAAGCAGTCTTTTTTTTCTTTCTTAGACTATATTGAGGATTCTCTCAGGTTGCAAGTTTTACATACTGCTTCAAAGAGAGCCTTTGTTTTTCTCTCATCAAAATCTGCCGATTTGAGGAATCTCTTCTCCCTCTGAGGACTAATAACCATGTCTGATTTCGCTCTCGCATCCGCAGAAGTGTCATATTCAGAGTTTTGCCTTTTGCTGGATTTAGCCAATTTAAACCTTTGGGGGAGCTTCTCTGACTCCTTCTGCTTGTTTAATAAAAGCAATTATATCCAAGGGCTTGGACCCTGCGGAATGGTTCGTAGGGGTATCTGCTGTCATACATTTACAAGATAAGCACAGCTTATCTTCCACTGCAAGCTTCACAGCAGAGGGAACAGGGTATCTCCGTGGAACTGCAACATATAGATATATATGTAAAGGCTTCTGAGACCGATAGAATCACCCCCAGTGCTCTATTTTATTGATAGGACAAACCATGAAAATGGCTTATCTTGAATCTCTAGGGTGCAACCTATTTTGCTTATGTGCTGGAGAAGCCAAAAATAAAAAATTCCAGGGCAGCTGGTAAAAACTACTTAGCTGCAGAAATAGAGGGTACACAAGAGATTCAAATTACAAAGAATTTTAAAAAAATATATTATTTATATAAAATCTCCACATCCCAGAACCATAAACATATCAGTGTCCATACATACACCTAATCTATACATCCACTTATAAATAATAGCTCATCTATAGAGCAGACAAAGAAAAAAATAACGAAAGAAAAAAATAACAATCAGAAAACAAATACCTGTACAAAAAGCACACCAGGGTCACGAGATCTAATAGAGGGCCTCTTGAGAACGTGACGAAGACTGTCAAAATCACTGGCAACCGAAAAATCCACTAAATAGGCTTTTAAGGAAACACCGTTGCCTGGCTAGTGCCCGACAGGAAGTGTGGTATTCATGCCCACTAATTTGCTCCAAATGACGAACCAAGTCAAACTCCAGACTAAATCTCTGAATGCTGACCGAATTCTGCATGCATAACTCCAGTAATGCCAGGTAATTACGAGTAGCACGGATAACAAGGCTTCCACGTATTATTATTATTATTGCCATTTATATAGCGCCAACAGATTTCGTAGCGCTTTACAATATTACCCATATGTTCATAAGAGTTGGTCCCTCCAGGCAAGCAGGTTCCTAAAAAGGATTTACATTGGACCTTAACTCTAAGCTATGGGTTACAGTAAGAAGGTCACTTAAAGGGGTTTTGCAGGGACCCTGTGTGTGGGGCTGTATACTGCAGCATCAGGAGGAAGAGGCTGAACACCCTCCAGGATAAACCCCCCCCCCAAAAAAAAACCTTGATAAGCCATACATAAAAATATACATGGCGAAACAGGCACTGCCTTAGGGAATGTGAACAAGAGAGAAAAAAATAAAGAACTGGGGGTTAGGGCTTAAGGCGAGGAATTTATATAATGTTTAATTCTTTACGGTCCACTGGGAGGGGTGGGCAGAGCTAATCCAGGAGTAGTGCTGCCATGACTGGGATATAAGATTAAAGGGAAACTGTAGGCAGAAATGTAACCATTTCATCACATGTAAGTGTTTATAGTGCCTGGAGTTCCCTAGCACTGTTTCTCAAGTTTAAAAAAATAATAATAATTGAGCAGTTTAATACTGAATGAAGGTTGCTGGCTTTCCATTTGCCTGCCCAGACTAGAGATGTGGCTAAAGCAAGGATTACACACTTCATATCTGCAATGGCATTGTAATAGGCTGAATGTGGTCAGCTGTAACTCTCAGCCAATCAGCCTAATCATTAACCCAAGCAGCATAGAGGGACAGGTTGCTGGGAACTCTCGTTTAGCATTAAACATTAAAAATGGTGTAATGCTAAATGGAAGGAAAACACTAGGAGGCTCCAGATGCCATTTTATATATACATATTTAAATTCTACAAGTATATTTATGTAATCTTTTTACATAATTAAGTTTATGAATTGCGAGAAGACTGGCAACCACGGAGCGTGTCCGGTTTAATTCTTCCACTCCAGACAGCGAACCCCTCCTCTGGCCCCTGAAAGGACCATAGTCCCTGTAGGGGCCGGTGCTACCCTGCATAGGTCGGCAGCGGAGATCAAGGCCCGTGGACATACCAGTCCACCGGGCATTTGCCCGATGGCCAGTTAGGGCCTGCCTGTAACTTTCCAAGACACCATAAAACCTGTACATGGGGGTACCATTGTATTCGTGAGACATCGCTGAACACAAATGTGAGTGTTTTAGAGCAGTAAAATGTAAAAAAAAATTTTTTATTTTTTTTTAAATCACTTTTTAAAGCTTTTTTTTTATTTTTTAAAAACAACTTTTAACGTTAACCCCTAGCTAGCCTAACACCAAATTCCCCAATAACGTCCACCCACCCCAGCTAAATATATAATTTTAAAATAGTTTAAAAAGTAATTAATAAAATTACTTTAACCCTTGAGGGTTTAAAAAACTCATAGTAAAATACCCGGATCTGTATTTTGATCATCGTAGTCAGTGCTCAAATGGCAGTGAAGGGGTTAATTTTAATAAAGCAGGGGAAAAGGGGGGTGGGATTTAATTTTTACTTTATTTTTTACAGGGAGAAAGTCAGTAGCACTGATCAGTCTACCTACACTTCACACTGACCGCGGAAGCGCAGGGAGGCGGACCACGAGTCCCTGCAGCATACCGCGGCAAACCGGAGGAGCGCTAACCCCGCAATCGCGGATTCACTGTAGCGCATGACGGACCGGGTCCATCATTAAGTGCTTCCCCAACATGACAAACCAGGTCTGTCATCCATCATTAAGGGGTTAATGTATAGATCATGCCCATGCAGTCTCACTGCTCAAATAATTTGTTTATGCAAAAGAAGAAAAACTTAAGTGCCAGGAAAACTAATTCCTGGAATGTAACCAGGGCTGCCATCAGAAATTTTAGGGCCCCTGGAGCCAGTCCTGAGTCTGCCCACAAGGATGAAGTGTGTGTATATAGTGGATGTAGAATGTGTGTCATGAATGCAGTGTGTACATTTTGTGTAATGGTTGTATGCATGCATTAGATGCAGTGTGTGTGGTGAATGTGTGTGTACAGTGAATGCGGAGTGTTTGTTTTTTTTAGTGGATGTAGTGTGTGTACAGTAAATGAAGAGTGTCTGGTTTTTGTAGAGAATGTAGTGTGTAGGGAGTGCAAAGTGTGTACAGTGCATGTAGTGTGATTGTAGTGAATGCAAAATGTGTATAGTGAATGTAGTGTGTTTGCAGCGAGTGCAAAGTATGTATAGTGATTGTAGTTGAACAAAGTGTGTATAGTACATGTAGTTTGATTGTAGTGAATGCAGTGTTTGTAGTGAGTGCAAAGTGTGTTTAGTAAATGTAGTGTGTTTGTAGTGAGTGCAACGTGTGTGTGTGTAGGGCAAAGTGTGTTTAGTGAATGTAATGTGAGTAGTGTTTTTAGTAAAATTGTGTGTAGTGCAGATTGTGTTTAGTGAATGTAGTGTGTGTAAAATAGGGGGAGGGGAGGTTTTTTTTTTGTTTTTTTTTTGTATGTAAATTTTAATTTTATTCCCCCCTCTCTGCTTCTTACCTTGCCAGGGAGGGGGGAGATTGCATTCCCTGGTGGTCCAGTGCCATGGTTGAGGGAGCCCAGCAGCACACACTATCTTCCTTTCCAGCTCCTCTCTGACAAACTCTCGCAAGACCGGCCTGCGTGCTGTGTGGAGCGTTGTCATGGTAACCCATGGCAACACTCTGGCGGCCGCAGGGTGCCGGAAAGTTACAGAGAGCAGCTGGAAAGGAGGACATAGTGTGCTGCTGGGCCCCCCTCTGCAATTTACAGGTAGCAGAGGGCTTGCAGTGCACATATATATGTATGAAAATATATATAGATAGCGAAAATCGCATATATATATATATGCGCACATAAGGAATGTGGGGCTCGGACTACCAGAGTAGTCCAGGCCCCCCAGGTCCATGACAACCGTTATGGTTGTCATGCTCTGATGGCGGCCCTGAATGTAACCACCACTTAGACACTGCAGAGGTGTCTTAGAGCTTAACCCTATGTTGCAAATACGAATATATACAATACGCACTTCATTCACAGGATGTGGATAAGTGCAAATCTGAAAATAGAATAGGTATTCTGTAAAGTATAATATGCACAGTAATATATAAAGGTATGGTATGGAAAAGGATAGCCAGTCAGGGTATGTTATAGTGATAAAAATACTAGCCTTGTGAGGCTACTCCATTATCTGGTAAATATAGGAGGGAGTATGTACCTAGCAATGTATTATGCTCAAATGTAGAGGGCTTTATTAAGCAGGCCGAATAATAATAATATAAAGCATATGTACATTCAGCCCATCTCCCTACTAACATTGCTTGCCAAGGAAACCAGGGTAGAGGTGGTTAAATAAACCCTGCATACATAGGAAAATCAAACCAGAAAACCGTCCACAAAACACAAAGCGTAGTCAACCAAATAAACAAGACAGAGTCCAACGAAGAGACGATTCGAGAATGCCGGGAAGGACAAGAAGAAACTTCACCCTAGAACGTATAGAAAATTTGTGAAAATATGGTGTAATTGGTAGACTGACAGTCACACAGAAAAACAATGTGACAGGTCATGTGTCAATAATTATGCAATGCACATATATATTATGAAAACTAGAGTAATCTAAACACATTACAATAAAACCATGATCCAATAATATAGGAGGCAAGCATTTAAAACCTTACCTGAATATTTATTTATAAAATATTTTACCAGGAAAGATACATTGAGATTTCTCTCGTTTTCAAGTATCCAAGTGGATGAAATAAAGGGGTGGGGCATTGAAAGATTTAAAGAAGCTAATGGGTGGGAAAATATTTGCCTCCCGTCTAAGTAAGGATTAAAAAACAGGTGGAAATAACCTTTGTGCGACAAACAATGGAAAAAACTTACAACCTCTGGGGGTTTATGCTTAAAGCATAAAGGCTAGTTTGGCTGAGAGTTGGCACAAGGAAAGCTCAGAATTAGGAGGCGATGCTACCAGGAATGACAAAACGTGAACAACATCCAAGAATTTGATGTATGGAGGAGCCAGGGGTCGAGAAAGACGAATTCCCCGTAACAACCTGCAAACAGAAGGATGTTTCCCAAACAGAAACGTGCCAATCGGGATGAGCGGCCAAAATAGCAGAACGAAAAACTCTTCTCTGTCAAAAAAAAAAAAAGATAGGAAGTTCATAATATTTACAAAAAGTAGTTGAAAGGGGATCATATCCCTTTCCAAACACCAGCTAACCCAGAAAACATTATGCTGAAAGGTAGGCTCTACAAATTCTGGGGGCCTCTGAAACCCAGAGGAGTATTAAAGCAGAGTCCGAAAGCTCTGAGACATACCAGGATACACTGAAACAGTCCAGGTCACGAGTCAAAGACTATCTTGGATGGCGAGAAAATGGAAGTCCCCTGAAGAATCTTGGAGGAGATTGTGAGATACCAGGAGAAGCAGAGGGTTATCTGCAGACATTTCTAGGAGATTGGGATACCAAGGCTGGACCCTCCAGAGAGGAGTTATTAAGAGGATCTTGACTCCAAGAACCCCGAGACGATGAGTTTGAGAGATCGGAAAGGCATAAGCCCCCGTCGATGGCCATGGTTGTAGGAATGCGCCGACGGCTTGAGACATCGGATCTGGTAACCAACTGAAAAGGGCGTCGGTCTGACGATTCAGTCTGGAAGCAATAGATCCAGAGTGAGAGGCCTGCAAAGCAGATGATGTAAAATGCACAGATCTAGGCGCCAATTGTTGGCATCTCGCCAGTGACGGTCCTGGAAGGTATTCTGCTCAAAGAGAGAGGTTCCTGTGCAGACAGAACTGATCAAGCTCTCGCGTAAGGTCTGAAAGGAGTTTTGATCGAGAACCCTCTAGACGATTGACATAACGGACAGCGGAAACGTTGTACATCCTGAGAAGCAAAGATCAGTTGTAGGCCTCCTTGGCGAAGCTGCGAATCGCAAAGGAGTCGGCCATCAGTCCGAGGCAATTGATATGCAACGTTCGTTCCGACTGTGTCCAGAGTCTGCCCGCGGAGATGTGGGAGCAGGTTGCTCCTCCAACCTAGGAGGCTGGTGTATGACTCCAGGATAAATTTGGGTTTGCAATCGAATATAGTTTTCCCGTTCCAAGCTTCCATGTTCTGGAGCCACCAGTCTAACTTTAGACTGACCTAGTCGGTAAGAAACCTTTTTTGTCTTATGACCTGGATCTGTGAAGATATGTCTTGAGACATTGCATTGCCCTGTAGTGTAGCTTGGTGGAAATTGCCTGAATGGAGTCTGAAAGTAGTCCTAGGATTTGAGCTAAATCACAAAGATAAACCTGTTGAGAGGACAGCAATTTCCGAATATTCTTTTTGATGGATTTTATCTTTGAAGACCGGAGTTAAAGAATTGAAAGGACCGAGTTGATCTGAAAACAATAGTCTGAGATGGGATCAGTGAAGATTTCTCAAAATTGATTACAAATCCGAGATTCTGAAGGAGAGATTTGGTCATCTCTGTATGCTTTTGAAGGTTGAACAGATCTTAAGCCATGATTAGCATGTCGTCTAGATAGACAATAGATCGGATACCTTGGGACCGGAGAAGAGCCATAACTGGTTTTATCAACTTGGTGAAACACCAAGGGGTGGAAGAGAGACCAAAAGGGATGCAAGTGAACTGCAAGTTGTCTTGTTGCCAGAGGAATTGTAGAAAGGGGCGATGAGAAGAAGCAACCGGTACTGTAAGGGACGCATATCTTAAATCAAAGTGGGAGGACCAATCTCCTTCGCAGAGGTGGTCTCGAAGCATGGGTATGCCTTCCATTTTTTAAATGACATACTATTTAAGTTTCTTAAATTGATGATATGGCAAAGTTTGTTGGATTTCCTCCGGACCAGGAAAAAATGTTGCTGAGAAGCCTGGGTGGGAATGGAGAACGTTCGATCGCACTCTTGTCTCGGAGATTGCAGAGTTCTGAGTGTAAAATATCTGTCCGATTGGGACATCTTTAGAGGGTGAGGAGGAAACTCTTGTAGTGGGTCTGAGATGAAATCTATGTGAAACCCCTAAACAGTTTGAAGGATCTAAGGATCCTGAGTGAGTAGAAACCACTGTGGAAAAAATGGGTAAGACGGCCTGCAATAGGCATTAAAATAAGGTAGGATGATTACCTGCCGCAGAGAAACCCCTGAGTGAAGCAGACCCACGTCTTTTGATCGATCCTCTGTTTGTAAAGAGTTGTCTGTGATAGGGAGGGTATAACCTAAGTTCCAAGGTTGGATGTGAAAATTCTGCTCTCAGCTTATGCCTAATCTCCTTTTCAAGTGTTTTGTGGAGCCACATTCTGCAGAATTGGGCTGTATTGTCTGATGGGGATCAATTATCTGTTGGCTTGAGGAGGTGTGGGACAACCTCAGATTTTTAGCCAGTGCCTTGCCTTTACTAGCTGAGGCATTGTTGCCCTTCCAGGGACGCTTGTGCGGAACCCCTTCATGGTCAGATCCATTATGTGAATCCTCAGAGTCTGAGAAACTTTGGGTGATAGGTAGTTTGGGAACAGGATTGGATTGGATATGGAATGCTGCTATGGCTTTGGACATAGACTTCGCTATGGAAGAAAAGAACCATGATTTGAGCTCAGAGGAAACAGTAAATTCTTGTTGGTCAGACATATTGACAATAATGAAAATATGAAAGGGTAATACAACACCGACCAAAAGCCAGATCATATAAAAGGCAGACAACAGGCTAATAAAGTAAGGTTTTAATTAAATTACCAATAAAAAATAATAAGGAAAGAACAGATATGAAAAGGGGTCACCCTTTGTTTATAATTGGGGGTCACCCTTTCAAATAAATCTTGGGGGTCACCCAAAGATGCAGCAGTAAAAAAAAAAAAAATAATAATAATAAAATATATATATATATATATATATATATATATAAAACAAACAAGACGCAGTAGGTAGCCAAGTAGTGGAGAAAATTACCACTATAGCAAACGGATCACCTGTTACAATAAAGGGGGTAACCCATGAGGCAGATTAATGTTTGGATTTATAGAATGAAAAAATAATCCCACTTTAAATAAATGAGGCTATGAACCTGGCAGGAAGAATATGAGAAAAACTATTTAGAATATATTTTAAAAGATAGGATTGTGGAAGAATAGTCCAAAATTATATTTCACAAGAAAAACGTACCTTGGTACTTAGAAAAATAAGTTTTGAAAACCGAGAGGGATTAGAAGTGTTTCTCTGATGAAAATAAACTGCGAAAATAAACAAAATAACTACCTGCACTGAACAAGGCAGCAGCCACTCGCGTCACAGGAAAAAATGGGCTGTGCAATATTCACGGCAGCAAAAAGCCAGTGGGAGTGAAAGAAAAAACCCTGTGGGCTGACAAGAGGTCGGCCCTGAGGGGAGAATCTATATAATGAAGTATAAAGATGTAATAATAATTAAGACCAAAAAATACAATTAAAACAATGGTATGGTAAACTAAGGCCAAGTTAATCAGACTCACCAGGAAGGCAAGGAGCAAAGAAATAGGAGTTGGGATGAGTCACATAGCTGTCCCATAACTGTGTAGATGTCTTGATTGGTTGATTGTTTTAAATTGTTTAACTGTTTCTTTGCTGCTGGGAGGATTCAGTAAAGAAAGTAAAGCAAATATGAAGCCTCCTGTCTTGCCATAAAAGGATTTTTTTTTTCCATGTTGTCTGTGTGAGTCACAGCCAGGGGAGGAGAGGCAAGGGCTGCATAAACAGAAACAACGGTGATTTTACTCCTAAATGGAAGAGTAATGAGCAGCGAGACTGCAGGGAATAATCTACACACTAAAGTTCCTTCAACAAGCTCAAGTGGTTTGGGTGCTTAGAATATCACTTTAAAGTACACATTTACAAAGCCAATATATGGACCAACCAGTGAATGTGTAAATCATCAAGTGCTTATATGAGATGTGAGAATCTATATAGTTTTTGCAATTCTAGGTCAGACTTCAAGACCAAAAAAATATTTTTGTATATTTTAGATTGACTTACAGAATTACTCACTATAACAAGAATTGTGTTATTTAACAAAAGAACTGCCAATTTTAGAGCTAAGAAATAGAAATGAAAAAATAGCCAAATAGGAAATATTCTCAGCTGTTTTCCCTACATATATTCAATATCTAGTTGTTAGCATAACTTGAAAAGTGTCTACTGCCATATAGCAAATCTCAGAGAGCCAGGAACTTGGTCTTTCATTTATAACAAGTCAATAAAATTAGTAGCACTGGGTAATAATGAAATTCTGTGTCGTGTAAACTGCCAAATGTTACCGAACTTATAATATGTAGCAGCAACATTATAGAATACATCCTTTCTTTAAATGACTAAATGATTAAAACACTACAATATAAACAGTAATAATATAAATAGCAAAACAATTAATTGATTTGGACAAGAGAAACAGCCAACTGGCTACTGTGGACAAATGGTTAACTTAAAAGCTGTACAAAAAAAAAACCAATCCAACCATATAAAATAGGTTAGTATCCGAGTGATTGCAAAGGCCTGCAGTGCTTAGTTATTTTTCTTAAACAAAACTGAATGTATTCAAAATAGGCATTAAAATTTTATTTTGTAGAATAAAAATAACACACAAATCTATGCATTTAATACAAGGAAAGCCATAAAAATATAATTTGTTTTCACATCATATGAAAATATGTACTGCACTGAGCACGGATATAGAAACCATGATTTAGTTAAGGAATCCTCGACAAGTGGAAGCACCACACTTGCAAGCCGTCCGGGCCCTCTTCCTGGCTGGGCTCATGTCAATAGAATCTGAACTAAGATCTCCGTAACCTGAGGGTGAAACGATACATCTTGATAAGTATTACCATTTGATTTTTCATTTACAGTTAAAATTCAATAGTGTCACTCTACACACTCATCCCAAACTTGTAGCTAATCCCTTTGTGCTCCATAAGACGTATAATCCAGAAAGGTTGGACAGCAAAGAGAAGTAGAACCCCTCCACCCCCCCACATTATATTACTTACACTGTTATTCTTTGGTTACCTATTATAAAATTCACTTTTAAAAAGACAATAATGCCAATATATTAAAAGGAGATCAAGCACGTGCTGCATTGCATGGATATTGTAAGAATTTTTTGTCTTAGAAATGAGTGACAGGCACAAACAACTGGCTGCTCGCAAATCACCTTTCATTTGATAATCAAATGTAAGCTCCTCTCCAGCTCGGATGTTTCGCGTTGAAAACAATGCAATTCGTGGAAGACGCACATCTAAGTTATCAATAAAAACATTGAATACTTGAAGATTTGGATCACACTAAAAAAAAAGAAAAATAAAGAAAAAAAAATAAATCACAAAACACACAGCAGTTTTTAGACCATTAGCAATCACATAATCAAGTAATCGAGTAATGCAGAACTATAACCAACAAAAATTATTTTACAATGTATCTTAAGACAGAAGAGTTACGACAGACAGAGTGAACCAAATTTACATAAAAAGACAAGCAGGTACAAACGAAATAAAGGAAGTGTGAGTCATATTTTTGAGAAATTATAGTCTATTTGAAGGTAGGTGTCTTAAAGCACTGCATGAAGAAGAAAGATCAGTATGTGACATGAAACACTCACTAGAGAGTAAGATAAAAACTAGGCAGTTTATGAGATAGAATATAAACTTAGTGAGAGCTCTTTGGCTTGGGTTAGATGTATGAATTTTACGTGAATGACAAAGAACAACATCTAACAAAACTATGGATAACAAATTAGTCTAACATAAGATCTTAAGCATAGGAGGTAATAGGTGGTCTATAGGCAGGCTCAACAAATCCCAGGTTGCCATGGTGACTATGAGGTTTGTGCTGGCGCCTGGGTATTTGTCAGCCTGTTCCTTCTGAAGTTGGCAGCCGGCTGAAGGAGAGTGGAGGCGGTTGGGCGGCTATAAGGAATGGAGGCGGTCAGCAAGGGAGCTGTGATCTTACTACTCTTCTTGCTCTGCTCCCTCAAGCGCCTTGCAGTGATTGCAGGCGTCTAAAAACAATGTCACTCCGGCCTCGGCGTCACTATATGGCACGTGCGGACAACAGCCCCACTGGACCCCAGGGAAAGAATCCACTCCAGCTCTCCTAAAAGTAGGAAGGCTGGGTGGACTTAAATTGAATTAAAAACAAATTTGTGAGCGTGAGAGATGTGTTTGTCAGTAAGTAAATGTGTGCTTTTGTCTAGGGATCGACCGATAATCGGTCTGGCCGATATTCTGTATTTTCATCAATATCTGTATCGGCCAATAAAGATACCGATATTGCTGACAATGTAGACCAGGGCCACCATCAGGGTTCTGGGGGGCCCGCGGCGCTCCTGGGGCCCCAGCACACTCTTACCTTCCCAGCAGCTCCCGTCTAAATCTCGCGAGTCCCGTGGCCGTCAGAGCGTTGCCACGGGTTACCATGGCAACGCTCCGTGCGGCACACAGGCCGCGAGAGTTAGACAGAGGAGCTGCTGGGAAGGTAAGAGTGTGCTGGGCCCCCCCAGGGTATGCCATATCCCCCCTCCCTGGCCAGGTAAGAAGCAGGGAGGAGGGACTAATCCAAATTGTAAAAAAAAAAAATGTCATTTTTTTTTTAAAGTTAAAAAAGCTCCCCCACATTTTACACACATTACACAAACACTCACTGCACAAATACACACACACACTGCATTCACTACACACACACACTGCATTCACTACACACACACACTCACTCTTGAAAACAAAAAATTCTGACTGGCATGTATATTTTGTGCATTTACCTTAATAATAAAATAAAAAAAGGTTACAAAAAAAATAAGTAAAACATGTTCAGTTAACTTTAGATTTGTGTAGAAATAGTTTTTTGTTTTGTATTTAAATTGTAAATGTACAGAACATCGGTATCGGTAAGTTATCGGCTATCGGCCTGAAAGTTCACAGATTATCGGTATTGGCTCAAAAAAAAAAAAAAAAAAAAAAAATTATAATTAAAAAAATTATAATAATCGGTCGATCCCTACTTCTGTCTGAGTGAGGGTGTGTTTTAGATCACAGAAGTAGGGATCGACCAATATTGGTCCTCCCATCCTCCCCCCCCCCACGCTGTGCCAGTCTTGCTGCGGCTGATCCCAGCTCCATGTCTGAGATAGTAAAGCTTGATGATCTCAGTCAATTCAATGACTTTCAATAAGAAAGCATTGGGAGGCTATTGTGCATGCACAGCAAAACGCTGTGCCAATTAGCATCTCTTTACAGATGTCTTGCCTATTTAGATGGAGAAGCATGTAGGCAGTGAGGGCAAATACTGCACAACCGTGATAGTAAGCACCTCTAGCTGTCTTAAATTGCAATATAAAAATGGGGCATCACATGAAAACCAGTTAACACAAGTTATATGTGATTTTTTTTAAAGGTTTTATTCAATGGTATAATTTCCAGAGAAGTAACAGTTTCATCTTAAAGGAATACTCCAACCGACAAATTGTGTTTTAATAAAACACAGTTTTTGGTCAGAGTAACCCTTACTTGTAAAGAGTTTCCATTACCGCCACTCAGCTAAGCCCTGCTGTGCAGGGATGGCTCATTGGCAGACAGACGAGGACTTACCGCCAACAAGCGGTACCCACTTTCGAAAAAGCTTCGGCGAAAAGTGTCAAGTGAGGATTTTACTCCATCTACAGATTTGTTTTTAGACTTTTATTTACCATAGCAAGCGGTACGTTTAGCATTTTAACCCCTTAAGGACTGGACTATTTTTGCGATGTACATTTGCGACCAGGCATATTTTTACACTTTTGTGGTGTTTGTCTGTAATTTTCCGCTTTCTCATTTACTGTTCCCATACAAATTATATATTGTTTTTTTCAGGACAAAAGGGGCTTTCTTTACATACCATTGTTTATATAATCTCATGTATTTTAATTTAAAAAAAATAAAAAATATGATGAAAAATTGGAAAAAAATACGTTTTTTGACTTTTACTTGAAAAATCTTTTACTCATCTACAAAAGCAAATGAAAAAAACTGCTAAATAGATTAAAAATTTTGTCCTGAGTTTAAAAATACCCAGTGTTTACGTGCTTTTTTTTGCATGTTATAGGGCTATAGGTACAAGTAGGATATTGCGGTTTCAAAACATACATTTTTAAAATTTATCAATAGTGACATTGTAACACTATTATCTGTCATAAATCTCTGAATAACACCCAACATGTACATATTTTTTTTAAAGTAGACAACCCAGGGTATTCAATATGGGGTATGTCCAGTCTTTTTTAGTAGCCACTTAGTCGAAAACACTGGCCAAAGTAAGCATTCATATTTGTTTGTGTGTGAAAAAAGTAAAAAAACTAAATTGAACGCTAATTTTGGCCAGTGTTTGTGACCAAGTGGTTACTAAAAAAGACTGGACATACCCCATTTGCAATACCTTGGGTTGTCTTCTTTTGCAAATGGTATGCCATCATGGGGGTAATTCTCATTCCTGGGCTACCATACGCTCTCAAAGGCAACGTAACCAACCTGGCCATTTTCAATGTAAAAATATTTGACCCATATATTTGACCTTGTAACTTTCAAAAATACTATAAAACCTGTACATGGGGGGTACTGTTTTACTCGGGAGACATCGCTGAACACAAATATTAGTGTTTAAAAACTGGAAAACGTATCACAACAATTATATCATCAGTAAAAGTGCTGTTTGTGTGTGAAAAATGCAAAAAAAGTCACTTTCACTGACAATATCATCGCTGTGATATGTTTTACTGTTTTGAATCACTAATATTTGTGTTCAGCGAAGTCTCCCGAGTAAAACAGTACCCCCCATGTACAGGTTTTAGGGTGTCGTAGAACGTTACAGGGTAAAATACAGTGCTAGCAAATTAAATTCTCTGGAATTTCGGCCTGGGTTGGCAGGCAGGTCCCTCAAATTGCAATCAATAAAATTACTGAATTATGTAAAAATATTACATAAATACGCACGTAGAATTTAAATATATATGCATATTTATATATTTGAAGTCTACGTGTATATTTATATAATTATTTATGTAATTTTGTATATGGACATATGTATATTTTGTATTATTTTTATTTATTTATATATACATAGATATATATATACAAATTCATGCTAAGTGTATTTTGATATAAATATATATATTAATTTTAAAATACAGTTAGAATAAAATTTCATATAGATATAATTTTTTTTAAAATTTTTATTATTTAAAAACATTTTTATTTAATTTAAATTACTTATTTATATTTTATAATAATATATATATATACACAATATATATAGTTATTATATATATTATATATATATATACACGTGTGTAATTTAGTTATAAGTGTATTTTTATATTAATATAAGTACATATTAATATAAAAATACACTTAGTATGGCATTATATATATATATATATATATATATATATATGATATATAGAGATATATATATATATATATATAGATATATATATATATATATATATATCTATATATAGAGATATATATATATATCTATCTATCATATATACACATATAATTTTATTTTTATTTTTTATTAACACTAACTATTTTTTTTATTGATTTTACACTAGCAGGGAGACTGCCTGTCAGCACAGACAGTCCCCCTGCAGGCAGACACATGGACATCTATTGTGACCATGTGATCGCTGTGTTAAGCGATCACATGGCCACAGGGGTCCTAATTCAGTGTGGGGAGACTGTCTGGGCTGCAGGCAGTCTCCCCACACCGGGAGCCACGCTGATCGCCGGGGGAATGACGGCGATCAGGTAACTCAGACCGTTAGGACGGTTCAGGACCGTTATCGGTCGGCAATGCAAAAATGCCGATGACTGTCCTGAACTGTCCTCGGTCATTAAGGGGTTAATAGTAATAAAGTATCTTTTATTTCTACAAACCTGTGGAATACTTACCTTTGCCCAGCTCCTGCATTTCATCTTGTTCCTGCATATATCCTCAGGTGGGGATTGTTCCACCTCAAGTTCTTCACACCACAATCTCCTTTATATATTACAGCATTTATATACATACCATAGGGATTTTCTTATGTTTTTTTCATATGATATCAAGCCTTAAAGACCCTCTAGCTATATCCAAAATAGAACTGAGACAGCTCTATAAAATGGGAGTGTTCAATTAACCCACATCTAGTTCACTTGTAATTATCCACTGTATTGCACCATTAATTTGTCTCTTGTTTTGTATTTAAGATTTATGAATCAGAAGGCTACTTTCTTTCTTATGTATACAGTATTTAATTTATTCAAAGCGCTGTTCACCTCTCTTCATTCCAGAATTTTTTTATAAAAAAGTGTACTCTTCACTTAACACACACCAATAATACAACAAAGAATATTACTATAGTGCAAACATAATGCATGTATACAAATTATCACTGTGGAAGTCATTAGCAGCAGCTATTAATATTCACATCCCCACCTATCTACCATCACAAAGAAGGGACTCCTTATTCCTGTAACATGTCTATGCACATTGTGATTACATTTGTTTGAAAGTCTGCTTACACTGTGATTTACAAAATGTGAGATGTTTCCATATCGGGCTGCATCCACAGTGAATTCATCAGACTCATAGTCCAGATCAAAGAGATAAGTGATTCCTCTGCTGTCATACTGCTGACCCCTTCTCTCAGCTTCCTCACTTGTTATTACCTGAAGAAATAAACAGGGAAAATACATTTTAAGCAGGATAAATTACACAAAAATATCTAATTTCCCACAGCAACTAGAGATTCACACAGAAAGAAATTTCGGACTCTCAAAGGTACTGGTGGTACCTTCCTATAAGTTAAATACTTGACATTGCAAAACTCACACCTTGAAGTATTATAAACACCTTCAAATAACAGGAAGTATTACCATATGCATTACAACATAGGTAAAAATTGAATACTTTTTTTTTTTTAATAAGAGATCTGTTGTAAAATATCTAAAATAACTAATTATTTCATCTCATTTTAGTAGTTATAGAGCTTGAGGTTCCCTGGAACTGTTCTTCCATTAAGGGTTAAAGTATTTTCATTCAGCCTTCTTATTCTTCCACCGACGCATAGGTCTTGCTTTAGCCAAGTATGTATGTATGTATGAATGAATGATATAAAATTAGATTTTCTCACCCCTCCTGAGTGGTATGTTTATTCCTCATTCTCGGGTCCTCTACCAGAGGCCTGGGAGTTTGAGGGTTCTGCGCAGTATCTGTTTAAGCCACAGCCCCAAGTGCTCCTATCACAACTGGGAATACTACTGCCTTCACTTTCCACATCCTTTCTAGTTCTTCTTTCAGTCCTTGGTATTTCTTCATCTTCTCATGTTCCTTCTTCCTGATGTTGTAGTCACTGGGTATTGCCACATCTACCTCGACTGCAGTCTTTCATTCCTGGTCACCACAATGTTGGGTTGCTTGGCCAGCACTTGTCTGTCTGGATCTTGAAGTCCCACAGGATCTTAGCCATGTCATTCTCAACTACCCTTTGTGGTATCCCATCTGGACTTAAGCAGGTCCAATCCATATTTTGAACACGTTTCGTTAGACAATCCCAGCAACTTTGTTGTGTCTCTCCGTGTATATGCTGTTCCTGCTAACATCTTGAATCCGGCTACTAGGTGATGGGTTGTCTCAGAGGCCTCTTTGCATAGTCTGCACCTTGGGTCTTGCCTGGTGTGGTAGACTCCTGCTTCTATTGATCTGGTGTTGAGTGCTTGTTCATGTGCTGCTAGGATTAGTGCCTCAGTGCTGGCTTTCAGTCCTGCCTTTTCAAACCACTGGCAGGATTTTATCATGTGAGCCACATCCACTATCTGCCGGTGGTAAACCCCATGGAAAGGTTTGTCTTGACAAGGAACCTCCTCTATCCCTTAGCAGTTCAACTTTGGGAGCCATCTTTGTGATGTACTTGTGGATGCTCCGTGTTTCATCCAGGACTGTGGCCTTGATACTCCTCAAGCCCCAGCCTCCTTCCTTCCGGCAAGTGTACAGTCTCTGGGTGCTGGATTTCGGGTGGAATGCTCCATTCATAGTGAGTAGTTTCCATGTGAGTTGACATCCATGGTGACCAGTTCTTCTCTTGGCCAGGTTATTATTCCAGCTGTGTACCTGATGACCGGTTGGGCATATGTGTTGATGGCTTGGATCCTGTTCTTGCCATTGAGTTGGGACTTCATGGCCTGTAACTCTTTGGAGGTAATTTGATGTTGCTATCCTCCTTGCCTCTCCCTCATGGTTGCCATGTGTTTGTGGTACCCCCACTATACATCTTCTATATGGCCTTCTGGAACTTCAACTCCTCCTGTCCTGATCATCTTCCCTCTTTTTGCCATCTTCCGCCACACTTCTCTAGTCCGAACGACATTCCGATGTCCTTGCTGTATATCCTAGTTAGATGGATCAGTGAGTCAATGTCTCGCTCAATCTTGCCACACAGCTTGATGTTGTCCATGTAGAGTAGGTGGCTCCACTCTTGAACCTGTATCCACTCTTCTTCATAATCTGGCTAAGGGGGTTGTGGCCTATGCATAACAGCATTGGGGATATTGTATCACCTTGGTATATGCCACATTTGATGTTCACTTGAGTTATTGTCCAGGAATTGGCTTCTAGAGTTTTCCACTTGCTCATCGAGTTCTTGATGAAGGCTCTTATTGCCTTGCTGACCTTGTAGAGAGCCAAGCATTCCAGTATCCATGTGTGTGGCACTGTGTCATAGGCTTTCTTGTAGTCAATCCAGGCCGTGGAAAGATTGGTCTGTCTGGTCTTAGAATCCCTTGTGACTGTTTGGTCTACCAGTAGTTGGTGTTTTGATCCTCTGCTTTTGTTTCCAATCCCCTTCTGAGTATTAGCTCATATATTGACTCTTATGCCCTTGGATCTTGGAGACTACGATGCCAGACATGAATTACCATGTTGTTGGGAGGCAGATTATTGGTCGGTAGTAGGATGGTGTTCCCTTGTGAGGGTCCTTCATGACCAGTATTGTTCTGCCTTATGTAAGCCAGTCAGGGTGGGAGCCTGTTGCTAGTAGCTGGTTAATTTGTGCTGCTAGGAGTTCATGCAGCACTGTTAACTTCTTTATCCAGTAGTTTTGGATCATGTCAGGTCCTGGGGCTGACCAGCTCTTCATGTGTGATTTGCTCTGTTGGATATCTTCGACTGTGATGGGGACTAGTTCCTGTTCTGGCAGCATGCAGTGGTCTGCTTTCAGGTCTGGTAGCCACTGGGCCTTGGTGTTATGAGATGCTTCTTTCTCCCAGATATTCTTCGAGTTCAGTTCAGACTCAACTCTGGGTGGGTTTTTCGATGGACTAGCTACTTGACTACAAGAGAAGCAATGCCCACCATGGAGACGACCGGATAGATACAGATATCTATCGATATCTACATACACACACACACATTATATATATATATATATATATATATATATATATATATATATATATATATATATATATTTTACACACACACACAGATTGTTGTATCAATATTTTTTAAAGTAGAGATTTGAAGGTGTTTTCGTAATACTTCAAGGTGTGAGTTTTCCCGTGTCATGAATTTGTTAATGTGTAGAAGAGTACCACCAGAAATGCTTTAGACTTGATAAAGGGAGGTTCTCCTGAGAGCTTGTCATTATAAAATTCTGTTAATCCAATAACAAAAGGTATTACAAGATACAAATTTTATCTTGTAATACCTTTTTATTGGAGTAACAGAATTTTGAGAATATATATATATATATATATATATATATATATATATATATATATATATATATATATATATATATATATATATATATATATATATATATATCGCAGTAGCTTGACCTCCAGGTTAATCGTAGTAATGACCAGTGCTGGTCTGGAAAAAAGTATTTAAAAAAAAAAAGCACTCCAGGGACTTGAAATAGATTAATAAAACTTAGCTTTTATTTACTGCTTAAAAGGAAGAAGTCAACGTTTCAGCTCCAACACGGACAATAAACAATTACAAATGTGCAAACATGAACTATATAACCACATAACACCCACATCACATACTCACAGAGTTCACAGCTGGCCGAGATGTGCACCCACTCTGCCAGGTGCAAGTGTGCTGCAGGCCCAGAGGGGAAGGGGGAGAGGTGAGCTTGCGTATCAGGCTGTATCCCAGCAACAGCTGAGACGCACAGTGGGATCAACCACAATCCCAACAGCCGAACCTACTGTGCCTACCACCATTTTCAGCCTACTGTGAAGTCAGAGCAGTGGCTCAAGAACATAAGGGTAATCAAATTACCAGATTATAAATATGTCAATTATGAAAGCTTATTACAAACACTTGTAATTGTTCATTGTCCTGATGAAAACTCTGTGTTGGAGCTGAAACGTTGACATCTTTTATTATGGAGGAAATAAAAGCCAAGTTATATTGATCTCTTTCAAGTCCCTAGAAAATAAATATATATCTATATCTATCTCTCTCAAATAATCTGGCACTCTACCTACATTTTAATATACCAATGCCTTATTCAAACCAGGGCGCTCCAAAGTATATGAAATGCAAAAAAATTAGAGCACTCACTAGATTTTAATTCAGTCAAATTAGTGTATTAAAGTTCGCATGTAAGAACTTTAATTCACCAATTTGATTGATTTGATACGTATTAGAAATCCCAAATGCTTTTGCAGAATACCTCCAATAAACAGCACTTTGACAGAATATGTACACCAGCACAGACAAGAATAATTTATAGCATAATAAACAAAAATTAGAATGACTGGATCTTAAAGGGTCATTTTAAGAATAAAAGCAGCTATTGCATTACTGCAACTTTATGGTGCAGATAGTGTCCTGAACCCTGTCTCAGTTGTGAAACTGGTTTATAAACTGCAACTATACGTCAGCCTCACTAGCACAGACACAACAAAGTAAGGGTTTTCGCTACCTCTTTTATTGCATCAATTTGACCTAACTTGTGCAACTGTGACATCAATACGACATAAGCTGAAGCAGAAAAGCTCTCATCAATGGACAATACAAATTACTACATCAATATAGATCACAGGTGCAAGGTTGTCATGGTGACTAGGAATTTTCCTTGGCGTCTGAGTGTTTTTCAGCCTCCCTGTGAACAATGGAAACAGGAGTCGAAGTAGCCATCATCTTCATGCTCTGCTTCCTCATGCATCCTCTAGTGAGATATGACATGGCTCCAGCATCACTTAACGGCGCACAAGGAAGATGACAGACACACTGGACCCCTAGGATCCACTGTGTCTCTCCCCACAGGTAGGAAGGGCTTAGCTTGACTTAAATAAGAAAAAAAAAAAAACACAGTGGGACCTCGAATTTAATGTGTTCTCCGGGACATTTCTTATTGCGAAAAATTTGTAAACCGAAACGCGGTTTCCCATAGGAATGCATTGAAAACCAATTAATCCGTTCTGGAGGTCAGGAAAAAAAAAAAAAAAGTCAAAATGAGCTGGCATGGAAACCAACCCACAATGCAGAACACACAATAAAAGGCTTGCAAACAACAAAGCTCAGCTCCCTACCTTTCCACAGCTTGAGAAATGCACCAAAAAGTCCCAAAACAACTGCAAACAATTTCCAGAATGGCTCCAAAACGTGATGCAAAAGCCGCTCCAACACCTCCACACTTGACGCCACGTGCTACCCACAGGCTCCAGCATGCAGGGGGCAGTGCTCTAAACCTCTCAGGTGCAATGCATCCTGGGGAAACTTGCTTTGTATTGCGAAAACAAAAAAATGTGTAAACCGAGGCATTATTTTCAATGGATTTTCATTTGTAAACCGAAAATTATGTAAACCGAGGTCCCACTGTAATAGGTTGTGAGTGTGTCAAATCAGTAAGTGTGTGTCTAGTTAGGTGATCGCCCCCCTCCGATCACATGGGCAGTCTGTTGCAAATGCATGGCAAAACGCAGCACAAATCAGCATCTCCTCAGAGATGGACTGAATCAATGCATCTCTGTGGGGAACGTTAAACGCCTCCACGCAGAGAATGGAAATGCTGAGCATAGGTACACTTGTGTAGAACTGGACTAGGACAGGGCTCGACAAATCCCAGGTGCCAGGTCACCATGACGACTATGAATTTTGTCCTGGCGTCTGGGATATGTCACCCCGTTCAGCAGAGATGGCAAGGGAGAATGCAGGTGGCCAGGCTAATGTAGAGCGGAGGAAGCCGGCTGAGCGAAATCCTGGCGCTCTGGCGCCCTGCAATGATGCCTGGAGCTGGAATATGAGGTCACTCTGGCCCCAGCATCAGTAATCAGTGTAAGAGGGAGCAAAGCAGGAAGATTACAGTAGCCCCAGTGGACCCCAAGGAAAGCCAGTTCACTCCAGCTCTCCCAAGATCTCAGCCAAGCCAATGCTTTTCCATAGGAGACGCTGAACGCAAGCGTTGCACATTGTGCAGCACATAGATAGGAAGCACTTCTAATGGCTGTCTAAGTGACTGCACATAGAGGTGTTACTAGGCGGCAATGTAAACACTGCCCTTTCTCTGAAAGTGTATTTACATTAACCTCTTAAGGACTGGCCTGTTTTTGCGATGTTGTACGTTAAGGACCAGAGCAGTTTTGACAGTTTTGTGGTGTTTGTGTTTAGCTGTAATTTTCCTCTCTCTTTCTCATTTACGGATCCCATACAAGTTATATATTGTTTTTTTCAGGACAAGAAGGGCTTTCTTTACATACCATTATTTGTATCATGTCTAGTGATGTCCCGAACGGTTCGCCACGGACGGCCAACATATGCCGTGTTCGGTCCGCCCCCTATTTGTCATCATTGAGTAAACTTTGACCCTGTACCTCACAGTCAGCTGACACATTCCAGCCAATCAGCAGCAGACCCTTCCTCCCAGACACTCCCACCTCCTGGACAGCTCACTAAGAATGCAGCTTCACAATGAATGTAAAACGGATGCTGTCCAGGAGGTGGGAAGGTCTGGGAGGGAGGGTCTGCTGCTGATTGGCTGGAATGTGTCTGCTGACTGTGAGGTACAGGGTCAAAGTTTACTCAATGATGACATAGGGGTCGGACCGAACAGCGCATATGTTCGCCGTCCGTGGCGAACCGTTCGGGACATCATTAATCAGGTCATATATTTTATTGAAGAAAAAAAAAAAACAACATGTTTTTGGACTTTTACTTGAAAAATCTTTTACTTATCTACAAAAGCTAATTTTAAAAAAAACTGCTAAATAGATTCAAAGTTTTGTCCCGAGTTTAAAAACACCCAGTGTTTACATGCTTTATTGGTTGTTTTTTTGTGTGCAAGTTATAGGCCTATAAATACAAGTAGGAAATTGCTAGATATCTATCTATCTATCTCTATATATCTATATCTATATCACTCACCTCACATGTACATATTTTTTTTTTAAAGTAGACAACCCAGGGTATTCAAAATGGGGTATGTCCAGTCTTTTTTAGTAGCCACCTAGTCACAAACACTGGCCAAAGTTAGCATTTATATTTGTTTGTGTGTTAAAAATGCAAAAAACACTAACTTTGGCCAGTGTTTGTGACTAAGTGGCTACTAAAAAAGGCTGAACATACCCCATTTACAATACCTTTGGTTGTCTTCTTTTGCAAATGGTATGCCATCATGGGGCTAATTCTCATTCCTGGGCTACCATACGCTCTCAAAGGCAACCTAACCAATCTGACAAATTTCAATTAAAAATAAATAAATAAATAAATAAAATAAAATCAAGCCTTATATTTGACCCTGTAACTTTCACAAAGACTATAAAACCTCTACATGTGGGGTACTGTTCTACTCAGGAGACTTCGCTGAACACAAATATTAGTGTATCAGAACAGTAAAAGGTATCACAGCAATAATATCAGTGAAAGTGCTGTTTGTGTGCAAAAAACGTCACTTTCACTTACAAGATCATCGCTGTGATATGTTTTACGGTTTTGAAACACTAATATTTGTGTTCAGCGAAGTCTCCCAAGTAAAACAGTTCTCCCCCCATGTACAGGTTTTAGGGTGTCATAGAAAGTTACAGGGTTAAACACAGTGCTAGCAAATTAAATTCTCTGGACTTTCGGCCTGGGTTGTCAGGCAGGTCCCTCAAATTGCAATCATTAAAATTACTTAATTAGGTAAAAAGATTACATAAATACGCACGTAGAATTTTAATATATATACGTATATATTTGACGTCTACGTGTATATTTATGAAATTATTTATGTAATTATGTATATGGACATATGTATATTTCGTATTTTTAATATATATATTTTATAAAAAAATTTTACTTTTTGTTATTTATTTTTATTAACATATTTATAATATAATTATATATATTGTAGATATACACACGTGTGTAATTTTAATTAAAAGTGTATTTTTATATTAATATACAAAAATACACTTAGTATGACATTATATATAGATATATACATATATATCTATAATGTCACACTAAGTGTATTTTTGTATATTAATATAAAAATACACTTTTAATTTAAATTACACACGTGCGTATATATACACACAATATATATATATAATAACTATATATTATAAATTTGTTAATAGTCACATATACACACACACACACACACTTTTTTTTACACTGATTGCTTTATTTTTTTACTTTATTTTTTATTTTTCACTTGCAGGGAGACTGCCTGTCAGCACAGACAGTCCCCCTGCAGGCAGATACACAGGCACCTATTGCGGCCGCAGGGTCCTGATCTGACGAGGGGAGACTGCCCGGGCAGACAGGAAGTCCATCTGGACCGGGAGGAGCGCTGATTGCCGCCTCGGGACCGATGGACGATCAGGTAAGTAGCCCCAGACCGTTATGACAGTTCAGGACAGTCATCGGTCCCCAAGGGGATTTTTCCGATGACTGTCCTGAACCGTCATCGGTCGTCAAGGGGTTAAAGGAGCACTAAAGGGTTAGGAACACAAAATTGTATTCCTGACCCTATAGAGTTAAAACCACAATCTAGCTCCCTTTGCCTTCATAAATATAGTAAAATCTAACTTGTATTCAAGTCTGGAGCGACTTGCTTTGTCACGGTTTCCCTTTGACCTGCACACTACCTGCTGACATCAGCAGAAGTGGTAGCCTGATCCAATCACAGTGCTTCCCCATAGGATTGGCTGAGACTGACGAGGCAGATCAGGGGCAGAGCCAACACAATTCAAACACAACCCTGGCCAATCAGCATCTCCTCATAGAGATGAATTGAATCAATGAATCTCTATGAGGAAAGTTCAGTGTCTGCAGAGGAGACACTGAATGTTTGGATGCATTTTCAGCCATGACCCAGGAAGGATCTCTAACAACTATCTGAGGAGTGGCCAGTGAAGTTATCGCTAGGCTGTAAAAGACAGTGTTTACAGCAAAGAGCCTGAAGGTAATGTTTTTCCTCACCAGAACAAATGCAATAAGCTGTAGTTGTTCTGATGACTATAGTGTCCCTTTAAGAATCCTACAGGGACAAGCTATAGACACCAGAACCACTATATTAAGCTGTAGTGGTTCTGGTGACTATAGTATCCCTTTAAGAATTCTATTTTTGCCCCTGAAAATTAAGCTTAAAAAAACCCAAAATACCTGGCTCCTAATTTTTTTTAGCTGACTCCTAGATTTCAAGCAAATTTGTCAAGCCTAAATATAGAAATAGATAAAACCTGTTTCTTACATTTGCATATCATGCCTACACTAGTTCTTAAACCTTCGTAAGGCCCCAAATCTAGGGGCAAAAATTTTAATTTTTGTGCATACATACCACCATTAAACAGATTTTATCCAAGACTACAAAATTAGATATTCTAATGACTAGTTATGTACTTTTAACCCCCCTACCAGTTAATAATCCCAGTAGTTCTTAGATTGCCACAAACACATGCAGAGCAATAGATTGTTACAACACAGACAGTCACATGTGCTGAAATGAAGTAGATGTGGAGCTGCCAAATAGTGTGTTTCTAATTCAAATGTCCCATGATACAGTAGACACATCATTCATTCTCAAAACACATCTTCTCATAGCTTTCTCATAAAAATAAAACAAACATTATATGATAACATTAAAAGATGCTTATTAGTGTTAAAAGTATTAAAGGAACGCTATAGTGACATTATATATACACACACACAAAAAGCAAAAGGCTTCCTTGCACTCACGCTTTCCTTAGGTATTGCCGGGTGCCAAAGTCAACTGGCTGATGCATATAATAAATTCAATAGGGATGACTGCACTCCTCGGTTTTCTTATAAAATCAAAATAGCTTTATTAGATATACATTAAAAATAAAGAAAGATCGACGTTTCAGCCCCACTCTGGGCTTTCCTCAGGATCAAAAATTACATACATAAGACCTATATAAACTAAACTGTCTTATATACTACAAGTAAAACAAGTAAATGAATGATAGACTCACCACAGCTGTTGCCACCCGATCGGCGTCCTACTGTTCACTGTGCGCATGTGCATAAACAGCCAATGCGTACTGCACTACGGCATGACGTTGCACGCATCTCCCTGGCAACCCAAGTAAACTTTGCCTCGCTGCCATGGTGACCTGCAGACGCCGTGTGGGCGGCAAGATAACCCACCGGTCTTAAAGCGATTGGTGCAATACAGCCGTTAGAGTAAAGACAAATGGATAAAAACCATGTAAAATTAAAACATATGACTAAATACACTAAATATGTCTGCCTAGTCAATTAGTTATAAGAATATATAACAGACTTAATTGCTCATGTGCTTTACTAATAAAGGTGAATTAAGTGCAACATGTAATTTAAAGTGACATGTGATAGTTATATTGCACTATACTGCAAAAATGCACCATAGTTCAAAAAAGTGTATAATGTGCATTTGTTTAAAGTGCTAATGCTAATTCTCTCTATACTCCAAACCCATGGACCGCAACATGCTTCTTCACGCCCAAATTGCACATCACAGTGCACTTACAAATTCTTTACCCAAAGCACAATTTCTTTGTGTGATCAAGAATAATTCATATAATGATTCAATGGAAAGACAACTAAAAGAAATGTACCAGAAGTTTCTAAACCGTGGTTATAAAGATAATGTCCTTGAGCGAGCATTGAACGATGCCAAGATGGCACATGCACCTCAGAAGGTTGAAGCCCCACAGAAACTGGTATTTCCATTGACGTTCCATCAACAATCACCCTTGGTAGCCAAAGTGATCAGGTATAACTGGCGAATGGTTTCCACGGATGACACGCTCCCTAAAGTTTTTAAAGAAAATCCACTCATTTGTTATAAGCAAAACAAGAACTTGAAGGATATGCTGGTAAAGACAGATCCAGTAAAAAGCTACACCAAAGCATCAAAGACAACTAATCGTGGGTGTGTACGCTGTCTGGGTTGCGTCACCTGTGGACATATGGCATAAGCCAAGTATTTCAACCATCCACATACTAATACAAGATATGAAATTAGACACACAATTACATGTAAAAAAAACAAAACATGTGTCGTGTACAAGCTGATATGTCCATGTGGACTCAACTACGTGGGAAAAACCGAGACCCCCCACTACGCGAAAGGATAAGGGGACATAAATCCGGCTGGCGTACAGGGATGGTGTTTCAGACAAGCTGTAACCGCAGGTGGTTCCCTTATTTACCACTATAATGTCTTAAAGCATAGAACTTAGTAGGGCTAACCATACAGATATCTTAGCCATAATTTTATATAGTGTAAGAGATCCTCTATTTAACATATATAAATAATTGAGAATACAATATAAAATAAAGATTGTCTTGGAAGCAATAGTTTTGTCTTTTTGGATATTTATTATATAAAAATATAAATATAAAATCCATTATAGCAGAGTTTATAAGATTAAATTACATGCTTGCAAATATCATTAATAGGTTAACATACCCTTCTGAACATGTCATCATGTCAGCCTCTCTGTCATTTTAAGATGGAGCAGCGTCTGTCTCCAAGTCTCTCCCCTGTTTAACATTTAAAAGTACACCTATTTATACCTTAGGTGTCTCCATTTTAGGGTTACCGTAGTTCATTTACTTTATTCATTTTAGGACCTCCCTTCATTTGGCAAACATACAAGGCCATAACAGAAGGGTGCATACGTCATGGAAATTTTCCTGACTTAGTTCAAGATGGCATCTTAAAGTCTGAATAGGTTATCTGTTTATACTAAGTCGTAAGTGCGCAGTCGTGGGAGATTCCCGGATTTGTGGAAGTTCCATTAACTTGGGGTTACCACAGTATATTGTGTACTGCAAGAGTCGTAGTATAGCCTTGAAGCTTGTTTATGCATTATTGTTATTGTAATTTGTCTGGGACAAAATGGCGCAAACATATTATGCACTGAGGTTATTGCTTAAAGAAACAGTTATGAAAAACAATATGTTCCATTTCTAACACCTTGTCAGTTTGCAATCTCTCTTAAAGACAAAGTACACAGTTTAAGAAATACAACATTTCATTCTAAAACTTGTAATATTTGCATTTGCCCATAACAAAGCCAGTAGCAAAACATTTTCTGTCACAACACCCTTTATCCGCTTTAAAATCTACGGCTATTGACCATATACTACAAGATAAAAGAGGCGGTGACAGAGGTCAACTTCTACTCAGAGAAGCCTATTGGATCGACGAATTAGATACATTATCTCCCAGAGGACTTAATGAACGTTTACTCTTTCATTCTTATAATTCATAACCTGCTTGAGTAATAATACACTGATATGCATGTATTGCCTAGATCTATCATTGTTTAATGTACATATAGTGATTAAGAATTTTTAATTAATGCTCTGTTAACAGTCATACAAGTATATATTTTGTGTTTTTTCCAACTGTATGCACTTTATTATATTATTTATAGTTTTTAGTAACTCTATATAAGTATCCATTACACTAGGATAACATCTGAGTATAATTTTTCTACTTGGATCTTAAAATCAGTCACTCAGTTTTTTTTACACATATGATTTATCACAGTCACTTTTGAGGGACAATACAAGTCATTTAACATCATTTTTGCATGCGGCACTTTAAAGTTTTTAAGGTCTATTCACAACAGGGTATTTTCTCTTTATTTCTAGTGATTTGACACGTAATTAGCATTAGCACTTTAAATAAATGCACATTATGCACTTTCTTGAACTCTGGTGCATTTTTGCAGTATAGTGCAATATAAGTATCACATGGTGCACTTAATTCACCTTTATTAGTAAAGCACATGAGCAATTAAGTCTATTATATTTAAGTAAATGACTAGGCATATATATTTAGTCGTATGTTTTAATTTTACATGTTTTTATCCATTTGTCTTTACTCTAACGGCTGTATTGCACCGATCACTTTTTTCAGATAGGTGGTTTATCGTGCCGCCCGCACGGCGTCTGCAGGTCACCATGGCAGCGCAGCAAAGTTTACTTGGGTTGACAGGGAGATGCGTGCAACGTCATGCCGTAGTGCAGTTCGCACTGGCTGTCTATGCACATGCGCACAGTGAACAGTAGGACGCCGATCGGGTGGCAACAACAGCTGTGGTGAGTCCATCATTCATTTACTTGTTTTACTTATAGTATATAAGACAGTTTAGTTTATATTGGTCTTATGTATGTAATTTTTGATCCTGAGGAAAGCCCACAGTGGGGCTGAAACGTCGATCTTCCTTTCTAATGTATATCTAATAAAGCTATTTTGATTTTATACGAAGACCAAGAAGTAGGGATGACTGGGATGTATATTATATATATATATATATATATATATATATATATATATATATATATATATATATATATATATATATATATATATATACACATACATATATACATACACACACACACACACACACACACACAGTAAATCAAATAAATTAGGTCCAGGCACTCAGGATCGCTGCAGAAAGGAAAGGTTTATTGGAACAAAAAAAAAAAAGTGCAACGTTTCGGCCTACACAGAGGCCTTTAGTAAGCTTGATAAAAGCTTCTGTGTAGGTTGAAACGTTGCACTTTTTTGTTCCAATAAACCTGCCTTTCTGCAGCAATCCTGGATGCCTGGACCTAATTTACATTGTGCAGCCCTGACCCAGGAACCATCTCTAGTGGCTGCCTAAGTGACTGCCCCGAAAGGTGTTACTAGGCAGTAATGTAAACACTGACTTTTGTTTGAAATGTCAGTGTTTACATTATAAAGACTGTAGGGACAGGCAGTAGACACCAGAACAACTACATTAATCTGTAGTTGTTCTGGTTACTCTAATGTCCCTTGAATATGACAAACTCCAGGTTAGGTCACCATGGCTACAAACTTTTCTATTTCACTGTTCTACTGGTAGAGACAGTTTACCCAGTACTAAATTGAGTTTGTTCCCATGTTGTCTATTACAAAATCACATTTTATATGTCAAGTTAAAGGGACACTCCAGACCCTTAAAAGCACTTGAGATTGTGGAGAAGCTTTGTATACAGAGTGTGTACTGCTTTCCCGCCCCCATTTTGCAGAAGAGCAGATTTCAATATTAATTGACACTTTTATAAATTAACCTTGTTACATCCCCTGACTGTCCATTAGGCAACCAGTCCTGTTATATTCTGGTTTGTTTAGCTCAGCAATTGCTCAGAGCACCTTCTTTACAAAGACTTCTCTTTGAAGTCTGCGATTGGACAGCCACAGAAAGTATGGGTGAGTTAGAAGAGGAGGGCTTGCAAAGGCAGCAGCCTAAAGCTCTGAAGCTTTTTAGATAAAGACATAAAAATGCATAATTGAATACATGCAAGTATTGATTTGTGTAATATCTACTAAAGCAGTGATTTTTTTGGGGGGCCAGTGGATTGTTCCTTTAAGCAGCATATGTGCTACCTCAATTGAAATAGTTATTTTTTTTATTTTTTTTTAAATGGCTGTTAACATTTGAAAAGTATGGTTAAAAATAAAATTAAAAAAGGGTAGATTTTAATAGAAATTGGCACGTATAAATTTACTTTGTTACACCCACCCTCAGCTGTCAGACAGTCATGCTACTTGCTGGTTGTTTAGCTCAGTAGAGCTAAACTCAAGAGGCAGCAATTGCTCAGAGGACTTGCCTTTCAAAGACTTCTCATAGATCTGCATTGGATAGTCTTTATTGGACAAGAGATCTGCAGCTTTCCCAAGCTGCCAATAAAAAAAAAAAAAAAAAAAAAGGAGGAGCATAAAAATGCATGTATGCTTTGACTATCTACTAAATAGTGATTTATTTATTTTCATTTGGGCAGTGGAGTATCCCTTTAAGTTTTTCTTTTTAGATGTAAAAGGCATCCCAAATTGTTTAAAACTACATGTATCTTCTCTGCTATATGCAATTTTCTCAATCAGAATTAAACACATCAACAGAATATAATTACTAACAACCAACTTCGAAATGTGAGCTAGTCATACATTTTGGCTGCAAGACATGCTAGTTTTCCCATGAAATGGACAGAAGTGGAGGCTAGGCCACAGGGACATCAGTTTTGGTCAAATACTCCTAAAATAATATAACCAAGAACGTCAGAAAAGCACCCATTGCATTATAACTTATCAGCACTACCTCTGCATGTAGGTGTTCTAGTGCGTAGTTTAAGGGTTTGACCTTTCAAAAAGAAAATTTTTCTTTACTACATTGTTTTAAAAACCCTATTAACATTGGATCTGTTTATATGTGGTTCTTAAACATTCTTTTGGCAGAGAACCACAAACACAGCATTCAAATGTAACTTCATGAAGATTAAATAATTCATTTTGTAGAACATCCTGATTAGACTTATCCCCGTATCATTGGTGCTCCACTCCTTTTGGAAAGGCAATTCTGCTGCAGTAAAGTTTATTACAGATAGTTGCCTGGGGCCTGATGAATATGGTGCTCCAGGGAGAATATGTTTATATGCTTTATTCTATTCACTTTCTGCCACTGGTTTGGGGACAATATTATCCCCTCTTTTTGGAATGGGGCGCAAAACGAACACAGCGACTAGCATTCTAAGTCCCAGCATATTCAAGACCTGCTCCCCCAGTTTCTGAAAAGGGCGGTCAATCGGAGACACACCAAAGGAGCAGAACTGGCGAGTCCTATCCTTATGTACTTGGGACCTAATCCACCTGACTCATTCAGTCAAGATATTGCCAGCGGGTAAGCCCTCTTTCTAATATCTGCAGAGGAAAGTGTTCCAGACAACCTAGCCGATTTACTGCTGCAAAATAACAACCCATTTAGGCACCCCTGCTTAGGATAGCCACTTTTTAGTGTGCAAAGTGGACATTAAGGTGCTACAAAAAGATATACAGACACTGTTTTCTGCAGATATCCATGAGAGAGGTTGTGACTGCGTTGGTGTGCAAAATACAGGGATTTAGGTAAACCTACCAAGACATGTCTGTTGATCTGGAGCAGCTTAAATTAAGACAGCAACAGTTTGAAGCAAAAATTGCATGAATGGAGGACATGCATCAAACAGAACTTTAGAATTCAAGGAACACCAAAGTGTGTGCCTTACCCAGAAGTATCTCACCTGCTTAGGAGGCTTTGGTCCTCACAGATACCCTTTGTGAAGGCCAAGAGGACTGCCTCTTGAGTGGTCAAATCCCCTAGGATGTATTGCAGACTTATAGTAAACAAAATGTGATATATGTTGTTATTGATGATCAATCTGCTTATTACAATAAAAAATTAAATTACATGGAAACTAATCCTTAGGTCTGAACACTTGTTAAGAACCACTGAGCTACAAATCAATGTCCTTTACTCCACATTTCAGCAATTAAAGTAGCTCTGTCATGCCCTGGCACTTTTATGACCCCCCCTCCCCAATCTCCTAGCCCAGAGGTAGGCAACCTACGGCACTCGAGGTGTCTTTGCACGGCACTCAAGGCTGCTAGAGCCAAACAGGAGTCCCAGTGAAACTTCAGATATCTGCTAAAACGAAAAGATGGTGAAGGACAATCCTCAACGTATGCATTGCAGCATGTAGAGGAAGTGATCTCAGATCTGTAGTAGAGCACCCTGCAGCTGCTGTTGCAGCTCCTGTCCTTGACCTGTACCAGGGAACCCACCCACACTGCTAGATATACACAGAAATGCAGAATAACCCTCCCCTCATACAAATAATACGAACAGGCCACAAACATACACACAATCCACATACATGCACACAACCCCACATGCAGCCTCTCACATGTAATACCCCAAACAGCCCCCACACACAATGTGACATATCCATCCACACCCCACATTCATATGTTTCATACACGATACCATAAACTACTAATGAACATATACAATATAATAGCTCCTATACGGTAAAAAATAAGCAGAATACGGCAGCATACACACCTCAATTTAAATTTTTTTAAAAAAAATAGGATCGGCACGCTACGGGACATCACACTCCTATATCGGCACAGTGCTGCTAAAAGATTGCCTACCCCTGTCCTAGCCCTTTGTGACCCATAATGTGTGTCTTAACTTTTGTTCCCCATTTTCATCTTTCCTTCCTACCCATAGTAACCGCACTGGACCTTTTTTAATGCGCCACTTTTTTCAGGAACCAGGAAGGGATGGTTTTCCTTGTCTTTATCTGCACACACTTTGCACCACGAACAATGCATGCCCAACAGAAGGAAGCCAAGAAGTTTGTACTTGGCATGTAATAAGTTCAGGGAAGCAAAGAGTAGAAATCTGAGAATACGAGCGCAGGACACAACAAGCATGTGAACATTGTGGAAAAACAGAACTTGACAAAGAAGTGGAGCTTGCCTTAAACTCCACCCTTTCTCAAGGGAAGGAAAAATACAGAAGACAAAAGTAGTTCTTACTTTGCCTTACGTATTTTACGTGAGATCAGAAACGAAGACCAGATTTTGAGAGAGTGGGACAAGAGGAATCACTTTAAGAAAAGTACGTATGGCGTATTAAAGCAGCTTTAAGGGTGAACATGTTATAACTCCCTAATGAGGTCAATTTAGCTCAATGAATAAAGCATGTCCTTAAAATTGAAATAAGCCAAAACAACTTAACTGGAGCACAAATACCTTACAAAAGAACAACTTCTATTTAATAATACATACTTCACCAACATATTCCATCACAAAGCTGTTCTTCTTGATCTTCTGGAGTGTCTGCACTCCCCATCCACGACCATTGTGTGTCCTAAAGATGCATAAAGAGTACGGTGGACCTTTCTGCACTACCCGATTAGGACAATCTGGGCCACATTTGCATCTTGAATTGCATTCATAAATAGGTCTTCCAGGCGGGATTTTAATTTGTTTTTGTTCATTATAGGCAAACTCAACCCCTGCTTCTGTGGGACAACATTTACCTGTAAAGCAATCCGTGCATTCACAACCAACAATGGCTTCGCCCAAAGTAATAACACCTGGAGAGGCCTTGTAATCGTTAATGTAGTAGAAGTCTACAGGAGGGCCCTCTAAATCCACTATATTTTCCACATAAATCATTCCATTATGGTTCTTTTTCCTGTTCAGCTCTTCTTCCCAGCGTCTGAGTGCAATTCGTTGCTTAGCCTTTTTGACTATGTAGTCTGAAACAGTAGGATCCAAAAATTTAATACTGTCTTTTACCACTCCTCTGTTATTAAACTGAAGTTGAGACAAGTACTTATAGAGATCTGTGTGAAATTGCTTCAGAATTGCAGGGCATTTTAAGTTATCTTTGGGTTCCCACGTATTACAGGACTCCGGCCATCCCTTCCATTTCACCAGGAAATATTCTTTACCCTTTAAATAAAGTAAGATTTAATGTTAATGGCTGGTTGTTGCAACATTACAGAAAATTCCAAAATAAAAATGTATTTGTTTTTTCTCACAGGTTTTTCAATGTGCTCCCCCAGAGAAACTAGTGTACTTTATATAAAACAGAACAGCTACCTAAATCATTAAAAGCAGGTAGCAAAAAGATCCTGATCGGTTTCAGATTTACAAATCTCATGATACTTTACCAGTCTCATCTCTTGTGAGCTAATATGCATCTTAATAAAAGTCACATAAGCTTATTTCACACAGAGTCATTAACGTGATAAAACTTCATATATTCAAATACAGATCATAAAAGTCTCCCATTTAAAAAAAAAATGATTTTTCACTGTGTTGTCTCTTAAAGTAATACATTTACCAAGGATATAATAGAACAACATGTCCTACCTAGTAGCACTAATGTATTTGCACAAATTTAACGAATTTGGAACTAATTGTGATAAGAAATGCAATACGTAGAGTTACAACTATGTTTTGGGTTTTTTTTGTTCTGGATCTGGCCACAGCAAGTTTTAAAGCAGAACTGTCACTTTTCTGGAAATTATACTATATAATAAAACATTAAAAGTCACCTGTTGTATAAAACCTTTTCCATGTGATGCTCTGTACTTTTAAAATGTTTATTAACAATTTGGCTAGCAACATCACAATTAACTTCAGTTCCAAAGCAAAAGCACACAGTACAAGTAAGGAGTAGAATAGAAACATCAGTTTCTCCTCTTCCACCAACTCTACTAAATGGCCGAAAAAGCAACATTTATAATGATGGTTGACAAGGAGCAAAGGATAGTTCTAGGGTTAAGTGTGGATTTCAACATTAACTTTCAAAACTTGTATAACATATCTTCTAAATATACAGAATAACACTGGGCTCAATATAATATTATTGGATAAGCTTTTCAAATGATTTAATACTTTTGGACAAACATAAAAACATTTAAAAAAAATATTTATATCAAAAATGCATATATGTAACAAAAACATATCAAAATATTTATTTTTCAGAATATTAAAGGAACACTATAGTCACCTAAATTACTATAGCTAAATAAAGCAGTTTTAGTGTATAGATCATTCCCCTGCAATTTCACTGCTCAATTCACTGTCTTTTAGGAGTTAAATCACTTTGTTTCTGTTTATGCAGCCCTAGCCACACCTCCACTGGCTATGATTGACAGAGCCTGCATGAAAAAAAAAAAAACAACAAAAAAAAAAAAAACCTGGTTTCACTTTCAAACAGATGTAATTTACCTTAAATAATTGTATCTCAATCTCTAAATTGAAGTTTAATCACATACAGGAGGCTCTTGCAGGGTCTAGCAAGCTATTAACATAGCAGGGGATAAGAAAATCTTAATTAAACAGAACTTGCGATAAAGAAAGCCTAAATAGGGCTCTCTTTACAGGAAGTGTTCATGGAAGGCTGTGCAAGTCACGTGCAGGGAGGTGTGACTAGGGTTCATAAACAAAGGGATTTAACTCCTAAATGGCAGAGGATTGAGCAGTGAGGCTGCAGCTGCATGTTCTATACACTCAAACTGCTTCATTAAGCTAAAGTTGTTCAGGTGACTATAGTGTCCCTTTAAATAATTTTAAAGGCTTCTACAACAATTTTAGGCAAAAATATAAAAAAAAAAAAAAAAAAAAAAAAAAAAAAAAAAAAAAAAAAAAAAAAAAAGAAACAGTAAACCGAAAGTCCCTTTTTAAAGCACCGTATCCATTAAATTTACCTGCAGCCTCTCATAAACACCAGTTATTTCTGTCACCCAATTCATTTGTGCAACACAGGAAAAAATAAAATAAAATTTTATATATATATATATATATATATATATATATATATATATATATATATATATATATATATATATATATATATATATATATATATATACACACACACATACCAAGAGGGCTGCACTCACCTAAACATGCATACATTACAGGGTGCTGCTGGGGCCAAAATATATAAAATACAGAATCCAGCGCACTCGCTTATTCACTAAACAATGCTTTCAAAATCTTAGAGATTGTAATAGTTTTATTTAAAAACACCTTACCTAGGCAAAAAATAATGGGGGTTTAGTTACATTATATGATCATATATTGCATAAGCCTGCCACAACGTCAATGTACCCCATTCTTGGCAGGTCCTACTCTAGCAGCCTAATGCTTGCCCTTATGAGATTAATCCACTTACTTGGGAAATACTTCCTTACTGGGACTCTCTGCAAGTCAAGGCTAAATAGGGTCCTGGAATGAGGCACCTGTGACAGGGAGGGGTGCAAGACCAAGGAGCTGGCCTGGACTCCCAAATATACAAACAAAACCAAGAGGGCTGCACTCACCTAAACATGCATACATTACAGGGTGCTGCTGGGGCCAAAATATATAAAATACAGAATCCAGCGCACTCGCTTATTCACTAAACAATGCTTTCAAAATCTTAGAGATTGTAATAGTTTTATTTAAAAACACCTTACCTAGGCAAAAAATAATGGGGGTTTAGTTACATTATATGATCATATATTGCATAAGCCTGCCACAACGTCAATGTACCCCATTCTTGGCAGGTCCTACTCTAGCAGCCTAATGCTTGGTTTTGTTTGTATATTTGGGAGTCCAGGCCAGCTCCTTGGTCTTGCACCCCTCCCTGTCACAGGTGCCTCATTCCAGGACCCTATTTAGCCTTGACTTGCAGAGAGTCCCAGTAAGGAAGTATTTCCCAAGTAAGTGGATTAATCTCATAAGGGCAAGCATTAGGCTGCTAGAGTAGGACCTGCCAAGAATGGGGTACATTGGCGTTGTGGCAGGCTTATGCAATATATGATCATATAATGTAACTAAACCCCCATTATTTTTTGCCTAGGTAAGGTGTTTTTAAATAAAACTATTACAATCTCTAAGATTTTGAAAGCATTGTTTAGTGAATAAGCGAGTGCGCTGGATTCTGTATATATATATATATATATATATATATATATATATATATATTTTTTTTATTATTATTTTTTTTTTTTTTAAATGATAATGGCACAGCTCACCTTTTTTATTTTGTAGTCACATAGATACTCCACTTCATAACTGTTTAGATTCCTTTTGGTTATCCCAATACATTTGCAGATTAGTTTTTCTTTCCTGCACATCTCCTGGAGTGTTTCCTGGGAAGCGAGGCATGGCACACACCAAGCTGTAGAGAAAAATACAAATTAATAAAAGAAGACTGTAATGGTAGACCCTCAGAATTAAACGAACACGATAGGGTCAGGAACACAAACTTTTTCCTTACCCAATAGCAGCGGATGTGCACACAGGGGAAACATTACTGCTCAACAGGGACCCAGTCGAGTGCTGCGGTCCTTTAAGACCGTGACCCTGTAATGTCGGCTGGCTGGAAGTGACAGCCTGTCACTTCCTCCCAGCATCCTGCAGGGAGAGGAGGCAGCCGCAGTGTGAGGGGAGAGGAACATGGAGAGCTTGAGACCCCTCACTCCCACAGCAACAGGACTCCAAGCCACCCTCCTGGCACATAAGGTAAGCTAATAGGAGGGTGGCTGGAGATTATTATATATATATATATGTGTTTGACTCAAATCGGCGCCTGGACACACGGGAGCAGCCAAAGAAACATGAGCGTCTATGGTTGCCCCAGCGACGTGTGACGACTAGTCTGATGGAACACACTACTTGGTGGGCTCGGATATACAACCTGGAACCCGGAAGTAAATGTGAGCAGGTCGGCGAACCCGGCGGCAAACGGAAATGAGGATCACCTGTAAGTGAGTACCCTTTAATTTAATTTGTATTACATGTCCTATATAAGCTTGTTTCATTTTAATGTAGTTTGTGTATCCTGTTGAAAGCTCTGTAAGGGAGCTGAAACGTTGATGTCATTTAGAATAAAGATGATTATATTCTGGAAATCCTCGGAGTGCCGGTATTTTTTTGTATATAGTGCTTAGCTACCAGAGCACCGGGTATCATTGTTTTTTTGAGTTGGAGTGCAAGGGCTAATTATATATAATCAGTTTGCTTCTGTGCGCGTGCGCACATCTGTGTATGTTTTTATGTTAGTGTGTATCTGTGGTGTGGGCATGTATCAACGTTTGTGTGTCAGGGTGCATGTGTGGGTGTGTATGTGTCGGTGTATTTATATGCATCTGTGTTAATGTGCATGAATATCTGTGTATGTATGCATGCGCATACATCCAAGCAGTCAAACACCAGCACAACATACAAACACCCCTGTAATCTAACATATTACATACAAACACAAATACGTCACACAAATGTACATCCACATGTAAAAGTGAACATTACATTCAGACACACCCCTGCATTAAAACACAATAAATGTTTACAAGCACCCCTTCAAACACCAACACTGTACATTACACTATAGTGCCAGTAAATGCGGCAGCGCTGTACAGATATACAACCTAGACATTTTGACTTGGGGTGCCTTGGAAAAATACTGAAATATTAAGGGTGCCTTGAACATAAAAAGTTTGGGAACCACTGCCCTAGAGTGTTAAAACCACCACCATTTAGGTGGCTTTCACACACCTTAGAAGAAGGATTCCGTATAGAGATACATTGAACCAGTGCTATGAGGTGTACCTAGAGGGCAATGTAAACACGGCCTTTTCTTTGAAAGGACAGTGTTGGCATGAGAATGCCTGAAGGGAAACACAGTAGGAAGTACAGAGTGGGGAATTGCAACCAACTGACAACATGGGAAAGTATTAGAACCAGGAGAGTGGACCTTTTAAGATAGCAAGAGACAACACAATCAGGTCTTCTTGCTATGCATGATATACATGCAGTCAATACTGCATGCCGTGTATTAGATAGATATGTAGTCAGTACTGCATGATATATGTACATACAGTCTGTACTATTTGCGGTGTATGATATATACAGGGTGGCCCAAAAGCTAGGATACAGTTGAATCAATACATTAGATTATATGGGTACACATACACACACACAAAGTTACTGTAAAATGTAGGTATTTAAATATCAGTGTGGCAGATGGAAAGGATAGTGAAGGGCAGATAAAATAATTTTTCTTTACTGTATAGCTACTTTTAGGCCACCCTATATAAATTTACAGCCAGTACTACATGCGTTATCCTGTCCTAATGTGTTTTATACCCCACCTCCTACAGACTGTAAGCTTGTTTGAGCAGGGTCCTCTTCAACCTATCGTTCCTGTAAGTTTTTTGTAATTGTCCTATTTATAGTTAAATCCCCCCCTCATAATATTGTAAAGCGCTACGGAATCTGTTGGCGCTATATAAATGGCAATACTACTACTACTAAAAATAATAGCAACAACAAAATATTGAACCAGGAAAGGTACATTTAGATTACTCTGGTTTCCAAGTACATACTGGGGATGACATCCAGGGGATGTTACTGTTACCCACTTCAGTGGTACTCATCTACATCGGAAAAATGAAGGGCTGAGTCAACTCTGCCAGGAATTATACCTTCAACCCCCAAGGATTGAACAGATTATATCAATGTATTATATAGATATATACAATAAGTACTGCACGCTCTGTATGACACACACACACAAACATATATATATTCAGTATGGCGTGTATTATTTATAGCACTCCATGCTCCACATAATATAGATTAGTAAATACAGTCAGTAGTCAGTGTATATAATATTATATATTATGTCAGTACAGTCCATGCTGTATATAATATAATACAATACACACAGTGCTGGTTATTCAGTGTGGACACACTATACGCTTTGTGTCATCAGACTGAGCCCGCCAGCCCAGACTCCCATAAGGCGAGAGACTTACCTCCACGTGCCGCCATTTTCTCCCATGCCACTCAAATCTCCGTGTGAACGTCACAGCGGCGCCAAACTCAACACAAGCCACGCCCACTAGCTGCCCTGCGTAGCAATGTATTAAACACTAGAGACTCGGCACTGTGAACACTGCATCCCCCTGTTACCGGGTCTAGACTGTGACAGATTCTGGTCTATTCCCCAATAACCCGCTTCCCCTGCACCCCCGTGCTGCGCGCTCTATGCTGGAGAATGTTCTTTAGTAACACCGCCCATCTGCAGAGTCAGTGCCTCCAAGTGTTTAGAACTCTAAGGCGTTAACCCGTGAGAGTCTGGCAGATAGGAAGCGGAAAATGACGTCACGGCGACGCAGCATTCGAAGTGTCGAGCGGTTAGCGGGGACTGGGCTGGTTTGCCGCCAAGATGGCTTCCTGCTCAGAGCTCACACAACACGGGCTTCATTCACTGAACTATCCAGCAAACCCAGCCACACAGCCTTAATGGCAGCTCAGCTAGTGCACTGTGGGCAGCTGGACTATCATCTAACTAACTGCTGGACTGCACTCCCAGCATGGCCAATTACTTTTAATTAAAAATAATAATAATAAGGTTTTGTAACATTAACAGGTGTATGCAGTAATGTGAGAATTTCAATTTAGAATGGTGTTTGTTTGTTTACAATGTATTATTTTCTGCCATACACAGATGTACAATATGATAAGTGTATACAGTCTCCATGGTTACATCTTCACACATTGTACAGTTCCTAACATACAAGCTAGTTAGAATAATTAATTACAACTTATAGAAAGAAATGACAGAATATATCTGCCAGCAGGCAGGATCAACAATTGCCTTCTCCACCTGTACATTTATTATATATATATTGAGAAATCTACAAAGAGAAAACCTTTATAAACCAAACCATGGCAAAAAGAAGGAAAACTAAAAAGAGAGAAAATACCCAGACAGTTGTTTAACAGAATGGTGAATATTTGACCCTTCCTAATTACATTCCCTTTTGACATACTCTTCTCTATGTACCCTTTCCCTTGTTCTAGTCTAGTGTGTTATTGGCATGTTAAGATATGGCTCCCATGTTTTATTAAATGTTTCCAATGAGTCTCATGTTAAATAAGCCCACTTTTTAGATTTCTCAGAAGTGTGGTCACCTGACATGAGTTGGTGGATTTACTTGTTTCCATTGTCTGACAACTAGAATTTTAAATACTAGGAATATGATTGTCACCAATTTGGTGAGCTTTGCCTGCATAGTGTCAGGGTATATGCATTAAAGTTCTATTTCCAGTGTGAAAGGAGGTTCAGTGCCCTTACCATTTAAAACCAAACTGAAGAACTCCCTCCATGCCTGGGTCAAAGTCGAACAATCCCACCAAACATGGGCTATATTTCCTGTGTGGCCACATTTCCTCCAACAGCTGAACCTGGGAAGATACATAAAAGTCTTAAGGGGTCATATAGCAAAAAAAAAAAATTACCTACACCTCGTAAGGGGTTGAGACTGTTCCATAACCTTTGCCCATTCCATGTCTGAATTTACAACCTACATCTACCTCCCATGCTTATCTATATGTGGTGGTGGTGGGGGGTGGGTATAATAACCTGCTTCCAAAATTGCGTTATAGCACTTAGAGATGATAACTTTTTTGGGGGGAATTTATGTACCGACTGTTCTAATGACAATAGCCTACTTCTATCTACCCCATGTCCTTTCAGTGTAGATGTCAAAATACCTTACTTGTAGGATTTTATAAAAGTCCCTATGGGGAATTTCTTGCCCACTGCAAGTATAGTTGCCTAATGCAGGGGTTGTTGTTGGCATATTTATACAATAATAAGTGCTTAGTGGAGCTAAGCAGACTTCTCAGTTGTAATGGGGCCCCGGACCATAGGTGGTGAGCTAGTCGCCGAGGATTAATCATCTGTCCTCCATGCATACCCATTTGTATGTGCCAGGTGGTTGTAATAATAGTAAAGTTATCTTCAGTATATCTTCAACCAGGGCCGGACTGGGAAAAAAATTCGGCCCGGGCATTTTTTATTACAGCGGCCCACTAAGAAGGGGGCGGGGCAGAGAGGGTGTGTTTTGTCATCACTCATGACAAACACGCCCCCTCTCAAAATGAGCATGTTGGTTCAATGCTCTTCCAGGGCAGACCATGCACAGAGCTCTGCTGAAGAGCTCTAGCATGAGAAAAAAGCCCTGTATTTGTTCTGCGCAGTGCAAGCAAATTTAATAACATGCTTGCACTGTGTTTCCTTGCAACTTGTCTCTGGTGTCTCTATAAATGGATACCAGGAGACAAAAGGGCCAGGAAAGAGTATAGTGCATGTGTTTGGAGCCTGCTTAGGGTATTGCGTGTGTGCAGAGTGAGCTGGTCGTGGTGTGGTATTGTGTAATAAGTTCGGTTTTCGTTGTGTTGTGTTTGTGGTGTAATGTAATGCATATGTGGCTATGGGGCTTTAGAGAATGTGTGTTTGGGGGATGTAGCAAGTGTGTGTATACAGGCTATAGTGTGTGTGTGTGTGTGTGTATATATATATATATATATATATAGGTGATGTAGTGTTTGTAGAGAGTGTGTGTTCAGGGAATGTAGTATGTGTTTGCTTACAAGGAATCTAATGTGCGTATAGGGGATCCAGAGTGTGTGTGTGTTTGAAGGACCCAGAATATGTATAGGAGATCTAGTGAGCGTGCGTATATAATGGATTCAGAGTGTATATAGGGATCTAGTGTGTGTATGTGTGTATGTGTGTAGATGATCCAGAGTTGGGTAGAGGATCTAGTGTGTGTCTGGAATGAAATGTGTTTAGGGGTGCTGTGTGTGTGTGTGAAGGGTGCTGTGTGTATATTTATATGTGTATATATATTATATAAATATGTTTGGAAGTATTGTGTATGTGTGTGATGCAGTGTATCGGGGGGTTGTGTGTGTATGTGAGGGGTGCAGTATGTGTGTGATGGATCCTGTGTGTGAGGTGTGGGTGCTGTGTGAGGGTGCTGTATTTGTGGGTGCTGTATGTGATTGATTTGTGTGAGGGTGCTGTGTGTGAGAGTGTTGTGAGTGCTGAGTGTGATAGTGCTGTGTATGATGTGTGTGAGTGCTGAGTGTTATGTGTTTGAGAGTGCTGTGTGTGAGAGTGTTGTGTGAGAGAGTGCTGAGTGTGAGAGTGTTGTGTGTGTTATGTGTGAGAGTGTTGTGTGTGTTATGTGTGAGAGTGCTGAGTGTGATCTGTGTGAGAGTGCAGAGTGTGATGTGCAGAGTGTGATGTGTGTGAGAGTGCTGTGTGTGATGTGTGTGAGAGTGCTGTGTATGCTGTGTGTGAGAGTGCTGTGTGTGAGAGTGCAGAGTGTGATGAGTGTAGTGTGAGAGTGCTGTGTGTGTGAGAGTGCAGTGTGTGATGTGTGTGAGAGTGCTGTGTATGATGTGTGTGAGAGTGCAGTGTGTGATGTGTGTGAGAGTGCAGTGTGTGATGTGTGTGAGAGTGCAGTGTGTGATGTGTGTGAGAGTGCTGTGAGTGATGTGTGTGAGAGTGCAGTGTGTGATGTGTGTGAGTGCAGTGTGTGTGTGATGTGTGTGAGAGTGCTGTGTGTGATGTGTGTGAGAGTGCAGTGTGTGATGTGTGTGAGAGTGCTGTGCGTGATTTGTGTGAGAGTGCTGTGTGTGAGAGTGCTGTGTGTGATGTGTGTTGGGGGGGGTAAATAAAGAAATTAAAAAAAACTAAGTAGGCATTATATCCCCCCCTCCCTCTTACCTTTAGCCTGGGAGGGGGGGGACCAGCACTCGTTCATCATCCCTGGTGGTCCAGTGGTGAGTGAACTCTAGCCTGAGGGCTAGAGTTCACTCTCGCGAGATTGGGGCGTTGCCATGGCAACAAGCCGGATCTCGCGAGAGGAACCCGGCGGAGCCGCAAGATAGAGCTCCGCCGGGTCCTCTCCCTCCCTCCCTCCCCAGCCGCAGGTCTGTTTAAATGGGCCGGTAAGGGAGAGCTTTGATCTCCCCACCGGCCCTCCATGGCAAACAGCGGGGCCTGCGCTCGGATAGTGCCGGCCCTCCATAGACCGGCAGGAGAGATCCTGTGACCTCCCCTGCCAGCTCTGTGAATGGGGAGTTACAGATTGGCTGAAAACTTCTTCTGACCTCTCTGAGCCAATCAACAGCGACCCTGCATAGCAGTACTCTGCACTTCCTGCATGTGAAATTTCAGAAGCCAGATGCTGCTGCGGTGAGTTGAGATTGGTGCTGGAGGCAACTTCTGGGTTAAACCGTTAGAAAATGATTTAACCCCTGAAGGTAAGAATGCACCCAGGGGTCTCCTCGCACCAACACAACTTAATTTAGATTAAGTTGTTATGGTGCCTTGTGATCCCTAAAATGTCCCTTTAATAGTTGCACAACGACCCACCAATGAAATTCCATAATGCTTTCATTCTGATAGGGATTGGTAAATGGACTTCCAAACCATTGATAAGGTACATACAAAGATAGTTGATATGTCAGTGAAAAAGTCTATTCCTAGATAGTGTATAGCTTCCGTTTTCCAATTAAATGAGTTCCTAGAGGAGTGTCACTTCCCTAATATAGCCTCTGTTAGGCATACCCATAGTGCTTGAGATTTTGCTCAATTTACTTTGTGATATGAAACGTAGACTTTTGTGCAATTCGTTTCGGTCCGAATGTGAATTCGGACGAATTTCGGGAAATTCGGACATTAGGGTACTTCCGAATAGATGAATTGTTGAATTGTCAAAGTTCCGAAATTACCGAATTTCCGAAGTGTCGAACCACAGTATTGCCTAAGAACTAATATACGTACCCAGTGGAAGAATGAAGAATGTTACACTGTATACAATTTTAAATAAAAAGTATACAAACATAGCCAGGATTCAGCTGTAAGCCTTTGCAACACTTACAACAATCATCTTTCAGCCAAATTTATTAATACTGAGTAAACATTACTTCGCATTAGTAAATTATGCCCCTACTCACTATACTGCGAGTAGGGGCATGTCTATTAAACAGTGAGCAGCCCGTGGCTGCTCACTGTTTTAAAAAAAAAAAAAAAGGGTCCCCCTACCAACTAAAGGGGGGATCTATACCCCCCCGGCCCCCACCCCTGAGCAGCGGGTGGGGGCCCTAGATCAGAATAGGGGAGGGGACACCTAATGTCCTCCCCCTGGCTCCCATCCCTGAGCAGTGGGTGGGGGCCCTAAATACTAATAAGGGGGGGACCTAATGTCCTGGCCCCCACCCGAGCACAGGCTGCTCACTGTTTAATAGACATGCCTCTACTCGCGGTATATCGAGTAGGGGCAAAATTTACTAATACTAAGTAATTTTCAACCTAAGTTGGTCTTTCAGCCTTTTGGTAGATAACTCCCAAATACTGTGGAATTAGGGAGTTATCTACTAAGTGGCTGCAAGAGAAGTCCCGAAATGCCGAATTTCAGAATGCCGAACCGAAAATTTTCCCCATGCACATGCCTAATGAAATGTTTGCAGAATCTGTGAGTAGCTCAAACAGTGCAAAGAGAGATTAAAGCAATGGTTTCCGAATCAGTACTCAAGGCGGCAAACCTACCAGTCCAGGATTTAGGGATTACCCAGTTGTGTCAAGGTGTTTCTTTTCTTTATGAGAAAAACAAAAACAGACACAGCTGGGTAATCCCTAAATCCTAGACTGGTGGGCATGCCGCCTCGATGTCTAGTTTGAAAACCAACCACTGCACTGCAGGCATGTTAACCCTGCAATAGAAACATTGCCATTCCTGCAAAACGGCAATGTTTTCAGTTGCAGGGTTAAAATAACAGGGGCTTTGCATCCAGACCGCTTCATTGAGATAAAGTGGTCTGGTTGCCTGTAGTGTCTCTTTGAATGGACAAGGCCAACTAGCTCAAAGTCATTCACTCACTCGCCCAATTCTGTGGTACAAGCTACTAAAGTGGTCTACTCAGCATTTCCACTTAGAATTCTATATTAGAAGAATTTACATTACTGTGGCATTACTGCGGTTTGCCGGCAGTTTAACTAATCCATAACAGAAGGAACGGTCTCTACTCCCACCTTGCTTTTTTTTTTTTTTTTATATTCTGAAAGATTATTTCCTAAAGTAGCCTGAATCGACTTTGAATTTACGTAAAGCATTTTTCCAGATTGGCTGTTTTGACATTAAATTTGAATTAACACAGAGATGAATGATATATTCCGTTCAGACTTTTCCACATGTCCACAAGCTTCTCAGGCACCGAGATGGACGGATTCAAATGTTTGCCTACATTTTACTTAAGTATAATTTTTTCTTCAGATTTATAGCTGGATTCTAATTTTCCCAGTTTAAACACAATTAAGAATTAGTATTTATCAATTATACATATTTATATGAAGCACACCAATGCAGGGGAAGGATTTGTGTGGTCGATGACGGAGGTAAAACATTTATTAAGTATAAACTTAAATAATTGCCATTAAAGTAAACTAGGAAAGTATTAGTTCACATTAAATAAAACAATTTTTTCCCTGAATCATTTTCATAGAAATCATTCATCTGATGTGGATTTTTTGGGCATTATCAGTCAGTACCAGTTATGATATAATAGTGTTTTACCAAGAATACATTATGCAGCCTAGAGCAGCGATGGCAAACCTTTTTGAGCCCAAGTGCCCAAACCGCAATACATGCCAACTTTTTTTCCTCAAAGTGCCAGAACTGCAATTAAACCTGAATACACACAGACTGCTGAATATAGGCACACACACACATACACACTGCATTGACGGGTGCAGTTTGTGGGTGGGGAGTGAGCGTGCGTGCTGCAGGTAGCAAATGTGTTTTTTTTATTTTTATAATCCTACCTATACATTATTAAAATCTTTATCGCCCCCTCACTTCTTACCTTTGGTGTAGGAGGGAGGGACACAGTCAGCCCTGGTTCTACGGTGGTAGTAAGTTTTCTGTAGTACTCCTAATCTCAGCTCGTTACCTGTATAAAAGACCCCTGTCCACAGAAGCAATCAGATTTCAAACTCTCCACCAAGACCATAGAGCTGTCCAAGGGTGTCAGGGACAAGACTGGAATGGGCTACAAGTCCATCGGCAAGCAGCTTGGTGAGAAGGTGACAACAGTTGGTGCGATTATTCGCAAATGAAAAACACAAAATAACTGTCAGTCTCCCTCGGTCTGGTGCTCCATGCAAGATCTCACCTTATGGAGTTTCAATGTTCATAAAAACGGTGAGGAATCAGCCCAGAACTACACGGGAGGATCTTGTTAATGATATTAAGGCAGCTGGGACCATAATTACCAAGAAAACAATTGGTAACACGCTACACCGTGAAGGACTGAAATCCTGCAGCGTCCACCTGGTCCCCCTGCTCAAGAAAGCACATGTACAGGCCCGTCTAAAGTCTGCCAATGAACATCTGAATGATTCAGAGTAGAACTGGGTGAGTGTTGTGGTCAGATGAGACCAAAAATAAAGCTCTTTGGCATCAACTCAACTTGCCATGTTTGGAGGAGGAGGAATGCTGCCTATGACACCAAGAACACCATACCCACCATCAAACATGGGGGTGTTTTTCTGCTATGGGGATAGGACTACTGCACCGCATCAAAGGGACGATGGACAGGGCCATGTACCGTCAAATCTTGGGTGAGAACCTCCTTCCCTCAGCCAGGGCATTAAAAATGGGACGTGGATGGGTATTCCAGCAAGACAATGACCCAAAACACACAGCCAAGGCAACAAAGGAATGGCTCAAGAAGAAGCACATTAAGGTCCTGGAGTGGCCTATCCAGTTTCCAAACCTTAATCCCATAGTAAAAATGTGGAGGGAGCTGAAGGTTCGAGTTGCCAAACGTCAGCCTCGAAACCTTAATGACTTGGCGAGGAGCTGCAAAGATGAGTGGGACAAAATCTCTCCTGAGATGTGTGCAAACCTGGTGGCCAACTACAAAAAGCGTCTGACCTCTGATTGCCAACAAGGGTTTTGACATCAAGTACTAAGTCGAAGGGGTCAATTACTTATTTCACTCATTGACATGCAAATCAATTTATAACTTTTTTGACATATATTTTTCTGGATTTTCTTTTTGTTATTCTTTCTCTCATTGTTAAAATACACCTACCATTAAAATTATAGACTGATCATTTCTTTGTCAGTGGGCAAACGTTCGAAATCAGCATGGGATCAAATACTTTTTTACCTTCACTGTAGACATGCATCAATTTAGTGCATCTCTATGAGTAGATGCTGATCGGCGCAGTGCATTATTTTGCCACACATGCACAACAACCTCCCAATGCTTTCCTATTCAGATTTTGATTTCAGCTAAGGAGGAAGAGCCAGCCACGACAAGACCCTTGTGGCGCAGGAAATAAAGTGATTTTTAACTGAAGGCAAGGGGAACTGGGAACCAAAACTGTGATATTAGAACTATAGTGCCAGGAATACATGTTTGCATTCCTGACACTACAGTGTTCCTTTAATGGGTTATATTACCTGTGGTTTGTTAAAATGTATTTTATTTTACCAATATAGATCACTCTACCCACTCATCTTTGCTTTTAATCTAATGCTTTTGGATGTCAAATAAAACCCTATTATTGAGAAACATGTGTGTCAAATTAAAACTTAACCATTATTATTTCCTTTAAAAGTGTAGCATAATTCATCTTTATAATACTTAGCATAAATTACCATAGTACTTTAAAGCACATAAAACACCCAAGTTCATAAACGAGTAAAGAAGTCTCTTATTTTGTCCAACATGCACTATATTAAGTAATCTGTCTGTCAATACACTGTCTTGACTAAGTATTTTCCATTTTTTATAGCATTTAGAATAGTAGGATCTACTTGGCTTACTTAGCGGACATTTCAATTACAAGGAGAAAATTTTTATTTTTAGCACTACTTAACATAGTGCATGTTAAACAAAATAGGAGATTTCTTTATTCTATAAGTGTGAAATGTGCAATTTTTTTTAACGAGATTATGTTAGATGCAGGTAGGCAAGCGTAGTAGAAAGTGATTTTACTAAAAACTTAACATACAATGTTCATGGGTGAAAGCATAATATAATACAATCGACACTTCCAGTCTTCTGTTGAATTATTTCCAAACCTTACAGAATGTAACTTATTGCATACAAAAGAAATAAAAACATCAAATTGCAGTTGTCCTTCAACATGTTGAATTGTCAGTTTAACACCAAAAAAATACTCATGCCCATAATAGGTTTTGAAATTTGAGGCACAGATGTGTCCTATGAGGAGAAAAAGATTATCTTTATTTTTTTTGTTGGCCGTCACAAGTGATTTGTCTTGTCATGTTTAAGTTGATAAATGAATTGTCAAGAGAATTTGACAACTGAAATTCCTACTACTGCACTATCAGGCTGTGATCTGAAGCAGCACATCCGAAAAAAGGCCCAAACTAAGAAGTCTCTTCAACCGTGATCATTTCCGACTTCCCAGAGTCTTTATCAGTACAAGTGATGTGTAATGATCCATCTCTAAAAAGAGTAAAAACAAAAAAGTAAAAATAAGAAAACAATACATTTCACACTTTTCTATTATGTACATAAGTCTCTTAAGCTCATTTTATGCATTTAATTTTATTTTAAATGTCACATCACTCTCTGTATGCCAACACCTTTATGACTTTACCACAGTACATAAATAAACTAATGTGTGACATATTCACATCCATCCACTAGGAGGTACACCAAAAGGTTAACATATATATAAAATGTATTAGCTGGCAAGTGGTTATCAAGTAACAGGAATACTTAAACCAAATTTGCAATTCCATTTACTAAAGGCAAATCGAGCTGGAATATGCAGATATCCAGTAGACTGTGTCATGTTTTCTAACATATCTTCATAGATTAAACTCTGCTCTGTAGAGAGTTCTTCAAGAAGCAAGTTTTAAACATTTTTGTCAAAATTACAAAAGCTGAAGAAATTGCAGAGATAGACAATTGTTCCATTTCACCTATTGTGACTTCAAATCATGAACTCACTATTCCACTTAGTGAATAAAGACTTGTAGTTTTATAAAACAAATCTATAATACACTACAAAACACAAGGTCTATTCACAAAGCGAGAAAATATTTGAGAATGTATTGCATTTGATCAATGTTTTTTAATACATTTTGTATCTGTAAACATTGCTCCTTTGAATTTTACTTTGAATGTTTTCCAGGATTGGTAGCTGTGGTTATTTGAATGCCCTCTTACATACACTATTATACACAAAACATGTTCATTATTTATGATAAATGACTTCACTTGACACTGTAATGGTTAAAAGGTAGCATCTAACTGAAAAACTACAATGTAGAACCCGTTTTGCCAAATATTTTAAAAGCGGTCTGGAAATGCAGGATATTAAAAAAAATAAAAAAATAAATAGCAATCCTGCAAAAAACATATCAAATGCAAACATTTTTTATTTGAACATTTTAAGACTAAGAATAATGACTGACAATTCCACATGGACTACTGCAGCATTTAATGAATCTTGCGATACGTTACCTCTTCATTGTAAGCACAGTCACTATGTCATGGACGCCACTGGCTTTCTTTTGCAAATCTTTCAAAACAATCTGTAACAGGAAATGTATTTAATGAGCAAAGTATCCCTTATATAAATGGGGAAAACAAAATTACAAAGAAAGCTCCAATGGGAAGCAGTGTTATATGTTTATTGTACAGTGCTGCGGAATATGTTGGCGCTTTATAACCACCAGTAATAAATAAAATTGAACCATTCCAATATGATGCCAAGGTTCAAGCACACACTTTATTAGCCAAGACTGCAAGTGGTTTGTAGCACATGTAAAGGAACTCCATTGAATTTTTTTTTTTTTTTTTTTAAACTATTTAGTAGAAATAGAAAACATGTATTTTTTTCCCCCCATTTTCGGGAGTCATTAAAAACAGCTTGCAAAAAGCTGGAGCCCAGTTGTCTGCAGCCTTTGCAAGCCCTCGTCTTTATCCCAGGCATAGTCTTCAGTCAATGAGGAGTACAGAACCTTGAAGGGACACTCCTGATCACTAACCCACTTTAGCTTGCTTTAAGAGTAAAGAGAGTGTGTTTATTCATTTTTTGAATAGTGCAGATTTTAAAAGAAATGTAAACTTGTATAAATTATACTGGTTACACCCCTTTGGCTTTCAAACAGACAACATGTCTGTAACTCCCTGGTTCGGGTAGCTTAGTTGCACTGAACACAATTGCCCAGAGCACCTGAGTTGCAAAGACTTCTCATTGAGCTGCAATGGGAAATCTGTGATTGGACAGCCACAGAATGTCTGGGTGGGATTAGAAGAGGAGAGCTAGCAAAGGCAGCAGACAAGAGAACTCAATTTTTTGCTGTTTTTACATATAACTCCAATGAAAAAATGCATAATTAAATGCATGCAAGTTTTAACTTGGGGTATATCTACTAAAAAATGGTTTTAATTTATTTTGTGCATTGGAATGTCCCTTTAAAGTTACTGACTAAAGTGATAATTGCAGTTAATTCAAAGTGAAATTCCATTATTATTATTTTAATTATAAATTTGTCATGTGCACAGTTTATACATTTGGACATATGATAAGTATGAATTGATCTAGGCATGGAAAATAAAAACAGGAAATATCTAGTTTGCAAATCTATTCACCAGATTTATCAACTGATAACATAGGTCTTACAGATTAAATATAACATTACATATTCATAGAAATTGATAGTATCTACCTGTGCAAATTTACATGGATCTGCCACATTGGGTATGCCAGAAGACTCGTACAGTTCCAAACACACAGAGGAAATTTTCCCAGGAGCCTGTAATGTGTGCTGTCTACGGGCAGGAAGAGGGGTCCCTGATGGCAACAAAAGCGTAAATGTCTCTGCCCCAGACTCTTCTATTTCCTGTAAAGAAAAAAATATATATATGCTTAAGTCAAATACATAATTTATGTAGAAATAAACACCCTCAAAGCTTACAAAAAGATCACTTGATATTTGCAATGTGATTTCTGTTATGTGAGAATGTGCTGCACTAACGCCACAATACACAGTCAAAGAAAAACCATACGCTATATACATTTTGCTAGATCTATAACACATACACATCCAGTTTGTATATTTTTGTTTGCAGTTATACTGAAAGTACCGTTATCAAATATTTATAATTTATATGGCAATACATGACAAAGAAGGAAATCTGTACAAATATACTGTTCAATCTTACTGCAATTGTTATTTAACAATGTATACACAAACCTTTACAAATATGTTACTAGCAGCGCACTCAATGGTTATAGTGTCCAAATCAGTGGCCAGGTTGTCTTTGCCAAGTAATATCCCAGCCTGTATGGCAGCTCCGATAGGAATAACCTCATCGGGTGGGATGCTGCTGAGAAGTTCCACCTCTGGAAACAAGTCTTTGATGAGTTGTTGCAGCTTGGGAATTCGAGCTGAACCACCACACAGAACTACCTGAAAAGGAGAGTAAATAGTGATTACAGATAAGTACTACAAATGACAATCATTAAATTGTATGGCAGTAAATTAAACAGAACTGGTTAATGCCGAGAAACATTAATTGTTGTATATATTCATTAAGCTGGTTTTCAAAATCTCTAATGATGAAAAATCGTATGTTCAAATGTACTTCTGTCTCCAGTTGCTTACAGCCAATGAGACCATGGCATACTATAGTGATGTCAGTTAGATGCATGCCAATGAATGTAGGCTGACAAAAGGCAACACGTTCTAATCTCATCAATTTACAGCTTCTTCCTAGTTAAAGGAACATTCTAGATCAGAGTTCAAAACTTTCACTTGCCACTAGCATCTGAATGGAGTGACACCAGTCTCTTCTCTTTACTCCCTAGCAAGTGTTAGCTATGTAGTTACCATAGCAACCACAGCACATATATGTGGAGAGGAAAAGGACCACCTGATCGAGGTCTGTACTGTTTTCCCTTATCAGTCAATATACTGCATAGATACCATGCTGAAGAATTGACCGACATGTGGAAGAATGATCTATTTTTAAAAATGATTTTCTCCCAATACATTTGCTAGCACAATGAACAGAGAAATTTGTTATGCTGTTTAAAAAGAGCATGAGCTCTAGGTAAAGTGACAAACACCCTCTAAGAAACTATTTTGACACTGGAAACAGGATTCCAGGACATTCAGAATCTGTCTGTGCTTTTGTCAACAGATGACAATCATGAGGTTACTTGTTTCTGTGAAATGTTTTCATTAAATTCTTTTACCTGGTGAAGTATGTCAATGGTATTTCAGGAAACTGACGTAGTTTATTAAAAAAAACAAAAGAAGCAGCCAGTACTTGCATGCCCCTCACCTGATTCACATCAGTAGTCTGGAATCCAACTTGCTCCAACAGGCTTTTTATGGGGTCAATGCACTGAGTAAACAGTGAAGAGCAGATGAGTTCAAACCGGGCCCTGAACATAAAGGAAATGTATTACAGCATAAGTTGTCAAACCATATTTAAGTCACCATAAAAGTACTATTTATTGTGTGTGTGAGAAGTGCAGACACACAGAAAGGATAAGTGCTATCATTAAGCACCATCACAACTTCAAATAATTACAAAGTTAATGGTGCAATAGTATACTGTTTTCAGCTCTGAGAGTTGCTTAGAACTGCAGCAATTTGTAAAAATTGCTGCTGCTCTAAGCAAGTCCCCTCAGAGTTTCCAATTGGTATTCATTTTGTATAGGTTTTGCATAGAGCGTGCACAACAATCATTCACAATTTGGGCTGGGCTCTCAAAGGTGAGCCACAGACTGGACCCCATAGACCAGACTGAGATACTCCTAAGGTCTCTTCCTGGTTAGAGTGCTGTCTGCCTCTATCTGTGGGCTGACCAACTAAATAACATATCTGATGGGAACTTTTTATTTACGTAAATAAAAAACACAATATATATATATATATTTCATTTATTTATTTTTAATTAATATTAGTTTTCTCTCCAATAGTTTCTCTTTGAAATAACACTTCTGGTTTAAAATCTGCATTTATGTATCTTCAGAGCCAGTCCTACCAGAAGGAGAAATAAGTGTTTGCACCTGAAGGCATCATGCACGGCACTCAAGCGGAAAAGATCTGACTGGCCCTACACCCAAAGTGGTAGAAAAAGCTCAGGCAGGTGCAATTCACTGCCTGCGTTCCCCTGATTCTGCACTTGGTAGTACGATTACTTAGCTAGCACTGAGAAAGGAGTGTCAGGCTAGAAGGAAAGTGTACAGAGAGCTGGATCTGCCAAAGGTGCATACCGTAAGCACAGACCAAAAATGAGCATGAGGAGTTTAGGAATGATGATCTAGAGACAATCCAATGCTTCTCATAGAGAAACACTAGGGGCCTACTGCATATGGGTGGCAATAGCCTTGTGGTTCCAATCTGATGAATTTTCACAATGCTTCTCTATGAAAAGCATGCACAGCTTTTGTCTTCATCAGGCTGGTCGTGTTTACGCTGAACATGAAGACTTTCAGTTATTAGAAGTCTTAAACATATCCATTTTCTTGGAACTGCAGCTTCCTGCAGTGCCCCTCTCCCTCCCACCCCATGTTGTTGAAGGGGTTAATACCCCTTTAGTGACTTACCTACAAGAAACAAGTCAGCCGGCAGGGGAGACCTAATGCGCATGCGCAGCAATGGCCACACACATTAGACCTCCCCATAGGAAAGCATTATTTAATGCTTTCCTATGGGACTTCCGGAGACACTGGAGGCCCTCATGCATAGCATGAGGATGTCCAGCTTCGTTTAAAACATTTTCCAGGGTTTTAAGAATCTGGAGGTCCCTCTAGTGTCTGGCTGATAGCCACTAGAGGACGACTTAACCCTACAAGGTAATTATTGTAATTTATAAAAACTGCAATAATTACAAATTGAGTTGGCACCCAGAACACTCCAATGGGCAGAAGTGGTCTGGGTGCCTGGAGTGACCCTTTAACTAGGAAGTGCCTCTACTGACCATCCTATTTACAGCCATAGAGGTATGGTGACCGGCAAAAGTAAACATTGTGTTTCTCAGAGACTGTATGACATTTGTCAGACTGTAGAAACTGGGTCTTAGATCAAAAACCACTACAAGAAGAAGTAGTAGTTTTGGAACTAAATGTGTCCACTAAATGTGTCCCTCAAACACTTTGAAGACATTCAAGATCTTGCAAAGGCCAGGTGCATTCACTGTGGGGTAATGGGCATATTACCACAGAGAAGTTTCTCAATTACTGTATTGAATAGTATTGAACACATAATATTGAATGAAGAGAGGCAGACACAATAAGCTGCTGCAATGCAATTTATACAAGGAGACCAAGTGGTTACGATGTTAAATTGACCCTTTAATGGGACATATACTAAAGTGATAAAGTGAATTTCCAGTTTAAAGGAACACTATAGCATCTCTCTGACAAACACTTATCCCACCCCAGTGTTGAAAAGGTTAAAAAAAACAAAACAAAAAAACAACAAACATAAAAAACAAACTTTAAACACTTACCTCTTTCCAGCACCAAGGTCGTTTGGCGCAGGCTCAGTCTCCTCCTCCGACGTCACAGTAATCTGGCAACCTAACACACATGCGCAGTGAGCATCACACGCCCTTTATTCCTTTTCCATAGGAAAGCATTGAATCCATATGTTCCTATGGGAATATTGAAGACGCTAGACGTTCTAAGTACATTTTGTGTCGCTTCATGGAGTTAAACTGCATGAAAAGCCAGGCAGCACCTCCAGAGGCAGTCTCAACCCTGCAAAATGAATATTTTCACTTGCAGGGTTAAGGGAACAGGGGCACTGCACCCAGACCAATTCAATGAGATGAAGTGTTTCAGGTGCCTATAGTATCCCTTTAAAGCCGAAATTGTTAAAATTCCCCAAGTCAGCTATGATTTTGTTTCAGCACCAAATCGGATTTGTTTGTTGAATGACTAGTAAGCCTTGAAGAGATTGACAGTGATACAAATGCACTAGCAAAAGAACATATATATATATATATATATATATATATATATATATATATACACATATACACACACACACACACACACACACACCTTTACAGATATATAGATGGAAGAAACCTTTCAAGTTATAATATAGATCTTATCATCAGATGATCAGAAAAATATTAAATCAAAGTGCTTTCTAATCACTTGTACAGTACTTGTAGTGAAACCCTTGCTCACCATCTGGCAATGTAAAGCAGCTCAAAAAGACGCAAAAGCGGTCTTACAAGAAATGGCCTTCTAGTGCAGCTCAGATATCCTTCAGCAAGACTGGTATATTAACAAAACATCTCGCAAGACCATGCATGCAGAGGGAACCACATATTCATGAGACATTGTACCAATGGCTGCCCAGCCTTTGGGATGTGACTCACCTAGAAACTGCACAGTCAAAGTCTATACCATCATGCAAAGAGTCCACAAAGCAATTGGAGCTTCCTAATGTGGACAAGGTGTGCTTTGCTAGATCAGCACTGTTCATCAGCTTCATCATAGCACGTGCATTGCCCCGAATGTCCTGTTTGTAGGACCTGAGGGAAAGGGATAAAAAGAAAAAAGGAAGAATTTAAATTTATAGATATAATGCTTTTTTACTTGACCTTCTGTATTGACCAACTCTATAGTGATACATAATTTTAAAATACTCTTGTTTTGAACAATGGTGATGTATGTTACTAAGCAGGGCTATGAAATTGGAGCCATTACTATAGAAACCAGAGGAATGTCTCTATTGGCCCTCTTGAAACATTATGTCCTAATCTTGCAATACACTTCTGGTAACTTTACTCTGAGAATTTAGATAAAGTAAGTTACAAAATAACACATTGGCTTCCTGGAGGCATATTCATTAGCTATCACACAGACTGACTTTACCAGAGTCTTATATGTAGGCTAAATCCCTTACCGTTGAAATTCAGATGCAAGATGCTGCGCCAACGCCTCAGTGAAACACACACCTCCGATTCCATCATACGTTTTTGTAGCAAGAACACGATATATCCCGCTATTAACCTCTATCATAGTGACAGAAAGGGATGTTCCTCCCAGTTTGTACACCAAAACATTGCTGCAACAAGAAACAAGTACATATGTAACTGGAACATTTGGACCATACTTTGTAAAAAGGCAGAATGGTTCATCCTTAGAATAGTAGTCAAGTGCATTTAAAGGGACACCAAAGTCACCAGATCAACTACAGTTTAATGCTCTGGCGTCTATAGATTGTCCCTGCAGGCAGGCATTTTCGTAAATACTGCCTTTTACAACATGCAGCAATGATTCAATGCATCTCTGGCAGTGCTGGAATAAAGGTGAGTTTTTATTGTTTTTAAGGGGGAGGCTAAATGGCCAAATAGTGTTTTTAACACTATAGGGTCAGGAATAGACGTTTGTGTTTCTGACACTAGTGTTCCTTTAAAGTACTTTAAATCTGCAAAGCAGTATGTTCCCTTCCAGGCAATGCTCTTAAGCAAGCTTGGTAGATTATAGAGGGCTAAGCAAATAAGTTAGTTATTGTTCCTCCAATTGAACAGTTCTATTAAAAAGGGACACTCTAGGCAACATAACCACAACAGCTCACTGTAGTAATTATGTTGCCTGTTGTGTCCTGGCTTGGTTCCCTAGAAAAGTATCAAACTTGAAAAACGCGGACTGGCTGAAAGTGGAGGAGTGAATTAGTTTCCATGATGGAAGAAACTGAAACCAATAACACAGAAGTGATTAAAGGGAACTCTAAGCACCTCAACCATTATAGTGTAATGTAGTAGTTATGGCGGCAGGAATCCAGTACCGCTGTCACCCAATAAGTTCTTACTTCCGCATTACTGACATCAATTTTGTCTATTTTAGGATGGATTTTATTGGCGGAGACTGTCACATGAATTCCATCTAATTAAGGAAACAAAACACAATAACCACTACAGAGTGCTGTGTGGTCCTGGTGTTACATAAGAGTGCCCCTTTAATTCCATATTATAAAATTTGTCAAGATGATGGTGCTTCCTGAGCACCGAGAAAAGCCCCTTGTTTACATCAAACCGTACTCTAATGGTTTGTTATTAAACTGATGGACAGTACCAGAGAACTTGTGGCAAAATAAATACTATACTTAACTGTAGTGGTTATCTTGCTTAGAGTGCCCCATTTAGAAACTGAGAAAAGCATTAAATTCTGACCTTTTAGTTGTGCACAATGTTTGGAAGCTGCTAGATTACAGTATGACGTGAAATATGTATCAAAATAAAAAAATAAAAACACACTACTGTGCATTTTCACTACTGAGCCAAAGTCCTACAATTCATTAGTACATAAGGTTAATAGAGCATTCTAAATCTATTACATGGTACAAGAATTGATTTAACCTTTACAAGCACCAGATTTGTACAGATAAGTATTCTCAAAATGATTTTATTAATCTAGAAATACATCTTGCTTCTATGGAGAATGGTAGGTCTGAAATAGGAACTCGTAGAGGTAGTGGTCCAGAGAATCGTTGGGTGCTGTACAAGCTGTTTGACCAAACCTAGGGCACTTCTGTCACCTAAAGCCCATCCTCTCATCTTCCACTTGATAACAGAAATATCCATCCAAAGTTGTCCACCCTTGGATGCAAATGACAGGCTGCAAGCTTTGTGGTGGTAGGAACTACAGCAATATGATGCACTGCAGAGGCCAGGCTTGAGATGCTGGGAGACCCTTGGTTTTTGTCAGTCTGCTCAAAAAACAACTACAAAAATGAAAATGAGCAAAAAAACATACCTTTTACCAGCAGGTGAATCTTGACCAATCCCATATGCCAAAAGAGCAGCAGAAGGCTCATGAACCATACGCAATATATTAAACCCTGCAGAAGCTGCTGCTTCCCTGCAATCAGATACAGTGAATACTTAACAGTTAGAATGGGAAATGTAAATGATGCCGATGGGAATTTAAACAATTATGCAAAGGAAAATGGACATTTCTCATTCATATTATGTTTACGTAACTCCTACATTTAAACATATGCATCGTGAGGTGTAAAAATAAAATTAAACGTAAATCAACATCTTGAAACTGGATGTCTCCATCTTGGCTCCATGTCAGTGATAGTTCTCTCTTTTGCAACCGGCAGTCAGCATACAGAAATCAAAGAAAAGAGGAGAAATAAAAAAAGGGTTATTCACTGAAGTGAGAATTGTTGGGAATTGAAAATAAATTGGAAACATTCTCCAACTCAGCTATGCTTCCAGTTGGCTACTTTGGCCTTGGATAATAAGAAAATTTAGTTTTTAATTCCAATGGACAATTCTCGCATTAGTGAATAATCATGGATTTTTCTTTTTCTTCTCCTCATTTACAATGCACCCTGAGACTGTGCCTGGGTCACGATGTATCGGATACATCTCTAATGTAAGAAAACAAGAACATCACAAATTATAGGTGTTTTTCAATGGTTTATTTAATAGCCTTACAGGGGTGCAAGCTAATAAAGACTTTGATCAACTGTATTATTGATGGTATACCCAATATGAGGTAGTTCTTCACTTATGGTAGTGTTTTTACAACTTGTGAATATATTTTTAAAACTTCAATATTTTAATTAATTGGTTAATAAAATGTATGATCTATCTAATATTATCCATTTGCTGATCCATGAGTATTTAAGAGAGTAAGAGAATAGTGTAGGTGATGTGTATTTTGTTTCATATTATTCTTTATTATATCCTGACCAGTTTTGAGAGCAACTGAATCAAAGCGGTTTTGTGCCTACTCTATTGAACTACTAGAAATTATACTAGAGAGCTTGCCATCTCTTTGTCTGAGTTACACTAACTTTGACTTCTGGCTCAGTGTGGTCCCTTTTCCAACTGAGAACCAAAGCTTTAATCACCTCTTCAATGCGGCACAGTTACCAAGATCAGAAAGCAGGTTTGTGCATTTAAAAATGGAATGCCTTTTTCACCCCCATACAGATAAAGGCAATATTAACAATTGTGTTTAGCGACTGTTCCTTAGGGAAGGACAGGCTGGACCTAGGATGTAAAATGTTTGCATTAAAGGGATTCTATATTGTTAGGAATACAAATCTATATAGTGCCCTCTAGTCTGGACAGCCACAGAATGTCTGGGCAGGGTTAGAAGGGGAGGGATTGCAAAGGCAGAAATGCAGCTTTAGATCTACCACAATTAAAAAATGCATAATTAAAAGCATGCAAGTTTTCATTTGGAGTACATCTATGTTTATTTTGTATTTGTACAGTGGAGTGTCCCTTTAAAAGGTCACAGCATCAGTAATTTTACCATTACTAATTTAGCAGCCAATCCACTTATTATTGCATTAATGAAAGCAGTATACAGAATGCGTCCAAATATTAGGCTCTCTCATCTTCCCTGTTTCTGTGCAGGAAGTGAAGCACAAAAAAATAATGGATACCAATTGTCAGTTTTCAAACACTGTCTGACCCAAGGTGCATGTGCAGTATATAGCTGAAGGATCTGGTCATATTCTAAAAATGTACGGATGAGTTATCCTCATTTATTTTTATTTAAATATACTTCACTTTATAAAAATGAAAAAAAAAAAAATTCCTTTCAAAACTTGATGAAAGGAGGATTATATTTAAAAACATATATAGTTCTAAGATGATTTAAATTCTGTTTTTAAAGATAATAATAGAGCAGAATGATATTAACCCCTTAAGGACACATGACATGTGTGACATGTCATGATTCCCTTTTATTCCAGAAGTTTGGTCCTTAAGGGGTTAATAGGCTACCTTTGGATCACTATATTAAGCTATCAACGTACACAAAGGGAACCAGTATTGAGAGGCTCAGAATGAGAACTGTATTTCAAGCAGAAACAAAATGATTCTTACCCAAGAGCTTTTTTCTGATTTGTTCCAAAATCAAAAGGAACAGTGATAACTACATCATTGATATCTGACCCAATAGCAGACTGTGCAGTTTCTAGACAAAAACAAAAAACACAAGTTAAAGCATAAACAGACAATCAAATATTACTGCTCAAAATCAGACATATTAATCATACCTTTCATTTTACTGAAAATTAGCTTGGCAACATCTTCTGGGCTTACAAGTTTGACCGCTTCCTCTGTCTCGATCTCATATCGGAGTTTTCCTCCTTTTTCAATAACCTGGAAACAAAGGCAGGAAAACACAGGACTTTAAAGTAAATTCAAGAAAAGCTGGCTTGCCCCTTCACATGTCTCCAAGTCATTGAATAAAATGATCTACAATATTTATTGATTCAAACAGCATTTCACTATGCAACAAGATCAACTATACCGAAACACCAACTATTCCATTTGCAACACTCCATGTATGAAGGATTTTCCCATTTGCACAACTATCCAGTAGATGTGGTTTTATTAATAAATAAGAAATCGATTTTTATTGAAATTTGTTTATATTCCTATAAACCAACCAGTCACTGTTTTAACACACTTGCAATAGACTGGAAAGTATGTGACTGCTTTCTAGAGAAAAATAAATAAATACCGGTCAATTTTTTTTCTTCTGCTGGGGTACTTGATAGACACACTGACCAGGTGCCGGTTTTGCGTTACTATTATCTCTGGACCAAACTATACTATTCTACTCTATCTAAGCTCACATACTATATGTAACTTTCATCAAAGAGATCAATATAATCATAGCAGGATTTGCTTGTATTTTGTGATGAGTATTGGATTCCAGCTTGTTTAATCAGTTTACGACATTTCAAATGCTAAATAAAGGTTAAAACAAATATTTACTGTAAAGCATAATGTTTTTGTAGCGAGAAGAACAAAGAAAACCTGGCACATCTACAATAGACCTACTACTACTAAGCAAGTATTGATTATTTAATAGTGTTCTCATAATGATCTTTATTTTCTGTTTCAAAATTGCTTACTGTGCATTTGCTTTCAGAGATGTGTTTCTTGGCTTGTGGGTCATCAGGGCTGAAAAATACACAATATGACAATAAATGCAAGTAATTTCAGCATTCAAGTTAAAGGAAGGAACACTTGTTTCTGATAGTTCCATTTTATCCCACTCAAGTAAGTGTTCACTGCATGCAGATAAGGTAGAAACATAACAAGCTTTGGGTGATGCCAGTAAAAGTAAAAAAAAAAACACACACATACACACACACACAAATGCCTGACTCCCGCATCTGTACATTTTCTCTGTGATGTGTGCTAAAACACTTAACTTTGTTTAGTTACAATGAGTAACAGCCTATGGTCTACATTAGATATTAGAATATTCCAATATGTCTGACATGGCTGTGCTTTACTGCGACACTCAAAAGCAACACAACCACTTCAGAATGCTGTATTGGTTATAATTCCAGGAATCATCTTGTGCCGTCCCACAGTAAGGAATAAAACAGCCTTTGTTCAGTTTAACATTAACCGGTATCCATTGGGCACAAGCGATATTGCTTAAAGGAACACTCCAGTCGCCATAACAACTTCACCTAAATTAAGTCGCTGTGGTGTTAGGAGTCCCCTGGGTGCTTTTTTACCTTAAGTGGTTAAACTCTTCTTGCTCTAACCCCAAACGATGCCTCCAGTACTGGATCTACAAGGGTTCAGAATGTATTTATCCCTCATCGTGCATTTGTGGGCACCTAGCACTGAAACGCGCTTCTTTAATATACATTTACAATAAACTGCCATAGCTAGACCCTCACAATTACATCAAACGAATCTATATTCCAGCTGAGGAGAAAGAAAAACATATACAAATACCAGGTGCCATAAATTCATATGAAACAAATGCAAAAATTAGAAAAAAAAAACTAACAATATAATAGGCAAAGACGGCAATGAATGTTTCATCGGGCGGCTCTTTAAGGAGGTTGCAAATGCATAAGGATAAAACTGGCAGACATCCAAAGGTCCAAATACACATTGGCAATACAGCAAAAATAGAGACAGTAAAGACAGATTGATAGACAGCACTTTGACAGCTTTTTTAAACTGTTTTTACCTCCTTCCGAGAATCTGCTTTACTTTCACAATCGTGTTTGATGCATTTCTTACTCTGCTTTGTTTTGCTGCCAAGCCAACAATCTGGAAAAGAAAATAATAGCAACGGATTAAATTATACTAAAAGTGGTCTTTCAACTACAGAGGTCTACTTTGAGTAACTATAATAATGTAATCATGCTAGCAAAACCACCTACAAATTTATACATGAAATATCCCACGACTTACTTGAACAGGAGTAGAGCTTAAAGGGCATGAGGGGCCCAGGGGAGCTAGATGGTGGTGTTAACACTATAGGGTCAGGAATACATGTAGTTGCACTGGTGACTATAGTGTCCCTTTAACCCCTTAAGGACACATGACATGTGTGACATGTCAGGATTCCCTTTTATTCCAGAAGTTTGGTCCTTAAGGGGTTAAAGTGTTCTCCCTTTTAAAGTCTTTTAAATAATTCAAATACTTACCTGAACTTTGCATCCAGGTTTCATCAGCAAAAAACAACTACATGAATTCCAGTACTGAGCAGATGGAATAGGGCATGTGTGAGAACATTTCACAGATTAACAAAGTTGACAGTTCAGAATTCTGTGCCAATGTATATGTTTTTACTATTTGCTACATGAGTACTGACATTATAAATACATGTAGGTATTTATAATGCTAGTGTGTCCCTGGTCCATTTTCAACTGTAGGGCCCCCATATAAATGAAGAAATTGAAGTTAAACTGACCTTTATTCCAGCCTGTACTGGCCTTACAACAGCCTTCATGCCTCCTTCTTGGGAGCTCATCTAGACAGATGATCTCAGCCAGTTAAAAGCTGCTCCATAGAGAAGTATTTATGACTGTATTGTGCATACCCAACAATTGCCATGCTGAGCTAATAGGATTCTCCTCAGAAAAAAATCATTACAATGAAGTGGTCTGGGTGCGGTAGTCCTGTCCTTTTACCACTGCAATGTAAAACCCTGCAGTTTTGTAGATCCAGCAATGTTTTCATCGCAGGGTTAACACACCTCTTCCCGACAGCCATAATCAACCAAATTCTGCTCATCAAGGGCATTTGATTGGCTCAGCACAGCAATATGCCATGCATGCGCACTAGCCTCCAAATGCTTCTCTATGAGGAAGACTGATGATCTCAGCCAAGGAATGGAAGCAGCGGCAAGACCAGAGCAAAGCGGAAAATAAGGCAAGTAATACACTTTTTTTCCAACCCTTGCAAGGAGGGGGCAGACATCTAAATAGTGATTAGAACAGGATAGCAAGTTTGTATTCATAATGCTATATAGTGTTCCTTTAAGCTGCAATGCTTCATTATTTTACAACTACCCTTAATACAATATATGAATAGCTATATATATGACTGCAAGATGTACAGATGACATTCTATCATCTATAGAGGGCGATTATTGAATAATATTTAATTTGAAACAAAATGTAAACAACAGAAAGACAATTCAACAGAGAAAAAAAGCAGAAACATACCACTTCTTTTTCCAAAAATCCAACAACAGCGGGTGTGACTCTGTCTCCAGCATCATTTGCAATGACATCTGCTCGTCCATCCTGTAAAGAAATAGAGGTATTGTATTGGTATGCCCATATCATGTTCTTTGTTTCATTTTTTTTTTTTTTTAAATAAGATATGAATTGTCATTTTACAATGCCAGATAAATCTATTATATATTTGCAATTTATTAGGGATTGTACAACAACATAAAAGCCACATGAACTTCACTTTATTTGGAAGTCAAACATGGGCCTGAACTTAATATTTTGGATAACATTTTAAACTTCTTTTTCACAATATTAAAAATTAAAGAAATATATATATATTTTTAAAGTATAAAAAAATACAAAATTAAAATATTTTTCATAATATTAAATCATTTAAAATGTTTATCCAACAATATTACATTGAGGCCATATTGGTTACACTTAGTGGGAAAACATTCATGTTATGAAACAAGAATTTAACGGAACAATCCAAGCACCAGCAGTGCCCTGTGACTCTCAATATAAATAATCATATTGATTGCAAACAGTTTGACAAATTATCTGGGTTTCGACTACATTCTTGTCACCTTATCCTTATCCAAAATCTCTTATAAGCCTTCTCCCTGGACCAGTAATATATAAGGAGGGAATTTACGATGTGTGCACATGGCACACAAAAACTGAACCTATTTCGACTCTCTAGAGAACCAAAACTATGGCCTCACAAATGCTTGGTTGGCTCAGAAAGCCATGGCTGTACAGGGAATTAGGTTTCAGTTACTTACTTTTTGCCCTTTGTACATACACTGAGATTTAATAATGTGACCATATGATGACCTCTGCTTCTAATCTCCAAGAGTTTCACCATTTCTATTTAGGTGAGGGTTTTAGAAATTAAATGTGCAGTCTTCTGATTGTAGTGGGATTTCAACTAACATTCTACTGTAATCATTTTTTCCCAAAAAAAAATAGTGACTACAGCTCAGCATTAAGATGCCAGTGCAAATTAAACAAGAAAGCCCATAATCATAAGGTTTTCAAACCAAAGGAGGATGTCAGCAACGTTTAACATGTGGTCCATAATATGGCATGGCTGTGGTGGTTTATTTTTTATTTTTACAAAACAAATACATTTGTATCTTAACTCCACAAACCCCCTCCCCCCCCCATTTATACATCATTCACATGCACAATATTTATATCAAATTGCCACCATAGCACAACCTATTCTATAACAAGTGCAGTTTATTCAGCCATTTAGCTAAATCCTACATGGTGATCTATGGACACTGGGTCAGAGCACAGAGGGACATTTTAATTTCGGATAAAATAACAGGAGCCGTTTTAACCCATTAAGGACACATGTCAGGATTCCATCTTATTCCAGCGGTTTGGTCCTTAAGGGGTTAATGGCTAGCATTCTGTGCCCGCAGACTGTGTGTGCAATGAGCGGACACTATGAGACAGTCACAGGAGCGCTTTGCCGGCAGCGCTGATTGAACACACGCGGTGTATCGCAGCCACCGTGCTCCCCGTTACCTTATATACAGCTGCACAGGCACACGTGCAACCCAAATGCACACCGATCGCCGCCATGCCGGTGTCTGGCAGATGCGATCCCGTTCAGCAGCCAATGAGGAGATACAATGGTGAGACCCTATAGCCAATCAGAACTTTGAAAGTGCGTCACATCCCCGCCCACGTCTGCGGTCTATTAGCCAATCACAGGAGGAACATTTTGCCTCGTCACGGCATCGAGTGCCACACACTAAAGAAATTTTTTATTTTTTTATTTTTTTTTAAATGCACTGCTTTCAGTGCAGCTACCATAACGCCTATACTATTTAGTGGAGCTCATTTAATGGGACGGGAAAGTACAGCTTTGTCTTGAGTGTGTAGCGCTCTGTGGCTTAATCTAGTGTTGCTGTAGGTGTGCGCAGTGGGGCAGTGAGTGTGCATTGGCCGCAGGATGAGGAGCGCAGTGAGGCTGCTGGTGCTCGGGTTCTATCTCGGGTTCCCTGTCAGAGCAGCCAGCCATGCTGAGTGTGAAGGTAGTGAGCTCTGTGCATGCCTTCCCTGGGCGCAGCTGGCAGCACGTGGAATCCCTGCCTCACTGTGGGGAGAAAACTAAAAAAATTAACTATTTAATAACCCTGTGCACAGTTAATCATGGAGGGATTATATCGGTATTCTCAGTCACCATTAAATATTTTCTTCCACTCAGTAACTGTAAAGGAATAGTGCCATCAACATAACTATTGTATGCTGCAGTAGTTATGGTGCTAGGAGGCTGCAGTTACTCAGCCACTGAGCAAGTTTAACCAAAACAATGGGTTCCAGACCCTTCTCTCAAGTATTACTAATGAGAAGTTTCCCGTGCACATTAGAAGTATCAGTTTATTTAATATCTGGCTGAGTGTGTTAGTCTTAGTGATTTGCAGTTTTGGTCCAACAAAACGAACCAAGAAATGGCTTTAGAATTACTACGGCCACATGTTGTAGTTTTGGTGGTTAGACTATCCCTTTAATGCTTCTTGCTACATGTATGCTGCTCATCAGCATGAATAATGTGAAAGAAGTTGAAAAAATATAGTCATCTGTCATGCAGAATGCACGTGCTTGTTTTTATTATCTTACTAATGCTAATGTTCCATCGTAATTCACAGTGGTGCATAATTCATATTATACAGCAATTTTAAAGGCAAAATAAATAAACTTTGTTATTAGTATTTATAAAGCGGCAACAAATTCTGCAGCACTGTACAGCGGGTGGACTAACAGACACGTATTTGTAACCAGATGAGTTGGAAAACCGGAACAGAGACGGTTGAGGGCCCTGCTCAAATGAGCTAACATTCTAGATGCAGTAGGGTAAAGTGATACAAAAGGTACTACAGGGTAGAACAAATTCCCCTTCATGCTTTTACAGTGAGTGTGTTAGGTTTAGCAATCAGTCCAAGGACTGGCCATCGTCTGACATTTTATGAAGAGGTCCTATGGACCGCATAATTACATTTATATTCCCCTCAAGTGCCATACAATGGTAAGGGAATGTTAGAGCAGGTCTTCTCTATTTATTTGTATATGAGTTGTGTTTAATTTTTTTTTTAAGGAAACTTGGCAGACTCTTTGTCTTGAAGGAGCTAAATGCAAAACACACCAACTCACTCATACATTGGAATGAGATTACAAACTAAAGTTTGGCTGTGGCTGAATAAGTGTCAAAACAGATGTCGGTAGAGTTTTAGTTACAGTGAGTAGGTTATAGCATTGCCTTTGTAGTGCCATCAAGCCTTTCCAAGGATACTTTGAGAGTTACAGAAAATTATTACTATACATGCATTTATGTTTCAAACATTTAGCTTTTTTTTCTTTTTGGTGGATATTGCATTTTGCATGAAATAAAATGTTTGTTTATTTTGTCTGACAGTCTGATGTGTTTTATTTTTATGTATGGAGTGATGTATATGTCACATAACCGGTTTGCAAATATTACTCACAGCTTATCTGTCATGGTATACATGTCTGTTTACACTTAAATGGACACACAAAGCACCCAATACTTAGACCACTTCATCACATTAAAGTGTTCTGGGTGCAGTGCCCTTGTTCCTTTGCAGTTTTTATGAAACTGCAATATTTACATTAAAGTGTAAAGAGTGACTCTGGTGTCTACCTACCAGACAACCACTTGAGGCATTCCCTGCAGTTTCACAGAGTTTGACACTATGAAACAATGCTGGGTGTCCTCCTGCTGTGCGGGAAGTCCAGCGTCTAGAAAATCCTCATAAGAAAATATTGGGGGAAGGAGGTATGCACATGGTCATCAGGTTACCCCCCCCCCAACTGTGGAGGAAGAGCGCAATTCGGTGATGGAATCAGGTAAGTGTAAAAACTGTATTTTGATCCCCTGTAATTTGCAATGGGGGTGGCAGAGGGCACTATAGTGTTAGGAAAACAGTTTTTTATTACTGACATTAGTTTTACTTTGAGTTATAGAAGAAACTATTTATATACATTGTACTAGCATAATTGCTACATTTGGTCATTAAGTTCACTGGGCACAAAGTGCTATGTAGTACTGACTGCATGTATTGTAGTTGATGTGATTATGAATTGAAGCTAGCTAGATCTTTTGCTGCATATTAGCTAATATTTTTCTCACATCTTTTGTTTAAAATGCATCATTACCAGGCACACCCTTAACTTTTGGGGGCCCATGGCAAGGATGTTTGTGGGTGTCCTCCTTTAAGGGTCCAACAGGCCTTGAATATTCCAAAGGCTGAGCAGGAATAAGTGGTGCTATTCCACTCAAAGGTCTTTCAGTGCCCTCTTACAACTCTCACCAGAATCAACAAGCAGCCATTCTGTAATATTAGAATGCCCATGCTATAAGAGAACAGGACTCCATTTCTAATGTAACAAATTATACTGACAGATTGTGTTTTCTTGAATGAATAAAAGCTAGCACATTCTGAAACTTCTAAGCAAATGTAGGGCTAGATTATCTCTGAAGGTTTTACAACCTCCTACCACACTAACGACTAAGAACTACTAATAGTATTTAATAAAAAGTGACTCTATATTCTAAAAACTACAAAAGAAATGTGTCCAAAACATTAAAAAATAATAATAATTTGTAGATTGTAGTCTTTTAATTAGAGTTCTAAAATTGTTTTGCAAACAGGGTATTTAGTAAAGTGAGAATTTCAATTTTAAGGCCAGAGTAGCTGACTTTCTCTAGTTTAGCTATTGTGACACCCGTTTGAAATTCACATGTTCTTGTCTATGCTATTGTCACTACATTATTAAAACATGCTGTGCATAACTGGTGTCCAGGGCTTTCTCAAAGCATTTCTCAAGTCTGGCATAATGTCAAAAGAAGTCACACAATATCTACCAAAATTCATACATCTACTTTACACTGCTTAATTTGTTGTGATGCTTCATGTGTAGAAATCTGTATTTATCATACCAGATTGTAATGTAAAAGGTAGAACATGCACAAATAATGTATGGAGATTAAAAGTGAAAGAATACCTCTTTATTCGATATTGCAGAGCTGAAATAAAATAATTATTGATGATTCATAGCACTGATGTCGTGTCTAACAAGTCCATTATGCTGGCCATCAGAACATCAGAAGTGTTTCATACTAAAGCGATAGGAATTCAAAGGGAATTTCAAATTTAAGGTGAAACTGAAAATATTTCTTCAAGTCAGCTATGCTTCTGTTTTGGCTACTGCGGCATTAAATTTGAAATTCATCTGACTAAAGTTAATTTTAAACTTTAGACCAAAACCCCGAACAGGAAGCACATCTGATTTTGATATTTTTTTTTTCCAATTCAGCTTTTTGGCCCTTATGTTTTATATTCACATGGAATTCTCACTTTCACTGGGATATTTACTAAACACCAGATAATGTCTGAATGGATAAAATCTGGTGAAAATACCATTGCTGGCCAGACGTAGAAAAGGCCCAATCCCTTTATATAAATATTAGGGCCCTCATCATCAACTCCAGGATTTTGCAGTCCAAATGGGCCCCGTATGCACCTGGATGGTTTTGTTCTATTTGGACCTAAGTGAACAACCCTGTTAGTATATAATCCTGCAAATGTAACATATACAAAATGTGCTCCATTCCTTAACCAATGACTGTCACTGTTGGGTCATATCGCACCAAGATAATTTCCCTCTGTATTATGTCATTTTTAGTGCATGACCCCAACCTGATAATTTGTCCGGTGGGTGGGGCTCAGTGTAAAAGAAAATGTATTTTTTAAGACGTATACTAATTTGGCAAAGCTCAAGCTACAACCATTTTAAAGTCTGACCAAGCTCTGAACCAAATAGCCAGACAAAGTTCAGAACATGTGCAAACACTGTGCATGGCAAACCTCACCATGTGAAGGAGAGTGGTGTGTCTTTGCACATACATATGTTAAAATACAGCAGAATTCATTTACACTTAAACATGGATGATGGATGCTGGCTCTGTATTGTAATGGCATGCTCCAAAGTTACATTGAGGCAAGCAGAGAGATTTAAGGTTTAGGGCAGATCAGGTAGACCCCAATAATGCTGCCATAAGTGATATAAGGGGCAAGGGTGCATGACCCATGTCCAAAAGCGCTCCGAAAATACTACTCAACGCAGACCTCTTCAGAGATAGACAATAGGTGAATCAGGCATGTCCTCAGTATCGTAGTACTGCAGCCCTGTGTCCAGCATCCTGACACAAAATTACAATGCTAATGCGCGTAAAAAATATGACCGTCCACCAATCTCAAATTAAAGAACAAACCTGAGAATGCACCCGCACCTGCTGCCAAAAAACAGACATTTACAAAGGTCAATATTATATAGCTAACAAATTACTTCAAAAAAGATAAAGCATAATAACAAACTATTTTCCCAGTGGGCTGTTGCATTTCTGTAAGTGGATTTGGACAAATGTAGCACCTGGCCAGGCAGAATGACTTGTGAAATTTAATATAGACAAATGCAATGTTCTGCATTTAAAAAAATAAAATGGCAACTCTTACTGTAAAAGGTGTTGAATTATAAATATTGTTAAGAGAGAGGTATTTGATGGCAAAAGTAAGCAGACACCACAAAACAGACACACTGGAACATCCATATCAGTGATCTCAGAAGACGAGTCTAGCGAGACCCAGGTTGGTCTCTAATGATTTGACTACTTACAGTAGGACAGCACATTTCTGACACCTTAACCATCTCAGAGTGCTGCAATGGTTATGATGACTAGAGTGTCTGTTTGTATATCTGTATGAACAGACATAACACACCATACTCACATATGCATGCATAACTAGTCACACACATATATTTGACTGTCACACTTAAAGGAACACTATAGGGTCAGGTACACAATCATGTATTCCTGACACTCAAGTGTTAAAAACACTGTGTAGCATACCTCTGCCTCCCTCAATATTGTAAAATCTTACTTTTGTTCATGTCTGCTGCTGCTGGCTCTGCCCTTGATCTGCCTTCTTGCATGACATCATCAGAAGTGGCGATCTCAGCCAATCACAATGCTTTCCAATTGTCTCAGATTGTCAAGGAAGTAGATCAGGAGCAGAGCCAGCACAAGTCAAACACAGCCCTGACCAATAAGCATCTCTCATGCATTGAATCAATGTAAGTCTATGAGGAAAGTTCTGTATCTGCATGCAGAGGGTGAAGACACTCAATGGCAGTGCTGCTCACTAGGCAGTACTGACACAGGAAGCACCTCTAGTACAGTTTCTTTAAATAAAAAAAAAACAAAAAACAGTGTTTACTGCAAAAAGCCTAAAGGGAATGATTATACTCACCAGAACAAATACAATAAGCTGTAGTTGGTCTCGTGACTATAGTGTCCCTTTAACCACACAAATATGCACACCCAACAATATTCACACATGTATAGACATAATTAGCCACACTTACACACCTACTTGCTCTCAAATATCTACTTTCTCTAATGCAGCTTATCTCACAATAAGGAGAAGGAAGATTAAGAGTTTCTGGTCTGGAATCCCTGGTATTTATGTGGAGGGAACAGGAGAGCTGTCGATTGCTGACTAGGACCTTTTTTAGAAATGCTGTGGAAGCACTGGGAGCTGACAGGAGGAGAGCAAATAGATGGCCCTATGTAAACAGAAAAGCAATGAAAATCTTACCATTTTAGGCCCAGGCTTAGTTCTATCTGCAAATAAACCCCCCCAGACAGTCAGTGTGCAATACTAGGCACCAAATGCAAAGTTTCCACTTGAATATGCAGTGACCACTTCTCACACTGAATTGAACAATCCTGTTGGAAACATAAGTGCAGAAGTGGTCACTGCATGTTCAAGTGGAAACTTTGCAACAGGATTGTTCACTTAAGTGTGAGATGTCAAGAATTCAAAATGACTTTATAGTGAATATGAAATTTAGGTCCAACAGCATAATAAAAAAATAAAAAAAAGTCAGCTATGCTTTGAATCTAGCTATTGTGGCCTAAAGTTTGAATTTCTGTTTATACGGCCTAGTCACACATTCCTGCGAGTGACTTACACAGCCTTCCTAAACACTTTGTGTAACAAGTCAGCTAATGTTTAAACATCCTTTATTGCAGTCTGTTTAATTTCTTATCTCCTGCTCTATTAATAGCTCTCTAGACCCCATAGGAGCCTTCTGTTTGTGAATAAAGTTCAATTTACCGAGCAGTAGGTAAAAACATCTAAAGCAAGTTAACATCCACTTGAAAAATAAAACCTTTTTTTCATGCAGGCTGTGCGAGTAACAGCCAGGGAAGATGTGACTAGGGCTGTATAATTAGAAACAAAAACTATTTAACTCCTAAATGGCAGAAAATTGAGCAGTGAGACTGCAGAGGTATGCTCAATACACCAAAACTGCTTCAGTAAGCTAAAGTTGTTTTGACGCCCATATTGTCCCTTTAAGTATAATGTATGTATAATGTGTGTATAATGTGCTTGGTTTGAATAATGAAACCATCACTGTATGAGTTTGATTCATGGTTCATGTTGTGATTTGCATGGAATGATTTGCAGCAATAACTGTATTTTGGACATTGAAAAAATGTTTTATTTAAATTAGAACTTAAAATATTTATTAGCAATACTATGAATGCATATAATTAATTTTTAAACTATCATATTTGTCTGTTTTTTTTCTCAGTGTGCAAAGAATATTTGGGAAGATTTTACAACTCTTTGACAAAAAGAAATATTGACCTTACACCAGCTTCCATAGAGAGAGAATTAATTAATACCTGTAAAGGCTCTACAGGAAAAGAAAACCGTCTGGTATAACCCTTTATGGTGTATTCCGTATGTAACTAGTCTGAGAGTAAAACTCTGATGTAAAATATCAATACCCCATTTAAGTACTTATATTTAAAATATATATTTTTTTCTTCTGGAAAAGCAAAAACATTTTTACATTATTAATAATTATGTTCTTTAAAAGTTGAACTGTCACTTATAGGACCATTGTTTAGTATACATTATATTGACCTAATGACAGTTTCTAAAAGTGGCGATTTCTATTAGAAACACTGCACAGTTTTCAATCAAACAACCAGGGGGAAGCAGCAGGAAGGCTCTACTTGAGCACACGCCTGCCTCCTCCCCGGATACCTCCTTGTCAGAGGGGGATAGGTCTTGCAAAGGCTGAAGTTATAAAAACTACTACTTTTGCAATCTCTTTTAAGATATAGCCCCAATGAAACATACACTGAACAAAATTATAAACGCAACACTTTTGTTTTTGCCCCCAAGAACTAAGACTTTTTCTATATACACAAAAGGCTTATTTCTCTCAAATATTGTTCACAAATCTTGGTAAATCTGTGTTAGTGAGCATTTCTACTTTGCCAAGATAATCCATCTACCTCACAGGTGTGGCAAATCAAGATGCTGATTAGACAGCATGATAATTGCACAGGTGTGCCTTAGGCTTGCCACAATAAAAGGCCACTCGCAGTTTTATCACACAGCACAATGCCACAGATGTCGCACGTTTTGAGGGAGCGTGAAATTGTCATCCTGACTGCAGGAATGTCCACCAGAGCTGTTTCCCTTGAATTGAATGTTCATTTCGCTACCATAAGCCATCTCCAAAGGCGTTTCAGAGATTTTGGCAGTACATCCAACCAGATTCAAAACCGCAGACCATGTGTAACCATACCAGCCCAGGACCTCCACATCCAGCATCTCTACCTCCAAGATCATCTGAGACTAGTCACCCGGACAGCTGCTGCAACAATCAGTTTGCATAACCAAATAATTTCTTCACAAACTGTCAGAAACCGTCTCAGGGAAGTTCATCTGCATGCTTTTCGTCCTCATCGGGGTCTCGACCTGACTGCAGTTCGTCGTCGTAACCGACTTGAGTGGGCAAATGCTCACATTCCATGGTGTCTGGCACTTTGGAGAGGTGTTCTCTTCGCAGATGAATCCCGGTTTTGACCTTACAGGGCAGATGGCAGACAGCGTGTATGGCGTTGTGTGGGTGAGCAGTTTGCTGATGTCAACTTTGTAGATCAAGTGGAGGTGGGGTTATGGTATGGGCAGGTGTATGTTATGGAAAATGAACACAGGTGCTGTAACGGATCGTTTCTCTCACAAGAGGATAAAAACCGTTTAGGCGATAATCCCCTTTCCCATAGACCAGCAGCTACTGCAATCACCAATCTCCCGAATTCCAAACTGTACGAATCCCCAACTCCCGAACAGGAAACACACAAACCCTGGAAGCAGCCGAACAGGAAAAGCCCTAAGAACAGCTTACACTCCTGGCAATCTGCATACAGTCAAATTCCCCCCAAGAATGAGACAACACTTCACTTGGAGGGTTAAACAGGAACAACCCTGATTTATTCACACAACAGGCTTATAAAGGATTCTCCCATGCAAGGGAGGGATTTACAACAATTACACAATACACCAATCACACATGAGTTACCTCCCACAATGCCTCACAATCCCTCCCCTCTGGCCTGGAGATAATTGGGGAAGGAATCTAATTATCTCCCAGGACAGAGGAAAAACTCCATTACCCACATGGCAGACAAAAAGACAGTAAAAGACATAAAATTACATACTGATACATTTAGTACATAAAACACACATTTCTACACATCCCCAGATAGCTTTGATCTGAGCACACATTATTAGATGAATGGCACTCAGCTCACACGAATAAGCCTTTCTGCAGGGAAAATAAATGGTTTAACCTGCAGGGCCATAGTCCAAAGGGAGCAGGCGAGCAACCAGGCTTCTCCAGTTCACAGTGGCGAGGTTGGTTTCGCCACACTTCTCCCCTTTACCAACTGGACTAACAGGGTATCTGACCTCCTGCCGGTCAGTGCCCTGGTTAGTCCAGCAACCCACCCACAAAACAGAAACAGCAGTACAGCCCACCCACAATAACTGGTTACTACACCTGGGTAGAGGAGAGCTTTGTCCATGTCCAGGTGCCTCACTACGACTGTGTGGGGAACTGTTAGGCTGCCTTGGTGGGTTGCTGAGTGGGCAGAGACTAGCGGTACTCTGCCCTGGTGCCAGTACTACCGCGGAAGTAGTCTGGTTGGAGCCTGGTTGTGGGAGGGAGAGACCGACTGTCTCCCCTCTGGATATATCGCTCAGTGGCTGGGGGACAGGACCGACCGTCCTTACCCCTTGTGCTGCAAGTACAGAGACTACGGTCCCATCTGCACCGTTCGGGGGTGTAACATCTCCCCTTGGTGGGTTAGGCTGCCGCTTGAGAGAGGGTGTAACAAGCTCCTCTCTCTGGACTCTAAAAACTGCTGCTGGGGAGAGGGGGTATCAGGCTCCTCTCCCTGACACTCTCTCTGCTGGTGGAGAGGGGGACCAGCTGTCTCCCCTTTCATTATCTTGTCCTGCGGCTGGGGGGCAAGACTGACAGTCCCTGCTCCCTGCAGGACATTCTGCCGCTGGGGAGGTAGGACAACACCTTCAGCTCCCTGGGGTACACACTTCCGCTGGGGAGGAAGGACTACACCTTCTGCTCCCTGGGATATACACTGCCGCTGGGGAGGAAGGACGGCACCTTCAGCTCCCTGGGGTACACACAGCCGCTGGGGAGGAAGGACAACACCTTCAGCTCCCTGGGATACACACTGCCGCTGGGGAGGAAGGACTGCACCTTCTGCTCCCTGGGATATACACTGCCGCTGGGGAGGAAGGACGGCACCTTCAGCTCCCTGGGACACACACTGCCGCTGGGGAGGAAGGACGGCACCTTCAGCTCCCTGGGACACACACTGCCGCTGGGGAGGAAGGACGGCACCTTCAGCTCCCTGGGACACACACTGCCGCTGGGGAGGAAGGACTGCACCTTCTGCTCCCTGGGACACACACTGCCACTGGGGAGGAAGGACCACACTTTCAGCTCCCTGGGACACACACTGCCGCTGGGGAGGAAGGACGGCACCTTCAGCTCCCTGGGACACACACTGCCGCTGGGGAGGAAGGACGGCACCTTCAGCTCCCTGGGATACACACTGCCGCTGGGGAGGAAGGACTGCACCTTATGCTCCCTGGGACACACACTGCCGCTGGGGAGGAAGGACGACACCTTCAGCTCCCTGGGGTACCCTTTTGAGTCCCCGTAACGCACTCTGCCACCGGATAGGGCGGCCGATACCTTTGGCTGGATATGCCATGAACTGCAGGTACTCGACTACCTGGCTCCTTACGAACTGCACGCATCTCTCTGGGGGGTTGGGTCCAAAGAAAGCCATCCGCGTGGTAAATTCTCTGTCATACTGCTCCTGAGTGTAGCTGGGTGCCATGCTTGCCCTGCTGCCCTCCATTTGTAAGTCCAGGAGGTGGTGTTACCTTGTAGCTGTCCTTCTGGGCTGTGGGAATGATCCCGTCGCTTGCCACCAATTGTAACGGACCGTTTCTCTCACAAGAGGATAAAAACCGTTTAGGCGATAATCCCCTTTCCCATAGACCAGCAGCTACTGCAATCACCAATCTCCCGAACTCCAAACTGTACGAATCCCCAACTCCCGAACAGGAAACACACAAACCCTGGAAGCAGCCGAACAGGAAAAGCCCTAAGAACAGCTTACACTCCTGGCAATCTGCATACAGTCAAATTCCCCCCAAGAATGAGACGACACTTCACTTGGAGGGTTAAACAGGAACAACCCTGATTTATTCACACAACAGGCTTATAAATGATTCTCCCATGCAAGGGAGGGATTTACAACAATTACACAATACACCAATCACACATGAGTTACCTCCCACAATGCCTCACAATCCCTCCCCTCTGGCCTGGAGATAATTGGGGAAGGAATCTAATTATCTCCCAGGACAGAGGCAAAACTCCATTACCCACATGGCAGACAAAAAGACAGTAAAAGACATAAAATTACATACTGATACATTTAGTACATAAAACACACATTTCTACACATCCCCAGATAGCTTTGATCTGAGCGCACATTATTAGATGAATGGCACTCAGATCACACGAATAAGCCTTTCTGCAGGGAAAATAAATGGTTTAACCTGCAGGGCCATAGTCCAAAGGGAGCAGGCGAGCAACCAGGCTTCTCCAGTTCACAGTGGCGAGCTTGGTTTCGCCACAGGTGCATTTTATTAATGGAAATTTGAATGCACAGAGATACCGTGACGAGATCCTGAGGCCCATTGTTGTGCCATTCATCCACGACCATCACCTCATGTTTCAGCATGAAAATGCACGGCTCCATGTTGCAAGGATCTGTACACAATTCCTGGATAGTGATGTCCCGAACTGTTCGCCGAACGGTTCGCCACGGACTCATCATTGAGTAAACTTTGACCCTGTACCTCACAGTCAGCAGACACATTCCAGCCAATCAGCAGCAGACCCTCCCTCCCAGACTCTCCCACCTCATGGACAGCTCACTAAGAATGCAGCTTCACAATGGATGCTGTCCAGGAGGTGGGAGGGTCTGGGATGGAGGGTCTGCTGCTGATTGGCTGGAATGTGTCTGCTGACTGTGAGGTACAGGGTCAAAGTTTCTGGGCACGAAGGACGTTGTTCTCTCCGGGTCCCAGGAGCGCGACGTCGAGGGGGTTGCCTGTTGCTGTGGTCACCGTTTGAAGATGGCAACCACCAAAATACTCTGACCTGTGCCAGGCTGGAGCAGCATGTGATGTCATAGACAGGGCCTTTTGTACACCTGCTAATGTTTTTCTAAATGTATGTTTTAATGTAACTGTGAAGCACTTTGGGCAACAACGTTGCAATTAAATGTGCTATATAAATAAATAATAACAGTTACTCTGCACACTCCAGTTGTAGACTACTGGTGGAGGCAAGAACACTTCACACAATTTCCCCAGAAATTGTAGCTTTTCTAGTTTTTATTATTTTTATAATTCTTTATTTTTGCATTGCATGATAATACAAGGTACAGCCCGTGTGGCCCCAAACAGCCACCAGAGAGTAGTGATGAACATTTGATAACACAGAGCAGTCAGGCAAATATGCATCCTACATTATGTGATATCATCTAATTGTGCACATTGTTTTTAGTGGTGTGGTGTGGTGTGAAAGTCAGGCTGGTTAAGACAGGGTCAGTACCCAACTAAGGCCGGCTTGTTAACATTAGCAGGTTCGTCTAGCAAGCGCGGTTGTGTGTAAGCGCATGACATGACATGAGAAAAGAGAAAACAAATATCACTATAACAACGATAACATCGCAGTACAGTGGGTCAGAATATAAGTGAACCGCATTAGTCGTCAGTGGTTTGCCTGTCGTTGGGTTGTCAATCGTGCGGTCCACCTTCGCCAGGACCTAGGGGAGCAGGTAGTGCGTGAGTGTGTCTCCTTTTAGTTGGGGTACCGTCTGTGGCATTTTTAGGGTAAGGATATCCGGGGCAGGCAGGTCCGCTCTTAGTTGTGAGGGGGTGTTGTGGCGTGTGAGTCGCATCTCACACGTTGTAGTGTGGGCATGTGCTCTTCCCGGGTAGCCGGGAGATCTGCTGTGGAGCCGGCTGGGTGGGATTGTGACCCCTAACCATGGTGGTTACAGGGGAGAGGGGGTATTATGGAGCTCGTGAGTGCTTGTGGCGCTCGCGTGGATGGTAAGAGCTCACGGAATGCCATTGAAGCCACCTGGGGCCTATTGGTACTGTGCCCAGTGTGAGGGGCGTTAAAGTGTATGGGAAGTGTGTAGTCCACAGTGGAGTGAAACATTAAAGGAACAAAAAAGGCAACTAAATAAAACATGAAATGTTTGTGTCGATGTATCAGTTCAAGTTGGAGCCCCTCTCCTCTCTGCGTTTCTGGGCACGAAGGACGTTGTTCTCTCCGGGTCCCAGGAGTGCGACGTCGAGGGGGTCGCCTGTTGCTGTGGTCACTGGAGGATCCCCAGTGCACGCAGGAGCGGTTCTGCCTCCTGTAGTGAGGTGAGAGTGAAAGTGGTGCCTTCCTTGATCACTGTTAGAGATCTCGGCAATGTCCATTTATATTCAATGTCGGCGTCACGCAGCTGGCTTCTTACTGGGCCCAACGATCTTCTCCATAATAATGCTCCGGGTTAAGTCCTGAAAGAAGGTTAGGTGGGATGACTCGAAAGCAAGTGGAGTCTTTCCTTTGACTGCAGAGAGAAGCCTGATTTTGTCGGCCACAGAGTGGCACATTATAATGACATCCTGTGATGCAGTGGGTGGTGCTTGTCTTGGCTTTCGTATGCGAAAGAAGCCGTCTAGCATGAGCTTTTTCGCTTGGGCGTGCGGTAGAAGTGTGTCTGTGAGGCATCTATGGTAGTGGGGCAGTTTAGTAGGGTCTATTCTCTCTGGGATCCACCATATTTTTATGTTAGTCAGCCTAGTGCGGTTCTCAGCCACATCCACCCTTGTAGGGAGGGAAGTTTGCATTTGTTGGACATGCTCCTTTAGCCGTTGTACCTCCTGCATCAGGTCTAGTATGTCCTCCTCCTAGGCCTGCGTGCGTGCAGTCACCTGGATTGCGGTCTTTAGCATGTCAAGAGCCGCTGAGTGCATTTGTCTCAATTCCATGAGCAGGTCCGCAATGTCTTGCTTGGTGGCCGGGGTGTGCTTGTCCCGACTGGCTGGTGTCTCCAATGTTGGCTGGAAAGGAGAGAACTCCGGCATCTCCACATGTTGTTCTTCTTTGTCTCGTGAGGCCGGCTCGTGGTCTGGAGAGGCCACCATCTTGGGCGCCATTTGTCGTTGGAGCAGTGTGCCAATACCTTGCGTGTCTCTGTTAGTGACCAAGGTTGGCCTTTGGGACGGTCACCCCATAGTGTGGCTGTCTGTTTCGGCTGAACTGGTCTGTTGTGGGGTGCCGGTGCTCGGTCTCTGCGTGAGGCTGTCAAGCGCAAGCTTGGCAGTTATGAACTTGGTGTAGGCCCCTGTTCACCGTCGGGTCTTCTTACCCGTTTGTGGGAACAAAAAAGACATTAGTGGGTTGTCTGTCTTCGTGGGGTAACCTAGGGGGTGGTTGTGCGTTTCGATGGAGCTGAGGGGTCCCAGATTGGTATGGATTTGATGTCGTTTGTACGGAGCTCTGCAGGATTGCGGCCATTCAAGTCAGGCTCCGCCGCCCTTTCTGATATTATTTTTAAACCTTTGTCCCTCTAATTTAAGACTATATCCTCTTGTTGTGGTAGTTTTTCTTCTTTTAAATGTACTTTTCTCCTTACTGTGCTGATTACCTTTATGTATTGTAATGTTTCTATCATATTCCCCGTCTCATCTTTCCTCCAGGCTATACATGTTAAGCTCCTTTACTTGAGACAAATTGAGACAAAGATAAATCTGAATTGAAAAAAAATGGATCACTAATCAGTCACTCGTCTGCAAGCAGTTTTCTTCAGTACTGTGTTGCTTTCCTCTTTTTCAGTTTATTTATTTTTTGATTGCTTTTTTCTTTTGATATTCATTTGTTACCAGTGAATTATATTATACTTGCAAAAGGGCTCCACGACTGTGCATTTCTTATAGGCACAGTCTTGTGTGATTTTCCCTCTTGCTATATTCTGTGGACTTTTGGACTTATACTAAGAAAGTATTCAGGACTATTTTATCTGAGTTCTTTTTTGAATGTACATGTACCCAATCCACTGTGGTGCTCAATTTAACCCCTTAAAGACACATGACGGAAATATTCCGTCATGATTCCCTTTTATTCTAGAAGTTGTGTCCTTAAGGGGTTAAGATATATTGTAGTTTTATTATCATTTGTGATTTTTAACTCATTAGCTCCTGGGAACTCTACAAGTGTATTATTTTTATAAGTGAGATTGTTTTACTTGTCTTTATAGGGAGAATTGGTGAACCTCCCCCCACTTCCAGTTTAAGAGCTATTTATTGTATCATTTAACTAGCTGTGAATTTGATACTTCTACTCCCTCTACCGCTAAAACCAGATTATTCTGTATTATAGGCACTTTCTATCTCTACTTGTCTGTAAATGATTAGGAAGATTATTGTGATCATTGCCCCAGGGCAAATTTCCTCTATGCACCCCCAATGGCCTAGGGTTAGTTTGGGGGTTTCGCTTCGACATGTTAATGTAACTAGTAAGGATATAATTGAGCGCTGAATGCGACTAGGTGGATGGTTGGATGATAAGTGGGACTGGGTTGGGAGAGTGTGTGTGTGTATGTGGAGGTTGCTTGTGGTGTTGTATGTTCGTGGGGGAGGCTGCTTGTGGTGTTGTGTGGGGTGACTGTTTGTTGTTTCATTGTAAGGGTAGGCTAGTTGAGGTGTTGCTTGTTTCTGGTGATGCTACTTTGTGGGTTGTGTGTGTGGGGTATGCTTCTTTTAAGATGGTGAGTGTGGTTGAAATGCTGCTTATAGGATTGCATATGTGGGAGAGGGAATGATATGGGGTTGTGTGTTGGATGCAGCTTTTCGCAGTGTAGTATGTGTGTATGCGTGTAAATAGGGGCTGTGTGTGGATAGAAGCTCTAGTGTGTATGTGCTGAGTGGGATAGGGGCTGTAGTTTGTGTATTGGGGAGGATAGTGGCTGCAGGGTATGTTTGGGGGGATAGAAACTATACAGTGGATTTGGGGAGATAGAGGCTAGAATGTGTGTTTGCTAAGAATACAGGGAGTGCAGAATTATTAGGCAAGTTGTATTTTTGAGGATTAATTTTATTATTGAACAACAACCATGTTCTCAATGAACCCAAAAAACTCATTAATATCAAAGCTGAATATTTTTGGAAGTAGTTTTTAGTTTGTTTTTAGTTTTAGCTATGTTAGGGGGATATCTGTGTGTGCAGGTGACTATTACTGTGCATAATTATTAGGCAACTTAACAAAAAACAAATATATACCCATTTCAATTATTTATTATTACCAGTGAAACCAATATAACATCTCAACATTCACAAATATACATTTCTGATATTCAAAAACAAAACAAAAACAAATCAGTGACCAATATAGCCACCTTTCTTTGCAAGGACACTCAAAAGCCTGCCATCCATGGATTCTGTCAGTGTTTTGATCTGTTCACCATCAACATTGCGTGCAGCAGCAACCACAGCCTCCCAGACACTGTTCAGAGAGGTGTACTGTTTTCCCTCCTTGTAAATCTCACATTTGATGATGGACCACAGGTTCTCAATGGGGTTCAGATCAGGTGAACAAGGAGGCCATGTCATTAGATTTTCTTCTTTTATACCCTTTCTTGCCAGCCACGCTGTGGAGTACTTGGACGCGTGTGATGGAGCATTGTCCTGCATGAAAATCATGTTTTCTTGAAGGATGCAGACTTCTTCCTGTACCACTGCTTGAAGAAGGTGTCTTCCAGGAACTGGCAGTAGGACTGGGAGTTGAGCTTGACTCCATCCTCAACCCGAAAAGGCCCCACAAGCTCATCTTTGATGATACCAGCCCAAACCAGTACTCCACCTCCACCTTGCTGGCGTCTGAGTCGGACTGGAGCTCTCTGCCCTTTACCAATCCAGCCACGGGCCCATCCATCTGGCCCATCAAGACTCACTCTCATTTCATCAGTCCATAAAACCTTAGAAAAATCAGTCTTGAGATATTTCTTGGCCCAGTCTTGACGTTTCAGCTTGTGTGTCTTGTTCAGTGGTGGTCGTCTTTCAGCCTTTCTTACCTTGGCCATGTCTCTGAGTATTGCACACCTTGTGCTTTTGGGCACTCCAGTGATGTTGCAGCTCTGAAATATGGCCAAACTGGTGGCAAGTGGCATCGTGGCAGCTGCACGCTTGACTTTTCTCAGTTCATGGGCAGTTATTTTGCGCCTTGGTTTTTCCACACGCTTCTTGCGACCCTGTTGACTATTTTGAATGAAACGCTTGATTGTTCGATGATCACGCTTCAGAAGCTTTGCAATTTTAAGAGTGCTGCATCCCTGTATCTGTATTGTTCTGTGATTGTTGATGGGGAGAAAGGGGCTGTAGTGTTGGGTACAGGGGTTAAAGTAAGAGGATAGTGTGATGATAGGGACTGTGGTGGAGGGATATTGTTAGAGGGGCTGTAAAAACCTTTAAATAGGTTTTAAGTTTGAGTCCATTAGGGACTAGGGAATCCTGATCTTTGGTGGTCTGGTGGGGGCACACAACTCCTTCTGGCCGGCGCTAGGGGAATGTATCAGAGCACTGCCATGGTAAGCTGCAGCAACCCTCTGATACAGTCAAAGTATCATGGTGGCCTTGTCTTTGATTAAGATTTTCTTATTCCACACCCACAATGGAGCCCACTCTCTACTTGAGTGATAGCCTTGCTGTGGCTGGCCAGGGAATCTTCTCTGTCAGCCTCAGCCGAAGGCAGGAGAATAGGCTGGCCCATGAGGGAGATATTAGGTCTCCTCACTGTCTGTGCCGCTCCCCTCTTACCAGGCCTTGGTGGCCTTATGGCAAATCCAGCCATGGTGATATGACACGCTCATCACAATCAAAACAAATGCTGTTGATCACTGTAGTACACATCTCGTGTTATACTTTCCCTTTAAATCGCAACTGCTGTTCCCTTGTAGTTCTGCTCAATAATTAAATATACAGACATATTTAAAAGAACATTAGACCACTAGTGCAATAATATCAAACAAAAAGTGCAATTATATAAAATAGCAGTTTCTAACACACATGGACCTTAGTAGAAGAGGAATATATCAGGGCTAAAACAAATCTAAGGTCCATGTGAACTTGGTATCTGCTGTTTTATATTTTTTAAATATTTATTTGACTTTTTAAATTTTTCCTGACTTTGTTATTTAAAGGGACTTTCAAGTGCCAGGAAAACATATCTGTTTTCCTGGCACTGCAGGACGCTGCAGTGCCCCTCTCCCTCCCACCCCCCATCCCATGTTGCTGAAGGGGTTAAAACCCCCCTTAGTGACTTACCTGAATCCAGCGCCGATGTCCCTCGGCACTGGGTCAGGTCCACCTGCTCTCCTCCCCCGCCGACCTCAGCCAGCGGGGGAGACCTAATGCGCATGTGCGGCAATGGCCGCGCTCGCATTAGACCTCCCCATAGGAAAGCATTATCCAATGCTTTCCTATGGGGATAACGGCAACGCTGGAGGTCCTCATGCATAGCGTGAGGACGTCCAGCGTTGTTTAAAACACTTTTCCTGTTCTAAGAACATGGAAGTCCCTCTAGTGGCTGTCTGATAGACTGCAATAATTACCCTTGCAGGGTAAAGGGTGGTGGGAGTTGGCACCCAGATCACTCCAATGGGCAGAAGTGATCTGGGTGCCTGGAGTGTCCCTTTAAGTTTCCATTTTGCTATTCACAAAAATTCACTGCTTAGTGAATATTCCACAAGGCCATATGTTGCATACCTGAATGTTTTGCACAAGAAGGAAATAAGAATGTATGCCTTGTGATATTTGCTTGTAAGGTAACCAAGCCTGTATTTGCAATGCTAATAATTACCTTGTAGAGCACTTTCAACATAATTACATCCTTGCTGTACTATTTTATTGACGGCATAACTAGAAATGATAATGCAAAGCTAATTATTGGTTTTACAAATAGATATATTTCAGTTGATTTAGCCAGTGTGTCATCAGAGTAAATGTCAAATAAAGCAGGCATTCCAATACATCCAAATCCAGCGAAAAGGCAAAGGTGAAAATTTCTTTAATAACTGTTTACTCAGAAAATGTTTCAGCGGAGACTGTGTTCTTCCAAGGAGTAATTAGATAAGTAAGAATGACTGATATCCTGTGTATATCCATTTTTTATGGATACACTATTTATTTATTTATTTGCTGATTTAAAAAAAAACATTTTTATGGATGTTATCAAACTTGTCCAGGAAATTAGAGAAATGTCCTTATTATGACATTCAGCAAATACGTACACAATATTAGTACGACTGATGGATCACAGGTAGTAGATTATGCATTATGTTTTGATAATTACATTATCTATAAAGGAATATTGGGTATATTACTGGTAATGCAAATGTGATAAAGTATGACTCAGATAAAAGCAAGTGTTTTTATTTGTTACACACATTGTTATGCACTAAAGTGAGAATTCAACTTAAATTTTAAATTTAAGGTCAGATTTGCTAAAATTAAAGCATTGCTGACATTTTGGCTATTTTGATCTTAAATTTGAAAGTGAATTTAAAAAAAAAAGTATTCTCTTAACTTGGGTCTAACTTGGGTATTCACAAAACATTGTCTAAGTCAGAAGCTATTCTTCTAGTTTGGCTATTTTTACCTAACAAAATCTAATTCACTTTGGATTCTCACTTGTGAATAACCCTGTTATACTTAAAGGGACTCTATAGTCACCAAAGTAACTTTAGCTTTATGAAGCAGTGTTTGTATAAATGATTATGCACCTGCAGTCTCACTGCTCAATTCTCTGCCATATAGGAGTTAAATCACTTTGTTTGTGCAGCCCTGGTCACACCCCCCTGCATGTTACTTACACAGCCTTCCTAAACACTTCCTGTAGAGATACCTAATGTTTAAACTTCCTTTATTGCACATTTTGTTTAATTTAGAATTTCTTATTTCCTGCCTTTTAATAGCAGGAGTCTCCTGCGTATGAGTAAAGTTTAATTTACAGAGTAGGAGATAAAAGCTTCTAAAGCAAGTTAAAATCTGATAAAACCAATGCAGGCCGTGTGAGCACAGCAATTGAAGGTGTGACTAGGGCCGCATAAACAGAAATAAAAGTGATTTAATTGAGCAGTGAGACTGCAGAGGCATTATCTATATATAGTGATGTCCCGAACGGTTCGCCATGGATGGCGAACATATGCGCTGTTCGGTCCGCCCCCTATGTCATCATTGAGTAAACTTTGACCCTGTACCTCACAGTCAGCAGACACATTCCAGCCAATCAGCAGCAGACCCTTCCTCCCAGACCCTCCCACCTCCTGGAGAGCATACATTTTACATTCATTGTGAAGCTGCATTCTTAGTGAGCTGTCCAGAAGGTGGGAGGGTCTGGGAGGGAGGGTCTGCTGCTGATTGGCTGGAATGTGTCTGCTGACTGTGAGGTACAGGGTTAAAGTTTACTCAATGATGACGAATAGGGGGTGGACCGAAAAGCGCATATGTTCGCCCTCCGTGGTGAACCGTTTGGGACATCACTACTTAATGCTATTAAGTGGCTGGACTTAATGCTATATAGAATTGTATGAGACAAGCCAAGATCAGGGACACAGAATGAGACGAGGAGTGATAAGACAAGCCAAGATCAAAAATATAGTAAAATCATACCTTTATTGCAGTCTGCTGCTGCTGGCTCTGCCCATGATCTGCCTGCTTGGCTGAGATCATAGAAGTGGTGTTCTCAGCCAATCCAAAGCTTTCCCATAGGAAAGCCTTGGTTTAGCTGAGACTGTCAAAGAGACAGATCAGAGAAAGAGCCACCAAAAGATAAACACAGCCCTGGCCAATTAGCATCTCCTTATAGATGGGCATCTTTGATAAGCACACAATGCAACCACAATACACATACACTCACACTGCAGTCCCTAGATGCACATGCACACACTTTAAAGGCCCTCTCAGCACACACACAATCTAAAAAGCTCCTATACGTGAGCATGTGCTCACACTACAGCCCCTAGTTACACAAACCGGACTTTACATAGGACACGAGGCCATGAGTTTAGACTGGAAGAAAGAAGATTTCGTCTAAGGCAAAGGAAAGGTTTTTTTACTGTAAGAACAATCAGAATGTGGAATTCTCTGCCTGAGGAAGTGGTTTTATCAGAGTCCATACAGATGTTCAAACGGCTACTAGATGCATACTTGCAAGAACAGAATATTCAAGGATATAATCTTTCAATGTAGGGTAATAACTGCTTGATCCAAGGATAAATCTGACTGCCATTCTGGGGTCAAGAAGGAATTTTTTTCCTAGCTTGTTGCAAAATTGTGCTTCAAACTGGTTTTTTTTGCCTTCTTTTGGATCAACAGCAAAAAACAAATGTGAGGTAGGCTGAACTTGATGGACGCAAGTCTCTTTTCAGCTATGTAACTATGTAACATAGTACACCATAAACAGACTTCTATATACACATACACGCAGTGGTGGAACTACAGTTAGTGCTAATGTTGCAGTTACACTGGGGCCCATCTAGTGGCCCGTGCCACCCCATGGGCATGTGTCGTCAAGAGCCCAAAACAATTTTTGCACCAGGGCCAATTCTACGTTAGCTTTGCCACTGTGCAGCAGCTTCCCTGGCACACAAGCTCTGCCCCTACATGGAAGATCGCCTCCTCATACGCAAGCTCCACCCCAACATGAAGCTCTGCCCCCACTCTCTAGCAGAGGATCTTGCAGGAGAAACAGGCCTCTCAGTTCTCCTACAGCCAAAGCCTCCAGTGCCAGGTAGGCTTCCAAAGCATAGCATGACAGAGTGATCTTGTATGTGTATGTGCCTGCTACCGAGTGAGCTTGTGTGTGTGTCAGTGAGCTTGTCTGTAGTGAGCTTGTGTGTGTTCAGTGAACTTGTCTGTAGTAATCATGTGTGCCAGTGAGCTTGTGTGTCAGTGAGTTTGTCTGTAGTGAGCATGTGTGTCAGTGAGCTTGTCTCTAGTGAGCTAATGTGTGTGTCAGTGAGCTTGTCTGTAGTGAGCGTGTGTGTGTTTTAGTGAGCTTGTCTGTAGTGAGATTGTGTGTGTTAGTGAGCTTGTCTGTAGTGAGCATGTGTGTCGGTGAGCTTGTCTGTAGTGAGCATGTGTGTCGGTGAGCTTGTCTGTAATAAGCTTGTGTGTCAGTGAGCTTGTCTCTAGTGAGCTAATGTGTGTGTCAGTGAGCTTGTCTGTAGTGAGCGTGTGTGTGTTTTAGTGAGCTTGTCTGTAGTGAGATTGTGTGTGTTAGTGAGCTTGTCTGTAGTGAGCATGTGTGTCGGTGAGCTTGTCTGTAGTGAGCATGTGTGTCGGTGAGCTTGTCTGTAATAAGCTTGTGTGTCAGTGAGCTTGTCTCTAGTGAGCTAATGTGTGTGTCAGTGAGCTTGTCTGTAGTGAGCGTGTGTGTGTTTTAGTGAGCTTGTCTGTAGTGAGATTGTGTGTGTTAGTGAGCTTGTCTGTAGTGAGCATGTGTGTCGGTGAGCTTGTCTGTAGTGAGCATGTGTGTCGGTGAGCTTGTCTGTAATAAGCTTGTGTGTCAGTGAGCTTGTCTGTAGTGAGCATGTGTGTTAGTGAGCTTGTCTCTAGTGAGATTATGTGTGTCAGTGAGCTTTTCTGTAGTGAGCCTGTGTGGGTATCAGTGAGTTTGTCTGTAGTGAGCTTGTGTGTGTCAGTGAGCTTGTTTGTAGTGAGCATGTGTGTCAGTACGCTTGTCTATAGTGAGCATGTGTGTTAGTGAGATTGTATGGGTGTCGGTTAGCTTGTCTGTAGTAAGCGTGGGTGTCAGTGAGCTTGTTCCTGCTTTAATGATTCCTGCGCGACTTAGCAAAGGGCTGACAAATCTCAGGTGCAAGGGCAACATTTCTAGTCGCCATGGTGACCTGGCACCTGTAATTTGTTGAGTCCTGTGTATGTATGTATGTATATATATATATATACACTGCTCAAAAAAATAAAGGGAACACAAAAATAACACATCCTAGATCTGAATGAATTAAATATTCTTCTGAAATACTTTGTTCTTTACATAGCTGAATGTGCTGACAACAAAATCACACAAAAATGAAAAAATGGAAATCAAATTTTTCAACCCATGGAGGTCTGGATTTGGAGTCACACTCAAAATTAAAGTGGAAAAACACACTACAGACTGATCCAACTTTGATGTAATGTCCTTAAAACAAGTCAAAATGAAGCTCAGTAGTGTGTGTGGCCTCAATGTGCCTGTATGACCTCCCTACAATGCCTGTGCATGCTCCTGATGAGGTGGCGGATGGTCTCCTGAGGGATCTCCTCCCAAACCTGGACTAAAGCATCTGCCAACTCCTGGAAAGTCTGTGGTGCAATGTGACATTGGTGGATGGAGTGAGACATGATGTCCCAGATGTTGGATTCAGGTCTGGGGAACGGACGGGCCAGTCCATAGCATCAATGCCTTCGTTTTGCAGGAACTGCTGACACACTCCAGCCACATGAGGTCTAGCATTGTCTTGCATTAGGAGGAACCCAGGGCCAACCAGACCAGCATATGGTCTCACAAGGGGTCTGAGGATCTCATCTCGGTACCAAGTGGCAGTCAGGCTACCTCTGGTGAGCACATGGAGGGCTCTGCGGCCCCCAAAAGAAATGCCACCCCACACCATTACTGACCCACTGCCAAACCAGTCATGCTGGAGGATGTTGCAGGCAGCAGAACATTCTCCACGGCATCTCCAGACTCTGTCATGTCTGTCACATGTGCTCAGTATGAACCTGCTTTCATCTGTGAAGAGCACAGGGCGCCAGTGGCGAATTTGCCAATCTTGGTGTTCTCTGGCAAATGCCAAACGTCCTGCACGGAGTTGGGCTGTAAGCACAACCCCCACCTGTGGATGTCGGGCCCACATACCACCCTCATGGAGTCTGTTTCTGACCGTTTGAGCAGACACATGCAGATTTGTGGCCTGTTGGAGGTCATTTTGCAGGGCTCTGGCAGTGCTCCTCCTGTTCCTCCTTGCACAAAGGCGGAGGTAGCGGTCCTGTTGCTGGGTTGTTGCCACAGCTCACTTTTTGCCACAGCTCGCATTGATTGCCATCCTGGATGAGCTGCACTACCTGAGCCACTTTTGTGGGATGTAGACTCCGTCTCATGCTACCACTAGAGTGAAAGCACAGCCAGCATTCAAAAGTGACCAAAACATCAGCCGGGAAGCATAAGAACTGAGAAGTGGTCTGTGGTCACCACCTGCAGAACCATTCCTTTATTGGGGGTGGCTTGCTAATTGCCTATAATTTCCACCTGTTGTCTATCCCAGTTGCACAACAGCATGTGAAATTGACCACTTCCTAAGTGGACAGTTTGGTTTCACAGAAGTGTGATTGACTTGGAGTTACATTGTGTTGTTTAAGTGTTCCCTTTATTTTTTTGAGCAGTGTGTGTGTGTGTGTGTGTATGTGTGTATATATAGTGTTCAAGTAGAGATTGTAGCCGTATTAGACCAATAAAAAAGGTATCACAAGATATTTATATATATATATATATATATATATATATATATATATATACACACATTTTATAACTGCCCCCCTACTTTTGTCCCTGGCCTCTCATGTGCCCCCACCTAAATATGAATCCTCGAGACGCCACTGCTTATAGAGATGCATTGAATCAATGCAGCTCTATGAGGAATGTTCAGTATCTCCATGTAAGTGGTGCAGCACTGTCCCAGGAAGCACCTCTAGTAGCCATATGAGTGGCCAGTGGAGGTATCCCTAGGCTGTAATCTAAACACTGCCTTTTTTCTGAACAGACAATGTTTACTGCAAAAAGCCTGAAGGGACTTATTATATTCACCAGAACAAATTCCATAAGCTGTGGTTGTCCTGGTGACTTTAGTGTCCCTTTAAAGTGTCCTTCTTTGTCCATTTGAAATATTGGGAGGAATGGATACATGTTGGGTATCATTGTAATGGAGTATTCAGAATGCAAATATGGGGTATTTACATTAGTGGGACCACACATAATTGGCTTACACCCAAATTTCATTATTATTATACTTTATTTCTTGAAGAGCTTACACAAACTATCTTTTTATCTTTTTGTATTGCACATTTTAACAGTCAGGACTAATTAGTGATTTTATTATGTTTAGTTTTCTTTAGTTGCACTTGTTTTGTAGAAGATATTAAATGTAAAACAATTTTAATTTTTTAAACATTTTCAATATTTAATGTTTTGTTATGTATACATAAAGGGTATCAAAAGAAAGCCCCTTTTCTCATATAACAAATTATATTTAGCATGCATGGGTACACTTAAGCAGAAAGGTAGATATTGTGGTAGAATGTAAGCATGGCAAAAGTGCCAAAAAGGCTTTGGTAACAAATGTGTCACATCTGAGTAGAGCCTTGGTTCTTAAGTGGTAAAATCATATTACAAATTCATTAGCTCACTAGTTGGCACTATATTGAAAACACCATCAACAACCAAACAAGAGGTGGTAGTGTTGCCTGAGATATGTACGTGGGTTTGTCAGAAATTCCTAATTTGACCCATGTGAACAGTAAAACTATCCCTACTATAAAATATAAAAATCCAATTTAGGGTAAGTAACGTTGAGAAAATAATCATATAATTGAGAAATATTATTAGAACACACGTCAGATCAATCATGGATAAGCAATAGAATAAAACCAAATGGCTCTGTTTCCTTCTCAATCAACAACAAAAAAGAAAAGTAAAGTGCTGTCGTGGAGAACCTGCAAGGTCAAAATGGGCAAAATTGGCATACAATAATAAAACATTACTGAATGGGACACTCTCGGCATCAGTACCACTACAGCTTAATGCAGTGGTTCCGGTGCAAGGATCCTGTCCCTGCAGTCTAATCAAGGGAAATATAATGCAAAATTTACATTGCTTCCTGAGGCCACCACTAGTGGCTGTCATTCATACAGACACTAGAGGGGCCTCCCGGGGGAATCTTTGAGTCAATGCATCTATATAAGGAGATGCATTGCCACACATACACAGTATCCCGACAATGCTTCCCTGTGGAGCGGTGTTATATTGGATGAGATCATCAGTAATGATGATCTCAGCCAGAGACAGAGCTGTAGCCACGGGATATAACTTAAGCAAATCTGCATATTTTATTACTTCTGGGAGGAGGCATAAAACTAAATGGGTAGTATAATACTCTAATCTTAGGAAGATATTTTTGTATTTCTTTAAAAAGTGTTTAAAAAAAATACATTACACAACTTGCAGTATGGGCGTCTCTCTCTTTATTGTTATTATTTTGGTCTTTCTAGATCCCATACCAATAACTCAATAACCTAAGTCGATCATTTAATACTTATCATTGATGACTTATTTAGAGCTGATTTACTTTCCACCATAAGTCCATAGATATCAAGTGAGTAGGTGGTGCCTTTGCACAGCAGTAGGATATTTTGTGTTGAATATAGAAATATTGTATTGTGAATTATTTATTAATTGTCACTGTTTCTAAGTGTTATTATTTAGGAGCCACCACTGATGCGGCTACAAAGATCCTAAATGAAGTTACCCGGCCTATGAGTGCTCACATACCAGTTGACAAAATCTGTGAAAGACTCCGGAAAACAGACATTCAGATCTGTGAGCTGAAATATGGTATGTTGCTAGTAATATTCAAAACAACTTTGGGGGGTTCAGGAAGCCCACTCAAACTAAAAAAAAAGCAAAGAAATATTCTGTGCACAAAAATGTTTTATAGTTACTACTTCTTCCTCTTAGTACTGTCCAATCTAAGCCAACCCTGCGGTTTCACATCCTACACACACCTGGGATCAGTGGTGTATTCTAGTTTTGTGCTGCCCTGGGCATGACAAAGATCGGGCACACCCCCCCCCTTTCCAAATTTCTCTGTCTGAGAGACAAACGCCCTCACTGATGCATGCACTGACATAAATTCACTGACAAATACAGTCATTGTCACACACACTGTATAACCAACACACACATTCACAGACATACACACTCACTTATTCACTGCTACACACACACACACACACACACACACACTTATATTCACCGAAACACACATTCACCAACAGACACAGATACACACCGACAGACACGCATTCACACTCACTGACAGACACTGACAGAAATGCATACACACTCACTGACAGACACACACTGACAGAAATGTATACACACTCACTGACAGATTCACATTCACTCAGTGTCAGACACACACACTGAGACACACATATACTAACTGACAGATACACACTGACAAACACACATATACACTCACTGACAGACATATATACACTCAGTGTCAGAGAAACACATTCACTGACAGACACACACTGACAAACATACACATTCACTGACAGACACACACTCTCAGTGACAAACACATATACACGCTCACTGACAAAAAAACCTACACTCTCACTGACAAACACAACTACACACTCACTGACAAAAACATATACACTCTCAGTAACAGACACACACACACAATTTTTTATTTTTAAAGTTTAATCCACGCAGCCACCCTACCTTTGGGAGTGCTGGAGTGGATTCTTCCCTGGGGTCCAGTGGGCCTGGCTGCAGATAGGCGGGCAGGCACAGTGGAGGTGGGCGGCGATGGAGCACTGATCTTCCTGCTCAGTTCCCTCGTGTGCCTCTCAGGGATGCCAGGGCCGGAGTTATTCAAGGGACAAGGGAACTGAGGAGGGGAGAGTGCTCCCTCAGCGCCTGCCTCAATTATCAGCGCATGCCAGCCTGGGGGGCTATGGCGTTGGGGGCCGGCTTGCTTAGCCAGGATATGTCCATCCATGAGATGTCCCCAGGTTCTGCTTGCAAACAATTATCAGCTCAGATTTTATTAAGCAAAACCTGCTGAAAATGATGTGTACTTGCAAGTTGATGCCCAGGGATTATGATGAGAAACTTACAGAGCTGCGCACAGGGGTTAGTCTGTAAACCGTGAACTGTCAGGCATTTATGAAGGACTTTCTAATTTTACATCAAAATAACACATTTGAAAACATTCTACAATTGTATTCCACATAGTCTAATTTGGCCTATATATTGCCATACCTTGTTTTATTCCCAACAAATCCCAGGTTAGTGAATAGCCATTTACGTTCCTGTTTTCTCAAATCCATCTGCATACGTAAAGCCCCCATCAAAGTTATGGCAAATATTAAGTTGTGAGAGAGTTATGAAAGAAAACAGGCACCAATTATAGAAATATGAGCTTAAAAAGGATACACATTTGAACACGAGTTTGATGTAAGATATGGTTTCAAAAGTTTAAACTTTTGCTTCTTTCTGGTGCTATCTTTCCCTTTTGTGTCTGTAGATGTGTTCACAGTTTTGACAACATATTCATAGTTAGGTCCAGACTGGGCATCGGGAAAATGCCAGTAGGTCGCAATGGCTGTGGGCCGAGGCTGGCAGGGAAGATCAAAGGATCAAATGCAGCAGGGACCAGAGTGAAAGCTACCGGGGAAAATTTGCCAGAAGCTCTAATTTTGTCAGAGCATTACAATGGTAACCTGCGGTGATGCTCTGAAAAATTGACACTTGCAAGAGGGAGAGACATGGTCTGTACCACATAACTAGCCCATTGGAACCATTGGAACCAGGAATCAGTGTGCTCCTTGTCCCCCTGCAATGTAATAAGAGGGAGGGGGTAGTAAATGTGTGTATTTAAAAAAATAATAATTACATTGGTAGACTAATTATTTAAGCCCTTATCATATGCCTTATATACACACTACACCCCATGCACTTACATACAAACACACTACAAACACTCTAAGCCCCCTACATCCACACTTCACCCCATGCACTTACCCACAAATATGCTACACACACACACACACACTCTAAGCCCCTATATATAAATGTGACGGACCGCCGGCACTCCAACCGAGTACCTCCGCCAGTCGATGCTCCTAGTGCTTTCCGAGGGCTCCAAGCACTCCACCAGACACCATAAGTACTGCAGACCCCACTTCCAGCGATGCAGCTGTGCCGGGGTCTCACCGTCCTTCACCCACCCTGGACCCAAGACCAAGGTCCAGCTTCTAGTGGGCAGACCTCTCCTCATCTGGAGAGCGTAGCAGGAACAAGCTCTTACAAGACCAAGTGATTATATCCTGGGGAGTATAGTGATTATAGCAATCCCCAGAGTGTAGCTTTCCAATCTCCCAAACATGACCCAAGACTTCATGAAGGGGTAAGCAGGTCTGCTTAACCCCTTAAGGACACATGACTTGTGACATGTCACGGTTCCCTTTTATTCCAGAAGTTTGGTCCTTAAGGGGTTAATGCAAGCCAGCACTTACAATTTATATAGTTTTCCCCACAAGGTTACCACCCAGTGGTAAGACAATAAAACACAGTTTTCCATTCAGTCATTCCCATACAGTGTACACAATCCCTCCCCTCTGCCTGTGATATAATTAATGAAAACAATGGACTAACTCAATTAACTCTAAGCAGAAAAAAATTTTTTTTACAAACCCCAAAAAGTACCCCAAAATACAACATATCACATCCCCTGACAGTCCCGATCTGGGTAAACAACATATCCAAAAATCCCCCAGATCGGTTCAGGGGTTCAGGAATTTCCTGGAAGTCTTATTTTTGCCCCACCATGCACATGGTCCCATGCCCAAAACAGTTCCATACACTCGACGACAAAACACTGCTGGACAATTTAAGATGGCGCCGCCACATGTTTTAATCTGTTCCAGTTAAAAGTTCAAGGGGCAGAAACAGTACTTTTGGACATGGGTTATCACAGGGCCCATAGTCCCAGAGTAGGAGGCTGGGAAACAGGCCCCTCCAAAAACCAGTGGCGAAGTTGCTTTTGTCACAATAAACATAGAAACATAGAATGAGACAGCAGATAAGAACCATTTGGCCTATCTAGTCTGCCCAATTTTCGAAATACTTTTAAATAGTCCCTGGCCTTATCTTAGTCTAGGATAGCCTTATGCCTATCCCACTCATGCTTAAGCTCCTTTACTGTGTTTACCTCTACCACTTCAGCTCGAAGGCTATTCCATGCATCCACTACCCTCTCTGTAAAGTAATACTTCCTGATATTATTTAGAAACCATTGCCACTCTAATTTAAGACTATGTCCTCTTGTTGCTAGTTGTTGCTAGTTTTTCTTCTTTTAACTATATTCTCCTCTTTTTTTTTTTTTTACTGTGTTGATTTATGCTAGCATTTCCTGCTGCTCTATTACATTGTCTGCCTGCCTTTAGGCCATTACTCCTAAATCCCTTTCCTCAGATGTTGAGGTTAGTAGGGTATCAAATATTCTATACTCTTCCCTTGGGTTTTTACACCCATTATGCATTATCTTACACTTACCCACATTAAATGTCAGTTGCCACAAATTTTAGTATCATTTCTGCAATATCACCAATAAAAATATTAAAGAGAATGGCTACGAGTACAGATCACTAGGTATGTGCATGGGGAAAATTTTCGGCATTTTGGAATTTCAGGACTTCGGCACTTCTCTTGCAGCCCCTTAGTAGATAACTCCCTAATTCCTACGGTATTAGGGAGTTATCTACCAAAAGGCTGAAAGACCTGTGGGGCTAGAGTTCACTCTCGCGTGATTTAAGCGTTGCCGTGGCAATACTCATATCTCGCGAGAGGAACCCGGCGGAGCTACTGGCAAGAGCTCCGCCGGTCCTCTCCTGCCTCCCTCCCTGCATGTGGGTCGGTGGGGAGGGAGGCTGAAAGCAGAGCCGGCGCTCGGATAGCGCCGGCTTTGCATGAGCCAACAGGGGAGATCCTGAGATCTCCCCTGCCGGTCTCAATATACATAGGCGTGCCGCGGGGATTAGGGTGTGCCCAGGCACACCCGGCACACCCCGTGCGTACGCCTATGTCCATTGATAGCCTTGGTAGATATGCACATATATGGTTAAAGGTAAATGCTGTTAAGATTTTGCTATAGCAATGCTGTAGCATACATAAACATCAAATTTGTCATATTCACAGTGGCAGGTCACTAACTGTCACCTTCTCTCCTGACTCCAACTGATTCTCTCATTTTAGTATTTTTTTGCCACCTGGGATAATGATGCCATGCAAATATAAGAAATAAATAAACTCAAACGACGTTGATGAAGCACTTTAATTTTACATTTATCTTGTTTATACAGAGAAACAATTGGACCTGGAGTCAATGGACCTGGCTAAGATGAAAGTGGCAGAACTTAGGAAGATACTAGATGGATGGGGTGAGACATGTCGAGCCTGCATTGAAAAAACAGACTTTGTGGAGCTTATAAAAGAGTTGGCCCCGAAATATACAGCGGGAAGCCAGAAGGCGGATCTTTAACAATGTGCCAGCCTACTGCAGAATGAATTGTCATTATGAAGTGTACTTCCAGAGCTTGAAGAATTTCTAAAATATTCACAAAATAAACTGAATGTAACGATAGACTGTGCCAAATAAAGTTGAAACAATATGATGGAATTATCACATTTTTCCCCAGGAAGTCTACACTGGATATTTTATAGTAAAATGTACTTTTCTTTAGTAATGCTTATTAAACGTGGCATGCTATTAAAACTTGACATGAGAAGTCCCTGGGATGTAAGGGGAAGCTTGGTTAAAACATTTACTCTCAAGTAACCATATAATTGAGGACACTAATAATATATTGCTGGTTGCAATCTTAGCAACAACAAACTGCATTCAACTAACCTAATTGTATATTCCGTCCCCCTAAATACAGTATTACGCACTTGTCACCAGTTCTGCCCCCTCAAAGAGCCAGTGGTCACCAACTTAATGAATGCTATAGTGATCCTCACCACCAAGTGCAATTACAGAAGAATCCTGAGCACTCTCGACACTTGTAGTGATCAGCACCTCACAACATAAAGATTTAAGAGGTAAGCCATCTCTCCAGCACAATAAAACTCAAAATAAATTATATTCCTGCCTCTCCACCTAGGTTGGCATCAAGGTGTGCCTATAATCATTACCTAAAAGCCCTGTAAAAGTATACATTTTTTAAAATCCCTAATAGACCATTGGTCAAATGGAAATACTTGTGTTCATTTACATTTTTTCGTCCATTTATATACATTTATTTATTTGACCAAATGCAGTTAAGATTTTGTTTTTTCATGAATAAATATTGACATATTATTATTTATTTTTTTTGCCATTTATATAGCCCCAACAGATTCCGTAGCGCTTTACAATATTATGAGAGGGGGGATTTAACTATAAATAGGATTATTACAAGAAAACTTACAGAAACGATAGGTTGAAGAGGGCCCTGTTCAAACGAGCTTACAGTCTATGGTAGGTGGGGTGTAAAACACATTAGGACAGGAAATAGCAATCAAATAAGGTGGGAATGAAGCAGAGCAGGAGGAGAGAGTAGAGTGCTGCCCTTTAGGAGAGAGGAAGAGACAGGTATGTGAAGTAGAGATTACTCTGGCAGGCCATAAGCTTTCCTAAAGAGATGGATTTCAAGGCACTTCTTAAACGATTGAAGACCAAGGGAGAGTCTGATGGCAGTAGGCAGGCTATTCCATAGGAAGGGAGCTGCCAGCGAGAAGTCCTGCATGAGTTGGCCGTACGAGTGTGAACAGCGGACAGGAGAAGGTCACGGGCAGAGTTACAATCCCCACTTATAGGATACATGAAGAGGTGTGAATATCTCAGCAGTATGTAGCCCATAAAAGGTTAATAGGACAACAAATAGTGCTCACTGTGTAAAAGGATAATAGGAGTATATTTATAAAGATATTTACTCACATTTAATTGAGCAGGCAGACAGCTCAATGAATCAAGCGTGAGTGGTATAATCCCCACCTTGGATTTCTTTGGAGTAATACTCAATAAAGATTCTCCACTCCTTCAAAAAATCGTTAAAAACCCACTCATAAAAGCGTATCAATTAAGCTGTTCATAGCTCCCGACTGATTCCTCTTCTGCAACTGTCACTAGTCTAATACTATCCTTACCTTTTTGTGTCATTTTACCCCACTCCCTCTAGCATGTAAGCTCATTGAGCAAGGCCCTCAACCCCTCTGTTGCTGTGTGTCCAACTTGTCTGGTTACAACTACATGTCTGTTCGTCCACCCATTGTAAAGCGCTGCGGAATTTGACGGCGCTCTATAAATATCATAATAATAATAATAATAGGAATGATAAAATCTGGATACCAGGCAGTAGTAATAAAAAGTTTAAAAAATGATAAAAAGTAAGATGGCACAATCAAATGTTTAAAAGTAGCCAAAATACCTTTATTAATTTTTATGGTCTACATACTGCGGAGATATTCACACCTCTTCATGTATCCTATAAGTGGGGATTGTACCGCTGTATGCCATTCATACTAGAGCTTGTTTTAAGCTCTACTAAATGTGAGTAGGACCATATTAGACCCTGTATGTAATACTGATTTTTATAGGACGTATTGCACTATTATCCTCTCTCTGTTTCCACATACGGATTCCCACAAGTTGTCCCTATCCGGCTTTTCTTAGGACACACTCTTCCCTACAGACTGCTGGTTATCTTCCTGGAAAGTTGTGCATTTGGACTTTTTCTTTCTACTATTTGATTGCGGTTTGTTACCAACACCCTTGTTATTGGATTCTTTTTTAAAATATATTTTTGATATTGTTTTTTTTTTCCAGTATCTTTTTACTTAGTTTGCTATCTGGCGCAACCTCTCTCTGTTTATCTTGTCCTTTATAAGTATGGGTTAGCACTTTGAACTGACTCATATAGGATACAGGAAGCCAATGTAAGGACTGACAGAGGGGTGAGGTGTGAGAGGACCGAATAGAGAGGAAAATCAGTCTGGCGGCAGCATTCATTACAGACTGAAGCGGGGCAATATGGTTTTTGGGAAGACCAATTAGGAGAGGGTTACAATAATCCATGTGGTTAATTACTAGATTATGGACAAGCTCCTTAGTAGCATTTAGTGTAAGAAAGGGGCGTATGCGGGCCATGTTTTTAACACAAATATGAGTGTTCTAAATTAGTAAAACGTTTTCTGACTATGAAATCACCAGTAAAAGTGCAGTTTTTATGTAAAAAAATGCAAAAAAACAAAGAAAAATGCTAACTTTGGCCAGCATTTGTGACTAAGTGGCTACTACAAAAGACTGGACATACCCCATTTTGAATACCCTGGGTTGTCTACTTTTACAAATGGTATGCCATGATGGGGTTAATTTTAATTCCTGGGCTGCTATATGGTCTCAAAGGCAACATAGGCCCAGCAAACCAATCTGGCAAATTTCAATGTGCGAACATGGAAAAGGGGAAAGCCCTACATTTGACCCCTGTAAGTTTGCAAAAGCCCATAAACCTGTACATTGGGGGCACTGTTGTACTCAGGAGATGTTGCTGAACACATATTGGGGGTTTCTTTGTCAGTAACACATAAACGGAACTAAAAATCCATGCCTAAAGTACAATGTGAGAGAAAAATAACACACACAAAAAAGACTGTCCAAACGTTTGACAGAGACTGGTGGTAGAATTAGTGCATGGAAAGTGTTAAAATACCACTATTTGAAATACCCTAGGGGTAAATTATATTGTGCGGCTTCAAAAATGTCCCAAATAGGACATGGGTGCATGATGACTTACTGTGAAAATTTGAAGTTAAAGAACTGGAATGCGCACCTTCCAAATAAGGTCTTCTAGCCCCCAGAGAACCCGACACACCTATACATGGGTGGTATCCCTGTACTCGGGAAATGATTTTGAACAGATATTGGGGTGTTCTTTGGCAGTAACCCTTAAAGTTCTCAGTACATATATTCTTAAATTGCTATGTGTCTCAAAAAAACCCCACCAATTATTATTATTTTTTTTTAATTTTGCATAGATTGGTGGTAAAATGGCTGCATGAAAAGATTCAAAATACCCCAGGTTTAATACCTTAGGTTGTCTTCTTTTAAAAAATATATACATGTGAAGGGTTATTCTGGGATTCCTGACAGATATCAGTGTTACAATGTAACCATGTACAATGTTAATTTTGAAAAAAATTGGTTTGGAAATAGCAAAGTGCTACTTGTGCATATAGCCCTATAACGTTCCAAAAAAAGCTAAGAACATGCTAACATTGGGAATTTCTAAACCCAGGACAAAATTTAGAAACTATTTAGCATGGGTGTGTTTTTGGCAGTTGTAGATGCGTAACAGATTTTGAGGGTCAAAGTTTGAAAAAGTGTGGGGTTATTTTTCAATTTTTTCATTATATTTTATAATATTTTTATAGTAAATTACATGATATAATGAAAATGGTATCTGTAGAAAGACCATTTAATGGCGAGAGAAACGGTATATAATATGTGTGGGTACAGTAAATGAGTAAGAGAAAAATTACAGCTAAACACAAACACCACAGAAATGTAAAAAGAGCCCTAGTCCCAACGGCAAGAATTTTGAAATACGGCCTGGTCACTAAGGGGTTAAATATACCAAAATAAATGTTCTTTATTTATTTTGTTAGGGTTACCCTAGCCAAAACCGGTTTTATTGAATCATTTTGCTTGGTGTAACCCTTTAAGCCTCAGATCCCATACAAATATTATCACTTCTATCCAACAATGATGGATACGTTTGTACAAATATCAATACTTCTGTCTTAAATGCTTTCACATCTGTAACAGGTGCATGCATCAAATCAGACAAAAGTGATTTATTAGTATGTTACTTCTAGGATTACCCCAATAACAGAGCTTGTGCTACTGCTTGCATTGCAAACTACTACTATATTAAAATAAGATATATGGCTTTCATATGCTAGAAGTGGAAATAGTAAGATTATACTCACTTTTCTAACATTAAACATGTCCTTAGGTGTCAGTATTGTACAGCAGTGACAACATAATTTGCAGTAGACCACATTTAACATTTTTTATTTTTTTACAAAGTGATGATCAGGCAGCAATCTCCCTGTATTCGCATTATATAAATTGTGACTGGGCACACAGATAAATTTTTTTTTTTTTTTAATTTGTTTTCTTCCTTTTTTAATAGTGGTCATATTATTATTTAGTTTGCATGTAAATGCATATATTATCTCCACCATAATATTCCCACTATTTGTTACCATACATAAAGCTAACCTGAATGCTTTTAGTACTTCAACAGATAGTAATATTGTAATCAAATCAACTTTAATTATAACACGTGCATAAAGTGGATTTACATCAAACAATCCTTGAAGGGGATATAATCTAAAGGGAACTACACCATATAATAAAACATTAATAATCATCTTTTCTTTTAAATATATGTTAAATATTTAGCAATGTGTGCCATTTAAATTCAGTCCAGCACAACCAATATACACATTGGACTGGAACAGGAGAATCAAAAACAACGAGAGATATTTATCAAAGTGTCACGTCACATCTAATTTCAACAAATGTAGAGCAATTTGCTAAATATGCATTTTTTTTTGTTTTTTCATTCTATTGCTTTGTTTGCTCCCTAACAATCATTTTTTCAGCCACACACAGGATTTATGTTTTTTTCTGTTTGACCGAATTTAATATGACAAAAACCATCCCTTGTTAGATTACTTTTAGTGAACTTTAATAGTTAGCCGACTTTTGGTCGCTCTGCATGTGGACATCCAGTGTTGGCAAAATCCCCATAGTAAAGCATTGCAGCAATGCTTTCCTGTGGGGAGGGCCTTATGAACTTGCGTCACTCACAGCGCATGCGCATTAGCACACTCCATTCGATGATGTCAAAGGAGGCGGATCTCCCTCAGCAATGGAATAAGGGTTTTAACTTACCCAGAAGCCTTTTTGAATCGGTATTACTTTCAGACACTGATTACCAGGATCCCTTTAAATATTGGAATAGGAACAGTAGTAATATTCTTGCTATTACTAACGATTGCTTCAATGTGCCTGTTAGTTGTTTTCCATTCTATTTTATGCATTTCTGGGCTTATCCTAATCTATTTTAGGTTTTCGCTTGAGCCCTTTGAATACTCACACTTTGTAGAAGACACTGTTGTTTAGTTATATAGATCAATTCTCTAATCACATCTAGTGCATAGATGAAAGTTTTGCTAATCTCACTGGTTAACATCTGTTAGAAAATATATTCCCATGCATTTTCTATTGGCTGTTTAATCTTTGTGGATTTTACAGATGTATCACTCTGACGGTTGTGTAAAACAAAATCTTTATTATTTTTACAGCTAACACATTGTATCAATTTTCCAATGCAATATTTTTTTATCAGATACTACTACAACCGTGGCTATTATTCATTAAGAGTTGGAAATGCACTTTGAATTCAGTTTGAATTCTTAATACTTACTTTAGTGGTTCTTAGATTTGGTCCCCATACAATTTCAACATTTAGAAAAAAGCATTTCATATCCCAGACAACTGTTGGTAATATATTGTTTATTGTAGTACATGGGGGAGCCACTTTGACCCTGGAAAAAGTCCAAAGCAGAACTTATTCCGTTAAATATTTTATTAGAATTGTTAAGTGGGTCACTGAGCTGATTTTACAGTTGAATAATGAGTTGTCAAACAAATGCATGAGCATAATTTGGGTCCCTGGCAAAAAAAAAAATTAACAAAGATGTTTTAAGTTATGAACCCTGTCTGTTAAACTGACTCAAGGTTATTCACAAAAGTGAAACTTGTTGGGAATTCAAAGTTTATTTTAACCTCATCGTCATTCTGCTGTGAACTACTGCCTGAGGGGTATCCTGCAAGTGGGGATATGATACAAACATGCTGTTTTATCCAGAGCTGGTTATAGCTCTAACATACGTGAGTTGGCATTTTTAGACCTTTGCGTCATTTGGTGTGCTGCCTCTCCTATCTTGTTGCTCAGTTGTTTAGCACTGCTCCACACCCTTTGTTTACATAGTGTTATATAGTCAGTAAAAGTTTCTGCATTTAAAATATATAAATAATTGAGAATACAATAAAAATTATGGATTGTCTTGGAAGCAATAACGTTTTGTCTTTTAAAAACTTTTATTCACTACAAATATATATACACAGAAAAAAACTTCATAATCCATTATAATAATATACAACAGATTAACAATTAAAGTATATACTTGCACTATCAGTAAAACAGAATAACTACCCTCTTGTTCATGAACAAGTCAACCCAGGGCCAGACTGGGGAAAATATTTAGCCCAGGCATTTTTAAATCACAGCGGCCCACTGAAAAGGGGGCCGGGCCCGGTAGGGTGTGTTTTGTCATCCCCAATGACAAACACACCCCATCTCAAAATGAGCATGTTGGTTCAATGCTCTTTCAGGGCAGACCAAGTGCAGAGCTCTGCTGAAGAGCTCTAGCATTAGAAAAAGGCCCTGTATGTGTTCGGCACAGCGCAAGCACATTTAATAACATGCTTGTGTTGTGTTTGTCTCTGGTGTCTCCATAAATGGGATAACAGGAGACAAAAATCCAGGAAAGAGTACTGTGCATGTGTTATGGGATTGTGTGTGTAGAGTGAGCTGATTGTGGTGTGGTTTTGTGTTAATAGGTTGGTTTCAGTCATGTTGAGTTTGTGGTGTAATGTAATTACAGTAGTGTGTGTGTGTATTTACAGGTGATGTAGTGTGTGTAGGGGTTGTAGAGAATGTGTGTTTATGGAATGTAGTATGTGTTTGCTTACAAGATATCCAGTGTGTGCATAGGGGATCCAGAGTGTGTATGTCAGAAATGTTGTGTGTGTAGGTGGTGCAGTGTGTGTGTGCATGTGTATGTGTAGGGGATCTAATGTGTGTTTTAAGGACCCAGACTGTGTATAGGAGATATAGTGAGTGTTTGTGTGTAGAGGATTCAGAGTGTATATAGGGATCTAGTGTGTGTATATGTGTAGATGATCCAGAGTTGGGTAAGGGATCTTGTGTGTGTCTGGAATGTATTGTGTTTAGGGGTGCAGTATCTGTGTGAGGGGTTCTGTAGTATATATCCATATATGTTTGGAAGTATTGTGTGTGTGTGTGAGTGGTGCAGTGTGTTTGGGGGCTGCTGTGTGTGTTTGAGGTGTGCACTGTGTGTGTGTGTGAGGGATGCAGTGTGTGTGTGTGTGTGTGTGTGTGTGTAAGGATGCTGTGTTTGTGTGTGGGAGCAGTATGTGTGTGTGAGGTGTGCAGTGTGTGTGTGAGGGTTCTCTGTGTGAGTTGTGCAGTGTGTGTGTGAGGGTGTTGTGTGTGAGGTGTGCAGTGCTGTGTGTGTGAGTGAGGGTGCTGTGTGTGTGAGTGAGGGTGTTGTGTGAGGGTGTTGTGTGTGAGGGTGTTGTGTGTGAGGGTGCTGTGTATGAGGTGTGCTTTGTGTGTATGGCTGTGTGTGTTAGGGTGCTGGGTGAGGGTGATGTGTGTGTGTGTGTGTGAGGGTGATGTCTGTGTTAGGGTCCTGTGTGTGTGGGAGTGTGCTGCGTGTGTGAGTGAGGATGCTGTGTGAGGGTGATGTGTGTGTGAGGATGCTATGTGTGTGTGTGAGGGTGATGTGTGTGTGGTGTGCAGTGTGTGTGTGAGGGTGCTGTGTGTGTGAGAGTGCGAGGGTGCTGTGTGTGTGAGTGAGGGTGCTGTGTGTGTGTGCTGTGCTGTGTGTGTGTGCTAGATAGAGCTCCTCCAGGTCCTCTCATGTCTCCCTCCCCAGCTGGAGGCCGCATGAAATTGCCTGTGGGCCGGTGAGGGAGATCTTTGATCTCCCTACCGGCCCATCATGGAACACAGCGTGCCAGTGCTCGGATAGCGCAGGCCCTGCATAGACCAGGGTGCAAGGTCCTGTGACCTCCCCTGCCGGCCTCGGCCCATGGCCATCACGGCCCACCGGGCATTTGCCTGGTGTGACCAATGGCCAGTCCGGGCCTGAGTCAAACTTTCAGTTTTGTACAATGCAACAGCATCTCTGATTCCAAATTCTCCTCTCTGTGTCTTATATTAATAAGTACACATGTTTATACCCTGGATTTTCAGTTAGGTCAACAAACCTAATCTACCTTACCTTGTCAAAGAGACAAAGTCATGAACATTGGCATACATACCGCGTTTGCAGGGGTCTCTGCTGCGACCCGTGTATGTACGCCAGTTTGCCAGCCTCTTCACCTGAGGGGGCCCAGGAGCTGGCCACCTAAGCTGGCAGTGGCATCAATCTGCAGGCGCGCGAGGGAGCATTCTCCCCTAAGCGCTCTCTGCCCAGCTTCCTCGCGCGCACCGCAGTGATGCCAGAGCCAGACTATGACGTCACTCCCGGGGAAATCTGGAATCCCCTCAGCACTCCCAAAGGTGCTGGGGGATTTAATTTTTTTTTAAATGTGAGTGTGTATGTGTTTTAGTGTTAGTGTGTGTGTGTCTGTGTCAGTGAGTGTGTTACTGTGCGTGTGTCTGTTACTGTACTGTGTTACTGTTGTGAGTGTGTTAGTTGTATGTTAGTTTGTGTGTGTCTGTTAGTGTTTGTCTGTTATTAAGTGTATGTCTGCTAGTGAGTGTCAGTGAGTGTGTGTGTGTTGTTGTGTGAGTGTGTGTGTCTGTCACTGAATGTGTTAGTTTGTGTGTGTCTGTTATTGAGTGTGTGTGTGTGTGTGTGTCAGTGAGTGTGTTACTGTGTGTGTCTGTTACTGAGTAAGTCTGTTTGGTGTCTGTTAGCGAGTGTGTGTTTGTCAGTGAGAGTGTATTTTTTGTGAGTGTGTATGTGTGTCTGTCTGTCAGTGAGTGTGTATGTCAGTAAATGTGTGTGTCTGTTTAGCTAGTGTGTATGCGCCTGTCGTGAGAGTGTGTGTGGTTAAAACCCCTTCAGAACTTACCTTCCAGCACCGGGATCTCTCCGCTCCGATTCGCCTCTCAGCTCCGAATGCGCATGCACGGCAAGAGCCGCGCGCGCATTCAAACCGCTCATAGGAAAGCATTACTCAATGCTTTCCTATGGACGTCCAGGGTCTTCTCACTGTGATTTTCACAGTGAGAATCGCGGAAGCGCCTCTAGCGGCTGTCAGTGAGACAGCTACTAGAGGCTGGATTAACCCTCAGTGAAACATAGCAGTTTCTCTGAAACTGCTATGTTTTCAGCTGCAGGGTTAAAACTAGAGTGACCTGTCACCCAGACCACTTCAACTGAGCTGAAGTGATCTGATTGCCTATAGTGGTCCTTTAAGTGTATGTGTATCTGCATGCACTGGCGTAAATACCGCGGTCGCAGGGGTCGCAGCCCTGCAACACCTGAGACCAGGTGCCCGCCACCATGTGTTGAACATTAAATGACAAAGTCTTGACTTGTTTATTTCACATGGGAACATTTAGATCAGTCTATGGTCATGACCTTGACATTCTAATCTTTGTTTGTACTAAAACTTAAGGTTGAACATGACGTTTACAAGGCACTGACTTGGTGTCACATTAACCTAAGACAAAATGGCATCTTAAAGGGACACTATAGTCACCCAGACCACTTCTTTGGGTAAAATGCCTCTATTGCCTCTACAGACCTTTGGTTCAGCGTCAGATTTTCCCCTATAGGAAAGCATTGATTCAATGCTTTACTTTGGGGAGATCTAATGTGTGCGGGGCATTTGCCGCGCATGCGCATTAGCACCCACTTGTCGCGGGATGCCAAAGGGGCGGAACGTCAACCCAGCGCCAGGGTTTTTTACCCTGTATTTATCGGGATGGGGGGGCGCGAGGGAGGGGTGAGGCAGAGGGAGCTATATTGCCAGGAATACAGCTTTGTATCCCTGGCACTATAGTATCACTTTAAAGTCTTCATGTATCTTGATAAGAAGTCAATTTATTAATGAAACGTTGTATGAGAATCAACATGTTCCATTTCTAACAACTTGTTAGTTTACAAAAGCTATTAAAGACAAAGTACACAGTTTAAGAAATACAACTTTTCATTTAAAAAAAACTGTAATATTTGATAATGTCCATAACAATTATATAATATTATATTATATATTCCAAGTATACTGGAATTTATCAACAGCGTCTAATCATGCAATTTGGGTATCACCTTAATTTTGGTATTTGTTTTGTCTTTATTATATACATTATAATAAAATGATCTCTATTCATAAACCAGTGCATTGTTACTAGTAGGATAAACTTTGAAGTGGCAACAATCAAGGTGTAGGTAGACTAAATGATCGAGGTCAGACACAAGGCTAACACAGGTGAGATAAGGCTTTCTTGCTAGATTAAACAATGTAAGGTAATGTCAACAAGGCTGGTTTAGAAAGCCTGATTAATTGTAGCCTGATGGACTGATAAAGCCAAATTACACAATAGACAGTATGAAAGATAGGGTAGAATACAGCCTGAAAGAGGTGGACTACAAACAATGACTATCTCATAGTAAATTCAGACATTAAAAATATATTAAGTACAAATAGAAATACGATGTAAAATAGATGGAAGAAGCCATATGCAGGAGGGCAGGAGCCATGAACGAGGCACTTGAGGAAGCACCCACGCTGGTACTAGGCCAAGGAACATCTGAAATAATCCACTATCCATCGCGAAGGAACCTAGAAGTAGAAACCTTATCTTTCATATGGAACTCTATAATGGAGCCAGTCTATAAAGAATCAACGAAACAATATAGCAAAATAGGAGAAAGAACAGGGAAATACATACAAAAAGCCTTGGGCAATGTTTGGAAATTGGAGCAGGAAAAAGAGAGTAGAAGCTGACATACATGGCCAAATCCTGAAACAATTTATCACTCATAAACAGATGCCAGACCTGCCCAAGTAAACACATGGAGTAATGTGTCCCTAAACTTTCCTTCTAAAATGATACAGAAAAGGAGACAGCAAAACAGAAAGTGTAGCATTTGTATATAGAAAAGTACAGAGAATGTAAGTGCAAAACCAACGGTTACAGCAGTACGTGAATGACAAATGGCAAATTGACAGGATATAATGTGCTAGTACACCACTAAGCTCTTCTAATAACTTTGGATGTATTCCATCCGGTCCCATTGACTTATTTGTCTTTACTTTTGAGAGTTGAAATAAAACCTCTTCCTCTGTAAACTCACATGTAATAAATGACTCATTTTTCCTTTTTCCTAACTGAGGTCCCTTTCCTTCATTTTCATCTGTAAATACTGAACAAAAATATTCATTGAGGCAGTCAGCTAGGCCTTTATCCTCTTCTACATACCTTCCTTCTTTTGTTTTAATCTAACTAATCCTTGTTTTACTTTCCTTTTCTCATTTATGTATCTAAAAAATGTTTTGTCCCCCTTTTTTACTGACTGTGTTATTTTCTCTTCTGTGTGTTGTTTAGAAGCTCTTTTAACTTGCTTAGCCTCTTTCTGCCTAATCTTATAGAGCATTCTGTCTTCATCGCTCTGTTTTTTTTTTATTTTTTATAATTACTAAATGCTAACTTTTTATTATTTACTATTTTGGCCACATCTGCGGAGTACCATAGTGGTGTCTTGAATTTTTTGCTTTTACTGACAAGCCTAATGCAATTTTCTGTTGCCTTCAGCAGTGCAAATTTTAAATAATCCCATTTCTCTTGGACTCCATTTAAATTGCTCCAATTTGATAATGACTCCATTACACATATTCTTTTGTTTTTGAGTGGTGTGACTCAGTTGTTATATTAAACCACACTGACTGATGATCATTGGATCCTAAACTTTCACCTACAGTAATATCTGATACCAAATCTCCATTTGTTAACACTAAATCTAGTATGGCCTCCTTACGAGTTGGCTCCTCAACGACTTGTTTGAGAGACAATCCCAGTAGGGAGTTTAGAGTATGTGTGCTCCTGGTACAAGTAGCTAATTTTGTTTTCCAATTCACATCAGGAAGATTAAAGTCACCCATGATCATAACTTCCCCCTTCATTGTCATTTTAGCTATTTCCTCAACTAGTTGATTATCTAACTCTTCTATTTGTCCTGGCGGCCTATAAATCACACCTACACGAGCCACCGTGTGACTACCAAATTCCAACGTAACCCAAACGGACTCTATGTTCTCCTCACTAACTTTTATTAGGCTATATTTTATGCTATCCTTCACATACAGGGCCACCCCTCCCCCTTTCGTGCCTTCCCTGTCTTTTCTATATAAAGAGTACCCTGGTATTGCTATGTCCCAGTCATTTTTCTCATTATACCATGTCTCAGTAACAGCGACTAAATCTACATTATCAGTTGCCATTATTGCCACAAGTTCATGAATCTTATTCCCTAAACTGTGAGCATTTGTAGAAATTACTCTAAGCTTATCCTTTTTTAACACACTTGCTAAAGGCACCTTCTGTCCTTGTTTTGAGGGGCAATTGGATTGATGTTTTATCACCCCTTTTAAAAAAAAAAAAAAAATTCTATTGTGTGTATTCTTGCAGCTATAATTTTAGGACTTTCCACACCTAACAAGCAACTTACTAAGGAACACACTCTTCCTTCTCTTTTACATTCGTTTAAAGGGTTGCATGCATTGGTGTGCCAAGCCATGGCCAGATGAGTGGACAGCCAGTCTGCTCATCTGCAATTTGGCTTCCTTGAATTCTTTCCTTTGGTGGTGGTGCTGGCATTGTGGGGGCAATAGCTGAGGGACAAGACGGTTATCTTCTTTACCGACAACATGTCGGTGGTGGAGGCGGTTAATGGTTTGTCTGCTTCTTCTATCCCTGTTATTCGGATCCTTCACAGCTTTGGTGTTTCTTGTATGCAGTTTAATGTTGTGTTCAGGGCATGGCACGTGCCCGGGCTGTTGAACGTGGTGGATGATTCGCTCTCTCATTTTCAGTGGTAACAGTTTTGTGAGGCGGCTCCGGGCGCTCAGACGGAGGGAGTACCTTGTCCAGCGGACGTGTGGCAGCTCTGGACATCGTGCTTGGCAGACTCATTAGGAGGCCATTGGTGCAGTCCACATGGGCGGCTTATGTCAAGGTCTGGCAAGAATGGGATGCTGCAATGGTTTTATGGTTTGACACGCTGTCACGCCTCTCCGTCAGTCATAGGTCGCAACATGGCGGCGTTGGCATTTTTATTTAAGCCTAATGGGTGGGAGGAGTTGACCAAGCATTTCATGGTATGTCAGGCTATCAAGAGGTTTCGGAGAGGCAGGTCCTGGCGGCATTCGCGCAGGCCGGTGTCCTTCAAAATTCTGCAGGGTATACTCGGGGTGCTTCCAAATGTTTGTTTTTTGGAGTACGAAGTTTTGTTGTTTTCCATAGTGTTTAGTTGGGCCTTTTTGGGGCATTCAAGATAAGTGAGTTGGTGAGCAGCAATCGCTTGGGGAGTGGCAGGTAACAATGTGCGGTTGTGGAACTGTGGAAGGATCATGTGGTGCTACATTTCCCACGTTCCAAAATGGACGTGTTCAGGAAGGGTGCCACTGTGACACTTTTTGCGATACCAGGCATGGTGGCATGTCCAGTGGCTTGTGTAGTGGCTTTCTGGGCGGCTCGCTCCGGGTTAGGAGGTTTGTTCTTGATGCATGCCGATGGCTGGTCGCTATACAAGTTTCAGTTCCTCAGGGTTTTTTCGGTTGGCCTTGGGACGGTTGGGCATAGGGCCAGGACAGTTAAGAAAACATTCGTTCAGGATTGGGGCTGCCACAGAAGCAGCTCAGTTGGGTTTGGGGGATGACTTGATCAAGAAAATCAGGAGGTGGGAATCCATAAGATTTAGATCATATGCCCAAACAGTTAGTCTAAGTTTGGTTGCAATGGTTTTTGTTGTTCTGTGTTGGTAACATGTTTTTCTTCCGCAGGTTGGATTGAGTGGGTGATGGGACATTAGTATGTGTACTGGGCACAACAGAGGGCTGCAGTTTGTCGTCATGGCATACGGCTGGGCATCCCGTGCTCGATGGTGCAGATCAAGTGGTTTGGCTTTAGGGGTTTTAGTTTGCAAGGAGTGTGCTTGGAGCTGTTTAGAAGGATTAGAGAGGGTAGAGTGCCTGATATTATTCTGTTTCATGCCGGGGGAATGACTTAGGCTTGATTTCACAGAGGGCTTTGATCTCGGGGATGAAGAAGGATTTGGAAAGGTTGAGGCAGGTGGTCCCTGGCACGGTTGTCGTATGGTCAGAGATGGTCCTGAGGTTGCAGTGGCGCCACGCCAGGGACCACCAGGCAGTGGCATAGAGTAGGGGGAAGGTAAATGAAGTCATGGTGACTTACGTTAAGCGTTTGGGTGGAGTGGTTGTTAGGCATTGGGAGTTGGAAGCTCAGTTGGCAGGTTATTACAGGCCACATGGGGTGCATCTGTCAGACGTGGGGTTGGATTTTTTTGTTAATAGGGTTTCAGGAAGGTTGTCAGCGAGCATTGTTTTTGGTGGGGGGCACTCAGGTAGCTTAAAGTGTCGAGCTCTGAGCTATGGCAGGGGATGGATAGAGAAGGTTGTTTGTCCTGAGGGAAAATAGTTTAGTTTGCTAAGAACAGTTTGGTTGGGAAGAGTATTAGTAGCTCCGAACCTGGTGTGTGTAGGATGTATCTTGGTTTGCCCCTACATGGAAAAAAAACTGGTAACCATGCCCTCAGTGGCAATGGTTATGTTTACATGTTAATTATGTTATAATGTGGTTTTACTTATTGTGTTGTAGGTCATTATCTGGCGTAGTTTTGTTAAAGGAGTTGGGGGGATAGGTTATGGTAATGTGACAATAACCTTAAATTATTTTAAATTATTTATATATTAATAAAGCTGTGATACATTCCCAAATAAAGGTGTCTGACTATTTGTGGGGAGGAGGTTTTGGGTTTATCACGCATATGCCGGAAAGGCGACCTATGTATATGTTATGTGAAAAGTGGCCCAATTATTAGGTGATTTTCTACAAAATGTTCTTTCTAGTAATTTCCCAAGGACGCACTTACAGTTTCTACGTACAAATGAATTATGTAAAAAACTGCGTAATATAAACTCAAGCTCAGTGAAAGTTTTAGCATTTCACACCATCAATTTAGCAAATGGCAGGCCTCAAAGCACTGCAACCCGATGCAGGCCTTGCAAGTTAAGGGGTTAATTATTCAGGACCATCACAGATAGTAAACTTGTAATCTTGATCTCCATCATTTTCAATATATTTTTGCTCATTAATATTTTAATGGGGTAAGAGGAGAAGGTTATTCTTTTGTTATGATGTCACTGATACACACTTGAATATGGTTAGAATGATCAGGCTACTGTGTGTTTTTGCGCGTAGTGCAGTAACATCATATGCAATGCAAGCTTTTTTTATCCCTGACCTACAAGTGTAATAGTAGATACCTGTCAAGCCGTTTCTGACTGGTTGTTTTACTAGCTGCTTAGAGGCTGGCATACGATAAAGCGAATATTCAAATTATTTTGCTGTGGTTATGTGAATGACTTCACTGTTTAATGTTGGCATGAACGAGAGCCGGGAAACAAAGTAATTCTCTATTCTACAACCTCATGGGAATACTGAAAATTGCCAGATCTTGTTCCGTATTGTATCAGTTTGTCAGCCCTCCTCTTTGGCAACCTGAAACTTCAGCATCAATGCTGAAATTTGCAAACTTTGGAACCGAGAGCATATTGACTTTTGGATGCTAGAAATAATATGATGGCTGCATTATAGGCGATTGTGGATTCGTGACATTTTTCTCCCAGAAGTATGTTCAGAAGTGACCATTGCATTGCACAGAAAGGGTGAAGGAGGTGTGCCTTGAATTCAAAATGCACGCATTTCCATGTTCTGGTCTGCTAAACTGTTTTGGGCATGAAAGGGAGAATGGTCAAAACACAGTATCAATCGAAGGGCAGAAACCTGAAATGGACTCTCTTGTTTTTAAACAACCATGTGCACACATACCTTGCAGAAGTAACGTGAGGATGGGCGCCTGTGCAAAGGATGATCACTATTGCCTTTCAGAGAGCAATGGCTTTCTAAAGTCCAATTTAAGGGCTTCTTTAACCCATGATTCCAATGTGGCAGATAAGAACGTCTTAGACTCTGGTGAGGAGAGTGTCATGGTTTCCATACAAACTCACATTCCTCGACCTACCATTATCACCGTGCCAGCGGTGAGTACAGATCTATAAATACTTTCATAGACAACAAAGAAAAACTTTTATCAACAATGATTGGAATGCTGGTCAATGCTAATGCTGAAAATAGCAAAGTAATTATTTAACCTCCTCGCTGTCTGAAGGAATGTCCTATTCAATATAAATTAACATGCTGGTTCTTTGTGTATAATATGTAATATATCTTGCAGAATAGCAGTAGCCTGACAACAATAATGCTCTAACAATAAATCTTTCACATTAGAGATAACATAGCCAAAAGATGCCAAGCTACTGTTTGAATGTCACAGATATGTCATACTACAGGTGATTTTAATAGACAGAAGAACTGTTCTCTTTCATATATCTCCTTTTTTTAAATTATAAAATGATTTGCAGTTCCATGATGAAAGTGTTTGCACCATACAGTTGAGGATTATGGATTATGATGTACTGTAATGGAAGACATCATAAAAGTGTGGAAATTCCCAAAGCTAGGTCTCAGATTGGGCTCTCAGTTAATAGGACCCTAATGTCAGCCAGACCAAGAGGTCTGGATCCAGGGCCCTGTCTTTTTAACCCAACAATGTTAAACAATCCAGTTTTTTTTTTGTTTGTTTTTTTTACATTGCAGGGTTAAAACCACTTCTAGTGGCTTTTTTTCTAACAGCTACTAAAGGCACTTCAGCTGCACTTACTGAGTAAACCTCAGTCACGTGATGCGGAAGCTCATAGGAAAACATTGAATTCCCTGCTTTCCTATGGGGAAGCACAGATGCGCATGTGGCACTTGCCGCGCAGGCGCACAGGTCCCTAATACCCTTTTATGAGGAGCATTGGATTGGACCAGAGCTGGAGGAGGCCATGCCTCCTCGATGACATTGTGGGAGGTGCAGAGGTGAGCAGTGCCTTGGTGCTAAAATAAGGTAAGTAAAAATCCTTTTTTTCATTAATTTCTATTTAAAAAAATATGTGGGGGGCCCTGCGTCTAACAATGGACAGGAGCACTCCAGCGTTCAGAATGCAGGTTTGTATTCCGAACGCTATAGTGTTCCTTTAAAAGGCATGCTAACCTGTTGCTTGCTTGTTAATATTATGTATTGCTTGCTGAAATCATTTGAGTATAAAGCCAGTTAAGTTTAGGCCCAAACAAAATTTCCATGTAGCTCTTTTGACTTTGCTTGGCAAACCAGCAGGAATTATATGGGTTAATAATAAAGAAGAAAGTATGGGGGACAGAACCCCCACAGGATGAGAGAGAAAACAGATCACCCTACTCTATCATTTATTATCATGTGCCTCAAGCTGAGTTTTATTGCCGCAGACCACTTGGGGATATATGAATATCTTCCAGGACTACCCCACTGTAAAATGCAGTAAGAAAGTAAGCTGTCTCTAGGGCTACTGGGCAGAAGCAAAAAGATCAGTGACAGCAGGGCTATGTGGAGATGAAGAACTGTTACTACTCTTCAACCACTAGGCCAGACCGGTACAAAACATGCTTGTGTATAATAACTCTCTTCCAATCCAAATGCTGTTACTGGACCAAACTCCTATCATCCTATCACCCTGAGGCAGCATTTGGGATTGCTATAGATGATAGGCGTTAAAACTCATAAATACAATGGTGCCTGCAAGTTACCCAGTTAAAAATGAACTAAATGAAATAGAGGGAGGCGGAGGATTTACAGCTATCATTATATTTATGATGTATTTATTTATGTCTCTTGCTGTTTTTCTTTTTTAAAAATATTAAATACTTATCCACATATTAAAAAAAGCCATTTGATAAAATACTGTCCCTAGCAGATTTTGTGTTTCTTACAATTAAGAGAAAATTGTATGTACCATTTGCATGTCTAAAAATCACAGCTGAAAATTGCCATCATTTATCACCCACCTGCTCATCCTAGCATGAACACTTTTCTTCCTGGCTACCCCACTTCCCCTCTTCTAGCACTCCCTCTCGTATCCTTGGGGACTTGAATATTGCAATCAACAACCCTAACAGCTCTGATGCTTTGGAACTGCTCTCTGTAACCTCCTCCATCAGCCTTACACAATGGTATAACTCAGCAACTCATACAGCGAGAGGGAATCATCTTGATCTCATTTTCACCAATCTCTGTACTGTCTCTAATCTCTCCAATGTTCCATTTCCTCTGACCACCATCTGCTGAACTTTGACATCGGCATACCCAGTACCCAACTGACACCACCCTCGGGACATCAATCTTCTGGAAACTTCCACTATCTTGACCTACAGTGATTCTCCACCAACCTCCAACCCATCTCAAACATTAACTGCCTTAGCACAGCAACCTGCTACTACAACTCCACCCTCTGAATTAGATATCATAGTACATGAATGTGTATATACGCAATGATAAACCTGTATGGCCTTCACCCCTCCCATGCTCACAGGTGTTTGATGGGATTCAGACAGAAAGTGAGCAAATGTATTTGTATTGTAGCCATCTCTGTGAATGGAAAATACAATACAGCACTATTTACCTATAAAATGTAACATTTAGCATGAATACATTATTTCTTATACACTTATTTTATGTTCATTCTTTGCACCATACAAATAATATGTAATATAATCATAATAAATATGCGCAATACAGATGCCTCAACATGATTTTGCTTCTCTCTACATAAATCCCTGGGGATAAAGTTTTAATTTTCAAGTACATTTTTCAGGCACGTGTTCATATTTTCTCTCTACCTTAACTACAATTGTAAAAGAAAGTTATGTTAATCATAAAAAAACCTCTTTGTCTAAAATTACACAACGGTAACATATCTGTCATTTATTTATCTATTTATTAGAAAGTGTTTTACCAGGAAGAATTCTGATTTCTCTAATTTTCAGGTAGTTCCAGGACCTTGCAAACAATATAATCTTGTTCCAAGGTTTATATTTACACACAAGCATTACTCAATCCAAGGGGTCTGGTCAGGAATCCAAACATACAGAGTTAAAATAAGAATTGGGAGACATAGATCCAAAATATGCTTTTAAATACACAGATTGCGCAGAACTGTTACATATATACACACACAAACTATTTTTAATTGTGGGTCTGTTGTAAAGACTAGACATGCATGCATAATTAGCTTGGTTCAGAATCAAATTTCAAACCCATTTGGAAGAATTTGGCAATTTGGAAGAGTCTGAATTTCCAAATTACTCACAAACTGAAAACTAACTTGGTACACATTAAAACAAAAGTTTTCAGATCCATTACTTTTCATAAGGATAGCAAATTAGGGACTAAGGATCTGAAAAATTTAAATTAAGAAAATGGCTCCCCCCCCTTAATTTTCCTTTTCAGCTGTTTAGTAGATAGCTCTGTAGTTTGGTATCCTTAAGTGGGAATGCCATTCTTAGGGGTACCAAGTTAGGAAGTTAGTAAATCGTGAGAACAGAACAATGGTGACAGTCCAACAGCCCAAACCACAGGGACTGGTTGGCAACAACCATAATAAGCTTGTCGCCAAAGCTAATCTCCCTGAATGGGGATAACCGAATAAGAAATATCTGAACAAAAGAAACAAAAACAGTTGAAAGGCACCAAAGAACTAATGGTAGAAAAGACACAAATTAAGGATAAAATGTGACTTTATTAATATTCTAAAACAATAAACGACACTTAGAGCATAAGTGCACATGTGAAACAAAAGATGTAGATCTAAGGATACAATATGAGGGATGTATTAGGGTATCCAATAAACTTGACAAGTGATACACACTTAAATGGAATGGAGTTAAAGGGATTATATAATGTTAGGAATACAAATCTGTATTTGTAACACTATAGTGCCCTTTAGTCCCCCCTTCCTCATGCCTGCTCCCCCACCCCCGTAGCACATACAGGGTTAAAAAAAACTTTAATCACTTAACCCTATTCATGGCGCTGTGTACCTCTTGACCTCCTTCGAAGTCATCCTATGGGGGGGACCTAATGCGCATGCACGGCAAGCGCATTAGGTTCTCCCCATAAGAAAGCATTACATCAATGCTTTCCAATGGGGTTTTCACTGACGCTGGATGTCTTCATTCACATTGTGAGGGCGTCCAGCCTAGTTTAATGGAGTAAGACTCTGAATCTAGGAAGAGCCTCTAATGGCTGTCTGATAGACTGTCACTATAGGCAGCCTTAGTCCTGCAAAGTAATCATTTCAATTTTTCAATGTTTTACATTGGAGGACTAAGGGGGAGAGGGACACCGCACCCAGACTACTTCAATGAAACTGAGAAGTGGTCTGGGTGCCTATAGTGTCCCTTTATTACCTGACTGAACAACAGTGCCCCCAGATTTTCAGATGGTGTGTATCTTGGTATTTGTAAGGATACTAGGTGCAAAATAAACATTGCTATGCTATCTACAAGAAAAATAAAGTAAAATATGTATATTTAACCTTTCAATGACCAAAATATATACATATAGGTTGAGAGATGCTGCAGTATAGAACTGGAGGTATGTCCAGGTATGTGCATGAGCACACGTCTATACAACCCAACGAGCGGAGAAAAAAAAACAATCAGCTATGCCTGGAGGCTGATGATTGTGATGTTATGCAAAGTGGGCGTTGCAATTCAAGTCATTCAAACAACTTGGGAGCGTAGCTACATTCAGTACGCTACACATTGTAGTTGTATTTGTATGGTCTCCCATACTATAATGCTATCTAATTACATCCGCTCGTAAAATGTAAACACTTTTCCAACAAATAAGGCAAAGCAAACATGAATTATGCATATCTCTGTGTATCAGCTAAACATCCTTAGTTAAGTCAGCATGATGCTACATAGAATAGCCATATTTAATATAAAGGTCCCAATAGAGCATGGTATACATACTCCTATATAACATAGAGGGTAATATTAACACAGTAAAAAGGAGAGAAAGGAAACAAGAAATCAGGCAGACAAAGAGGAACTAGGGAGACTAAAAATGAACCCTAAGAATGCTCATAAAGAAGGCACCTAATTAAGAGAAATTAACTATAAATAGTGTTTTTGCCTTGTAAGTGATGAAAGTTTAAATGTAAATATAAACTAAAAACTACCTACTAGTTTAGTGCCAGGAATACAATGCTTTATATATGGCAATCACACATATAGAATGTATATGCTACATGTATACAGAATGTATGTGATGCATGTGTATAGGATGTGCACTCTGCATGGATATAGAATGCAGGTGCTGCATGTGTGTAGACAGGGCCGTTAACTCATGGTTAACTCATTTCAAGATCAGATGTTTAGCTTTTTGAGTATTCATCTGTGCATTGTGAGTAATATCTAATTATATACCAGTATTCGTTAAACTGCATTTAAAGTTTTAGTTTTTTTCTAAATTGCTTACAGGCAATGAGATGCTAACAAAAACCCCTTGAGTCTAGGTCTATATATATCGTAGATATCTATAATGGTTTCTTTACATTAAACTAAAAAGACCTGTGATCAGTGAAAGTACAGTGAGGGCCAGTGACATTGAAACAGGATGCCGAAATTAATACTTTAAAACCTTTTACACATAGTGCAGTTGCAGGCAAAAGAGATATTGACAATAAAGAAAGAAAATATTCTACAATATAGCCTCATACATAACTTGTGTTGTTGATATTTTTGAGAAATCTGTGAAGTCGGTGCTTGAGTGTATTTGGCAAAAATATCTTCTAGACAGAACCATCACTGTGACAAAAGCATCTTCAGTATTTGGATTTAGACCTACCGTCTATAATATCAGGAAAAAATTAATTTGTTTTCACTTTATTTTCAGTAATATTTCATATATCAAAAGCACATATAAGTGAAAACAAAGTATATTAGAGAGCAGAAGATTTGTAATAGGCGCTCACTAAAAACTAATACAATAAAAAACAGGTTTCAGTAACTAATACAAGGATTCCCAACCTTGTGAGTGGTAAAACATAAAAAGAAAAGAAAGAAACCATGCCCAAGGTATATGAATAAAGTGATATACGTACACAAATATATATGAATGATATACACTTTGGACCTCAAAAGAAACAAAAATAATAATAGTGCAGTACGGTATGTACAGAATGATCTATGATGATTACACTCACATTTGCTTAAGCTATACAGCTGAGCTCTGATATAGCTCAAGCAAATGTGAGTGTAATCATCATAGATCACACGACACTCATCATTCTGTACATACTGTACTGCACTAATATTCTTATTATTTTTGTTTCTTTTGAGGTCCAAAGTGTATATCATTCATATATATTTGTGTCCGTATATCACTTTATTTATATTCCTTGGGCGCGGTTTCTTTCTTTTCTTTTTATGAAGTATATTAGAGAACTATATTCAGAACAATATGGAACATCAAAATAAAACTATAATAAAAACATCACAAACATAATTCTTTGTATTCTATTTTTATGCATACTCTTGATGACAGTGCTGTGCTAAACAATAGCTAGTTGTGCAATCAGAAAGAGAGGCATTTTTTCTCATCACTTCATAGGTGTGTACTTTTTCCATATGTCAGTTTTGCAGGTTTCTGCTGCACTGGTATAACCAGTTCTAACACTGATAACCTGCCCAAGATAGTCTCATAGAGCAAAATAATACACAATTAATTTGTGTCTTGTTCATCTTCAGGGAATGACAGTTTTGTACAATGTAAGATTTTACAGAATCTTCCATTGCATTTCAACATGGTTACATTAAAGGGACACTATAGGCAACCAGATCCAGTGTGTTGAAAAACCCCATAGGAAAGCATTAATTCAATGCTTTCCTATGGGGAAGACCTAATGCGCACATGGTTCCTGGATTGCGCTGACGCCAGCGAAGTAGGAGCAAGATTTAGCACCGTGGGACATTGGAACTGGAATCAGGTAAGTGTTTAAAGGTTTACATGACCAGGAGGGACCGGGGGAGAGCGTTGGAGGGACAGAGGGACACTCTAGTGAAATGTCGGAAATTATATGACTTTATGCATGTAATACGAACGGGAAGATTTTTCACATTGCAGCTTTTTTTTTTTTCCTATTCAAATATTTTTATTGACGGTTTTTCAAATAACAATGTATAAATGTATACAATAACATACAATAATAAAAGTATTAATTAATACAGAAAATACCATATAATAAACAGGGGATAAACTCTAAATATATTCATCCAGTGGTATAGGAGTTTTAACTTCAGTTTGTATAGTTTATATCAAATATATTATATAAAATCAAATATATACAACATATTAGCAGTCATCATCGGGTCAAGAACGAACTACAAAATTAGATTATAATTGATTCTGATGTTTTCTTCCCATAAAAGCCACTGTTGTTTAAAAATTTCAGTTTTCGGTGTTGGTATGCGGAAAGCTAGTTCGCAATGTCCATTTTCAAATTTGTATTGTATGTGTGGTGATTTTAGAGTTTTCCAGTGTCGGGTGATAATTGTCATTTTGGAAATTAGTATACGGCCATCGTGTATTTGAATGTGAAGATTTTTTTCAATTTGTGTAATCTGGAGGGAGCAAGATACAACGGTATAAAACTTTATAATGGGACTCTAAATGTGCCCCGCACTGTGAAATACCCCCTCAATGTATTTACAAAGTTAATCCATTCTGTGATGTTAAAAAAGTTTTACCCAGTTCTCCCTCACATTTTATCATTGAATCACATTTTTTATTGAGTTCCCTGGCCAAATGAATGTAGCATGTAGAAATTGCTCCTTTCTGAGCTGAATCCGAATAGTATATTTACCAGGTTGTAATCACATTGCAGATTTGCATTGATTTAGAAGATTTTGTTGTTACTTGGCTGGCAAAACTGATATATTGGTCCAGGTCTTATGATCATCTATTCTTATCTAACGACTGGTTCAATTCTATTTTATAATAACTACACATTGTCTACAAATAGTCATGTTTATATGAAGCCTGCAGTGACTGAATCTGTTGCAAGACCTCACGTATTTTTCAAAATCGTCATATACTTGAAATCTTAGAGTCAATCAGGACAGCCCATACACTGAGCAGTGCTGTTGCACTCACATATGGGCTCAAATTCCTAAAATTCACTCCAAATGCAGAGCGAGTGAGCATAATCATGCATTTGCAGTTCACTTTCTATTAGTCCTCCTTATGCTGTATGATGGAGGCTTTTTGGTGATCTGGAGGTCTGATTGTAGAGAAAATTGTATTGAAGATCTCTGTTCCTTTCTCATAATGTACTAAGATGTAATTTAAGGAACACAAAAATAAAAAGATATTTTATTTTTATTTTTATGTATTTTGCATTACAGTTATCCCATAAATCCTCACACACCCTGCAGGAATCACCAGCATGTACAGGAATTCCTTTCTCTGCCAAGTTATTAGTCACAGATAAAACATCCACAAACTTGCTGAAAATAAAAGCCATGCCCCATTCAAACATTAAAGGAATTTTCACTGGGCCATATTATCATTACAGTTGGGAGTGGGGTGGGGATGGATTCAAACATTTCACTGCTAGCAGTACAGATATTAATAGATTGCTATGGCAGTTTTAAATACTATTATTTTAGAAATCATTCAACTGTATTTGCTGTATGTGGGCATTATGCTGAAATGCAGGCATACTTTTTACATTCTGTTGCCATTTTTAGAAAGCTGTGCTGTTAGTAATACCTTCGGGGTGCTTGCAAACGCCCATCAGCAAGGCATTTGATCATTCTTATTTATCCATTTTTGTCACGCTTATGGTATGTGAGAAAATTAGCATTTATGCTTTTATACTAACATTTCAGCTCTGTAAATAAGACTCTGTATGCCTAAATAATTTTATTTCCCGAATATATATATTAATATATATAAAACAATATTAAACAAAAACCTGCACAGTAGTCAAACCAGAAGGCTTGCTTTTACCATAGATATCACACATTTACAGTGATTTTACAACCGCAAAGGATTCTGAGTGGGCATATGCAAATTAGTTTAACAAAGAATCACATTTTATAATATTTGATTATATATATATATATATGTGTGTGTGTGTATATTATTATTTTTTTATATATAAAAAAGGCTGAATTAATAATTAAATATTGTATAAACTTGTCTAATTTTTTTTTTTATAATTCTTTATTTTTCTTGTGCGTAAGATAACATAGCCATGACAGCAGATGCAAGCATTTCAACAGTATTCAACAACGTGGCAGAAAAAACAGCACATTTTATATATAGTGAGAATAACAAGCTTTGCTGCATTAGTAAACTGTAGTGATACTACTAGGCTACATATGCTTATGAAAATAATGGTTATGCTTAGAGTTAAAGGCATGTGGCATAGCATTTATAAGGAGAGTTATCATTGTTACTTTTTAAGCAGGCTGAGACATTTGTAAGTGGAGTCAGTGTGAGAGGTAAGATTATGCGCCTAGGTTAGTAGATTGAACGCACTCCTAAGGCTTTCACATGGTAAAACATAAAATTAATAGAACATAAGATTAATAATGCCAACGAGTAAACAAAATAATAAAGTCCCCTAGGGTCCTCCAAACATGAGTCCCTCTCCAAACGAGCCGGCCCGTAGAAAATTATGCCCCCAAGTTCGTGGCGTGGCTCAGGGTGCCACGCCCGGTCTTACTGTTAGGAAACCAGAAGATCGATTTGCCCAGGGTGGTTCACCCTATGCCACGTTGTGTCTGTGTAGATCCCTGCTGCAGATGCCCGTGGAGCCGCTTTGTGGTGCGGTGATCGATCAGGTGTGTTTGGGGTCAGCTGGTTGGACCATGCAGCTGCAGTATACCTTGATGCGGGGGGAGCTTGAGGAGGTCTTGTGCTCGGTCTCATTGGTTCCCTCCGTTTTGCTGCCTTGCGTGGGAGAGGTGTGTGTTTGACCCTACGCCGCCATCTTGTGGCCTTGTTTCCCGCTGGAGCTGCTCGCTGTTGCTGAGGGTCAGATGGCGGCTGTCGGGGTGAGTGATTTTCCGATGGTAATAGGGCACTTTGTTGCAGTCTGTGCTTGAGCTTGAGCTTGAGCTTGAGCCAGAAGTCTTGGAATATTCGGTCCAGGTTGGACACACGGTCGTGTTGCACCTCGCCAGGCCGCACACACCTTGCTACAAATGTTGTGCTAATATTTTTTCAATCAAAAAGCGCTTGGTTGTGAAGGGGGATTGAAAGGAAAAACCATCAGCAAAGGATCATATGCAAGATCAATTGCGATTTTTTCTTTTAAATTTCTACATTGTTACAACAATGTCCTGTGGTCCTCCTGTTGATGTCAAAGTCTATATAGTTTTCACAGATGTCCTTTCAGATCATGGCCTAAGTGTGAATCTAATGGCTAATAACTTGAGAAAATGACGTACACCATGGAAAATTGGTACAAAAATCTAAAAGCAAATCTAGTTTGTTTGTTTGATGTATTTGGATGCCAATTAAAATAGACAAATTAATAAAATCCACATTAACTTTGCTAGCTCTATTGTAGTTTTTGGAACACATATAAAAAGTAAATAGCTTCAATGTGGCAATTTGTTTTGTATTAAACCTTTTCTGGAGATTGTCCCAAGAACACTTTCTGCTATTAGATCAGTTTTTATAACATGATTAAAGCATTTAAATGGAACTGTACTCTTTTTGTAGACTTTCTTCTCATTACTAACTTTATTACAGCTTATAGATTTATTTTTGTTGGAACTTGCTGTACTCCAGAATATAAAAGTACACACAATGTAGTCTGAAGTATGGCAACAGTAGTGTACTAACAAATCATGGAAGTCAATGGCTAAAATCTCAGAACTCAGAACACAGGATGATGCACTACCATGTCTCAAATCAAGTATTGGACATTTTCCATAGGGATAGTGGCAGCATCTACTTCAGGCATTTTCTTCCGTAACCTTCTAAGGATCGGCAGCATTTTACCCCTAAACTGTTAAATGGAAGGTTAGGCCACCCCCACTAGATTCCCTTACATACATACTCGGTTTCCTGGCACTATAGCGCCCTGAGGGTGCCCCCACCCTCAGGGTCCCACTCCGGTGGTGCTGAAGGGAGAGGAAGAGGTTAATCCCTTACCATTTTTCCAGTGCCGGGCTCCCTCGGCGCTGGGACTCTCCTCCCTCTTCTGACGTCCCTGGCTGAATGCGCATGCGCGGCAAGAGCTTTCAGCCAGTCTCATAGGAAAGCATACTCAATGCTTTCCTATGGACGCTGGTGTCTTCTCACTACGGAAATCACAGTGAGAAGCGCGGAAGCGCCTCTAGCAGCTGTCAATTAGTTTCTCTGAAACTGCTATGTTTACAGCAAAAAGGGTTAAACCTAGCTGGACCTGGCACCCAGACCACTTCATTAAGCTGAAGTGGTCTGGGTGCCTATAGTGGTCTTTTAACCCCTTAAGGACACATGACATGTGTGACATGTCATGATTCTCTTTTATTCCATAAGTTTGGTCCTTAAGGGGTTAAGGTAAGAAAATGTTATTTTTTTCCCTTCTTTTAGCGTTGTCTCTGGGAATTCTTGACCTTTTAGTTAGTTTTTCCAATTATTACCTTTTCAGGATATCTCTGAAAAACAGAAATCCCCCAAAAAACATAAGTCTGATAAGGAAGAGAGATTTAAAGATCTTGCAAAACCCAAACATTTAGCTTATTCTGCACACAATATTCCCTTACCTGATGGATGTAAAAGAAAACAGTGCAATGCTGGCCAAAAATAATTTGCAGAGAAAAGAGCTGAACTGTTTTCTTTTATAAGATGGTTTCAACAAAGTTTACAACAGACATTTCAAGATGTTAAATCTGCTGCTCTGCAACATTTGGCCCTACAATTGGATTCAGCAGAATTTTCTGGGATGAAAAGGAAAAAGAGAACAAGGTCTCTCTCGTCTGTCAATTTTTTTAATTATTCATATGAAACTTCACAATATTTTGGATGTAATGGGAAGATTTTCTATTTTTGAGGAAGATCATTTGTTCAAACTCGCTAAATAAATCTCTTATACCATGGAGGTAGAAGAGGATAAGGGTTCTCAAAAGAAGAAAGCCAGCAGTTTTCAATTACATCCTACATATTAAGAGATTATGGAAATGGAAAAATCCTGAAAAGAAAGCATATTTTACTAAACATTTTAGAACAATTTTTTAAGAAGAGAAATCCTTTAGAGGTGATGCCTAAAGTAGATGTTCTAGTAGCTCAGTTAGGAAAAAAATGACTACTATCCCTATTGGTAGTACAGCAAGCCTAAAATATCCAATGGACAAAAATAAATTGATATTTCTGTGAGGAGAAAATTTAAAGTCTAGACATGACAGTCAAAAGCTTTAAATACAGGTTCCTTGATCGCCAGAAAACAAAGAATTTGGCTAGAGATGTTAAAAACGTTTCTGTGTGATTCTACAACTGAAAGTCTCCATTTAGCAGCAAGAAAAATGGGGTTAGCTATGGTATGAAGATGAGCTGTATGGCTTTGTTCCTGGTCAGCAGATGCCCCTTTAAAATATGCCTTATGTGAGCGGCCATTGAAGGAAAGACATCTTTTTGGCTCTTCGCTAAATGATCTTTTAAAATCGATGGCAGAATGAAAGAAAGCTCCTTCAAACGATAAAAAGAAACCATATGTAATTAAAAAAAAATTCCAGCAGACCATGGAGCGATTAATCTTTTCAAATAAAATATTCAAGTAACATCAGACATTGGAATTTTGGTGGAAAAAAATAAAGACAAGAAGAAACCTTGCACAAACAGGCTGGAAAGGATTGTTCCCAAAATCTGAAGAAGTTATCTATGCTGTAACCTTTTATGATAACCTCTTCTGATAAATGACATTCCATTGTAAAACCAGATAGCTTATCTTAGCTTGTTACATATCAAACCTCCCCAAAAGCATATGTCTAGATATTAAATAGAAAATAAGATTTTTAAAGGAACCCTATATATTTTACATCTTCAAATTTCATCTCAACAAACAGACAAAAACATTTAAGGTTAACAATAAGGAAAAATAAGAAAAGTCTGCACTATCAGTTCAAAGCTCTGCCTTTTGGCCTTACCTAATATTCAATGATCACACATATTCTAGTAGTCCTAAAAGAAACTTTAGGACAAAAAGGAATTAATACTGTGCCTTACCTAGACGACAGGCTCCTTGTGGCAAGAGCAGGAGAGTTTTAGAAAATAAGATCATGATGGTATCATGGTTTTTTCGAAAATTATTGCTGGATCATAAACAGAGGAAAAACTCATCTTACTTCTACACAAAAATCTTGGGAATCTTTATAGACACAAAAAATATGAAATAAGAAAATAAAAACATAAATTTTGTCAAAAGACAACCTGTTCAGTCACAATTTTGTTCAGATCCAGCAAGCAGGCACAAGAACTACTCAGTCGCTAAGTCTATGTTCAAAAATTATGATATGGGTGGAAGGTCATATTCTAGGCATTTATATTAAAGGCTCAGACAACTGTTTAGCATATGATCAAAGCAGAGGAGATCTTCCTAAAAAAAATGTTTTTTTGGGGGGTTCCAGAAATAGATCTGATGCTTCATGTCAACAAAATGACCCACAAATATGTTTCTCTGTGCACAATGGGGATTCTAATGTTCCTAGACTCATTCTCAGTCCAGTGGTCCAACAGTAGACTTTCCTCCTGTTAATTCCAAATATTTTGAAAAAGAGTAGAACAGACAGGACAATAGTTATTGCCAAAATCCATTTCTGGCCTGGGAGAACATGGTTCTTGGAACTTCTGGAATTATCCAGAGAAATACGAGCTCTGTCCAGAAAGTATCCAGCCATGTAATATGAAAAATAGAGACATTTATTGAAGATACAAGATACAAGAAACATTGTACATGAGACAATGACACCTCAGTCCTCTTCAAAGTAGGAACATTGGGACCTTTGCATCTCTTTACTGTTCAAAGGACTCTGCAAAATCCTTTTTTGGAATTGCCATCAGCTGCCACATCATATTTAAATCAAAGGTGATTTTAGTTTTGGGAAAAGCAGAAGTCGCAGTGTGCATAATCATTCAACAGATACTTTTATTTGTTGTGCACTCATTGCATCGTCCCGAAAGTCTTCTGAATCATCAATCAATAGTTTCCACAGAGGAATATTAAAACTTAATGCAATATTTGATGCAGATTTGTTGCTCTACTCACTCAGTCATTTTAAATGCGACAGACACACCATGCACATGCTCACTCAACAGTGTCTAGCGCCCCCACTGACTAGTACAGTGAAGTTGTCATTGTTCACCCATGTGTATTTCAGTTCACTCTCCTTGGCTGCCAGGTTACATTGATGTAACGCAAACCATTCTCATTATATTAACAATGGCTGGACTTTTTCTATACAGACTTTGTATACTGAACTTTGTCTAGCTGACTGCCTCAATGAATATTTTTGATCAATATTTACGGATGAAAATAAAGGAAAGGGGCCTCAGTTAGGAAAAAGGACAAATGAGTCATTTGTTACATGTGAGTTTACAGAGGAAGAGGCTATATTTCAACTGTCAAAAGTAAAGACAAATAAGTCAATGGGACCTGATGGAATACACCCAAAGTTATTAAAAGAGCTTAGTGGTGTACTAGCAAAACCATTAACAGATTTATTTAACCAATCATTGTTAACAGGAGTAGTGCCAGAAGATTGGAAGTTAGCGAATGTTGTGCCCATTCAAAAGAAAGGTAGTAGGGAGGAGTCGGGCAACTGTAGGCCAGTAAGCCTTACTTCAGTAGTGGGGAAAGTGATGGAAACCATGTTAAAGGATAGGATGGTTGAACTTCTAAAATCACATGGATTTCAAGATCAGAGACAACATAGGTTTACTTCATGGAGATCATGCCAAACTAATCTTATTGATTGTATTGATTGGGTAACTAAAACAATAGATCGGAGTGGTGCAGTAGACATTGCTTACCTAGATTTCAGTAAGGCTTCTGACTCTGTTGCACATAGAAGGCTTATCAATAAATTGCAATCTTTAAGTTTGGATTCCAATATTGTTGAATGGGTAAGGCAGTAGATGAGTGACAGGCAACAGAGGGTTGTAGTCAATGGAGTATGTTCTAAGCATGGGCTTGTCACCAGTGGAGTACCTCAGGGATCTGTACTTGGACCCATTCATTTTAATATTTTTATTAGTGATATTGCAGAAGGTCTTGATGGTAAGGTATGTCTTTTTGCTGATGATACTAAGATATTTAACAGGTTTGATGTTCCAGGAGGGATAAGCCAAATTGCAAATGATTTAGGTAAACTAGAAAAATGGTCAGAGTTGTGGCAACTAACATTTAATGTGGATAAGTGCAAGATAATGCATCTTGGATGTAAAAACCCAAGGGCAGAGTACAGAATATTTGATAGAGTCCTAACCTCAACATCTGAGGAAAGGGATTTAGTGTTGATTATTTCTGATGACTTAAATGTAGGCAGACAATAGACATGTGCAATTCGTCTCGGTCCGAATATGAATTCGGACGAATTTCGGGAAATTTGGACATTCGGGTACTTCTGAATGTCCGAATTGCTGAAGTGCCAAATTGCCGAGGTCCCGAAGTTCAGAAATTACAGAATTTCCGAAGTGTCGAAGTTCCGAAGTTGCAGAATTTCCGAAGTGTCAAAGTGCCGAAGCACAGTATTGCCTAAGTACTAATAAAAGAAGAAGAATGTTACATTGTATACAATTTTAAATAAAAAGTATACAAACATAGCCAGGATTCAGCTGTAAGCATTTGCAACACTTACAACAATCAAGTAACATACATTCATGTAAAATGTAAGTTACTTAGCCAGTCAATGTAATGACAGGAATGAATAAGTAGATAACTCCCTAATTCCCACAGTATTAGGGAGCTATCTACTAAAAGGCTGAAAGACCTAAATTGGTCTTTCAGCCAAATTTACTAAGTAAAGATTACTTAGTTAAACACCAAAAAGAACAGAGAAAACTTTGGATCTAGGTGGATATTTATATCTCCCAGATCTTCAGTTCCTCATGAGTGTAGCGCTAAATATATAGTGAAATTTTCAGTGAAAGGACAGTGCTAACACACGCACTTACCCTATATATTGTGCTGTAGTTTTCTTAGTGATATATATAAAAAAATAGAAAACATAGAAAAAGTACAAATAATAGTGTAGTATGTTAAATAAATATCCAATAAAGTCCTTTAGTTGTGAATGATGAATTGAAATAAACTCACATTTTTTAGAGCCTTTTACAGTTATAAGGCTCTAAACTTCCAGGTGTCTGTGTCTTTTTAGGGTAGATCACACGACCCGTCTCTCAAGGTGAAAAAGAGCGTAACTTCCTCTCCACGTTGCATAGAAAAAAGACACAGATATCCCCAATCTAGATGTAGTATTTTAGATACCGATATAAATCAATGTAAATAAAATACAGAATTGCTCACCTTCTTTAGAGCCTGTGGTAACTGGCTCTAAGTATTTTTAGCCTAGTGTCAGTTAATAGGGGTGACACTTCCCCTTCCTGGAATCACTTGCACAGAGTGTAATTCAATGGTGGATAAAAAATATATATTTATTTAAGAAACTATTAAAAATGTATACATACTTCTAGAAAATAATAAAAACAAATAAATATAATACAAATGTATTGAGTGGTCTGATAACAGGTCCACCTGGTTAGCCAAAACGCGTTTCACCGAAAAAACGGCTTCCTCAGTCAGCTCCTGATGGTGTCATGGGTTGAGTCCCCTTTTAAATGTTCGAAATTCCCGCCTAAAATTTCCTCTCCTCGTTTGTATTAGTTGCGTCTGGTGTCCTCAGAATGGCGTCACGTCATTTCCGCCCGTCTGTACTACAGGTTCCATCATGCTTTGTGTTGATTGACGTCACTTCCGGTTTTCGTGGGCAAAATGCTGTCGCGTCACTTCCGGTTTCGGGTACTACATGTCCCATGGTGCAATGGCACCTCGATCTCATTTAATTGAAGTAACACCTATTTCTTTGTAGTCCATTTCCTCCACAACCATACTCAGGGCATATCAAAAGATAAATATATCAGTAGCATAGTAACAAAACACAAGAAAGGAGAAAGGACAATGATAACAATGTACATATAACAACAAATGTCTCCATACAACAATCAATATTATTTAGCAATGTATCAAAGAGGGCCTTTGTGTTAATCTGATATTTAAAATGCATATTTTATAAATAATTAGTGACTTTTACTTATTATGGTTATTTTAAAACTATTAAATGTATAAATTTAGTCTAGTGTATCCCGTAGGTCCAGCATAAAATTAACATAAATATGGATAAAAAAAAAAAAAAAACATCCTGAAGAATAACTATAAAAAATGGCAAAGTTCAAAATCTGCATTCAAGCCCAGGGGGGTTAGAGTATTTAAATTAAAAATCCATTTCGTTTCTAATTGACCCAACTTTCTTATTTCATCCTCCCCTCGCCAATTTAAAGTGACTTTTTGAATAGCATAAAAATCTAAAAACTGTGGATCCTTATCATGTAGTAATCTAAAATGATCTGAAACACTGTGTTTGTCATAGCCCTTCTTGATGTTCCGTATGTGTTCATTTATTCTCACATTCAATGGGCGTTTCGTTCTGCTCACATATAGAAGATCACAAGGGCATTTTAAAACGTATATCACTCTTTTAGAAAAACAGGTGATCATTTCCCTTATTTTATGTTCTTTTTCTTTCGTTGAGTCATGAAACTCCCTAATGTGCCTTTTTGTGCTTTTTGTACTCCTACAGGCTAAACACTGTCCACAGCCGAAAAAACCTTTATTCTGAAAAAAAGATGTAATTGGTTTTTCTTTTATATGATTATGTACCAACTTTTGTTTCAAATTTGAAGCTCCCCTATATACAAATCTTGGTCTCTCTGGTAATATAGAGTGTAACATAGGATCGTTTCTTAGCATGGGCCAATGTTTATTTACTATCTTTTTTATTCTGTGGCTTTCCTGATTAAAATTGGAGATAAAGGGCAAAACATTGTGTTCATTCACCTTAGATTTATATTTCAGGAGGGAAGATCTTTCCATATTTTCTACTTCTTTTATAGTGTTTATCAATAGATCTTCCTCATATCCCTTTTCAACAAATTGATTCTTAACTCTAATGGCTTGAGTTTCAAAAGTGCTTGTGTCAGTGCAATTTCTACGGATTCTCATTAATTGTGCCTTTGGGATGTTCCTTAACCAAGGGGAGAAATGGCAGCTATTTAAAAAAATATAGTTGTTTACGTCTACAGGTTTAAAAAAGGTTTTTGTTTTAATGTGATCGTCTTCAATAAAAATGGTCAGATCTAAAAAATTCACACTCTTGGTATTGTATTCTGTAGTTAATTTAACTCCCCAGTCATTAGTATCTAAAAAAGTAAAAAAAAAGTCTTTAAAAGGGCTTCTGAGCCCTTCCAAATAAAAAATATATCATCTATGTACCGCTTATAGGTGACCAGGTTCGCTTTCCAATCCATGTTGTTATTGATATATTTCTCTTCCCAAAATGCCATAAATAAATTGGCATAGCTTGGTGCGAACCTGGTCCCCATAGCAATACCTACTTTTTGTAGAAAAAACTCATTGTTGAACCAAAAATAATTGTTTTTTAAAATGAGATCTATTCCCTCTATAATAAAATTAATTTGTTCCTCTGGATATGCCTTGTCTTTATTTAGAAAAAAATTTACTGCCTCTATACCTTTAATATGTGAAATGATCGTGTACAGGGAGCTCACGTCCGCAGTTACCAAAATATATTGTTGTTCCCACTGTATATCTTGTAGTATCTGAATGATATTTAAAGTGTCCTTAAGATAATTGGGAGTTTTCTGGACCACCGGTTGTAGGCATTTATCTAGGTACTCCGATAGTCTGCTGGATATAGAATCAATACCCGAGACTATCGGTCTCCCTGGAGGGTTGGTAAGGTGCTTATGAATCTTAGGGAGGTGATAGAATACAGGAATCTTTGGTTTGTCAATATTGAGATATTTGTATTCTCTGTCATTTAATACTTCAATTTCCTTCCCTTTTTGTAGCAAATTTTCTAATTTCTTTTTAATATTGATGGTTGGATCGCTGAATAATTTTTGATATGTTATTTCATCACCTACCAGCCTAAGGCCTTCTAATACATAATCTTTTGTGTTCATAACCACAATACCACCACCCTTGTCTGCCGGTTTTATAACCTTATTTTTATCCTTCTGGAGTGTTTTTAATGCCTGCCATTCTTTTTTGTTTAAATTCATATGTTTTTTATCTCTTGATTACTTAGTATTTGTAAATTATGCCCCTGTTGAAAAAAAGGTCCCCCTCCCGAGCCCCCACCCTTTTAAACTAAGGGGGGACCTACTGCCCCCCCCGGCCCCCACCCCTGAACAGCGGGTGGGGGCCCTAATGTAAAATAATGGGGGGAGACCTATTGTCCTTCCCCCGGGCCCCCACCCGTGAGTGGCGGGTTGGGTCCCTAAATTAGAATAAGGGGAGGGACCTAATGTCCTCGCCCCTGGCCCCCACCCCTGAGCGGTGGGTGGGGGCCCTAAATACTAATAAGGGGGGGACCTAATGTCCTCCCCCTGGCCCCCACCCCTGAGCGGTGGGTGGGGGCCCTAAATTGGAATAAAGGGGGGACCTCAGGTCCTCCCCCTGGCCACCATACCTGAGCGGTGGTTGGGGGCCCTAAATACTAATAGGGGGGACCTAATGTCCTCTCCCCTGGCCCCCACCCCTCAGCGATGGGTGGGGGCCCTAAATACCAATGGGGAGACCTATTGTCCTCCCCCCTTGACCCCACCCCTAAATAAAAAAATAACCCCCCAGGTGACTAGGGGTCCCCAAACCCCTAGTCACCCTCTCCCCCCCCCCAAAAAAATGAAACCCTACCTACCCCCCTCACCCTAAAAATAATGAGGGGGGACCTTTAACTAAGTACCTGTAAAAAAAATAAAACTTACCATTCGATGTTTTCTTTCTTCAAAAATCTTCTTTTTTCAGCCCCAAAAAAGGCCAAAAAAGCCATAATAACCAAAGCACTTAAAAAAAAATATGTAAATTTAAAAAAAAAAAAAACGAGCGCAAAAAAACTTATAAAGCTTTGCCAGGCCCTGAAATTAGGCTCAGAGCACTCTGATTGGTGGGTTTAAGCCACCCAATCAGAGTGCTCTGACAGGTAAATGAAGAGACTGACAGGTAACTCTTCACATTTACCTGTCTCAGCACTCTGATTGGTTGGTTTGAAATCCACCAATCAGAGTGCTCTGTGTCATTTTACACAGCGTGGGAAAGTTCTTTGGAATTTTCCCACGCTGTGTAATTTGACTCATAACTCTCTGATTGGTTACTTAATCCACCAATCAGAGAGTTATGAGTCAAATTACACAGTGTGGGAAAATTCCAAAGAACTTTCCCACGCTGTGTAAAATGACACAGAGCACTCTGATTGGTGGATTTCAAACCAACCAATCAGAGTGCTGTGACAGGTAAATATAGAGACTTACCTGTCATTCTTTTCATTTACCTGTCAGAGCACTCTGATTGGATGGCTTAAACCCTGATTGCAGGGCAGGGGTAGGCTTTATAAGCCTTCACCCGACCTGCAGAGCTCAGTCTGAGCGGAGCCCTCGCTGGGTGAAGATGGATTTTTTTTTTGCGGTTTTTTTTTTAATTTATTTTTTTAATTGTGTTGGTTATTATGGATTTCTATTTGGCCTTTTTGTTGGGGCTGAAAAAAGAAGAAAGAAAGAAAACATTGAATGGTAAGTTTTACTTTTTTTTACGGGTACTTAGTTATTTTTTTTTAGGGCCCACACCCGCCGCTCAGGGGTGGGGGCCGGGGTGGGGAGGACAATAGGTCCCCCCTATTGGTATTTAGGGCCCCCATCCGCCGCTCAGGGGTGGGAGCCAGTGGGGAGGACATTAGTTCCCCCCCCCCCTTATTAGTATTTAGTGCCCCCACCCACCGCTCAGGAGTGGGGGCCAGGGGGGAGGACCTTAGGTCCCCCCCTTATTAGTATATAGGGCCCCCACCCGCCGCTCAGGGGTGGGGGCCAGGGGGGAGGACGTTAGGTCCCCCCCTTATTAGTATATAGGGCCCCCACCCACCGCTCAGAGGTGGGGACCAGGGGAGAGGACATTAGGTCCCCCCCCTTATTCCAACTTAGGGCCCCCACCTGCCACTCAGGGGTGGGGGCCAGGGGGGAGGACATTATGTACCCCCCTCTTTTTAGTATTTAGGGCCTCCACCCACTGCTCAGGGGGGAGGATATTAGGTCCCCCCCCTTATTTTACTGTAGGCCCCCACCCACTGCTCAGGGGTGGGGGCCAGGGGGGAGGACATTTGGTCCCCCCCTTATAAGTATTTAGGGCCCCTACCCACCGCTCAGGGGTGGGGGCTGGGCGGGAGGACAATAGGTCCCCCCGCCATCATTTTACTTTAGGGTCCCCACCCGCCGCTCAGGGGTGGGGTCGGGGGGGCAATAGGTCCCCCATTTCGTTTAAAAGCCCCCACTCGCGCGTCACGGGTGGGGGCTCGGGAGGGGGGACCCTATTTTTTTTTTCACAGTGAGCAGCCACAGGCTGCTCACTGTATACTAGACATGCCCCTACTTGCGGTATAGCGAGTAGGGGCAAAATGTACTAATACTAAGTAATTTTTACTTATTATTAGTAAATTTGGCTGAAAGACCAATTTAGGTCTTTCAGCCCTTTGGTAGATAACTCCCTAATACCGTGGGAATTAGGGAGTTATCTACTAAGGGGCTGCAAGAGAAGTGCCGAAGTCCCAAAATGCCGAAGTCCCGAAATGCCGAAGTTCCGAAGTTGCCGAAGTCCCGAATTTCGGAATGCCGAACCGAACATTTTCCCCATGCACATGCCTAGCAGACAATGTAATAGAGCAGCAGGATGCGAGCAGAATGCTTGGTTGTATAGGGAGAGGTATTAGCAGTAGAAAGAAGGAAGTGCTCATGCCATTGTACAGAACACTGGTGAGACCTCACTTGGAGTATTTTACGCAGTACTGGAGACCGTATCTCCAGGAGGATATTGATACTTTGGAGAGAGTTTAGAGAAGAGCTACTAAACTGGTTCATGGATTGCAGGATAAAGCTTACAAGGAAAGGTTAAAGGGGAACTTAACATGTATAGCTTAGAGGAAAGACGAGACAGGGGGGATATGATAGAAACATTTAAATATATAAAGGGAATCAACACAGTAAATGAGGAGACTATTTAAAAGAAGAAAAACTACCACAACAAGAGAAAATAGTCTTAAATTAGAGGGGCAAAGGTTTAAAAATAATATCAGGAAATATTACTTTACTGAGAGGGTAGTGGATGCATGGAATAGCCTTCCAGCTGAAGTAGCAGAGGTTAACACAGTAAAAGATTTTAAGCATATGTGGGATAGGCATAAGGCTATCCTAACTATAAGATAAAGCTAGGGCAGACTAGATGGTCCAAATGGTTCTTATCTGCCGTCACATTCTATGTTTCTATGAGAGGTCACCTTCTGGAACAAAAACCCTCAGACTTAAAATTTCTTTAAACTTGCAGATTTTATTAGCATGTCATCTGAATCGGAGATACTAAAAGCTACGACGTAGCGGTTCATATCCTGGTTCTTGCCAAGAAGAAATCCACCAGCTTTATATATCATCATATTTGGAATCAAAAATATTTTATTGGTGCAGGTCTTCTAACATTAATCTTTTGAGTGCATCTATTACAGGTATTTTAAAATTCCTTCAAGAAGGTATTTCCAAAGGTCTGCTCACCCTCCAATCATGAGATCTGTCAGAGCTATTTCCAACATTAAGCTAGTCCCTCAGAGATATTTCTCCACCTCGGGACTTGAATCTAGTTCCCTGGTGGCCATTACATCTACAAAACATTTGGGTGGACTCCGGGCTTTGGGTGCTTTTTATCGTTTATTTGGTATTCCACGCAGACAAAGTTGTCCACAATAGTTTTGCTCCTCTGCATTCCTTGCCAATCCCACGCTGCCCTTCCTCTGCTTAAAATTATAAAACATGAGCATATGGGCAGAAAAACAAGATAAAACATACAAACAAATATATATATATATTTAAATTTATTTCACATGGGCCTTGAGCTGCAGCTCCTCAAACCCCTATGTTAATCAGGCCCTGGCAGAATGGCTTTTTGAAGAGATTGTATTAGGAACATACAGATTACACCTTATTATAAATGACTAATCACAGAATTAGAGAGTGCCTGTACAGGTAGCGACTCATGTACCTGAATCCATGGAAGGGAAAGTAGTGTCTACCTATAACAAATTACAGACAGATCATTGTGGGAGAATATTTAAAGAACAATTGTTGCCTTAAAACTATTTTTAATATAATAGCCCTTTCATCAACTTTCAAAAGGAAAATGTTTTTTATAGTGAAGTTTCTGTAAAAAATAAAATAACCATTTGAAAAATGTATCTCTACCTTTAGTATATAACAGGATCCTACAGTCATAAGCATACACCTTGGATCAGAGAGTCAGTCTTTATGGTCTTCCCTGCTTCACTTCCTGTACAGGGACTGTCGGTTTTCAAACACGGTCCGACCCAAGGTGCATGTATATGGATGAAGGATCCTGGTATATACTAAAGATAGGGATGCATTTTTCTCATTTCATTTTACATATACTTTATTGAAAAATGTATCCATTTCCTTTCAAAACTTGATGAAAGGATTATTATATTGAGACATTCTTTTGAGGTGACAGTAGTCCTTTAAAGGGATATTATAATGACCAAAACAACTTTAGCTTAATGAAGCAGTTTTTGGTATATAGATAATGCCCCTGCTCAATTCTCTGCCATTTAGGACTTAAATCACCCTTGTTTCTGTTTATGCAGTCCTAGCCACACCTACCCTGGCTGTGACTGACACATCTGCCTGAAAAAAATGGTTTTATGTTCAATCAGATGTTAACTTGCTTTAGAAGTTTGTGTCTCCTGCTCTGTAAATTTACCTTTAATCATACATAGAAGGCTCCTGCTAGGTCTAGAAGGCTATTAACAGAACAGGAGATACACAAGTCTAGCTTAAACAGACTGTGCAATACAAGAACCTAGAGTATCTTGATTATTTTTCAGGAAGTGTTTAGGAAGGCTGTGCAAGTTACATTCAGGGAGCTGTGACTAGGGCTGTGTAAACAATGTGACTTAACTCTTAAGTGGCAGAGAATTGAGCAGTGAGACTGCAGAGGAATGATCCATACATCAAAACTGCTTTATTAAGCCAAAGTTGTTCTGTTGCCTGTAGTATCCCTTTCAATAATACAGCCCAGATAAATTGTTTTCAAATTATTATGATGTTTTTATTTATATAGCGCCAACAGATTCCGCAGTGCTGAATAGAATATGGAGCTATGTACTGAAAGACAGATTCAGGGAAAGATCCAGAACTTGAACTCAGGGGGTACACTACTGAATTTTGAGGCAGATTTTCAAAAGTGGACACATACATTCACACAAACACTGATACACAAACACAGATACAAACACTTATAAACATACATACAATGACAAACACCTACACACAAATGTATAAATACACCCTCACAGAAACATATATGACAATGCAGAGATGGGTACACAGATTTGGGGACAGAGTATATTTAATTAATTCAGCCCAATAACCATACATAAATGACCATGATCAAAGGGAGCAATTGCTACTGGATTGAATAGAGGCATTCAATACAGGCAATATTTAGCAATATTGAATTTGAAGCTACTTTAGCATCCAGTCAATCCATCCACAAAAAGGTGAGTAAAAATACCTCTAATCTCCGTTGAGAGGGAGCCAGGGAACAAATGTGGCATTCCAGCAATATAGTGTGTTTGAAATAAATAATAAAATAATATTTATTTATTTTTAAATCACAAAATTCATAACAAGGAAGGTAGCAACCAGGGAATATGGTACCCAGGAGGTGTATGCATTAGTATAAAATAGTTTCCCTAGTAACAGTATAGACAGAAACCAGAAACATATTGAACCCTGCTTTGTCAAAGAATCACTAATAAACAAGTAAATTATGGAGATATGCAGCACACACCAAAAGCAATGCTACCTCACATTTATTACAGTGATGGTGCCACTTGTGAGAGCATACTACAAAACAAGAAAGCTTTAATTAAAGTAAAGAATACAAGAAGCCATTAATATACACTGTTAGTCTGATGGGACTTGTAGACTAGACATTAGACCAATTAGTGTCTTCCAGAGTCCCTTATGCCTCCCTTTACAGAATATTCCCAAGGTAACGCCACATGATGATAATTTATTCTTTTTTAGTAACAAACATAATTTTATATTTTAGTTCCCATATTGAAATTGTGAATTTCAAACAAAATGGCATTCTTGTGTGTAAACATATCAGAAAGTCAAAGGTAGTATAATCAACTAAACTAGGTACAAACAGTGATGTTTATATTCTGAAACTTTTCTTAAAGGAATATTATAGCATTAGAAAAACAAAAGTGTATTCCTAAAGCAATAGTGTCTCTCAGACATAAATCCATTGTCTGTCCTTTACCCCGGTATAGAAAAGGTTAAAACAAACCCACCTTTTTAAACACCCTTTTCCAACGCTGATGGCCCTCACACACAATCACTCAGACACACAGGCTCCCTCACAGACACACACTGACAAACATACACGTCTAGGGGCATCTGCCTTGATGTTGGCAGGTGGGCATTCCATCCAGTGGCCATTGGAGTAACTAAATGACCTCCATTTGTTTAAATATACATAGGGATTAAGGAGAGAGCGCAGGTAACCTTTTCTTTGGTTTTTACTATATGTATTAGCTGATGTGTATGGTGGTCATTGCTGCCGCCCAGGAGTGATGGGAGTGAGCGCAGGACTTTTCTTTTTGTATTTGTAAACATACACACTTACTCACAGACACACACTGACAGACACACACACTCACTCACAGACACACACAATCACTCAGACACACACTGACAGACATACACACATTCACTGACAGACAAACACACACACACACACACACACACTCAATCAATCAATCAATCAATCACACATTCACTGACAGATATACACACACAGACTCACTGACAGACAGCCAGACACACACACACATGTCCCCCCAACACTCACAGATTATTTTTTTATTTTACTTTACCTGGGGGGGTCCAGTGGGGCTCCTGGCTGGGCTGTTTGGGCAGGAAGGCAGGTGTTTAGATAGGAGGAGGGCCAGTTGAGGTCCAGGCACCGCAGAGTGACGCTGGGAGCCGGAATGTGACATCATATTTCTGCTCCCAGCATCACTCTGCAGCTCCGAGGCTAACAAGGCATTTGGGGGCGGCGTTTTTTGCCACACCTTGAAAAAGTGTCGCCCAAAGCAAATGCCTTGTTTGCCTCATGGCAAATACATCGCTGCTTTGAGTGAGGGAAAACCAAAAGCAAAGTATATACTGACAAGATTAAGGCAACAGCATGATAAGTCTTAGGTGACATTGAAACACTTTGCGTTACGTCACGCGCACATCAATGTCGTCCTTGCCGTGGGCAGACGTGGAGCTACAAATTGGTGTAGATCCGCAGCGGCCGGCGTCCATCAACATGTTGCAGGGGTCAGAGATTGACGCATGGCCGCTGAACGGTACTACCACCCTTGTTGGCAAGACATTCAGTATCAATGATGCAAAGTGAGGATGAACATGTTACAACTATAAGTGAATAAATGGCACCTAAAAAGTATTTCTATATAAATATCTTAAACTAAAAAACTGCAAACTTATAAGTGCCAAGACTCTGAGAAACACTCACAATACAAAACTCTGTGCATAAGGAGCACTGGTCCTTTAAAACACTCTCCCACGAGTGTGTTGTGTTAATATTATGTGGAACAGTACACACACAGAAATGAAGTCTCTATTTACAATAGCTTGGAATAAATTGCACATATTAAAAAAAGAGGGGGAAAAAAAAGACATGGTAAAAAACCTTTAGCAATAAGCAAACATAAAAGAGAAAATGTTAATTCCTCCAACACAAAAACAAAGGGAGAGGATATTGTATTTTGCTCCTCTTACCCACTCACAGACACAACCACCTATTTGGATCACCAAGGCTGGTTTATCATTTGGTCAGGCAGGGATAGTACTGGCTCTTCTCATTGCCTCACTATGTACACCCACCATGTCGGACCCTTTCTTCTGTCAAACATTCACAGTTCACATTTCCTCTTCTTCAACTACACACATAATCATTTTAAGGGACTGCAATACAGTCTGCTTCCCCATTGTAGGCAGGAGGGTGCAGGAGATGAAAGAATCACATCCTTCTGGGTATACGGAGAGCGCAACACTCCACTACAATAGACTTCACCTTTTTTTCTCATCTCCACAGTTCGTGTTCCAATAAATCACTTCCTTATTTCCCCCACACAGCCTCATGGGATACTAACTCTGATATTGATATATTGTGGTCTGAACCACGTAGACATTTCCATGATATTTACCATCCTTCACTAACCCGTCCTTGGACTTGGAGATTAAATCCACTCTTACTACACAACAGAAACCTAGTAGATTCCCTGCCCAACAATATGACAGAATATTTCACTACCAACAAAAAATGAGTCTCTTTGGGCAGCACACAAGCCAGTAATCAGAGGCAAACGTATCAGAATGGCATCCTTTCTTAAAAAATAGTATTACATATTAAAAACATATTACCAAAGGCATGACTGAAACTAAATTATTGGAAACACTGCACACAAAAACAACCCTCAGCACACAACCTTACACAACTAACATCAGTAAAAGGCACTTTATAGAGACTGACCTTTGCAGATGCCACTAAAGCCCTCATGTGAGGAAAACAAAAATTCTATGAAAAAAAGGAATAAGGCAGACTCCCTATTATAGGGTTAAGCAACTTGTGGCACGTGTGCCACGCATGGCACTCAAGGCTGCCAGAGCCAAACAGGCCCTGGCCTATAAGGAGTCCCAGTATCAGATATCTGCTAGTGTAAATCGAGTGATAATTGCTGGTCATGAAGTAAAATCCTAGATGTATGCATTGCAGCACTTAGAGGAAGTGATCTCAGATCACCTTATCCCAGAACTTGTGAATAGGTAGCCATCACAGCTCCTGCCCTTGACTTGTACCTGGCAAGCCCAGTCCCCGCTGGACCCCAGGGAAGCCACCCACACTGCTAGATATAAGCTGCAGAATAACCCTCCCCTTATATAAATAATACAAACAGCCCACAAGCACAACACCATTGACAATCCACTTACACAATACACACACACACACAACACCACAACCACAAGCAGTCATTCACATGCAATACCACAAGCAGCCCCACATGTACACACACCAAACATGTGATATATCATCCACACAATTCAACAAGCAGCCCACATTCATATGTATCATACACAATACCACAAACTACTCATGAACATATACAATATAACAGCCCACATACGTACAAATACAATACTACAAAGTAACTGCAGCACCCGTAAATAACACAAGCAGAATATGGCAACATACACAACTCAATTTAATAAAGAGAGGACTTCAAGATCTTGTTTTAAAGGGTTGCCTACCTTTGCCCTATTAGCATGTTGGCTTAAAAGAAAACAAAGTGAAAAAAGAAAAAAGAATTTGCCTGTGCAAGTATCACTATTTGCATTTGTGAAGAACTATATAATTTATAAATAACCAAAATATATACCATAAAATATGGTCTATTTAGGAATAAAAGTTATAAACACTGTATAAACTTTTCTGAGATAAATTAGGAGCGGCACTCAATCCCATTACTCTGAACCAGGGTGCAGCTTTGAGAAAGACCTTACAGGCAGAAACTTTGCTGCTACTGGTCATTTGGTTCAAATAAAATTGCCTTCTTGAACCTTGGAGTGCCTAAACCTTCCTTTGTTTCCTGCATAAACACTGTACAAGTCACATGTGGCTAAGAACAGTTTGTAAAGTTATATAAATGATTTAGCTGTACATCAAGATGTCATCTCCAAGTATGGGTGTCTTCTGAATGACATTAATTATAGTGCTGTGGATACAAATATTGCATAATGTGCACTGAAATAGAAGCATCGAAAAAAACACACACCCATCTATGCTCACATCTAGAGTAAAAATGAATACTTACCTTAGCCAACAAAGCTGCAAATAAACATATAAATAATGAATACATGAAAGGATCTCCATTAAGTCAATGCACTATATTTAGAATAGTAAACAAATCATAAAATAGACAAAAAGAGTATAAATAGAGCTCACAGACAAATCAAATGAAACCACAAAGTTACAGTTTTATGTGCCCTGACATATTTAGAATTCCATTGAGCTCACAATTCTTTTGCCTACTTTTATTTTATCAAGCTGTGGATTGGATTTTATTATTTTGTTACAAGAGATAATAATAATAACAAAGTATTTAACCAGGAAAGGTACATTCAGATTACTCTGGTTTCCAGGTACGTCCTGGCGATCTTAAAGGAACACTATAGTCACCTAAATTACTTTAGCTAAATAAAGCAGTTTTAGTGTATAGATCATTCCCCTGCAATTTCACTGCTCAATTCACTGTCATTTAGGAGTTAAATCACTTTGTTTCTGTTTATGCAGCCCTAGCCACACCTCCCCTGGCTATGATTGACAGAGCCTGCATGAAAAAAAAACTGGTTTCACTTTCAAACAGATGTAATTTACCTTAAATAATTGTATCTCAATCTCCAAATTGAACTTTAATCACATACAGGAGGCTCTTGCAGGGTCTAGCAAGCTATTAGCATAGCAGGGGATAAGAAAATCTTAATTAAACAGAACTTGCAATAAAGAAAGCCTAAATAGGGCTCTCTTTACAGGAAGTGTTTATGGAAGGCTGTGCAAGTCACATGCAGGGAGGTGTGACTAGGGTTCATAAACAAAGGGATTTAACTCCTAAATGGCAGAGGACGGAGCAGTGAGGCTGCAGGGGCATGTTCTATACACCAAAACTGCTACATTAAGCTAAAGTTGTTCAGGTGACTATAGTGTCCCTTTAAAGTAAGTAGTGTTGATTAGTACATTAAAATGTCAGACCCTACAAACACATATTTGTTAAATAGAGGGGATTTGTACACATAATATTACAAATCCTGGGAACTTAGTTTCCTTTTACCTTTGGTAATCTAGCCTTCAATGTGTTGTGTGTGTATGTTCTTGTATATGAAGGAGATTAGGGTTTCTTATGCATTGAATTTGTTCTGTTGTGCATGACTTCATATATATTGCCCTTTCATTTTTAAGTTTAATTTATAAGTACCATTTCCCATCCAGTACCAGTGTATCAATTACAAGTCCACTTTCTATCATTGTGGCTGTAGCTCTCCTTAAGCTGGCATCTCAGAACATAAAGTTTATTATCAAACATCTTTGTAATAGACCAGAGTATCCATCCCCCAGAATCCATCTAACTAATTACATGTTGAAGTAAGATTTGGGAGCAGGGTGTGGCTGCCACGAATTGACATAATATCCTACAATGGTGACCTCAAGTTAACAGATTAAGTTTTATATAGCAATAAGAAAAGAAACACTTTTCATGACCTTTCCTTGTCACAGTGTTAATAAATATTAGCAGGACAGCTTATCAGCTCATTGAAGTGGCCTGGTTGCAATGTCCCAGTCCCCCTTAATCCTGCAATGTAAATTATTAGACCAGACAGTCATTATAGTCACTTCCTGCTTGCTAGGTAACTTTTGGTCGCCTAACTGACGCTGGACGTCCCCACACTCTGCATCATTTAGTACCTCACAGAAAAGCATTGCAGTAATGTGTTTCTATGGGGAGGGCCTAATGTGCTTGGTTTTTCTTCCAAACTATACATTTGCTAGCAAAACTGCTAGCACATTGTAGAGATGGCATTTTATACTCTTTCAATGGAGCATAAATAAAAAAAATTCCAGGTATCCTTAATTCATTATTAAGGTTTGCAAATGAGTTTAGATCCTCTTTCTCCAATTTCACTCTAAAGTCAAATATTCCACAATTCTACCTACGAGTCTAATATATTTGCAATGTGGTTAGCAGTTTATGGTCATTTTCAGACTGATATTCTAGTTCTTTTTCCAATTTCTGCACATGGAAATTTGATTCCTAGCCGATCATGGCTATCTATATCCCATCTTCCAAATCTGCTACAGGTAGGGACTGCAGCACCATATATTTATTACCCACTTGAATAAGCTAACTAAGATATAGGACACATCTAAAATGTTTAAAACTCTAACATCATAGAAAAAACATTTCATCAGTTCTGCTGCTAGTACCAGTCAGTGATATCTAGATTAGTGAAACAGAGGGACATATTTACAAAGGTCAAGTAGTTCTTGATACACGCCTTTGTAGTAAACAGTGTGAACATTCCTTTGGTTTGCACAAGACAGCTTTACATTTGACATCTTGTTCCAGGTTGCCTTTATAAACATGGATCATCATTAATTGCAGAATATACAGAAACCATTAACTGTGAAGAACAAAACAACATGAGACTTTGTTCAATTTCCACACCCATGACCTGTCTGGTTTATTTAGCAACGCTAACAAAAGCTAGACACTGTGCAGCAAAAATATTATTTTTACATAAATAATGGATAATTCACAAATGCCTGGCACCATCAAAGCCATTTTAAAAAGAAAAAAGTAGACTTCTTTAAAGTGTATTGCTTAGTTTCTTGCTGATCAAATATAAATGACATTATGGGAAGAAATGCTCCATGAACAATTATATTATCACTTTATGCTTTCTTACAGCATCATAACACTTATCTTTTTCTTAGATGGATATGATATAATTTTGTTTCACAAATTTCCAATGTATAGTCATCATTGCAATCTTTCCACATGATATACTAACATCTGCTGAGGGTAAATAATAGTAAATATAATCTATAGATTTTGGATGATTACTTTTGAACTTTCATAATATTTGGTTCATCTTTAGGAGGAGATAACATGTGAGTCTTCCAGATATATGCAAGTCAATTGATCAGTATTGGCATCCACATGCTGGATATATGGTGTTGCAGTCCCCATTCATATTTATATGATATAGCGAGGGATAAAATTGATATGTCCAGAAATTGGAAAAAATTGAATGTCTGAAACTTTTTAACAAAAATAAATTATAGATAACAATGACAGCCTACTCTAATGGAAATATACTAGACAGTAGACACAAAGGTAGAAGTGTGGAATATTTTACTTGATTTGAGGGAGAAATTGCTGAATGAAAAGAGATACATTTGGAGGCCATAAAATGGAATTAAGGTCTGTGCTATTTTACAGGAAAACATGCAAATGAAAGAATAGCATTTCCTGATTAAGGATGAGTAGATTGTGGCACCATTATGATGAGCTTTATAGGTAAGGAGTTACTTTTTTGAGAGCCAGAGTTAGAGACACTGTGTGGTCACCCGAGACGGAGGAGGCATAGGTGGTGACATAATGCAGGAGGAAAGCAGAGAGGTCAGTGGAAAAGAGATTTCGGTTTAGGTATCATTAAAAAAAAAAAAATCCAAATTAACTCACAATTTCATCCCTGCCAATGCATTTGTTTAGTTCTATTTACTGTAAAATCTTATGATAGCCGACTTTTATAGCATGTTATAATTTTTTTAATACCCTCCACGTATAATTAGATATTGAATTTATAGATTATATGTCAAGTTCTAAAATGACCTTGCTGTTTGTTTTTCCTTCATGTCTTTCCTGGTGACTCCTATGAAGAATTCTCAAGAGGGAGATGAGTCGATAACCAAGCTGGATCGGACAGTTTCTGATAATGGGACCTTATCAGGTACGACTATGCTTGCTTTTCTGCCATTATCTGTTTGCAAGTTCTAGACTCTGAAATGATCTCTTCTACTAATGATTACAAGCTGTAAGCAAGTTGTGTTATCTTACACTGAGAGCAAATGGGCAGAGAAAGACATATAAGGACACAGCTTGACATACCAGTGACACCATTTGTGCCTGAGAAAGTTGATTATAGCTCTACATGCATTAGCAAAATTTTAAGTTCTTTTTAATTTATTTAGAAATGTCTCACCATCCACAAAAGATATTTAAGTAGTATTGTCCTTGGTGCTCTCAGCTGATCACTGATTTCTTGTTAATATCCACTGGAAATGAACAATGCACATTCATTATTAGACGTTTGCATTCGGTTTAAAACAAAATGCGACTTATTTGAATTTTGGACAAATTCTGCAACTCCGAACCTCCTTATGGAGGTTCCACAAACAAACAAACCAGACAATGAATTAGCATGCTCTTTACGTTCATGATTCAGAGTTCTGTCTATGACACCAAATATAGACAATTAATGGTAAAAAAAGAGATGCTTAATGACTAGGGGATAGCAACTAAATGTTGATTTTCTTTACAAATCAATTGAGAAGTAACAAATAGAGGAAATACTAGGAGCAGTAATGAATAAATAAATAAATTATAGTAAAACATACAGTTGAGAATTGCTTAACGAATAGGTACAACACTTCTTAGCATGTTAAAACAAAGCCTATGTAGGAGAAAGTAAACATCATGCTGGAGCATTAATTGTATGCATTAGTCGGTAACACAATAGAACAGAACATAAGAGAAGTACAGCTCGGTAAAAGCTAAAGGATGAACAGAGCATTAAGTGAAAACAGCCTTCATCATGGAATACATGTGCAAGGTATCATTAGCCCACAATGTAGCACGTCAAAATGCAAAATACAGCTTCTTATAATGACGTATGTAAATGAATAGGAGGGCCAGTTACACGTCATAGGTTCTTACCAACTTAAATAATGATAATCAAACAAATTTAGCAAGTCAAAAGCTTGGAAAACAAAAAACAAAACTTTACACCCTCTACACTCCAATCCTCAACAAAGAGAAAATGGAGTGCGGCCTATTACGTGAAGATACATGCTCAGGCATCTGTACCAGGCATGTATGGCCAGACATTATAACAATTACTTTAAAAAAGGAAACAAAAACAATTCCCCTGTTCCAGCCTCCACCAAGGGGCCTGAGGAGCAACACATCGCTATGGTGTAGGACATGTACATAAATGCATTAGGGCTGTCCCCATTGTTCAAGCGTAAAGCCCCCTCAGGGCACTGAGACCACCCCCTTCTAGCCAGTCCCTGCCCTCCACCGGTGCAGTCCACAGGAGTCCGATACAGTCCACTGGCCCACCCACTAAAAATCCACAAACCGCCTTCATCCCCTGTGCTACTTCAGCTCCTGCCAGGTGTGTATCTCCTCACGGATCCCCATCGGATCCCCATCTCACCCAACTCCAGCCACACACTTGGTGCAGGAGCACTCCACCCCAAGCCACCGGTATACCAACATAGCTCTCAGCGTCAAGGACGATTCACTCTGGGTCTCTCCTCACATCCAGAGAGCGAGGCCTCCACAGTTCCAGAGGTCAGGCAGCTTGTGGATCCTACAGCAGGCCTCAAGTGCATCAATGCAACAGCCCCCCACTGTGAGTATCAGTATGCCCTCCGGGAAAATGGGTGAATCCATGTGCAGCACTCAAAGAGGGACAGGGAGGGAACCCCAGAAGGGAGAAGCTGACATCCTGAGCTGCATCCCAGGTCACTGCCAATTCACCATCTCGCAAGCCGGGATGACCCCCATCCGGCCAGAGGGGAGCGGAGCCGGATCCCCACGCACTCTTCCAACATAAGTGTAGCAGCCCCTCGTGGCAGTGCAGAATCAGGGGTCCCGTTTGAGATAGCACGTTGCAAGCTGTCAGGGCCATGTGCTCAGGAAGGCCCAAGGTAGACTCTGTTTGTCTGGTGCACCCAACCCCAACCAGGTATCGTTAGAAAGTGTAGATGTTCTCCCACCTGAACCTGATGGCTGTGAGAGTGTAGCTATTCTAAGTAAGGGTGAATGTAGCCCTTTTTGGGGGCCTGAACGCCAAGCTACTGAAGATGGTTAGCACTCAGTTTGGTGGCCCAGCAGTGCCCCCAACACTTTATGTTTGTCTAAATTGGTTTTCCAAATAATTTATTTTGGACGAAAATCAACCAAGCCAAAACAATAGGGTTGCAGTAAAAAGAGAATGCAAAATAATCGCCTCCTATCAGATACCAAGTTTGGAATTAAATACAATTCCACTGAAAGCACTGGAATTTTCCTGATTTTGTTTCTGTGTTCATGTTTGAAGTTAAAAATAAATGGATAAAATAATTATGGTTTAGCTTTAGAATATGATAACTTTGTTCCATTCTAGCTGTGCTTCGCCTGATTAACAAGCAGACAATCGTCTCTCAGACAGCTAGATTTGTGGGAATAGAATCACCTTATGTATAGTTCAGAGTACAGGATGCTGATTCATTTTCCTATCTTCTTTAATGGTATCTATTTCCCATATGAAAAGCCAAATTCACTTTGGGATGGACTGAGAGTTGTTCGATGGAAAGAATGAAGCTATTTTGGCATTTCCTTTTTAGATATGGATATGAACACCTTGTATCGTTTAAGCACTCTGCAGATTTAAAGACCGTTTAAAAGTACACTTTTGTCTAAAAGCTTTTATCCAATATACTAAACTGAAATTAGATATCCAATACTTTGGATTGAATTTTCAGGTGTATATTGCTTTAGCTTTGAGAATGTTTTTATTACATTTAAACCATACTACATTTGAAAACGTATCTAGCATATCGTGCTCTTCTTTGTTCTCCACCCTCAGCTATGACTTAGAAGAATATTATACCACAAAAATTACATGTGTTTGTCTACACCGAAACCAGCTGCCCATTTCCCCTAATTTGTCCACATCCCTCTACAGAAATGTTACTCCTGATGGAACTACTTTTACCAACTGAGTGCTCCGACAAATCATTAAAGAGACACTATAGGCACCCAGACAATTTCAGCTTAATGAAGTGGTCTTAGATCAATGTCTTAGTCCCCTTTAGTCCTGCAATTGTAATTATTCAATTTTTACATTGCTGGACTAAGATTGCCTTTACTGACTGGTAGACAGCCGCTGCTGGCACTTCCTGCTTGCTAAGTGACTTTGGTCGTCTGACTGACGCTGGATGTCCTCACACTCTGCATGAAGACATTCAGCATCCGTTAAATTCCCAATAGGAAAGCATTACAACAATGCTTTTCTATGGGGAGGAACTAATGCGCTCACGGTCCATCGGCATCAGCGTCCACCCTGTTCCTTCCCGTATTCCTAGCACTATAGTATCCATTTAATAAAACATTTAAATGATGTGTAGCTCTCTCCCCAACAAGTGCACACCCAGAACCTCTTCCTTCTATCTCTTTTCTCTTCTATTTATTTTCAAGCTTTCCTCTTTATCCTCTTTTTAATATAACACCTGCCATGGTTTAAATGCAGTCAATTAATGCACAGATGCTATGACTCTTGAGAAAAAGTAATTGTTTCTTAATATTTCTTATGGACTTGTTCTTTTTCTGGTAACTCCGAGTAACACTGAGCTATGAATAGGCTTTACTGCCAGAGGTGTAACTAGAAACCACAGGGCCCCGGTGCAAAATTTGCCCTGTAATTCTGTAATCCATGAACCAGTTGAGTAGCCCTTCAAATCTTCCCTCCCCCCGTCACCCCTCCATTTGTATAATATAACACATACGGATTCATACACGGACACACATGCTAATACACAGAATTACGCTCATTCAGATACACAGAATGACCATTCTACAGATACAGACACACACAGACACTCATACAGACAGATACACATATAGACTCCTGCAGATACACATACACAGAATGACATGCATACAGATGCAAACAGTGACACATACAGACACATATGCTGACAAACAGATACACATACAGTACACAAAACACACAGGTGGATACACAGACACACATACAGACAGATACACAGACACACTTAATGACAAATATTCAGATACACAGAATGACATGCATACAGATACATATGAGCACACACTAATACACATGCAAACAGATACACATACAGACATACAGATACCCATACAAAGAGATACACATACAGACCCACATGCAGGCAAACATATACACAGACAAAGAAACACATACAGATACACATGCAGACAAAGAGATACACACACAGAGATACACACAGGAGGAATCCTTATCAGACTGGAGCGGTTTACATAGTTACATAATCTGAAAAAAGAGACGTGTCCATCAAGTTCAGCCTTTCTCACATTTTTTTTGTTGCTAATCCAAAAGAAGGCAAAAAACAAAACAAAAAAAAAACAGCACTGCCAGTTTGAAACAAACTGGGAAAAAAAATCCTTCTTGAGCCCAGATTTATCCTTGGATCAAGAAGCTATTACCCAACAGTTGAAAAATTCTATAATTGAATATTAAGTTTTTGCAAGTATGTATCTAGTTGCTGTTTAAACATCTGTACAGACTCTGATAAAACCACTTCTTCAGGCAGAGAATTCAACATCCTTATTGTTCTTTCCTTTGCCGTAGACTAAATCTTCTTTCTTCCAGTCTAAACACATGACCTTGTGTCCTATGTATAAACCTGTTTCTGAATAGATTTCAACACAATGGTTTGTATTAGCCCCGGATATATTTGTATAATAATATCATATCATCTCTGAGGAGACGTTTTTCTAAACTAAAGAGGTTTAAATTTGTTAACCTTTCTTCACAGCTAAAATGTTCCATTCCTTTTATTAATTTTGCAGCCCGCCTCTGCACTTTTTCTAGTGCCATAATATCCTTCTTTAGAACAGGTGCCCAAGGAAAAGTTAAAGGATCTTAACATGTATAGCTTGGAGGTAAGACAATAGAAACATTTAAATACATAAAGGGAATCAACACAGTAAAGGAGGAGACTATATTTAAAAGAAGAAAAACTACCACAACAAGAGGACATAGTTTTAAATTAGAGGGGCAAAGGTTTAAAAATAATATCAGGAAGTATTACTTTACTGAAAGGGTAGTGGATGCATTGAATAGCCTTCTGGCTGAAGTGGTAGAGGTTAACACAGTAAAAGAGTTTAAGCATGCGTGGGATATGCATAAGGCTATCCTAACTGTAAGATAAAGCCAGGGACTAATGAAATTATTTTAAAAATAGGGCAGACTAGATGGGCCGATGGTTCTTATCTGCCGTCGCAATCTATGTTTCTAAGAAAAAAAAGAGGACACTCTCTTCACCCATAAAGTACTTCACCACGCTAAGAGATTTAAGAGTCTGTGCTACCCACAGGCTCCAGCATGCAGGGGGCGGTGCTATAAACCTCCCAGGTGCAATGCATCCTGGGGAAACTTGCTTTGTATTACAAAAAAAAATTGTAAACCGAGGCATTATTTTCAATGGATTTTCATTTGTAAACTGAAAATTATGTTAACTGAAGCATTTGTAAACCGAGGTCCCACTGTATAAGCATTTTCCTTTAATCATATCTTTTTGAACAGCAACATTTTTTTTTGTACTATAATTGTTTTTACTTCACCCTACACAAAACTCAACTAAATTTGTACATAATCAGTTCAAAAAAAGCATGTTGAATCCTACTAATGATTTTATCTGCTAGCATGCATAAAAAATGACACACATCTAGCTTGTCTTGCACTTATTGTTTATTATTGTGTGAACCAAATGTTCTACAACAATTTCACTTTATACCAACTTGAGATATGAAATAAACTGTAAAAACTGTAACTGGTGTTCACACTAATGCTCTTAATTAGAGCTCAGATATGTTAAATATGAAAATAGAAGGTAATTGCATAATAAAAAAAAAATAATTCATTCAAATATTGGCACCAGACCCTTATACTGGTATCATCGCTGTAGCATTACCTGTGGTTTCCTGCTCCATTCATTATGCGACACGTCATTTTGGCACCAGTTTTGACGTAGGATGCTACCAATCGGTGAGTCATTCTGGAATCAATTATTTTGCAGGACGCTGCTACAGCATGCCTATTTATTCGCAACAGAAAGTATGTCATTAATCTGGGACTGATCCACAAGCATCCTTCCTCCACTGATGCACGCGTATTTTCTTGGAAAACAAGAATGACACAAACTAATACACAGACAATACACTTTATACAAATCCTCGGACGACTAAGGCCATTACCGTGTTGTTGTTTCTTTGTACTTCCAATAGTGTATTATATTGTCTGTCTATCTTGTTTTTTTTATTCATCTTGTCTATGCTGATTCTGTCTTCTGGTACCCATGGCGTGGCTTCTCTACTTTGTGCTTATCTATACCCCTTGAAGAAAGAAGATCACCGTAATGCTTAAAGTTAATGTTACCAAAACATTAACATTATTATTTATTGTATTAATCTGTTTAGTAATTGTTTGATTGTTGCACTGGTTTTAATTCACTGCCTATACAAAGCTCACAATGTCTGGTGTGAAATAGTCAATTTTGGGTAGAAACTTTGCTGTTTTCTGCTGATTCCAATAAATGTGCCTTTAACCCCTTAAGGACACATGATTCCAGATGTTTGGTCCTTAAGGGGTTAATCATTGGAATGCCTGGATCTTCTTTCTTCGTTTAGTATCTATGTCCTGATGGGCTAGTGCTGGCCGATGGTCTAGTTAAGCATCTAATTGGCTTTTGGATTGAGTGCAATTCCTGTAATTTATCTATACTCCTTGCCGTAGCATCTTTCTGACTATTCTCCCTGATTTCAGGTTACAGTTTTGCCCTTCTATAGGCACTGTGTTAAGACAGGTCACTGTAATGACCAGTAATGTGCATGTGTCCTATTTTCCTTTACTTTTTAGGGCACTTCAAGTCACTCTCTGAGTACTGGGTTGTCGCCATACATTGACAATCTCATTTTAAGATAAACTGTATATAATAATATTCAGATTCCAGTTATACTAGCTGTGAGGGGGTGTTCGAACCTATTAGGTTGCTTGATGAAAGGTAGTAACCTACTTTAAAAGAATTTCAAATTAACTCCAATTCTTCATGCTGTATCTATCAATGTAGGCCATTATACTTTTGGTACCCCACCCACCAAATAAAAAATAAGTTTAAAGTTAATATCCGGTGACACTTTCCACAGCCCTTCATAATATCATGGCAGATTTGCCAGGTCCAACCACAGACTTCTCATAGAGAAAGAGTGATTGGACCAAGTGAACATGCACACATTCTGGTCCAGGGTGGGGAGGGGGTAGTAATGGGTAGGAAGAGGGATTTTAAGCAAAAAAAAAAAACAACCAAAAAAACAGAGGGGGGCGCTCAGGGGGAAGGAGGGAAAGACTATCTTCCACTTTGCTATTAGGGACTTACTCCTAGGCATGGGCCTAGCAAAAACCCAGGGAGGGTTCATTTCTATCTCTTACAAAATATGGTAATACCACTGATAAACAGATACCACTGATAAGAGTGGCTTTAAATATTGTAGTTCTGTATAATGTGTGTGTCTTGTGGCTGTGTGTGGAGTGACAGTGTGCATGTTGTTTAGATGTAGAGTGGCTGTAATTTAGTTGGTCATGGTGGTAGGAATATGTATGTGCAGTGTTTCAGCTTATAGTTACAATTCCCCGCAGTCTCTCTATCACCTGTGGAATCTGTGTGATAGTTCCTTCTAAGAACTATAACAAAATATAATCTCGGTTGGCAACATATTATATTGTTCTTGTTTTAAAGGTTGTGGATGAAACACAGTCCCTGATAGCAAATTCATAAAATAATTTACTTATTTACTTCCCCGTAACCTCAGTAAAACAACTAGGAAATCTAAAAGCAAAGGACTTACTTTACCTCTCAAGAGTACTAAAACATGGTGTTTTAAAGAGTGATTAAAATTGGTCATGGTGGTAAGAGTATGTATGTGCAGTGTTTCAGCTTACACTTCCATATCCCCACAGTCTCTATTTTACCAAATAGAGAAACAATATCACCCGTGAGATCTGTGTGATAGTTCCCTCTAAGAACTATAACAAAATACAACCTTGGTTACAATATGCAATACTGTTATGTGCATTTAGAAACCCTGGAGGAGATTCTCATTCATCCTTCTGTTGGTAAAGTATATGTTTAAAGCACAAGAGACTTGTATAATATATATTGATTAGATCCTTGAAATACATCTTGGAATCTATTAAGAGTATGCAAGTATAGATGCTTTATGCTCTATTGATTGATGTAAAATTCCCTTTTCATCTGTCTTCCTCTAATTCTCTTCATATAAAAGAAAGCTGTAAGTAGAGAAGCTTCACCTAAGCTACTACTATACATGTTTAAAATAGACAGATCTTTATGATGGAAGTTTATATCACAGCATAATCGAGGTATATATTTTTATTTTATTTTTTTGCTGCACCATAGGCACCTGGTATCACAAATGAGCAAGCATTCTAAAAAGCTTGGACCCTCCATGGGTGCTGGATACCAGAATATTGGGGACTTTATCCTCTGAGGCCTAACTTGAGTCTCTGCCAGACAAGAACTCCATGGAGGAACCTTCATTCGACATGCTAGCAAAGGGGGGCTGCATCATATCTTCTCACTCAAGGAAGTTCATAATCTAGAAACTAAAAGTGATATTAAAGCACTTTGTGACATTCACACGCTGTTAAAGACCAATCTCTACATTATAAGGGAGGAACAACAATCCCTGTTTGGAAGAGTTAAGGCCGCAGAGTCCTGGATCTTCAGGCTCAACAAACCTCTCTCATCTCGACACAGGATAGGATGTTAGGAGTCATCATAAGGATCTGAAATAGTAACCTTTTCCACCAGCTTCTGCCTCCTAAATAGGCCAAGGGACTGCTCATTGATGGATTCTATAGATCTCTAAGTTTCCCAAGGAAACCAGGACCTCATTGTTATTTATCTTGCTAAAGCAGCTGCTTTGGTGGCTGTGAGGGTGTCCCCCATTTTGGAGTTTGAAAATTGCTTTTATTCTTTCTATGGGGAATCCAGGTTTACCTTGCTTTGGAGACAGTCACTTCATCCTGATAACTAGTGTCCTTTGGGACCAGTGGTGTATCCTGGTTTGTGCTGCCCTAGGCAGGACAAAACTCAGTGCCCCCCTCCTCCTTCCTCCCCCCCCGCATCACCCCCACCCAACCCTTCACCCCGCCCCACCTTCTAAATACACAAACACACATTTACTGACAGATACGCATACACTAGCTAACAGAAATACACACTCGTTAACAGAAACACACACACACAGACACACACTCACTAACAGACACACAAGGATTCAGATGACTAAAATACGACTAAAACTAAAATGGCTTTTTAGTCAAAAGACAATGACTAAAACTAAATTGAAATTTGCAACGGAAATTAACATTAAGACACATGGGGAGGGAGAAGAGGAAATGAGACACATGAGGGACTGAGGAAATGAGACACATGGGAGACTGAGGAAATGAGACACGTGGGGGGCTGGTGGATAGAAACACATTGGGGACTGGGGAAATCAGACACATGGGGGACTAGGGAAATCACACACATGGGGGACTGGGAGAATGAGACACATGGAGGGACTGGGGGAGGAATTGAGACACATGGGGGACATAAGATGCATGGAGGGGCTGGGGGGACACAAAGCGACAGAGGGGATGAGGGTGAAATTTAGTCGACTAAAGCTAAAACAATTCAGATGACTAATATGACTAAAACTAAATGGCTTTTAGGTCAAAAGACTATGACTAAAACTAAATAGAAATTTGTCGCCATAAAAAACACTTGGTTATACAAGATCCATGCTGAACACTAAAGATGGGACTTTACACACACCAGACCATGTTATGTACTCCACAGCCTTCTTGCATCTCTGAGATCTCTCAGGCTGGGGCCTCTGGGCCTACCAAGATCCCAAATATTGCTAATATCACCTCCTTTGTTTCCACTGGTAATACCTGACCTGTTTTATTCTAAGATGTCTGATAATTTGTTTAATTGCTATCGAATTTGCAACCCCTTCTGTCATTTTTGTTTCTCGTCTGATACCAGTGGGCAGTATTGTTATATTTTAACATGTCTGCCTCTTATCTCTCGTGTTCTTTATACCTAAAACTGTAGACTATTGCAGTTTACTGTTTAATGTATATTTCGATTGTACCACTCCATGACGAAAATAAAGGATATAAAACATGTAATAATAATAACAACTTGGGTACACAGTATATATATATTTTTGCTGCGAAAACAGTAAACTTAAATTCAACAGATGATGGATATGTTTTGATTACCATGTTGCAATGTGTATTCTCAAACCAAATCTCTACATTTTGAATTGCTTGAATTATTTGAATTACTGCAAATACATATAAACAAAGAAGGGATTCCACTAACTAAAAGAAAGGGAGTAGGAGGTATGGCTGGTATCTGGATGTATTCTCAGGGGACAGATTATTTACATCTGTTCTAGGCAGCAGTATGCAGTTCCAATGTAGATAATTAGAATTTAATCTTATTCCCAGCTGCTGTCTGCGCAGGGCTTCAATGCACTCCCTCCTAACTCCTGCACCTGTGGTAGACATAAAAAAAACACCTCTCACTAATACACAGGGCTTCAAAGAATGCTCACTACCAGAACAGAGAATTGCTGGTAAGGCACTACTCAAATTGTATTGTCTATTATAAATATTATAACAAACTCAACTGGATAAATATCACAGGAAAATTCATGTATGGTATAGCAAAAAACACCTGGTTAGTTTTCCTTCTATCTTATAAATAGAGCTGTGTGGAAGGCAGAAAAATAAACACTATGCAAAAACAAAGGTCAGTCGTTTATCCGTTATTTACCTCTAATGGTCCAGGAAAAAATGTGGTTTATAACGTTAGTCACTAATGTGTTAATTCAAAGACAATTTAAAATTTTATGCCAAAATAGCCACACTGGAAAAATTCCCTTAGCCAGCTATATTTCCAGTTCGCTATTTTGGCATAACATTTTAAAATAATTTGAATTCCCACCTTCTAAATATAGGGACATGCCAGTACTATTTATGCGTACATCAATGTTCCTTTTATCTCCCTGAAATGGATTGGTGCGCTGTCCCTGTCTCAGCAATGTTATCTCCTCCTCTCGTGGGTGTCATACTGATAGTCACTAGAGTGGCTTCCATGGCACAGACCAACTAAAACTTTGTCACATGATGCGTAAGCCCCATAGGAAAGTATTGATTCAATGCTTTCCTAAGGGAAAGTTTCAAGGCGCTCTCCAAGCATGAACATTAAGTCCCCAATGCTTCTCAATGAGGAGCATTGGATTGGACTCTCACAGGGGAAGCTGGGCCTCTTCCGTGACGTTGGCTGGGAAGGAGAGATCAGCAGTGCTGAGGGAGCCTTGATGCTGGAACAAAGGTATGTAAAAATATTTTTTTGCAGGTTTGGATTCCCAACTCTATGGTGTTCATTTAACATTTAAACAGTAAATACGATTTAGCCATTACATTAGAATATTGAATATAATTGCAATGCAAAAGATGAATAATGCTAATTCCAAGTTGCATGAATTTAACTCCTCGAGAAACTTATCTCAAATTTTGTACTCATATATTTTACTTATATTTACCTACAAAAATATAAAAAAGGTACAACTTAACACTGAGAAAGTTTATAACTAAATTTGCTTTTTAAAAATGTTAGAATATCTAATCAAAGCAAGAGCATATGTTATAGTGAAGGTATAGTACTTTTATTTAGACCAAATATTATTGCTCTTACGGTTTTATTTATAAGGACCAAAACAAATTTAGATTAATTAAGCAGTTTTTGGATATAGATTATGCCTCTGAAGTTTTTTTCAGAATTTTCAATAAAGGAAATGTAAACATGATACTTTTTGCAGCACATGTTTAGGGTATCTATGTAAGTCACATGCAGATAATTGTGCCTAGGGATGCATAAACAAAGTGGTTTAACTCCTTAATGGCAGAGAATTGAGCAATGAGACTGCAGGGACATGATCTATGCACAAAAACCACTTGATTACACTAACATTATTTTGGCAGCTATACTGTCCCTTTAATGCACGTGCTTCAAATAGCTCTTAGTATTAGGTGGAACCTCCTTTTCTCCTTTTTTAAAGAATGGCCTATTATCCTTTGCACAGGTCTGTTAAAAACAGCTTAATTAAAAAATTAAAGCTGTTTTTTGACTATAGTGTCCCTTTAATGTGATCTGTATTATCAGCTGAGTAAATTACATTTGTGTACAGTTTAATTATTTTGAGTGAGAAATATAATACTGTTACTGACTGTTCAGCTAATAAACTGTGAAACAAATTTAACTTATTTGTATGTAATGTGTGTAGCGTGAGCGGGCTGTATGCAATGTATGTAGAGTGTGTACCCTTTTTCATCTGACCTACAGTTAATGATCCAACGTGGCAATGTAAGGCTCTTATTGTTGGAATAACGTTTTAGTTAATTATCCTTTGGGTTTAGTGGTGTAAAGCCAGTCCACATGAATAAAGTACAAATTGCACAAACAACTGTATCATGGGCATGATTAGTGTGGAAAACTGGAAATTAATGGTATGATCTGTAAAGGTAGCAAAATCAATACTGAACATCTAAGAGGTGTGATGCCAGGGTTGTTACTGTGAGGGCTTTATCTCATGGTGGGTTCAGACCTTGGTAATAGGTCCTCTCAGTTCCGGCGCTCATTAAGTCAGAGTGCATGCTGGGAATCCTGGCAGCTGCACTCTGACTCACTAAAGCATGCAGGACCGAACCTGCCTGAGGTGCAGACCTCATCCTCGCAGCCCAGACATTGACCTCATTACACAAGCTGATGGCAGGACTAAATGCCAGAAAAACAGCTTGCCCGGAACTGCAGGTCCAGGGTGTCGAGCGATATAAATTCCACACCTTTACAGCTGTACCTGCCCATCGAGAGAACATTGGTTCTACCATCCCTTTGCAAGTCTTTTGAAGTGGCCCACCACTAGTCCAGAAGTTGGCTTGTCTAAAAGCCCTCTATCTACTGGTTAGTATCAGCGATTACACATAATATCCTTTGAATTCTAGTTTACTTGATATATTTTCCTAAAAAAGGAAGTAATTCATTTTATCTCCAAGACCAGCAGTAATGAGATAAGGGAGCAGGTGACAATTTAAAGCTTACAATAACAGATTTAAATGCTGTGTAACAGTTTTGATATTTCCTATAATTAAATAAAGAAAATGTTACCGTAAATGGGACATTGTTGTCCAAAAGCTGAAAGTGATTACTGTTCTGTTAAGAAATGTGAGAATGGTGGAGAAATTTAAGTTTCCTGTTTTGTAAAACAGGAAGATGGTTTGCACATAGCTGCGGAAACAGGTGATAATTTTCTGGGAGCAGAGTTTTGTGTTAACCTTTTTATTTCTATATAGAAAAATAATGCTATATGAAGAAGGTTTGTTCTTCCTAATGGAAGTGGATATTTTTAATTGCTTGCAGATGTATAGTTTTAAAGAAATTACAAATGTTCCATGAGTATTTAAGCATGGTAGTTTTTAAACTTTTATATTTAGAGCACTTCATTCTCTCCCTTTCTTTTTTGTGAGCTATTACGAATGCAAATAAACTCAAAAAGAATCAGCACACTATAACACTTTTGTCATGGTGCGCCAGTATAGGCAGGCGCACCACACTCTTTCCTCACCCGCCGGTCCATGTAGCCGCTCCACTTGGGTTGCGCCGTGCAGAGGAAAGATGGCATGCTCCCCTATGGCAGGCACCCTATGCAGCACTTATAGTATGCCTCCCATGCTACTCGAGGGTTCTCTCAAAGTGTTAGAACCTTGGGGGATCCATCCTAGAATATCTTGGAGCAGTGTGGGGAACAACTGGAAGAATGGACAAATCAACACAGCGTCATGCCCTAGGGGCGTGGATTCCTATGCACACAAAACAGACCGACAATCTACTTAAATATATCCATAGACCCCTCCTCACTGGAGGGCTTTCATATTTAAACCCAGACTCTGGGTTCTTTGCTCAGTTGCCGTGAACTCTTAGAGGTTACAAGCCTCCTTTGCCTGCCCATACCAGAATTAACCCTCACTTGTCTGGTTAACCTTTGCCTGCCCAATTCTGTCTTTGTTAACCTTTGCATGGATCTCTGGATAACCTTTTGCCTGCCTGAAACCCAGGTTAACTATTTATAGCCAGAAAAAACTCATCAACAGAGAGTGTTATATCAAAAGTGCCTTATGTATAAAGATAGTAAGTCTACACTTTAATGTGGGATACTCTCTTCCCCACACAACACAATAAATGTACACTTTCTGATGGTACAAGATACATTTGTACCTATAGTGGTGCGCTAAGGTGCAAAAAATAATGGGAATGACTTACTCCGTTTTATACTTGTTGTAACGGAGGTAAGTCGTTCCCCTTATTTTTGCACTTTAGCGCTCCACTATAGATACTAGGTTAACCATTTGTCTGCCTGCCTGATTCTGTCCTGGATTGCATGGTTAACGTCTGCCTGCCTGATTCTATCCTGGATTACCTGGTTAAACATTGTCTACCTGATTTACATGCTAAAGACTGTCTGTGTGCTGGTCCTGCCAAGACTTTCCTGCTAAAAAACTTTCCTTCTGCTTCCTGGTCGTGTTCTTGTCTCCCAGTCTCCCATAAACTGGTATTCCCAGTTTATCGTGACTTTATGTTTCGTAGACTTTCAGTTAAGCAACTTTGCTTTGTCCTTTCTCTTACAACCAAGTCCATTCACCCCAAACCGTTACACTTTTAACCAGAGTTTGTTTTTTGGCCAAATTTCAAATCTTATTCACGAACGTGAGAATTGTTGGGAATTCAAAGTGAATTTTAAACCAAAACAGCCAAACTGGAAGCATAGATGACTAGGACAATTTTTTTCCAGTTCAGCTATTTCAAGCCTTACATTTTAAATTCACTTTAGATTCCTGGCAATATTTATTTAAGTTAAATAACCTGGAGTATCTCATGATCATTTTATGACAATTTCTATATCTTTTTAAAGATACTTACCTCTGAAGTTCCTGTACCTTCTGCAACCACCCAAGATTTGCAACTTTATAGACTAGAAAGTAGTTGGCACCTGTCAGATAATCCTGTTCGTTTCATTATATTGAGTCAGGCTGTTAATCTTATCTCATAAGTCCTACTCAGTATCTTGAGAATAACCTCCAGCAGCATCATTGTTGCATCATTAACCCCTTAAGGACCAAACTTCTGGAATAAAAGGGAATCATGACATGTCACACATGTCATGTGTCCTTAAGGGGTTAACCAGTCAAGCACAGCATACTTGTTTTGCTCCCCACCCTTTCCAATGAAAGTAAAAAAAAAACATTATTTGTATTTTTTTGACATTCTTATTTTTATTGAAACATTTTGCAATACAACAAGTTCACAGGGTATAGATTAGTGCAGGTATCGTAAGAACAGCAATTGGTGTTACAGTACCATATCTGGATTCAAGTATAGGATGTACACATGAAATAGTGAGTTCCAGAACACAAGCATAAATAACGCTCTATTTATGATTTCTAAGTGGAGCATACATTGCTTCTAGGCTTATGTAGACTGCTTGTTAGTAATGCAGGTATGTGAGTGCCTAAAGCTAACTGGGTGTTAGGTTAGCAAATCGATGGAAGTTCTATCCCTTTAATAAGTAAGAAATAGATGATGTCCTTATACCTAAATGGGTAGCAAAAATTTGGAAGACTGTGGAAAACATATGTTTTAATGGCCATGCAGAGTGGCCAGGTATTGTACAGGTTTCCCTGAGAGTAAAGGCTGGAGTGCGGACCACCTCGATCACAAGCATGGTTGTTCTATTGTGTAGAGGAAACGGGGGTAAAGGGGGACGGGGAAAAGTGTGAAAGGTAGTGAAGTGTATCTAGGCCAGTGGGGGGCAGGGGAGAGTGTCAGGAAGAATGTCAGTCAGAGGCTTGAGGTGGTTTCCCTTGCAGAATTGGCCATCCAGTCTGATTAGGAAAAGTTATGGAGGTCCGACGGTGACAAGCCACCCCGTAGGTCCAGGTTATGTGTGATGGGTGTCAGGAGGCCGGGAGATGTGGACAGTTGCTGAGGATATCGGAGGAAGCACCATACTCGCAAGGTGACAAATTTTTTTGAATGGTTTGATTTCTTACTTGGGGTCCACTGTGTGCTGCTTCCCACCTCCACTAATAATGCCGGAGAGCCATAATTTCCCAAGCAGGAACTTCCATTTGCTCTCCTGGGGGAGCCTGGGCACTCCTGGCAACATACCACTACAGCAAGCTATTGTATACATGCATGTATATATAAATGTATGCGTATGTAAGTCTGTGTGCAGATATACAATGTATATATTGTGAGAGAAAATGTGGAATTGTTGTTGAGGGAAGATATATTAGGCCGGCTTTACTAAACATCAGCCTGAGGTTTCTCAATTAAATGCCCCAGGGAGAGATGTTAAGTGTGTAAGATACATTGCTGGTACTCTGCAAACCATGGTAAGGGTCCCTGGGGCGGAGCATTTGGAGAGCAGGGTGGGCCAGTGCTCCAATAGCACTAGTTTCTATATAACAGTCAGACCAGGACTTGTATGTGAATTAATTGTTCCTCACCTATAGCTGGTCAATTAGCAGGCAGGCTTTTAAAAGAACGGATCAGCCTGCTGCAGAGTGAGGAGTGGTGTGTTTTGCAGCTATATTTTGTTATTGTAAATTGGTAAGTGGGAAAGCCACCAAATTCCAGTTAGTGCTTACTGTGTTTAGTAAGTGCTCAAACAAGAGCAAGGAATGTTGTTTTGTTTATTTTATTTTGACACACCTGTATATTTTGCACCAAATAAATCAGAAAAACTGAGCTGAAGGCTGTGGTTACCATAAGATCTGTGACAAAATCCTACTGGGAAAAGAGGTGGTTTGTTACCATATATATATATTCTCTCTCTCCCTCTCTTCTCTTCTCTTCTCTTCTCCTTCTCTTCTTATATATATTTTCTCTTTCCCTTCCTTCTCTTCTCTTCTCTTCTTTCCCCAGGGATGCAGAGTGACACAACAATTCTACAGTCTTGGAGGAGTGCCAATACAAATTTTTGTATAAAGTGCCAAATAACCAAGGTATGCCTCTGAATGTAGCTAGCGACATGTTCGTGTGACCTAGTTTCCTTCTATAAGGTGTCCTCCATGGCCCTTGACATGTTTTTCCAATTACATATGAGTTCAGTTTATAAACATACATTCAATAAAGGAAGTAGCAGCGAAATATAAACGCAAAAAAGTAATGAATTATAATTCTTGTAAAAGGGAAATTATAGGCTAGGAATACAAAATGTGCCCCCTTGCTCGTGCCCCAGCAGAATGGGTTAAAAACCCTTTAGTCACTTATCTGAATCCAGCACAGATGTCCTCAGCGCAGGGTCAGGCTCCGCCTTTGCTCCTCCAAAGTTGGGGACCTAATGTGCATGACGGTGATCGCATTAGGACAACCCCATAGGAAAGCATTGTATGATGAATAGCGTCAGGACGTCCATCATCAGGGGACCAAAAATCACCTAATATCCTGGAAGCGCCTCTAGTGGTTCTCTGGTAGAAATCCATTAGAGGTGGAGATAACCCAGCAAGGTAATTATAACATTTTCTCAATAACTGCAATAATTACAATTGCAGGGTTAAAAACTGACAGGGGCGATGAACCCAGATCACTTCAATGAGCTGAAGTGGTCTTGGTGTCTATGATGTCCCTTTAAGGATTTTTATAGTAAGTCAATTCAATGCTGCATACTTGCAAAAAAAGAGAATCAAAAAGAAAATTATAGTATAATAGTGTTAACAATTTTAGGGCAGTTTTACACTAAATAAGGGCCTTTGGCCACCCACAGTCTGGTCCCTTCTGGAGGTGTGGCTAAAGCAAAGATTACATTTTTCTTGTCATACCCTTCATACCACCAGTTGGAGCTCTGATAGGCTAAACGGCATCAGCTGACACCCTCAACCAATTACACCTGCCCATTGCTGCTCGGGCTAATACTTACCCAAAGTAGCACTGATGGGAGGGGCTGCTGTCTGCTCTCATTAAGCATTAAAACATAAAAACATTAAAAACTGTTTAATGGTGAATTTAATTATGCCACCAGGGGATTCCAGACACTATAAATAGTTTAATAAGATGACGCAGATATAGTGCCTAAAGGTGTTTTGAAAGGCCTGTTTAGAAACCTTTGGATTATTGGTTTCCATGGCACCTATTTTATAAAGTAACAGGGTTGTTCACTACAGTGAAATTTAAATCAATTCAAAGTGATTTTCAAATTTAAGGTCAAAATAGCCAAACCAGAAAAAGGTCAGCTTTATTTCAGTTCAGCTAGTTTCGTCTCAAAATTTGAAATTCATTTTGAATTCTTAATTTAGTGATTAACCCGTTACATTTTCCTTTGCAGTAGGTGTGCCCTGTAAGTGGTTTCCGTATGTATCAGGCACCAGAGATGCAATATAGTATTTTGTAAAAAAATACAAAAAACTTTATTACAAATCACACATGCACAAAAACTTAAATTGGTGTTTGTATAAACTTTTCTCCCACTGCCAAACACAGCCTTCTCACCTGCTGGCTGTTTGCCTAATTAACAAAAATTCCTGCGGTCTATTATACAGCACAATATTATCCCAATGACATAGAATTGTTTCTGCAGTAGGTGCACAGACAGCGCATGGTTAATATATTTCATATTTTCACTCTTATCTAGCACCACACTTATGTTTCCCACTTCCCAAAGGGGAAGTGGTGAGACACCTGAAGGGAAATCTTTATCTGTAAATAGGGAAACACACAGTTTTCCATTAGATTTCTGAAAATAAAGAAAAAATCTAAACACTTATGAATAACACAAATAAAAAAACCTGCACTTTTACTCTTAAGCTAAACATACACTCTTACTGCCCTAATAAAAAATAAATAACTAAATAAAAACATTTGTTTAGTACATATACCCGCAATGAAAACATGCATTAAATTAAACACATTTTTGTTGGGATATATCTAAAGCAGTTTGCAATATATACAGTTCTTGTGCCTGCTGCCTTAACAAGCTCTCCCCTGCTAACTCAGCCCAGCTTTTCTGTGGCTGTCCAATTACAGACCTCCTAATGCAGCTCAATGAGAAGTTTTTTGCGACACGCTGTTTCAAAGTTCCAGGTACTAGGGCACGTACCAAAAGCTACGGAGTTTTGTAAAAACCTTGTAGGCGTTAATATTACATGTAGTTCTTTTCCTTCTATTAAAAAATTATTACTTCCCAAGTACTTAAACGTGGCCCTGCCACCAAAAATAAAACCCAATATGCTTCTTTAGAGATCCCTTTTTATTAAAGGACCACTATAGTGCCAGGAAAACATACTCGTTTTCCTGGCACTATAGTGCCCTGAGGGTGCCCCCACCCTCAGGGACCCCCTCCCGCCCGGCTCTGGAAGGGGAAAGGGGTAAAAACTTACCTTTTTCCAGCGCTGGGCGGAGAGCTCTCCTCCTCCTCTCCGCCTCCGTTACGCCCCGCCGGCTGAATGCGCACGCGCGGCAAGAGCTGCGCGCGCATTCAGCCGGTCTCATAGGAAAGCATTTACAATGCTTTCCTATGGACGCTGGCGTGCTCTCACTGTGAAAATTACAGTGAGAAGCACGCAAGCGCCTCTAGTGGCTGTCAATGAGACAGCCACTAGAGGATTAGGGGGAAGGCTTAACCCATTCATAATTATAGCAGTTTCTCTGAAACTGCTATAATTATGAAAAAATGGGTTAACCCTAGAAGGACCTGGCACCCAGACCACTTCATTAAGCTGAAGTGGTCTGGGTGCCTAGAGTGGTCCTTTAAGCTTGTTTATCCTAAAAGACATAAGGAAACATTAAGACTACTTTTCCTTATGCATTCATTCATGTTGGCAAAACTTGACAATGGGCTGAGATCAACAAGGTGCTGTTCCAGTTGCCAATCAAATTTATCAACAAGCCACAGTAAAATTAATTCCCAGAGAATGGCAAACAGCAGACATCATGGGCAGAGGAGAACAATATGGCTGTGTCCTGATATTGAGATCCAGTACAAGGAACAGAAGATAATAAAAATAAAGACAAGGGAGGAATGTAATTATTAAAACGGAGTGGGGAGGGGCATTAGGAAAGGAAACCAAAAAACATATCAGATCTGCTTTATAGATACAAGCACTACATAGCCATAAGATTTCAAAGCAATGGAGAGGGATTTTTTTGCATTTTGGGGTGTTCTTTCTACTGCTGTTTCCCTGTATTTTAAATTGTCCGTGTGAGCTATGTATTCATTCAATGACACCATAGCTGAATACAAATGCATGTAACTGTGAATTCCTATGAATAATCTTCAGTGCTTTGAATTGTGTAGAGGTTGTGTCTAAAATACTAAAGTGATGCTAATAGATGTACGTAAAAGTGGAATAGGTTTAAACTGACCAAATATTTCTAACGCAGAAGAATTACCCTGCTTCTTTGTGATGTAGCTCTGTGTTGCATTCTTACAGTTTTGGGAGAGTATCCATCATCCTTATAGATTCCACATAAATATTACCACAAGTCTGCTTCACATTATGTTTATAATGCAGTCCCACCTGGGATGCCAGTAAATGGCAGTGGTATGCACTGTGGCAGAAATGTATTGTAGTGAAGTGTGAGGTGTTTAAAGAAACCGCACACATAATATATCATATATTATGAAGCAGAGCAATGGCTACGCTGAAAAAAGGAAAACCTTACAGAATTCCATCTAGCAGCGATATCAGATAAACAATAATGTGACATGAACACTGTCAAACATGGGGAGTCCAATAGAAAGCATTGAGTTCACAAGGCATTGGCAGTGCCTACAGGGGAAGAGTAAAAAAAACAAAGATTCTCGTTAATAATGAAAGAAGTTAGCAGAGGACACAGTTACAGTAACTCTGCAATAAGTCCAGTATGCAGTGTATCTTATAAAGGATGCTTGACTGCTGACTCCTTCGATCACCAAAGCCTGTTACCCTTCCATTCCCAATAAGTAACGCAATACCATGTTAGTGGCTAAGGGAAACAGCCACAGCTTTATTTAAACCAGGGTAACCAAATACTGTCAGCTGCTGGTTTTACCCAGCAGACAGGTACATTTTAAACTTCTTCCATAGCCTCTTCAGCCTGTCCTTCGTCATCAACCAAATTCAGGCTGCGACTCCCTAAGCCCGTCCGGGCATTATTCATTTACCAAACTTGCTGGCGCTGGAAACCCGCCACCGCAGTCCCCCACCCCTAATAGAGGGAGGAGGGATGGGTCCCCCAAAGCCAGCGCCTGTGTAATTATTGATTGTACCTATATTAAATGTATCCAAACCGACATGGGTAAGATGTACCAAATCAGTATGCATAGAATTCTGGTTATCTCCTAGTTCAACATGAGGAATCAACAATCCACCCAAGCATTGTACAATCATGATATTGACATCCACCTCACTATACCCCTTTTTGCGTTGCATGCTCTTGACTGAGGTAATTACCACCAGCGTGGATCAGCAGAATCAGCAGTATAACTTCTTCCATCATATATCGCCAAAGCGATCACTCCAGATAAAATTGCTGCCAGCGCAACCCACTGATCCCACACCACCTAATATTGACCTGGTGATGAGTAATCCCAAGATCCTGGTCATATGACCTCTGGTCCACCTGACAAGCTGCCCAATAAATATAAGAATGCTCAAGGATCCAATAATATAGAGAATATCTAGCAATAAAGAAATAAAATAAACATTAACCATAGCCAGGGACCTATAAAAGCACCTTTTAAAGGCCGAACATACAATCAAAAACCTGCTTGATTCCCAGCGACCCAGCAGCCAAATGGAAGAATCTAATAGACCTAACCTGTTTGCCTGCAGAGTCAGACCAATGCGGAATGAATGAGTTGAATAACCACTATCATCCACTCCTAAGGAGCACAATACAGTATCATCCACTCTTAACGAGCGCAACATCAACATAAACACTCTAGTGAATGGATAAGAATCCATTTGCATACACTGGAACGAATGTCCAAATAATGGTCGCTCCAATCCTAATCACTCTACCACTACCCGTTTGATCAGTATTAGATTGCCAAATAGAAATTCCACTTCTTTTTTACACTAAAGAACATCCTTCCTAAAAAGGGATGACTGAGCTCTAGAGCTCCACCATAGAGTTGCATAAAAACACACAGAAAAGGCCACCCAAAACAGAATTGCCTCCAATGGGGAAACTTAAATAGCAGGCAGGATCCCACCTATGTCTCTCAGCAAGTGCACAAATACAGGATGCCTAACGACCACCATCAGTTTACATCTCCAATACGTCTCCATCAGTTTACCTCTCCAGTGCTCCCGCTGAACCACAAATGCTTTAGTCACATCTTCCCATCACATGAAGTGCATTAAGATTGAAAGAGTTGATATACCCTGTTCCACTGACACGGATGTCATTCAATGCCGCAAGGCAGAAAGAAAGGCTGAGTGGATAACAACCTACTTTCTGAAGAAGACCAGCCAAATTGATCCCACACTGTCAGGTATGCTGACCAAGATTTAGGAGACAGGGACCTCTCAATCAAGTCAGTCAACTTCCGAAACTGAGGTTCCAGAAACATTCAGGGCCCTCCACAAGCCTCTGCCTCTGGAGTCACCTCCCAAAATTTATCCTACTGGAAGCAAGAAAGAGAGTCAGCAATACATTAGACACACCTGGCACCTGCACCCAAACCAAATATTAAATTCCAAGCAATGCAGAACCAACTGTCGCAATAAGGCCCATCCTGGAAAAGAATCCAAATATAACTGGTTAATGACATGATCCACACTAAGGTTATCTGTACAGAAAAGAACCTGCTTCTTTGCCAAAGTCGAGACCCAGAGCTTTAACAACACTACAATCGGGAATAGCCCCAAAAAGGAATCGGACCGCATCCATGGCCATCATAGCCCTCAGAAAAAAGCACCAAAACCAACCGAGCCACAGCCTCTGTGAACAGCTTAAAGGTCAGATCAGACACTGTTTAATAGCGCCAAAATGTCTGACCATTGTAACCCACGAGGAACAAAACTCCAAACTCCCAAAAGGCGAGTAAAGTTAAAAGGTAGGTGAATAGCAACCACAGCCAAGGAAAGTCAGTGACTGAAAGCACGCCCCATCGGCATGACTTACAGCAAAAATTCAAATGGCCCAATGGGATTGCAGAATTCAAATAGCCCAAAAGGGAGCCCCTTGAACCTGATCCACTAGAGATACCAACCTGAAGCTTGGTCTCTGGCAAGTAAAACTGTATCTAAATCCCCAGGATAAAATAATCGTACCAGGGCCCTCCGTTTTCTCCTCAGCCTCTGGAACCCCAAAATCCTCCATGACCCTATGAAAGTGGAACAACAAGTCCGTAAAAACCTGACAACCCGACTAGTGCAGAAGAGATGGACAAACCGGTACACTGTGAGGAATTAGCCAGACCGACAACAAGAAGTCGTTGAGATAATGAAAGAGGGAAGAACAGCCCGACACCAGCGCCACGATCCATTCCAACAAGGAACTGAAACCTTAAAATCGAACAACCCATGAGAAGGCACATGAAATATCACCCTGAAACTGACACCCGAACAAATGAAAACAATCTGGGTGAATTGGCAGCAACCAATTATCGGACGTCGCCAACAGAGCCCCGGCTCCTGCTTCGCGAACCAAGTCCAAAGCCTGATCAAAATAAGTGTATCTCACCCGACAGTCCTCCTTTGAAATACCATTGTGAACTGAGGCCCCAGACGGGTAAGACAGATTTCCACCATATGCCCCAGTTCCACATCCTTTCCTAGCTCGGCTGCCAGGACCCCCTCCTTACCCCGAACCAAGGACACGTTAGGCGCAACTACACCTACCCCAACGGAGTAAACGGGAACTCCTTGGATAGAGTGCAAGCCACGGCACCAGTCTTTCCACCCTCACTGGTGTCATCTCCCCGAGGAACGTCATCCTTAGACGCGGACCTCGGGAGTGGTTTTCACCTCTTATAACAACGGATAGCTGGAAGTGCCGGCGGTTGCCGTCTTGCACACCTAAATCCAGGTTTGGCCTAACTTCCATTTTATTATTTTTTTTCTAAACTGCTGGTTGTATATAAACCAGCATTGCCCCCATACACCTTATAAGCCCCCCAAATCAAGCCCAATAAAAAAACTGCGTCGGGGCCTTTTCCGGAAACCTAGCTGATAGGATGCTAGCATAGGTAGCAAATCCTTGCAACCAATTCCCAAAAGGTATGGGGGAGCTGCTTACCTTTTTTGCCCTCAGCCAAGTCACACCGACGCGGTCTATCCGCTGACTCCTTGTCAAATGGCACCAAGAAGAGTAGGTCCACATACTCACCTTAAGTATCTTTTCTCTTACCCCAAAAGACACATGTTACCCCAGGCGAGCAATGTCACAGACAGGTCTCCCTGAAGTATATACCTCACCTGTACCTGAAGGGGGAGCCCCAGAGGGAAGCGCTGAGCCCTGGGCGATGCCCGTTGCCCCAATGGTCCCTGCAGGCGTCAACCGGCCAAACGCTAAATGCAGCAATTGAATCAATTCTCCTTGACCATCCCCCACTAGCCCTGAGTCCCCCTAACTCCTGCCAAGAGCGAGTGCACTCCAACTCATGGTTCAGGAGAAGGGGGTCTCTCTATCCCAGGCTCCAATTACGGTCCTACTTGCTGTGAGGGTGCTGCAGTCCACCTGACTGCTGTTCCGCCAGGAGAGCGGAGTTCCAGTCCTACCATGTGGTGGGGAATCCTGCGTCCCTCCCTGGTGCTCCAGCCCAGAAGCCGGCAAAATCCTCCACCGGCCCGTCGTGGTGGGGCCAGTGGTGCTCCTCCCCTGATTCCCCAGTCCAAGGCACTCTGGGACTTCCGGGTTCAGCCGGGGCCTGTGACGTCTGCGTTCAGGGCCATGCAGAGGTCACATACGTGCTACCCGAGTTCCTGCGAGCGGCAGTCCGACTGCAGGACCTCACCTCGCCTCCGGAGCCATCTTGGGGACCGCCATCTTGACACCTCGACTTCCGCAGCACCTGCTGCCATTCCTCCGCCTCGCAATGCCCACATCCTGCTGCATGGAGCCAGCCTCACTCGGCCCTGGACCCTCTGGCGATACTCCGACCCTGGACTAGGGGACAGTCTGGAACGGCGGGCCTGATGTCCACTCCTGGTCTGCACCTCCTTCACTGGCCCCTCCTGAACAGCCTGCTTGCCCTGGACACTGTGGAGCAGTGAGTTGAAAAATTCAGCCCATGGGTCCTCTGGAAGGCCTGCAATAGGGTAAGCCTAGAGCAGGGGTGTGGGCCATTCTGTACTCTATCAGTAGAAGGTAAAAGTAACTTCTGTCTTTTTTTTTTTTTTTTTAGGGAGAAACAGCACTGCCAGGTTCCCTCAGGGAGGAAACTCAATTTAATAAAGTAATTTTTTTTTTTTTTTATTTGACAATTTTTATTAGTATTTTGTCATAAACCCGACATTAGTCGGAGGGGAAGGGGAGGGTACAGAAGAGAAAAAGGGGGAGCAGCAGCAAAGTATTGTAATTGTCATATAGTATATTGCATAGTCATACAGTACAAAACAGTTAGCCGAGACAGGGTGGGTATGGGTATTCAATATGCGCTTGTACCCTCTAAGGTCCGGGGTCGGCTCGACCCATATTCTAAACACAGCTCTACAGTTTGCTTCCTTTGGGATTAACCCAGGCGACCCGATCTCCATGTGTCCCAGATCTCCCACGCCTTTGCGGAGGTATGGGATGGGGGCCACAATTTGGTGTATGCTCCTTCATATGCTCTTTGTTCTATCAGAGCGGCTAGTACTCTGGCGAAGGGCGGGCATTGTTTAGATTTCCATGATCTTGCGATCTCTCTGTGTGCTGAGAGGAGAACGTGATATATAAGTTTCCTCTCGGCTCTAGGGGTTCCGCTCGGGAGAATTAGTGTTATATAGACTTGGGGCGTAAATTGCATAGTGATGCCAGTCAAGTCTTGCAGGAGCGTATGGACTTCCGTCCAGAACGGTTTAAGATCTGGGCACTGCCACCAAATATGGAGGACATCTCCTCTTGCTATTCCACATCTCCAGCAGTTGGGAGAGCTATTTGGGTAGAATTTATGAATCCGAGTAGGTACCATGTACCATCTATAAACACCCTTGCGTTGTTGCTCCACTAGGGAAGTGGATGTGAGTAGCTGGTTTATGTCTTGGAATAAGATATTCCATTGTGAGGGGGAGATAGGCTCTCCCAGATCTATATTCCATTGTTGTGCTACATTGGTAGCAGGGAATGGCATAGAGTTAGCGATGAGTCGGTAACACATGGAGGTCGGTTTACATGCGAGTGGTAATGACCCGTTTATACATACTGGTTCCCACACCGTGGGTTGTCCCTTATCGGATTGCAATACCCTGTCAGCACTAGTTGACCTGTAGAGGAACGATCTCAGTTGTATGTATGAGAATTGTGAGGTTACAGGAAGTTTATGTGTGTGTCTCAGTGTGGAGAAGTCCTTTAATGTCCCGTGTTGGAGAATATGATAGAGGTGTGTTAGTTTGTTGTCTAGCCAAGGGTTGGCATGGAAGGTCGGTATACAATACGGGAGGGCCGCCACTGGTGTAGCTGGTGAAAGTTTAGTTGGGGAACAGAGTGTTGCCCTACTTTTGTCCCATATTTGTAGCTTGAGGGCGAGGAGGTCGGATGGATGTGGTAGGGTCGGGCGGTATACCTTTGGTATCCACAATATGTTAGGTAGTGTGAAGGGCTTCAGCAGGTTTCTCTCTATCTCCACCCACTGAGGGGGCTTTTTATCCATATGATGGGGAAGTAAGGTGGCTAGTATGGATGCATGGTAGTAGGCCTTCACATCAGGTAGTCCCAGTCCACCCAACTTTTTAGGAGCATGTAAAAGATTCCTGGCTACCCTCGGTCTAGACCCAGCCCAAATAAAGTTGTCTACCTCCTTTTGTACCAGTTTGAAAAAGGAGTGTGGGACGGGTATCGGGAGCGTTCTAAAAATATATTGCAGTTTAGGAAGTATCGACATCTTTACTGCCACTATTCTTTCCGTCCATGTTAGATAGAGAGGTGACCATCTTTTTAGTTGTAGGGCACATTCTCTCCACGTTCTAACATGGTTGCCCGTGTAGAGCTCTGTGTGTTTTTTAGAGAACAATAGTCCCAGGTATGTAATGTCATATTTCCTCCAATCAAAGGGGTACGACCCTCTGAGGCCTATCATTTCACTTTCAGGAACGCCTATGCTAAGTGCTTGGGTTTTGGAGGTATTAAGAGAATAGTAGGATTGTGTTCCATAGTCGTAAATGAGGGACATGACATGGGGCAGAGAGTCCATTGGTTGGGTCATATAGAGAAGGATGTCATCTGCGAAGGCACTTATCCTAACTTCTCTAGATCCGACCAGAATTCCAGTAATATTGGGGTGGGATCTAATTACGACCAGAAGTGGTTCCAGGGCTAAAACATATAACAGTGGGGACAGTGGGCATCCCTGTCTGGTCCCGTTAGATAGTTCGAAAGGGTCCGATAGGAACCCGGCTTGCAGAACTCTAGCTTTCGGAGCCGAGTATAGTGCAAAAATTTGCGTGATGGTCTGGTGGGGGAAACCGTATTTCACTAGAACTTGTCTCAAGAAGGCCCAGCCAAGGTGGTCAAATGCCTTCTCCGTGTCCAAGGCTAAAAGCAGACCGCCTCGGCCAGGCCTCCGGAGCTGCTCTAGGGTGTGCATCAGTTTGTATGTATTGTCCGAGCCCTGTCTCCCTCTGACGAACCCTGTTTGATCATCACAAATCAATTCTGGCAGAAGTCCGCTCAGCCTGTTTGCTATAATTTTAGCGTAGAGTTTGGCATCTGTATTGAGGAGGGAGATCGGGCGAAAGTTTTTACATTCATTTGCCGGTTTGCCAGGTTTTGGAATAGTGATAATTGTGGCCATAAGCATCTCCGGAGGGAGGGAGCCCGTTGCGGAGGCTTGTTGGTACACCCTCAACAGGTGGGGCGCCAATGTGTCTGCAAATTTCTTATAGTAGGCATTAGTGAAACCATCAGCTCCCGGGGATTTAGCCAGAGGCAGAGATTTGATAGCTGCGCTAACTTCTGCCAAGGTTATGGGTTGTTGGAGCGTTATAGCTTGTTCTAGTGTGACTCGTGGCAAATGTATCTGGCTAAGATATTTGGAGATGCTGTCTTCCGTTGGGTTATTTATACCTGTCGTGAGGTGTAGGTTATATAGTTTGGCATAAAATCTTGCAAAGGCTTGCGATATGTCGCTGGGATTTAGTATTTTCTGACCCCTATCATTTATAAGATGTGCGATCTTTTGTGTGTTGCATTTGTTTCATAATCTCGCTGCTAACAATTTAGTGGCTTTACCGCTATGGTGGTAGGCGGTAGCTTTTAATTTATGAAGCAGCCTCCTAGTTTTGTCTGCCGTCAAGTCTCTTAGTTTGTCATACTGCAGGGTGAGTTGTATCCCTGTTTCTACTGTGGGCTGGGTCTTATTTAAAGCAGAAAGTTGCGCTATTTTAGTGTGGCATTCCAACATTGCCGAGTCCTGGGTTCTTTTAATGTGCGAAGCTTGTTTAAGAAACAGGCCTCTAAGTACTGCCTTATGTGCGGACCAGACCGTGGCTGCCGTGGTCTCTTGAACATTGTTTAGGTTAAAATAGGTTATAAGCTCCTCTTTAATGTTAGCGGTGAATTTCTCATCGTTCAATAGGGAGTCATTTAACCTCCAAGTGCCTTTCCCTGTGAACTGGAATTCATCTTTCAGTACCAGGGTGACCGGGCTGTGGTCTGACCACGTAATCTCCCCAATCCTGCAATCTGCTACAAGGGGCAAGGTAACTCTATCAACAAAAAAACCATCAATTCGAGAGTACGAATTGTGTACCCTCGAATAAAAAGTATAATCTCTCGTTTCAGGGCTAAGAGTTCTCCATACATCATAGAGGTCATGTAATGAGAGTGTTTTGTTGATGTTTTTGTGGGTCTTATCGTGCGACAATCTAGTATTGGTGCCTCTTTGAGTTGATCTATCCAGGGGTGATTGAGTGAAGTTAAAGTCGCCACATAATAATAAATTGCCTAGGCGATATTGGTCTATTTTCGTTAGCAGGGACTTTTGGTATTGGTTGGAGTTCTCATTGGGGAAGTATGCCGTGACCAGTGTGTAGTGGGTTGCGTTAATGAGACACTGTAGGATTATGAATCTACCTTGGGGATCTATGTACTGCCTCTGGCTGGTGAATGCGATATCTTTGTGTATTAGGATAGATACACCCTTTGTTTTGTTTACTGAGAGTGCATGGTATTGTGTCGGGAAGTGTTTAGTAAAGATCTTTGGTGTATAGCCTTTCTTAAAGTGGGTCTCTTGAATACATGCAATGTCAATCTTAGATTTTATCAATTCTTTATACAGTAAACACCTTTTCCCAGGGGTATTCAACCCCTTCACATTATACGTTACTACTCTTATGATAATTGGGGATCAGTTTTGCTATGACATCTGGTGCGTGGAGGTGAACCGGTGTTAGCGTAACAACAGCATCTTTTCCTATGTTGCAGCTATAACCATCTAGCAAATATAACCCAAACCTAACTACACGATCATTCCTGCTAAGTCGTACTGTACTGCTTATACGGGATATTGCGTCTTGTATTATATTACTGGCTGCTAAGGAAAACCTGGATAGGTCGGGGAAAGAGGGAACTAGGGAGAGAATAAACTGGAGTGGGGTAGGGGGAATAAACCCTGATTAAGCTCTACACAAGAGAGCTGGAGCACGCCAAGCTGATCTTGGCTGCAATGTAGGGGGTACATTAAGTGAGCCTGGTGTTGTCGTGGCTCACATGTGGCTCTTAGGGCTTTGAGTGGCTTAAAGAGATAGTATGCTGAGGCTTTCTCGTGCCGCAGGCATTTTTTTTTTTTTTACTTGTAATACACTAAAAAGTAAGAACATAACCTTTTGTAACATTTGGCAATCAACAGTTCATAGGTCCTAGTGACTGCGCTGTGGGCCGCAGTAAGTGTTAGGCATACTTAACACTCTCTCCGCGGGAGAAGAGGCAGGCCTCGCAGAGTGTTCCTGTTCAGGCCGGGGTCCACTCAGGGGACATCCGAGGTATCTTTGCCTGGTTATGGTCGTCTGTAGTGGCAACCGGGAGTCCCCACATCTTAAATTTTTCTTTGCCAGCCGGCAGCGAATTTACGGCGTGCAGTGAGTCTTGGTACTGGATGAGCAATTTTGCGGGGTATCCCCATCGGTACATAATTCCTTTTGCTCGTAGCGTTGTTGTGAGGGGAGTCAGGCTCTTTCGAAATTGTAGGGTTGCCGCCGACAGGTCCGTGAAAATTTTTAAGTCTTTGTATGGATCTGGCATGCCTGGTGTGCGGGATGCTCGAACTAGCCTCTCCTTGGCATGGTAAAAGTGGACACGGACTATCACGTCCCTCGCGGTGGAGCTAGGGAGGTGTTTCGGTCTTCTCAACCTATGCGCTCGGTCGATGATAAGCTGGTCCGGGTGCGTCTCCGGTGACAGTGCTTGGAAGAGGTCTAACAGGTAATTGGGAAGTGCAGGGTTGAGCACTGACTCCGGTATACCGCGGATACGCAAGTTATTGCGTCTCGATCTGTCCTCCATGTTGGCCATTTTGACCGCATGGTCATGCAGGACGGTGTCCAATTCATGCAGCTTGTCCGCGAGACCGTTATGTGCTTCAGCGAAATCATCCATCCTCTTCTCTATCTGAGCAGTACGCTGGCCCACCTCTATAATCTCCTTCCTGAGATCTGCGGTGAGGGTTTGTATCTGCGTCGCCATGTTCTTCTGGATGGTGTCAGTAAGTTCCGACAGCATTCTTTTCAGTTGCTGGGTTGTAGGCGGGCTGTCCTCCGGTCCTGTATCTGAGGACATTGGGGATAAAGGTGGATCCTCCCCGGAGCGAGCGGCACCGCCATCTTCATCTGGGCCGCGGCCTTCACGTGCGTGTGGTGTTGCCGACTTGGCCAGGAAGAAGGAGGCGCGATCTGCCTTTGCAGCTTTATTTTTTTGCCTGTGTGACATCCCTGCAGGCTCGGGAGTGGTAGCTTAATAATTCAATCTTGTTTGTTCTTTTTGCAGCCCGATTATTTTAGCCCTGGATCACCCGGTAGCAGGAGCTTCGTTAGGATGCGTCCATGCAGCACGGTGTCAGGCCACGCCTCCCTAATAAAGTAATTTTTACAGGGACTACCAGAGGAAAGACACTGCCAGACTCCTTCAGCATTGTTCACCAGTAGTCTGGTAATTTTTCCCAGAATTCCCTGCTTTCAACTGGAAAACCAGGGCAGCAATCCCCCATCCTATTCGCTTTGGGGGGTTGGCCTGTATCATGCCATCAGTAGTCAAAGTGCCCCATACCATGCTTCTACCTTTTATCCTTACTGCATACACCATGGCTTGGTTTTGTAAGACTATATTTATGTTTACCTTTATCAGACTCAATCTGATCTAGTCTACTGCATCATGTATGCACACGCATCTATTTTGGAAATGCAATCATTACTCAGTCCTCCTACTCTCTTCATACCAATCTTATGACCACAGCATCCTTATTTGTTTCATTTTTATAATAAACTAATATTTTAATACAATTATGCATTTTTACCAATTTTAACAAAATATATTTATTTTATATTTGTCTCACAATATTGTCTACACTTTAGTATAGTGCTTTCCCTGGTGTTTATCTAGTGTGCACCCTTCCTGAATTGGTTCTTACCTAGACTTCCTGTCATCAGATCAAACAACCTTGCATTTTCTCTGCTTACCATAGCACCAGAGCATGTTGACACCAGGGCCGTCTATAATATAGGGCCTTGGACAAAGCATTTTCTTGGGCCCCCTGGGCCCTGCCCCTCACACCCCCCCCCAGTTAGACCCAATCACACTTTTCACCCCAATGCAGTGGGAGAACTAAAGTAGAGAAATTCAAAACATACTTACACAGCCATATACGCTGATAGACATACTGACACATACACACAGACAGACAGACATATTGACACATCCACAGATACATACTTACACACACAGACATACTGACACACAAATATATACTGGCAGACATATTGACACACACACACAGACATAATGACATACACACGTAGGCATACTGACATACACACAGACATACTGACACACACACACACACACACACACAGACATACATGCTACATTTAGCCACCCTCCAGGTTCTTACCTTTTTCTGGAGGGTGGTTTCCCTGGGGTCCAGTGGCAGGCTGAGGCAGTTGGGAGTTATATTCTGGAACTCCCCTCCTCCCTGCCTTGCTCCTTCCGCGCGGCTCTGATCTCCGGTAGGAGGAAGTGACGCGCGGCACTTACTTCCTCCCAGCCGGCTGCCGAACAAGAAGGGGTCTAGTAGCGCTGTTTAAGAGTCACAGCGCCCAACTGGGCCGCTGCTGACACATGCTCACTGGATGGCCCTTAGTGCATGGGCCACCAGGGGGGCCTTTTTAGTGTGCGGGCCAGTGCGGCTCTATGCAGCTGCGCCACCTGGTCCATGGGGGCTGCGCAAATCACTGGGCCAACGGGGCAGCTGCCCTGGGCGGCCCTGGTTGACACATTTGTGCTACCAGAGGTGACCTTTGGCACTACTGGTCTCATAGTCAGCTTAGTCTCTATGGTACACTGACCCTTTAGCTAAAGACTCAGTTTCCACACTAACCTAGATGGACAAGTTAACTATGGAGAATGTTCGTTACAATCAACATCAGAGCTTCAGACAATGCCACTGTGGATCCAACTTCTTTCTATACATCCATCACTACAGGGAACATGCAGTGTCGTACACTAGATTAAGCAATTAAGCTCAATGTAACTATATGCAAAATAGTGTATGTTTCTAACACGAGGATAAAGTTCTAAATTTCCTGAATTTCAAGAGACATGCAATGTTTTAGAATGATATTACAATTTATCCCTGTATCCTAGAGTGAAAATTTATGTAACTTTGCACGTGTACTCTGAATGAAAAAATGCTTTCAAAAAAATTCCTAATAAATCATAAATTAATTTAACATGAAATTATCATTACATTCTCAATGCATTCTCTGTTCTGCTCCTGTAATCCCCAAAGCATTGTTCTATTAATAGTCCAGTGTTCAGTAATAAAAAATGTATTTCATGCCGATTTCCTTAGCTTCATTCAGGAGTCGTAGCTGCTTTGCCCCATGTCTTCTGTCAATTAGGCATCTGTTTGGCAAGTGTTGTCAGGACGCGACAGGCTAGTCTTCCTATGTTCCACAGCTGTGACATACCCTCTGAGAACAAGTGTGCACATTGTCTGGTAAATTAACATCATACCAGAGATATCTCTTCAGTATATATATTCACAAATAGTTATATCACAGTATTATTATCCTTCATATGTGAAAGAAATTAACATATATATCTATCGGAAAAAGACAATCAAAGATCAAGCTTTAAAAAAATAAATTGATTTTTTTTTTTATTAAAATCTAATTTTTTATAAAATTTTATGTTCTGTGAATAAACAAAATCATGTTAAATATGCTAGAGGTTCTGCTTATAATGCACAGTGACAAATTAGAATAAACAAGATATTAATTTTCCACGCATATTTTAATAAATTCACTATCATCTCGATTAGGCCTCAGCTGAAGCCTTTCTGCTTTAATCTGAGTTAACACTGGTGAAGAGTAGTAGTTGGGAGGGTAGCCAATATATGTAGTGGGAATCTGTGTGTCAGTGTAAAGAGTGTTATCCATCACGTAGAGCTTGAACTTATCTTACCCTAACAGTATAAAAAGGGATAGTGGCGGATTCCTGGTCCATAAAATAAAAAAAGCAGGGTCAAAAAATAAGATACCCAAGTTTAGAGGATCCAGAAATACATTACAACTAAATGCCATGGGTGTGCATGCGTGAGAGTACAGCATTGAGGTCTATGGAGGCACAGCTAATATCTCTGTAGTCGTCACTGGTGACGGCTAGGGAATTGTCTAAAAAGTTCCTACTTAGTCTCAATAGATTTCAGTGAAATTCCAACACAGTCAAAATGATTATATTATAAAGATTTTATCTTTATGAAATGTACAAAAAATATAAAAAGGTGAGAGCACTCTAAAACATGCACTTAGACTTATTACCAGTATTGTCTTGAATTCAATTCTAAAAGACAGCAAGACATAAAAAGGTACATAGGGTAATATTGTCAAAATATAAATATTGTCCATAAAATACTGGTAAAACTCACATGTTTCTGAGTCACTTATAGAAGCTGACTCAGACTAAAAGCTTGTAGTGGAGATGAAGATCTTTTAAACTGGACGTCTTTTAAATGAGTTCCCTCTGGATGTTGGTCTTACAATTTATATTTTGACAATATTACCCTATGTTCCTTTTTATGTCTTGCTGTCTTTTAGAATTGAATTCAAGACAATACTGGTAATAAGTCTAATTGCATGTTTTAGAGTGCTCTCACCTTTTTATATTTTTTGTATAAGACCAACATCCAGAGGGAACTCATTTAAAAGACATCAAGTTTAAAAGATCTTCATCTCCACTACAAGCTTTTAATCTGAGTCAGCTTCTATAAGTGACTCAGAAACGTGAGTTTTACCAGTATTTTATGGACAATATTTATATTTTGACAATATTACCCTATGTTCCTTTTTATGTCTTGCTGTCTTTTAGAATTGAATTCAAGACAATACTGGTAATAAGTCTAATTGCATGTTTTAGAGTGCTCTCACCTTTTTATATTTTTTGTACACTTTAATCTTGTGTGGCTGAGTGACTCGCACTAGGTGATAGTAGCACCAAATTGTACTTTTTTTCCCATATTTCTATTTGTTATTATCTTTATGAAATACTGATTTTTCAGAGGGGTGTCACAGCGCCGCTTTAATTTCCATTACCATCATAGGATGATGTCATTACTACCAAACATCCAATTATATAGACATGTTGCAATGTTTATATTTTCTTTACACTGACAACTTTTGCTGCGCTTATAATAATCATCTATAAAGTGAATCTTACATTAATTAGAAGGCTCTCATGTAATATTGGTTCTCACGGAAGAGAGATCCTATAAATTAGAGGACAAGCATTTAGTCAGCACTGACATATTTAGTTCTTCTTTGCTGTGACATGGGGTGGGACACGTTGAATCTTTTAATCCATTCACTTTGTACTTACAGCAAAGAAAGGCCTTGCCAGAGCATAACAGTTTCTCTTTCGCAACAAGATTTATCACCGAGACAAAGCTTTTTGATAATATTTGTGTTTGGAGAGCCAGATCGGCATCCAGGCAAGGTGAAACAGTAAGAAGGAGTCAGTCACTTTTACTATCGAGGTCCAATATTATATCCTCAATCTTTCATGCCTAGGTGTAAGGTAGAATTCAAAGGTGTGCAACATGAATAAGGTTAATCTACTTATTCGTGCTCCTTCTGCTCTATATACTGATAATGCTTTAACAAACACAGATAAAGCATCCTATATTTTTTATCCAAGGTCGTAGAACAATGAGAATGCCTCCTAATTCTCTTCAGCTCTTGGGTATAAATAACATGCAGTGTGGCCTGCTTTGAGGAAGTAAGCATTGCCTGCAAAAAGCTAGAAGGGAGCCAAGAAATTGAATATGCAATAAAGATATTATGATCAGTATCACTTATTGTATAGAGCATTATTTGTTTAATTATGCATTGACTTAGCCAAGCTCTATGACAAATCTCATGATTTAAAAAGTGGTTTATACTTGAAAAATGGAGTAAAAACCAATGGATTTGCCAGTTGGCTCTCCAGATTCCCATGGTGATTGCCCCACTTTTAGAATGTTGCACCAATTTCCAGATCACATTTTGATAAATCTCCCCAATATGTTAGATGGTATGAAGTCCATAAAAAAACATGACTGCTGACTCCTTCAATCACCAAATCCTGTTATCCTTCCATTCCCAATAAGTAACGCAACACCACGTTAAGTGCGTAAGGGCAATGGCCACAGCTTTATTTAAACCAGCATAACCAAATACTGTCAGCTGCTGGTTTTACCCAGCAGACAGGTACACTTTAAACTTCTTCCAGAGCCTCTTCAGCCTGTCCTTCGTCATCAACAAAATTCAGGCTGCGACTCCCCAAGCCCATCCGGGCATTATTCATTTACCAAACTTGCTGGCGCAGGAAACCCACAGCTGTGACTAAATTCAAAAACAAAGAATACAAAACAGAAAACAACAATTCCAGAACAGAACGATTGGTGAGGGTGGATGGGGAAAGACACTGCCAGGCTCCCTCAGCATTGTTCACCAGTAGTCTGGTAATTTTCCCAGAATTCCCTGCTTCCAACTGTAAAACCAACTGTATCCATTTGGTTGCTATGCCAACCCCTCAGGGCAGCAGTCATGCTCAATCTCCCTATTCGCTTTGGCAGTTGGCCTGAAAACAAAAAGAGTCTAGGTATTACTTCTGGCAGTAGGAGAGGCAATGCAGGACCTGGTAAGTTGTCAAACTGTCATTTTAAATGGTTTGACTACATTCTATAGGAAGGCGCCAGGGCACTCCAGGCACTATAATCACTATTATTATTATTATTATTGCCATTTATATAGCACCAACAGATTTCGTAGCGCTTTACAATATTATGAGGGGGATTTAACTATAAGTAGGACAATTACAAGACAACTTACTGGAACAATGGGATGAAGAGGACCCTGCTCAAATGAGCTTACATTCTGTAGGAGGTGGGGTGTAAAACACAATAGGACAGGAAATAGCAATCAAATAAGGTGGGAGTGAAGCAGAACTGGAGGAGAGAGAAGAGTGCTGCCTTTTAGGAGAGCAAGAGGCAGGTATGTGAGGTAGAGATTACTCTGGGAGGCCATACGCTTTCCTAAAGAGATGGGTTTTAAGGCACTTCTTAAACAATTGAAGACTAGGGGAGAGTCTGATGGCGGTAGGCAGGGTATTCCATAGGAAGGGATTCGCCTGCGAGAAGCCATGCAAGCGTGAGTATGGCTTTTGGGAAGAGGGATAGAGTTACAATAATCCATGCAGGAAATTACTAGAGCATGGACAAGCTCCTTGGTAGCATCTTGCCTAAGAAAGGGGCAGATGCTGGCTATGTTTTTAAGATGGAATCTACAGGATTTGACAACACACCAGATGTGAGGCTCAAAGGTTAGGCCAGAATCAAGTATTACGCCAAGACAGCGCGCTTGCAAGGATGGACTTATGTGGATACCACTAACTTGAAGGGAGAGCATAAAAGGAGGATCAGTATTAAGAGGAGGAAAGACCAGGAGCTCAGTTTTAGTGAGATTGAGTTTCAGAAAGCAGGATGACATCCGGTCAGAGATGAAAGAAAGGCAAGCAGTGACAAGTTGCAGGACGGCAGGGGAGTCTGACTGGATGTCTTATGCAAGATGCTACCAAGGAGCTTGTCCATGCTCTAGTAATTTCCCGCATTAATTATTGTAATCTTCTCCTGATTGGTCTTCCCAAAAGCCATATTACCCCTCTACAATCTGTAATGAATGCTGCCGCCAGACTGATTTTCCTCTCTAGTCGGTCCTCTCACACCTCACCCCTCTGTCAGTCCTTACATTGGCTTCCTGTATCCTATAGGAGTCAATTCAAAGTGCTAACCCATACCTTTTAAAGCACTGAACAATTCTAGCCCGTCTTATATCTCTTCACAGATCCATATGTATGCTCCTTCTCGGTCTCTCCGCTGTGCCCGTGACCTTCTCCTGTCTGATGCTCGCATGCGTATGGCCAGCTCAAGCTTGCAGGGCTTCTCACGGGCGGCTCCCTTCCTATGGATTATAAATAGTGGGTATGATACTTGGAGTGTACCTTTTTACGCATACCCTGTGTGCTCACATAACAGTGCTTATATAAGAGCATAAAAATCTCTTCAACTACCCCAGTTTTAGAACTTTGAGTCATCTTTCAAACCATGCACTTTGATAAATCTCCCTTACTGTATAATAAATATACATCCATTTTATAGTTGTAATTCTGATGTAATTACAGTCAATGAAAACCACCTAAATGTGGTTAGGATTATGTTATGATGTTGAAATCACACCAAGGGCAAGTTCCCTAAGCATCGCCCACGCAGACCAGTCGGTGATACAGTACCACCAAAGCCTCCTGTTTTCCATGAGTGGGGAAGGACTTGGACTTCAAGACACCAAATCTGTGGCATGATAATGCCGGCCTCTGTTTGGACCAAGTCTGGAAGGATGCCTGGTCTTGCTTCCACTGCGCCTGTACCCAGTGGTGTATCCTGGTTTTGTGCTGACCTAGCCACCCCCACCCAACCCTTCCCCCCGCCCCACCTTCTAAATACACACACAGACACACATTCACTGACAGATATGCATACACTAGCTAACAGAAACACACACTAACAGACACACACTAACAGACACACACTAACAGACACACACACACTAACAGACACACACACACTAACAGACACACACACTCACTAACAGACACACACACACTAATAGACACAGACACTTACACACTAACAGACACACACTCACACACACACACACACACACTAACAGACACACTCACTAACAGACACACACTCACTAACACACACTCACTCACTATGAGACACACACACACTAACAGACACACACACTCACTAACAGACACACACTCACTAACTATCAGACACACACACACTAACAGACATATTATACACACACTCACTAACAGACACACTCACTAACACACACTCACTCACTATCAGACACACACACACACTAACAGACATATACACACACTCACTAACAGACACACTCACACTCACTAACAGACACACACTCACTAACACACACTCACTATCAGACACACACACACACACACACACACACACACACACACACACACACTAACAGACATATACACACACTCACTCAAATTAACATATTTATTGATTTAACCCCCCCTCCCCCAGCCTCCTTACCTTTGGGAATGCTGGGGGAGTGGGAAAGTTCCCTCTCTCCCTGGGGTCCAGTGGCTGCTGGGCGTGCGGGCTGCTGGGCGGGCGGCTGGCGAGGGAGCAATTCCCCTGAGCTGTCTGCTCAGCTCCCTCACGCTCTGCAGAGTGAGGCTGGGAGCCAGAATATGACGTCATATTACGATTCCCGGCATCAGTCTGCGGCGCGCGAGGGAGCTGAGCAGACAGCTCAGGGGAAGTGCTCCCTCGCCAGCCGCCCCCTGGAAAATGCCGCCCAAGGCAAATGCCTTGTTTGCCTCGCGACTAAAATGTCCCTGCCTGTACCTGTAACAACTTAAACAACTGTGCACTTTCTGAGCCTGGATATCGGCTGACTGTGCACAAGTTAATATATCCAACATGTTCCCTGCACACATTTAAAGCTGTGATGTTTCTTACCTTTATTTTCTCATGTTTTGATATTTCTATTTACATCTTATAATTCAGGATTATGAAGACATGGGAGGACCCAGGGACGTTTTAGCCACGAGGCAAACAAGGCATTTGCCTTGGGCGGCATTTTCCACAAATGCCCAGGGCAAATGTCTTGTTAGTCTTGCGGCTAACTGACATGCCAGACGGGCTGCTGGGCCGGCAGCGCTGGCGGGCGGCTGGCGAGGGAGCATATCCCCTGAGCTGTCTGCTCAGCTCCCTCGCGCGCCGCCCGCAGAGTGAGGCTGGGAGCCGGAATACGACGTCATATTCCTGATACCAGCCTCAGTCTGTGGGCGGCGTGTGAGGGAGCTGAGCAGACAGCTCATGGGAAGTGCTCGCTCGCCAGCCGCCCGCCAGCGCCGCCCGCCCAGCAGCCACTGGACCCCCAGGGAGAAAGAGAACCCCCCAGCATTCCCAAAGGTAAGGAGGCTGGGGGGGAGGGGTTAAATTAAAAAAAAATGTGTTAATGTGAGTGTGTGTGTGTGTGTGTGTATGTCTGTTAGTGTGTGTGTGTGTGTGTGTCTGTTAGTGTGTGTGTCTGACTTTGTGTGTGTGTGTGTGTCAGTGTGTTTGCCTGTGAGTGTGTGTGTCTGTTAGTGAGTGTGTGTGTGTGTCTGCTAGTGAGTGAGTCTGTGTCTGTTAGTGTGTGTCTGTTAGTGAGTGTGTGTTTGTCTGTTAGTGTGTGTGTTCCTGTTAGCGAGTGTGTGTTTCTGTTAGCTAGTGTATGCGTATCTGTCAGTGAATATGCATGTGTGTATTTAGAAGGCGGGGCGGGGGGAAGGGTTAGGTGGGGCTGGCGCGGGGGGGGAGGGCACCTGAGTTTTGTCCTGCCTAGGGCAGCACAAAATCAGGATACACCACTGGGAGGACCCCATTGTCCTACTAACTATGTATGTAAAAGCTGCTGTGTATTACTACTTCACTGTGCACAATACATCTTACTGCCACTATGCATCTATGAGTCAAGCTTACAATTCCTGCTTAGGCTTTCCTCCCCAGCTTGACTTTGCTTGATCTATGTCTCAATTGACTATTTGATGTGAATATTAGCCCGTTAAAATGCTTAATGTTACTACTGCCTTGCTACATGCCGAATTACTGTGGTTTACTTTACTGTATCTACTCTACATATTATGGCTCTCTAAGCTGGTATATTGTTCCTTTTTAACACAAAATTGGGCAACGTTATGCTATGCCATACATTTGTTCACATCTATGTCTTTACGCTCTTGCTATAGCTACTATGGCATTGCAAGTCTGTATGCATTTTTCTTAAGCATTGCAAAAAAAAAAAAAAAATGAAAATCACTTTGCAGACTTTCAAAATTGTGAATAGTCATTGCTAATACAAGATCGGTCCAGAATCTGGACACAGAAAGTAGTTAATGTGTGCATGGGCCCATTATTTTAGACTACAGGCGTTTCTCACTTATAAACTTTTTTTCTGGATGCGCCGCCATTTTGTGTCAGTAGTCCACAGATCAGGACAGAGGAGAGTGCTTTGGAGCACAAACAAAAAGAGAAGGAGAAGAATTTGTGGTCAGGAGTAGACAAGAAGAGAGATGAGGATCAGGAACACAGTTCCTGAAGCTAAAGGGAAGACTAAAAAAAACAGGTTTAGATTGCACTATCCTTTTTGTGCTTTCAGGGGCATACATTACAGATCCTGTAATATTATTGCACTGTGTGCTACTGAGTATAGATTTGAATTGATTTGTCTGTGTGTGTCTGGCATAGCTGTCTGTGTGTATGTGTGTTTGCCATTGTGCCATGTTTTGGCAGGCAACAATAGTAAGGAGCAGGAGGAGGGCTGAAAAGCCTGAAAGAGGGGAGAAGGAAGAAAGTTTGAGAGCTGTAAAAATAAAAGGAGTAACAGAAAAGTGTTAAAAAGAGGGGGGAAGCTGATAATGAAGAAAGTGAATAAGTAGGAGAGCTTAAGAGAGGTGCCCCTATTCAACAAGTGCAGCATGTCTCTTCATTGAATAGTATGAGGATTGATGATAATTTGATGAAGAATTCAATATGGTATGTATGCCTTTAAAATTACTACAACATACATGCATTTACTATGCTTTCATTTTGTACTGGTACTTAATGATTTAGGTTTTCAATGGTAAAATTTGTTGGTGTAAAACACCTGTAAAAGTGGCAATAGCTTTCAGACATGCTAGGGTTTGCTGAAGCAATATGTGCAATGCATTCATATAATAAGATGATATGAGTGAACAAGATAGCAAAGCTGATAATGTTATGAAAGTAATTCCCTTGGTATGAGAGTTAAAGAGACAGACAGACTAGAAGAAAACCACACTATCTGTCAGCTGGATAATTGCTCAATTAAGGCCTACAGGCGACGCCTTTCACCTATGGCTTGTGTCACAGGAATGTAAATCAAAACGAAAGGGGCAGGACGAATGTCTTTGTTTACTCTAATAAGATTGCAAGCTCTTTAGGTCAGACTTCAAGAACATCAGATCTTGCAATATCTTTTAGATAGCATAGGCGGATCTAAAGAGCTTGCAATCTGTTAGTATAGTGGGTGCAGTGTCTCGTGTAATAAGAAAATGATTTCTGTTTAATTTGAAAGCTCTATTTATGATTCTAGAATTGCTAGTTGTACTGCTAAAGCAGGAATGTGTGACTTGTATAAGCTTGCTGTGAGGTGCATCGATCGACTTGGCAGGGAGTTCAGAAATCTCACAGGACTGAAGCTACCGAGCAAATATACTGTTGTTTGACTTTTGCACTGTAAATTGCAAGAGCAGCTGGTTGTGTTTCCCAATTTGCAATGTTTTATTTACCTTCCTTTCAGGTTATGACCATCCTGGTGTTGGCGTCATTTTTGCACTAACTAGTTTTTGTTTTTTTGAATTGTGGTTGTTCTCCATTGTTTAAAGTGAAGTATGTTTGGGCATTACAGATTATGTACAAAAAAAATACCTGAGAGAAATATGTGATAGAATTTATTTTTTTCAGGTTAAACTTATAGGTGGTTTACGTCTTTTTCAAGTTTTGCAATTTAGATTCCAATTCACTACAATTCGGTGTTTAGTTTCTTCCAATTTTGGGTTAACTATGTGAAAAATTCCCAGAATGAGTCATTGAATTATTAACACATCAATGGACACAATTCAACATATCTCATGCAAATTAACTGAGAAAACTCCCAAAACAAGTTACAGATTTATTTGAGCAAGGTAAAAACCACAGCATGAGCATGAGGTCAAAGCCTATGAAATGCACTTTAATTATGCTGGTACCCAGAGTCATCTTTTGAACAAAAATATACATATGGATGATGCACCTGAGTCAAGTGCATTGGCTTACTTTAACCCCTTAAGGACCGCAGATGTTCTAGGTACGTCCGACAAAAAATGGTCCTCAAGGACCGCGGACGTATTTGGTACGTCCGGGACACGTCCTTATTACTTACCCGATTGCCTCCGTTCCCCTGCCAGCGATCGGTGTTGCTCCCGGTCTGGGGGGGACCGCCTGACTGCCCAGACCAAGCATAGGCAACCTTCGGCACTCCAGATGTTTTGGACTACACCTCCCATGCTTTGCCAGCATTGCGGGTGTAAGAGCATTAATGGGGATGTAGTCCAAAACATCTGGAGTGCCGAAGGTTGCCTATCCCTGGCTTAGACAGTCCCCTCCTCTGCAAATTAGGACCCCGCGGGCCATGTGATCGCTCTGTTCTTATTGTATGGTCTTTTAAAATAAATACATATTTTGAAACAGCAATGATCTACTTGTTGTACTTATAGCCCTATAACTTTCCAAAAAAAAAAGCTAAAAACATGTTAACATTGGCTATTTCTAAACTCAGGCAAAAATTTTGAAACTATTTAGAATGGGTGTTTTTTGGTGGTTGTAGATGCGCAACAAATGTTGTGGGTCAAAGTTAGAAAAAGTGTGTTTGTACAAAATTTATCACATTTTATTTCTTTTATAGTTAATTATATGATATGATGAAAATAACAGTGCAAAATATTTCAAATAAAAATATAATCAGCCAATCTGAATAAAATGCCAAGAGTATACTAAGAAATATGTGAAGCGCTGTGTACTAAAATCAAAATCATAAAAACAGGCTCTATGCTCTAGTAATTAATGTCAATTATGGAGGTTTTAAAGCAAAGCATCTGCTCTAAACAAGGAACAACCTCAAAGCAGGTATTAAAGGGGTATTCAAGCATCATAACTGCCTCAACCCCCAAATAAGGTCGATAAAAGTATAATTAATTTTATGAACTGGACACTGCAGGCCTAAAAATGTCTAAAACATTGATATTTGACAACTCCATATATATGTGCATATTTCTGCTTGTTATATATTGTGCTTGAATCTGTGAGTACAGGGACTGTATGCAGCTGTGTAAATGCATGCAGGGTTAAATATCAGAGTTTGCAGGAATCTATGATCTGCAAACTTTCTTTGTCTTAGGGATGAGCATAACCACCTATCAAAGCTAGTGGGTATGCAGCAGCCTCCCGGAGTCAAAGGCCAGAGCTGAAAAGGCTCGCACTGTGCATCTGCACAGCAACAGCCTTTCAGCCAATCAGGTAATCAGGAGAGCCGTGCTGAGCGCGGGAATCCTGATTGCCTCAGATTTTTAAGATTGGGAAACTGCGGATGGTTAGCACATCCCACGAAGTACTAAGGATAAATATTTCCCACAGTGTACAGGAATATAATGAAACATCTAAACACAAAATAAAACAATTCAAGTTGCCAATAGTACAGGGGAACAAGAAAATGTTTACTAAATCATGAAGACATGTAAGATAGACTTGAAACTTTGTATAAAACAGTTGAGCTGAAAAACAAGGCAACAATGTATAGCAAAGGAAAGTATCAAATGAACACTGGTACCATTCATCATAAATTGCAACAAAATAAGTTCAATAAAGAGAAAAGAAATGTTGTAACAAGTCCCAGCAAACAGATTCTTTATGCAGGGAGTCCATGAGAATATCAAACTGACGAGACTACTAGCATCCAATCCTCCTACTTAGGTGGATCCTTGGTTTGTTGGTCTTGTCTTGGAGTACGGCTATAGTCTGTAAAAAACAAAACAGAGAACAGTTATCAGAAGGCTGAATAAGGGGGCGTGGCCTGGAAGCCGGAGGACATGGTCTCATGAGCGTTGAGCTCCGGACCCTGACCGGGAAATATAGGGGGGACACGGCTCATTACAACTACAATGGCATCTAAAAAGCAGCGCAATGCAATGGGGAATGCCCCCGCAGCAGATACACCGGCAGCTAAAACTTCCCTGAGAAGATATTTCGGCGAACAAACGGACCCGCACAGACGGGACAAAACGGCGCCCGCAGCACAAACACGAGGCAGCCAGCCATCAAGTCCGACGGCATCAGAAGGCTCCACAGAGGACCATGAGATCCGGACCCTGCTGACACAATTGCCCTCAAAATCAGACCTGGCAGCAATGTTTCAGAAACTGAGGACAGCTTCAGTGAGAAACTACAGGCAGTGAATGCGGACGTGCAACAGCTTCGGAGACAGAGTACAAGACCTAGAGGAAGAGACAGAGAACATCAACAAACAATGGGCTGAAGCCTACACCACCCAGGAAACACACGCAGAAGCAATAAGGTACCTACAAAGGAGGCTGTAAGATGTAGATAACCGGGGGCGCCGAAAAAACCTATGGGTGAGGGGCATCCCGGAAAGTGCGGAGGGTGTCACAGAAAACCCCATACAGGTCCTCACCACCCTCTTTAATCGCATCCTAGCCAGACCTAATGACACAGCCATCACATTTGACAGGGCTCACAGGGCCGCTAGGCCCAGAAATCTACCTCCTGATAGGCCACGAGACCTTATCTGCTGCATCCACCACTTCCCCTTAAAGGAGGAAATTTTCCGTAAAGCCCGCCAAAACAAAGATCTAACAATAGATGGCCAACTGGTGACTGTCTTTCAGGACCTGGCACCATCCACATTACAAGCAAGGCGAGCCTTGTGGCCCATCACACAGGCCTTGCTAGAGAGACAAATAAAGTTCAGATGGAATTTCCCGTTTGCACTGACAGTCAACCTCCAGAACAAAACCCACACTATCTCCTCACCAGAGGACGTTCCCGAATTCCAGAGGGCACTGAAGCTCCCACCATCCGAAGTGGAGGACTGGGCAGGACTAGCGGCCAACCCGACAAGACAGAACCCACAAAAGCCCAAATGGCAAAGATCTCAGAGGAAAAGGCGCAGGCAAAACCACCCAGGAACAGACATAAGCGCTCCAACCAGGGAAGAACCAGCCTGAGAACTGTTACGGTCGTATAACCGCACGCTCATGTCCCAAATGCTTTACTTTTGTATTTATTTATTATTTTTCTTTCCTATAATCGATATTATGCCGTATATACTCACCTCAGAAGGCCATGCCAATGGACTTAAGTAATCTCCACACCATGTAGCCAATGTTGAACTGCTATGTTATATTATGTTTTATATAGAAACTTCAAGGGTAGCCGTTACCGGGCTCTATGGCCCTACAATATGAGCATAATAACAATATTCAAACCTGAGGGCCTCAAGAGGCCTGGCCCACGGGGCACAAACCGAGGACACTCTTACCGCATACCCCACAAACCCCTCCGATTAGGTGGGTAAGGGGAAAGTATATGACACCCATGATTGCCCCGATGGGACCCCTGTGTACTCCCGGTCAGGAGATCCGACCACTACCCCCCAGAGAGGCGCCCCGAATCCACTTGTGGTCACGAAAAGTTACCCACAAGTGCAGCGCCAATCTCACCACCCGAGATGACCTTCTCATCTCAACTCTATGTAAATAGTTTATGGTTTTCCCCAGTTCCCCCCCCTCCCGTACTAACCCTGCCACTACCATCTTATTAAGCACATCATCCACTGGTAAAGCCCTTGACTCACTAGATAAGCTTCTGCCGCCGGACCCACTACCATGACCCAAACAAAACTAAATGTGCGGGGACTAAACTCACCTATGAAATGCACAATGTTAGCACAAGAAATAGACAGACAAGGAGCCGAAAAAATCTTTCTACAGGAGACACACTTTAAGGGAGAGTTTAAACCAAGAATTCACTCCAAACGAAACAATATAGCATACTATAGTAATAATAAGCAAAAGAAAACCAGAGGTGTAGCAATACTGCTAGCCTCCAATGCTGCTTTCGCAAAAACGGGGGTAAAAATTGATCCTAAATGCAGATTTGTGTTTGTTAAAGGGGTATACAACGGTACTCTCATAACGCTAGCAAGTATATACGCTCCCAATGCAGACCAAGCATCCTACATACGGTCATGTCTGACTAAATTAGACGCATTCGCGGAGGGGCTGGTATTAGTAGGCGGGGACTGGAATATGGTCTTAGACCACTCAATTGATAGCTGCTCTAAATCCACTGACCCTAAACAACACCAAAGAACGGTATTTTCCACTACCTTACATACCCACCAGCTCTTGGACTTCTGGCGTATATTACATCCCCAAGACAGAGACTACTCATTTTACTCTCAAACAGCCAAAAGCTACTCCAGAATAGACATGTTTCTACTTAGCCACAGACACCTCCCACTATTACACGAAGCATCCATAGGTAACATCACGTGGTCGAACCACGCCCCAATATCCCTGACGGTCACCCTCCAGAAAGAGCCCAAGCCCATGACACACTGGCAACTTAACGAAACCCTCCTGGATGATCCCAGAGTACTAGATGACCTGCGACTGACTGTAGATAACTATTTCTTAGACAATGGGAACACTGAGGTATCAGACCCCTGGGTTTGGGAAGCCCATAAAGGAGTTATCAGAGGTACCCTTATCAAATGGGGTTCTAGAATCAAAAAAGAACGGACCCGCAAAATGGACTCTCTCATAGAAGACATTCACTCAGCCGAGGCCACACACAAACAAGATCCCACAAATGATAACTTTCAGAAACTAACAGCCCTACGCATGGAATTAAGATCACTACTAACCGCAAAGGCATATAGATCCGCTCAACTGACAAGAAGCACTTTTTATGCCCATGGTAACAAAAGTGGGAAACTACTGGCCAGAGCCTTGAAAGCCAAACGGCAGAGATCATTCATAGACAAAATATCAGATGATTCAGGTAGACAACACAACAATACAGAAGATATAGCCAAGGCGTTCAACGCTTTCTACACAAACCTTTACAACCTAACCCCCCCAAAAATACAGACCCACAACCTGAGGGAATATATTTCGACAAACCTTCCACGCAAGATCCCAGACGACCAAACACACACATTAGACGAACCGTTTACACATAAGGAACTATTCGCCACAATTAAGGCACTGCCGAAAGGTAAAAGCCCCGGCCCAGATGGACTGACCGCCAGATACTCACACTCACACAAGAACTGTCCCCTCACTTTCTGAAAACATTAAATGGCCTAACCCATGAAACTCCTCTCCCACCCCCGATGCTACGGGCATCTATCACTATCATCCCTAAACCAGGCAAAGATCCCACAAAATGTGGTAGTTATAGACCCATATCACTAATAAATCTTGATCTCAAACTAATGGCAAAAATGATCGCCAATAGGCTCAAACCTCTTTTACCACACCTAATCCACCCTGACCAGGCGGGCTTTGTACCTGGCCGCGAAGCTAGAGATAATACCACGAAAATTCTAAACGTCATTCATGGAGCAACGGTGACTAAAACACCGACTCTGCTGATGGCTATTGACGCTGAAAAGGCCTTCGACAGGGTGGACTGGTCCTACTTATTCACGGTCCTAGAAGTCTTGGGGATGGGCCCAAGACTGAGGAACTGGATACAAACTCTATGTAGGGGACCCTCAGCCAGTGTCAGAGTAAACGGCCACCTATCGACACCGTTTCCAATAAGCATCGGCACTTGACAAGGCTGCCCCCTCTCGCCCCTGCTATTTGTCTTGGCCATGGAGCCTTTCCTGAACGCAATCAGGTCTCACACTAAAATACAGGGATATCAATATCAGGGAGGAGAGGTGAAGGTATCCGCTTTTGCGGACGATGTCCTATTCACGCTCACAGACCCAACCAAAACACTACCATACATAAACACCGAGATTAACACCTTTGGATCCCTCTCGAACTTTAAGATAAATGCGGACAAATGCGAAATACTGGGAATTGCGGTACCACCGACCCTGCAAACACTAATTCAACAAAGACATACTTTCCCATGGACTCGGACAGGACTGACATACTTGGGGATACTACTCACCACATCACCCAAAAGCCTATACAAACTAAACTACCCTCCCCCCCTTATAGACAAGATTAAACGAGACCTCCAAAAGTGGGACCAACCTTATTTCTCCCTAATGGGACGGATCAGCATTTTGAAAATGATGGTTCTCCCGAAAATACTATACCTGTTTCAGGCCCTACCTATCCCTCTCCCATAGACATTCTTCGGACAGATGCGGACAGCCTTCACCAAATACATCTGGGGCAACAAACCAGCAAGGATAGCCCTCACCACATTAACCTCCACCACAGACAGGGGGGTACTGGGGCTGCCCCACTTATACAAATATTATGTTGCAGTATTGCTCACTTGTCTAAAGGAATGGACTGACACCAAAAGGAATAAATCATGGTACACATTAGAACAGAGCTTTACACCAGTCCCCCTACACACTTAGGGAGTCTGCAAACATGCAGACTCCCAAAGCTCACCTCGACACAACACCCACTCATACACAACATCCTCACAATATGGAGAAGATATAAAGACCAATGGGGACTGTCACCGGGACTGTCGAGATTCTTCCCTATAACAGACAATCCTGACTTTCAGGGAGGTGGAGGGGGACCACTCTTTACTCGTCTCATGGGAGCACCCACCCCAGACATAACCGAACTGATCGGGGGAGATCCACGCACTGTCAAGGCCATATATAGACCACACAGGCAGGACACGCTCATTGAGGTGATAGGCAGAGCACAACTTAAGACCTTCTTGAAAAGAACCGCCATTCCCCTCTGGAAACAGAGAGCAGACACACGCTTTGAGCACCTCTGTGGCCCAGAGGGCGACCCTCGACGCCCCTTATCTAAAGTCTACCGCATCCTCCAGGGTTCAGTGGAGGAACACAAACCACTGTCATTCCAACAGAATTGGATGAAAGACCTCCGAATACATATCTCTGACAAAGACTGGCCAGGGATCATGGAAATGGCAATCAAAACCCCAACCAGTGTAGCACACAGGGAGACCTTCTATAAAAGAGTCACCAGGTGGTACAGGACCCCAACCCGACTGCACTCAATCTGGCCCTCAATCAGTAACATATGCTGGAAATGTTCCAACGGTCTAGGGAATATAGAACATATTTGGTGGAGCTGCCGAGACATACAGGGTTTCTGGCTCCCCATACTCTCTAAAATAACTACAATACTGAAACCACTCGACTAACACCTTCCCAGGTCCTACTAAGCTGGCCCCGCACATTTGCTGAATCCCACAAGCAACAGTTGCTACACCTACTACTGGGGGAAGCAAATGCCCTCATCCCGCTAAACTGGCGGAATACCAACACGCCATCCATAGAGCAGTGGGTACAAAGGGTAGAACGAACCAGAGAATTAGAGGACATCCACTGGACTTCAATAGGGAAGCGACAGAAATATCTCCAGAGATGGGAGCCCTGGATAGGGTTCTGGAAAAGATCCCCAGAGGAAAAGACCACTTCAGCTCTCTAAGATTAGACACCTAGAGACACCTAGAGATCCAGACAATAAAGCAAACGCAAAACCACCGGATCCACGACAGAACATAAAGAACCAAGGACTAACCACCACACCGGGCAGAACCCCGTTAGACCCCCACCTCCCGCCCCCCTCCTCACAACTCCCCAGCCTTTCCGACTGGTTAATACCCCTAGTTGCTCCCTAACCTCCTATAAGGTCTTAGATAAAGACAACAGCACCATCTGACTGGATCTATCCAAAATCATCCAGCAGATCGAAGGTTAACTATAACAGGATTGTACTAGAACCAAAGCAGTGATAGAGGTATATGCAGATGCACATAATGTTATAAAACCCCTACTTGTAACAACTGACTGCTTCCTTCTTCTCTTCTGTACCCCATAACCTTGTCTTTACGAAATAAAGAAAAAAAAAAAAGAAAAAAAAAAGAAGGCTGAATAAGCACCAGATAACCTTATGTTTTAGAAAAACAAACTACCACCAGCAGGCAAAACCCTTAACTTGGAGGAGGGTGGGACGGGCGCTATTGCTAGGTGGTTATGCTCATCCCTAAGACAAAGAAAGTTTGCAGATCATAGATTCCTGCAAACTCTGATTTGTCCTCCAGGAGGAATAACAACCTAGCAAAGTTAGTGGGTAGAATAGCACACACCTGGTGGTGGTCCTAAGAAACTGAAGGCGTTCAACTTCTGATGGCCTTCAGTAAAATCTAACAAAGATTTTACTGGACAACCATCTCGCAGCTTTCAAGATAGTAGGGAGAGGAAGGCCCTTTCCTGATGCTTTAGTAGCCGAGACTCCCCTAAATGAATGGCTTTTGAACACGGAAACATCAATACCAGCCGAAGACACGGCGGAAAGTATCCAGCTTCTAATTGTATTAACCTTGGCTGGACGAAAGGGATTCCTTGATGTAATGAATAGTTGACTGATATCATTTCTAAATACAGCAGAAAGTTGAAGGTACGATTGTAACAAACTGACTAAACATAAGCCTGGTTGGACCAAGTCCAATTCTACCGGACCAGGAGAAAAATGGGATGTTTTTTGTTTGCCTTTTAGTATAATATTGAAACCTCCCGGGGTCCTGGACAACCAAGGATCTGAAATATGGATTTGAGTTAACTCTGCTCCTCTAGCTGCCAGGGCCAAGGACAGCAGAGAAGCCAACTTAATAGCAGTCCATCTTAAATCAATTTTAGCATTATCCAAAGACTTTAGGAAATTTAATAAGACATCTACATCCCAAGTAGATGTGTAGCGTGGGGTACATGGGCGGCAGACAGATAACCCTTTTAGTAATCTCAAATACAGGGCATTCTGAGTAAGGTTTAGGGATCAGGAAGTTTAAAGCAGATCATAGGTCTTGATTAAACTGACAGATAAACCAGAATGGAACTTAAGGGTTAGAAATTCTAAAACCAATGGAACGGTATTAGATCCCTGTGTGTTAGACAGAAAAGACACCTCCCATTCTTTGAATTCCTCGATCATCTTTCTATATCTTACCCTAGTTCTATGTCTTAAAGATGAGTTAATAATATCCAAGACCTGATCCGATAAAAGGGGATATGTTAACAGGCTACCAGGGCTGCGATCCACATCAGCTGCGGGAGCTTGAGCAGAAGATCGCTGATTCCCTGAAAGCAGTCCACTGTCATGCCCAATGGGATCTTGGTTCCCTTGACTAACTGATGGATCAAGGGATACCAGGGTCTGGAGGTCCATACTGGATAAACGAGAACTAAGCTCTGCACTCTGTCCCTGCGGATCTTCTCCACCACTTTCATCAGTAAAAATGGAGGGGGGAAAGCATAAGGGGCTGGAACATCCGTCCACTGGAAACACATTGCATCTATTTTCCAAGCTCCCTTTGTCGCGGCAAAACTGCCGAAACACAATATGGCTGCGAGACGTGTTCCATGTGCAGCCGAACAGATAGCTCCGGGAAACGGAGCTGAAAGCAGGCAGAGTTAGCAAGGGGCAAACAACTGAGCATTAGCACAGGAGCACAGTGGGGATATGGGGCAACCTCCAGAGGGTCTGCCTAATAACATTTAGGTGGAAAAAAAACCATATCAAACAGACAAATAAATTACAATACATAAAACTAACAGTAACAAAAGGATCAGTACCAAAGACACCAATCACAAATATTAATATGACAAATCACTACAATCATAAAAATAAATAAAAATAAATATCCCACAGTTAGGAAACCGTGAGACAGGTTGTACTTAACTGAGGGAGCACCAAAGAAAGAGGAAGTGGTCACCTATGTTCCGTCTACTATAGGATAAGGATGTCGTTGATTGGATGTTAATGTTACTAGGCGGATGTTGTCATTGTGATTTTTATACCTGTTTTTTTTTTCTATTGATTTGCATTTGATAATTTTTTGCTGCTGAGGGAATTAAAGAAAGAGTGCAGCATAATAGGAGCCTCTGTGTCGTTAATAAAATTCTGGATATCTTACTCTAAAAGGTAGTGAATATGTATGATTTCAATCCTGTAAACCGGCCTGCTGCAAAGCTATAATCTTCCTACAGTGGATAATCTCAATCAATTGTACTGCCAATAGGGTCAGAGGTTTCATTTAAAATTTATTATATTATGCCATGGAGAGATTTGAATATCATTATTAGTTTATCGTGGGTTTTGTTTGGCTCTTATCTAACTTGGAAACCTTGTAGGGTCTATTGTAATTCATTTTTAAATTAAAAATATCCTCCCCATCTATTAGTTTGGGAGTTATGTACGCCTCAAGGAAGTGCTGTCATCCATGGTTTATAAACTGTATATTTCTGTAATCTGGGGATTTATTCACTAAACACCAAATTGTAATGAGCGGAAAAGTCAATTGCAAAATGTTGACTGTAGCAGTGTTGGACATGTTTTACAAAACAGCAACTTTTGCCTTCATTTTGCAAATTAGTTTTTCATTTGCTACAATCCACTGTTAAGAAAATACACGTCATAAAGTGACAGCTAGCAATATAGAATGTATATACTCCCCAAGGAAAAACACAAGAAAATATAAATATATACTTAGCCCTGGCCAATCAACATCTCCTCTTTGAGAAGCATTGAATCATGCAGAGGACGGAGAGACTGAATGGCAGTGTTGCACACTGTGCAACACTGCCCAAGGAAGCACCTCTAGAAGCCATCTGAGGAGTGGCCACTGGAGGTATCCCTAGGCTGTAATGTAAACACTTTACTGCAAAAGTCCTGAATGGAATGATTCTACTCACCAGAACAAATACAATAAGCTGTACTTGTTCTGCTGACTATGGTGGCCAATTAATAAGCTACAATTCACAGTTTACTAATGTGTAAATTGTTAAAAATTCTAAATGAATTTGTCGAACGAATTAGGCCCTCCCATAGGAAAGCATTGCTGCAAAGTTTTTCTATGGGATTTTTACTGACGGGTGTCCCCAGGCAGAGCGTGAGGATGTCCAGCATCAGGTGACCAAATGTCGCCTATCAGGCAGGAAATGCCTCTAGAGGCTGTCTGATTGACAACCACTAGAAGCAGCCTTAGTCTTGCAAGGTAATCATTGCAATTTCTATAAAACCGCAATGATTTACATTGCAGGACTAAGGGGGACAGGGCCATTGCACCCAGACCACTTTAATGAGCTGAAGTAGTCTGGGTGCCTATAGTGCAAACTGCAATGGAATTATATCAGAGGTTATGACTAAATTAATACACTTGGAAGCATAAGTTCAGTATCTCTTAAAGATAGCAGACTAAAATTTCTAAATATTTTGGCTTAGCCTTAAAGGACCACTCTAGGCACCCAGACCACTTCAGCATAATGAAGAGCTCTGGGTGCCTGGTCCAGCTAGGGTTAACCCATTTTTTTATAAACATAGCAGTTTCAGAGAAACTGCTATGTTTATAAATAGGTTAATCCAGCCTCCAGTGGCTGTCTCTTGACAGCCGCTAGAGGCGCTTGCGTGCTTCTCACTGTGAAAATCACAGTGAGAGGACACAAGCGTCCCTAGGAAAGCATTATGAATGCTTTCCTATGAGACTGGCTGAATTCGCGTGCAGCTCCTCAGCCGAAGAGGAGGAGGAGAGCTCCCTGCCCGGCACTGGAGAAAGGTAAGATTTTAACCCCTTCCTCTCCCCAGAGCCCGGTGGGAGGGGGTCCCTGAGGGTGGGGCACCCTCAGAGCACTATAGTGCCAGGAAAACAAGTATGTTTTCCTGGCACTATAGTGGTCCTTTAATCGCTGAGTAAAAACTGAATCATTTAATTCCTTCCAGTTCCCTTGATATTAAAATAATGTAAAAAAAAGTACACTACATAAATAATATAATGTGAATAAGGTATGACGGTCCTCCTTGAGTTCCCTCACCTTCTCTTAAAGGGAAGTGGGGCACATGGAATCTTGGACATCCACCGAGCATCCCAGATCATTGGTGACTGGATATCCTTGTAGTACTATGTCTGATGAATTTTTAATATTAATATCATAGAGGATAGGCAAGTCATTGGACGCTCATTAGTATTACAAAATCATATTGACAAATATTTGAGATTAAGTGGGTAGTTGACATATTAAAAAAAAACAAAAAACCTTTCATGAAAAACATTCTTGGAAGTATAGATAATTAATATCTTATAAGAAGCCTTTGAGCAAGTGTTCAAAGGGAGTGAAGTAGAAATTAAACCGCCCAACTGTCTGACTGACAAGATGGTGCAACTTAGAAATTTTATAAAAGTGCTTTAAGATAAACATATCTCCCTTGTGCTGTGTATAATTGGTCCGCACTGCTAGCAGAGAATTCCATTCACGTCTCCATAAAATTATTTATTTGTGTCTCACATGAACATAGCACGTTGGCAACCCTAAACTGAATTGTGCTCTCGTTTGCTGCAAATTTGGCTTTTATCAAAAGAACATCTATAATGCTCAATTTCATAAAATGTTTATCTTTTCTTATTTAAGTTTTTTCCCCAGCTGAGAAATACTTCCAAATCTTTCCCGATTTTATAACTGGAACAAGTAAACACTCTGAATGCTTGGAACTGATCCACTCTGTATCTGTAGAAATAGACTGAGGTCTATTTGCTAAGGGCTGAACAGCAATGAAATGAAGCTTGGTTGTCCAAATTTAGCTATTTGAATTGAGAATTTGCTTTGTGAATCCTATTTAAATATTCACAAAATGCAAGTTTGGTTATTTCAGCCAAATTCGTGCTATAATGTAGCTGCCATTACTCTAGTGGGTAAAATCAGCTGAATATATGTTTGCAAATTCTGTTCTCCACAAGTAATTGAAATGCATACAAGTAACAACTAAATCACTTAATTCCTTCCAATTCCCTTGATATTAACCCCTTCAGGACGGAGTCAATAGTACACGTTCTGATCAAAACAAAACGTAAACAAAAACTGGAATTTGCGCTATATGTCTGTTCAACCGTAATTCACCGCTGTCACATTAAGTGCACCTACACTTATTATATATTATTTTGTTCAGGAGAAACAGGGCTTTAATTTATCATTAACTATTCATATATGGAACATAATTTATTATGAATAAAATTTAAAAAAATGTGAGAAAATAAGATTTTTTTTTTTAAATTTGTATTTCCGTCTGACATTTTAGCTGTGAATGTCATAATACTGTTAGGTTTTACTGCAAAAAAAATGCCCATATTTGTAATCAGCGATATCTCACGAGTACAACAGCACCCCCCATTAACAGGTTTTATGGTGTTTTGGAAAGTTACAGGGTCAAATATAGCACATTACATTTCAAATTGAAATTTGCCATATTAGTAATGTTACCTTTGAGATGGTGTGGTAACCCAGGAATGAGAATTACCCCCATAATGGCATACCATTTGAAAAAGTAGACAACCCAAGGTATTGAAAATGGGGTATGTTTACTCTTTTTTAGTAGCCACTTAGTCACAAGCACTTGCCAAAGTTAGCGTTCATATTTGTTTTTGTGTGAAAAAAGCAAAAAAATGAATATTTGGCCAGTGTTTGTGACTAAGTGGCTACTAAGAAAGACTGGACATACCCCACTTGCAATGCATTGGGTTGTCTACCTTTGCAAATGGTATGCCATCATGGTGGTAATTCTCATTCCTGGGCTACAATACGCTCTCAAAGGCAACATAACCAATCTGGGGTAACTAACGGATTACCGTGGCAACGCTCCGTGCGGCACACAAACCGCGAGACTTGCAGTGGAGCTGACAGGGGAGCTGACCGGACTGGAGGAGAAGGGAGCTGACAGGAGCTGCAGGAAAGGTAAGTAACAACTCTCTGCCAGCCCCCCTCCTACACAGCCAAAGCCACTGGATCACCAGGGAATGAGAGCCCCCCTCTCTGACCATGTATCAAGCAGGGAGGGGGGACAAAAAATGAAAATTTAAATAATATTAAAATAAAAATATTAATAATATTAAAAAAATAATATTAAAATAATAATAATTTTCTTCTCCCCCTCTCCAGTTTCCTTCTTCTCCCCCCTCTCCAATTTCCATCTCCCCCCTCCAATTTCCTTCTTCTCCTCCCCTCTCCAATTTCCTTCTCCTCCTCTCCAATTTCCTTCTTCTGCCCCCTCTCCAACTTGCTTCTCCCCTCTCAATTTCCTTCTCCCCCTCTCAATTTCCTTCTCCCCCTCAGTTTCCTTCCCCCCCTCTCCAATTTGCTCTTCTCCCCCACTCTCCAGTTTCCTTCTCCCCCTCTCCAATTTCCTTTTCCCCACCTCCTCTCCAATTTCCTTCTCCCCTCTTCCTTCTCCCCTCTCCTCCCCTTCTCCAATTTCCTTCTCCTTCCTCCAATTTCCTTCTCCCTCTCCAATTCCTTCTCCCCTCTCCAATCTCCTTTCTCTCCCCCTCAATTTCCTTCTCCCCACCTCCTCTTTCCAATTTCCCCTCTCCAATTTCCTCTTATCCCTCTCACTTTCCTCCTCCCTCTCCAATTCCTCTTCTCCCTCTCCAATTTCCTCTCCTTCCAGTTTCCATCTCCCCTCTCAATTTCCCTCTCTCCCCTCTACAATTTCCTTCTCCCCCTTTCCAATTTCTTTATCCCCCCCTTCCAATTTCTTTATCCCCCCCTTCCAATTTCTTTATCCTCCCCCCACCACTGTTGTAGCGTGGCCGAGCTCTGTATGGTCCGCGGGTACAGGGAGCTTTTGTTTCCTGTACCCGGCAGGACTAAAAGGAAGTGCACACTCAGTGCACTCAGTGTGCACTTCCTGTTAGTCCGGCCGGGTACAGGAGACAGATGCTCCCTCTACCCGCGGACCATAGAGGGCTCGGCCACGCTACAGTGAGGGAGTGACAGGAGGGAGTGCTGAGCGCTTCCCTCCTGTCAGCCCCTCTCCTCATGCTGCGCCCGGGCGGTGCGCCCTCATGGACGCACCAGCCCAGGCAAAGCTGCAGCCGCCTGAGGCTCTCTACAGAGCGCTCGGGCGGCTGCAGCATGAGGGGGGCTGGCGCTCCTGGGGGTGCCCCTTCCCAAGGGGCGCCCTAGGCGGCTGCCTAGTCCGCCTAACAGGTAGCGCTGGCCCTGTCGCTACATATGATAACTCAACTATACTTTATTTCCATAGGCAGACATCCTAAGCCTGGGAGACTCTTGCATTTGTAGTGTGACTCCCTGACATGGCACACATAATCTGACACAATATATATATATCAGATTGTGTGTGTGTGATTTCCAGGCTATTATAAATGCTAAATGCCCTCAAATAATTAAGGGCATTTAGCATTTTCTAAGATTGTCCACCCAATGAATGTTATCAATTAACAGGGGCCCAGTCGGATGACGCGGACCTTTAAGAGCATGGCCGGGCCCCTGCAGTATCTGCCCGCATGGAGGAAGTGATAGACAGCCTGTCACTTCCTCCAAGCTAAAAAGACAGAGGAGAAGGAGGCAGGAGTGAGCAGCTACATGCTCACTCCGATCAAACTCAGCCAGGACACAAGGTAAATTAAGGGTGGCTGCAGATCAAATTATTATACCATGTGTCTATGCATGTAAGATTGTGTGTATCTGTGTGTCAAGGTGTGTTAATACTGTCTATAAATAGTTGTAATATGTGAATAGTTGTGTTGTCATAATAAAATATCATGTTCTTGTTCATACATGTTTGGTGACTGTGTGTATGTATGTGCAATGGGGTGTACATGCGTGTGTGTGGATGAGCACGTGGGATGCAGTTGCTGGTGAAGCAACCTCCCTGAAATGAACTTTTTCATTTTGGGATGTCTGCATAGGACAGATGATTTCTAATACCAAGAGTGATTAGTGACCAATCTGTTGCCATTTAGCTGACATCTGGCTAGGAAAAATTTGGAAACAAATCTTACTGGTGCAATGTAATCCATTAGAAAATAGCATTGCCCCATTTAGCTCCATGGGCTTTTATTTTAGTAAGTAGAGAATACAGAACCTCAGTACTTCAGAGTACTGAATTGAAGTTAATCAACAAATGAATTTGTCTAAATCTGTTAAAGGACCACTATAGGCACCCAGACCACTTCAGCTCAATGAAGTGGTCTGGGTGCCAGGTCCCTCTAGGGTTAACCCTGCCTGCTGTAAACATAGCAGTTTCAGGGAAAACTGCTATGTTTACATATGGGTTAATCCAGCCTCTAGTGGCTGTCTCATTGACAGCCGCTAGAGGCGCTTCCACGCTTCACACTGTGATTTTCACAGTGAAAAGACGCTGCCGTCCATAGGAAAGCATTGAGAATGCTTTCCTATGGACTGACTGAATGCGCGAGCGGCTCTTGCCGCGCATGCGCATTCAGCCGATGACGTCGGAAGGAGGAGGAGAGTCCCCAGCGCCGAGGGAGCCCGGTGCTGGAGAAAGGTAAGCATTTAACCGCTTCCTCCCCCTAGAGCCCGGCTGGAGTGGGACCCTGAGGGTGACACTATAGTGGTCCTTTAATGATTTGTCACTTACTGAATAGACCTCAATGCATATGAATTTACCATGGCACATGTTCGCAGACTGCAAGATTCACACACAAAGATATATAAGAGATTAAGCTGTAGTTTGATGTGAATAGCATAAAAGAGCTAGTCCCAAGATACTATCTGCTAGGAGTTCCCATCTATCTGTAACAAGTGCCAAGAAGGAGCCTGTCTAATGCATTGTGAGAATGTCAGATGTGAATGTAACAATTGACCCTCAGGGGGATATTTATCGGTGTGATCTGAAAAGTGTCTGGTAAATTCCATAATTCCTTTAATTGTATTTAGTAATGTGAACTAAAAAGTTTCTGCAGAAATTTCCATTTGAAAAGACTGCCAAGTGTACATTCCCAGCAAACAGAAAGTGAATCAGAGCATTTTTTTGTTTGAAAAAGTGGAAGAAAATCTCACAAATATGCAGCATAGAAACTTGTGGTTAGAGTGCAAAAAAAGCAACAGATGAAAAAATCTGACATGTTTGATAAATTGTGCCAACATTTCTTTAAAAATTAGACGGGGAAAAAAAATCGGTGACACTTTGATAAATCTCCCCCTTTGAGTCAACTGTTATCATTTGGTGTCACGGGATTCTGACTGTGGATGTAGATGAGATAGAGTTTTTACCTCAGGAAGGACTAAAAAAAGGAGATGGAAAGTAAGCCCGGATTTCAATAATTCCAGCTCCCTCCCTCGATAGTTTAGTCAGAATGCAGCAGAGGTTGGGTGTTCTCCACGATGACAGACTCCTGCCCAATTTGCATTTATGATTTGTTTGTGCTTTTTTCTGTTTTGCATGTTTTATCTGACTTGTTGACCTTGGTTTAATAGTGCAAAATTGTATTCAGTCTCTCTGCTGGCCCTGTGCTATGTTACATAGGACTAAACATTCTGACTTGTTTCACCAATAATAGGACTTTGCAAGTCAGTCCACTCTAAAAGCTCAAATTTATGTATATTAAATTAAAATTTTGTTTTTTATTACCTTCCTTGAAATGGTTTGGATCAGCTCATCAAAGTAGTCTGGATGCTCTGTCCCTTTTGCACCTAGTTCTGCAGTGTTAAACATTGTAGCTCTAAGTCTGCCCTCAGTGGCCGACTTTCAGACAGCCACTGGGGGTGCATCCGGAATCATAGCAGACTTTTGGGCTGTTATCCGACGCTGGGTGTCCTCACACTCTGCATGAGGACCTCCAGCGTCAGATTTTTCCCCGTAGGAAAGCATTGATTCTGGGGAGGTCTAATGCATGTGCAGCGGAGGAGGCATCGTAGCTTTGACCCACTGCCAAGGGGCATCGGCGGTGAAATAAGGTAAGTAGGGTATTTACAGGGTAAAAAGGGACAGGTGTTTGGAATACAGATTTGTATCCATAATGTTATACTGTTTTTTTAAGAAAAACGGCCAAGCGTTATCCCAAGGGAGTATACTTATGAATCCCTATAAGCTAATTAACCCTTAATTGCCAACACGATTTAAAAGCTTTGTGTAAAAGATTGTCCCCATGTATTTTCCACCTGACCCTGGTAAATCAGAGTGTAAAGCTATCGAAAATCATTTCTATCTGAACTAGTTTAACGCCATTTTCTTCAGTGAGGGAAAAATGGTAATTGGGTGACACGATAATGCAGTGAGAGGATGGCTACCTCCGTGGTTCATGTTTAAGATAATCCAGTCTCAGCCAGCAATGCTGCGAAATGAAAGAAAGAGTTACCTCTGACATCATACCCTCACTGACATGATTTGAACACAATTACAGTAATGCACTGCTGGCAGAGGACCAACGCCCTAATGAGGTTATTGCTAAGAGGAACAATTCAGGCATAACAATGTTTTAATATTCTGTTATATATATGAAGAGAGAGACAGAGAGGGCCTGGGTTTTGATAAAAATATGTATTATACAAGTCCATAAGTAACATTCACTATGGATCATAAAAATATATTTTCTTGACTAAATATGCCGGACATTAGCTACATAGAAAATATTATTTGTATTATTTATCGACTTCAAATAATTTCCCTGCATTCACTTGGCATACTATTAAAATTGTCGTTGGTTATGTCACCATCCACATCTTTTAAAGACCCACTGTCTTGGGGTAATGAAATATTCATGCACTTAAGTTTACCACTATGATAAAATATAACATTTGCATCTGTACTGCAGAGCGGAGTTCTCTAATATTTTTTTAAAATATGTGAAAATAAAAGTCCCTTATTAGAGGAAATCTTTTTAACTAGATTGGTTTGTTTACAGTCTATACCATAGGTTAATTTCACAGGAGAATATGCAAAATAGGACAAACTAAGATTACAATATATATATATTCTAATTTCACTGATATTAGTATACTTATAAATCTTGGAGATAGTATGGCAATTCCCAAGCAAGTCCTTTTAGATATCAATAATCCAGGTATAATTGTTTTTGCGGGAAATTTGGATCAATGTCAATTTAATTTCTTCAATTTAGTATGATGGTAAATTTTAGTTCACATGATGCAAGAATTATGTCTTGTATTATCTTTCAATAATTCTAACTAAATTTGTGTGACGGAGCGACTGCACCCCGACCGGGTACCTCCGTCAATCTCTGCTTCCTGGTACTGACGAGTACCATAAGCACTGAGCTGGAGCACCATAACCACTGCAAACCCCACGAACCGCCGCAGCTTGGTTGGGGTCTTGCCGTCTCCTACCCACCCTGGACCTACGACAAGGCTCCAGGTTCCAGTGGGTGAACCTCTCTCGCTCCAGAGAGTCAAGCAGGAACAGCTCTTACAAGAGCTTAATGATTATACTCAGGGGAGTATAGTGATTATAGCAATCCCCAGAGTGTAGTTCTCCAATCCACCAAACATGAGCCGAAACTTCATGAAGGTGCAAGATGATCTGCCAGTTTAATGGTACAGGTTGGATTTTTATACAATTTTTCAGGCCAGAGGAACATCCACTGGACCTGATGGAGCATAGGACACAAATTGTAAAGACCAATAACAACAATTGTTAAATGCATGACACTCCCACATACAGCAAACAATACCTCCCCTCTGCCTGTGATACAATTAAGGTAGATAATGTCTTAATGTAATTATCCCCAAGCATAAAAAAACACATATTTCACAAAGTCTCTTTGGAGTTTGGATTGGAATTGCAACTTCAAGCCATGCCTCCAAGACCTCTGGTTATGAGTGACAGGAATCTCATACCACAACATACTGTGACGTCACGCTTGAATGTGCAGTGCCATCACAGTAGGCCGTAGATAATCATTGTATTTAATGATTATCTATAGAGGAATTGTAGGTGCATCACAGCAACCACGCATGTGCCTACGTTCCCTAATGCTCCTCTATAAGGAGCACTGGATTTGCCCGTCATCCTGAAGGCCTGCCTCCAGGATGACGCAGCCCAAGGGGGAGGTCAAGTAAGAGAATAGAGAATAACTAAGTAATTAGTTCAATTTATTTTTATTTTATAGAGTGGCTGGGGAGTGGGGGTGTTAATTGATAAGTGGCAACAGAACTGTAGAGTCAGGAATATAAGTATGTATTCTTAATACTCAATTTTTTCTTGAAGTATGTGATTAATCAGACTTATAGACACTGTTAAGAATGTGTGTGTCTGTCAGTGTGTCAAATCAGTGAGTGTGTAAATTTGTGTTTTAGTCAATTTTCTCTGTGTGTGTGCCAGTGACCTGTGTGTGTATGCCAGATTCCTCTGTGTGTAACTATTATGTGTATTATGTTTTCCTTTTGTCACTATTATACTTCAGATTAACAGTTTATACACTCCTCATCACATACACACTATGCGCATTATGTCATAATTATTTTTAAAAATATTCTTTACTACCTTTAATCATGCTTGTTCTATAATATGAGATTAACTTAACCCCTTAAGGACACATGACATGTGTGACATGTCATGATTCCCTTTTATTCCAGAAGTTTGGTCCTTAAGGTGTATAAATCATGGTCCTTCTGTGTATAAATCATGCCTCTGAAGTCTAACTGCTTAATTCTCTGCCATTTAGGAGTTAAATCACTTTTGTTTCTGTATATGCAGCCCTAGCCACACCCTCATTGGATGTGACTGACACAGCCTGTATGAAAACAAAATGGTTTCATTTTCAATCAGATGTAACTTAAGTTTTAAACTTTTTATCTCCTGCTCTGTAAATTAAACTTTAATTATTATAAAGAAAGTATAAACATTAGCTGACTCTTTACAGAAAGTGTTTAGGAAGTCTGTGCAAGTCACATGCAGGGAGGTGTGGCTAGGACTACATAAACAAAGTGATGTAACTCCTGAATGAGCAATGAGACTGCAGGGAATGATCTATACACCAAAACTGCTCCACTAAGCTAAAGTCTTTTTAGTGATTATAGTGCCCCTTTAAATATCCGTGTCTACCCATTTTGTTTGGAATTTAAATCAATAGAAATTACTTTCTCGAGACATGGGTACTAGTTTTTCTCTAGGCATGCAGGGGTAAGTCTCCGTAAGAGATTGAGAAACACTATCTTAGATTGTAAGCTTGTTTGAGCAGGGTCCTCATCAACCTATTACTCCTGTAAAAAAATGTAATAGTTTGCCTTATGTGTTGTTAGATCCCCCTTTATAAAATTGTAAAGTTCTTCGGTCTTAGTTGGCACCATATGTATGGAAGTTATATTAATGATAATGACATGCACAAGAGTACAGCATTGAGGTTAATGTTGGACCATGCTGGAGCTGGGCATTGACACTTCTTGATACCAGTAACTCCACCCAATATCCATATGTGCCAGGCATAGGAAAAATACTGAGACAAAATAGTCTCTACTTTGTCTCAGTATCTATTTTGACTGGGTTGGATTTTCAGTGAAATTCCAACAAAGTAAATATGAGTATTTAATAAAGATCCTACATCTATGAACTATGCAATTTGCAGGTGGTGGTGACAGTGCCACTTTGAATTCCTGACAATTCTCACATTAGTGCATACCCTATGTGAGTTTTCAGTAATGTGCAATTTATAATTTAGTAAATAAACCTCAATATAGGGTTTAGTGAATGGAGGTAAAATTAATATATTGTAAGACAGCATTAAAAAACATAAAAACTAAATTAGTATATTTTTTTCCCTAATAAAGTTTTTTTCCTTAAGCTTTGCAATACATTTTTCAGTTCACTGTTTAGTAAACAACTCCCTTAACGAATTGTACTACCACAACTTGTAATGCAAATTGAATTGCATTATCTGTAAAATGATCAATGCATGAGAGATTTCTCTTCAAGACCTGGTGAGTCATCAAACTGAACACAGCATAATGTGGTAGACTGCAAGTCTGATGGTTTTTAACTGTTAAGGCAGCTTAATTCAGGGGCTTTTTAAAAAATAAAACAAACCGCTCCTTTTAAAATTTGTACATTTAATTCGCCCAGCAGCACCCTAATCGGGTTATCGTCGAAACTTGGCTCTGATTTAACGAAGTAATCTTTGGCACATATCCTTTGAGCTACAGACCGTTGTCTTAAACAAAAAGAGACCCAGCATGTGGTAGAGAGAGAGCATGGTCTACATGTAATAGGAATGGGAGGGACTGCAATAGTGACTGCAAGGAAGTCCTCAGCCTCTCCCCACCCATCAGAGCTGCTCTGTGCGACCAGAGGTTGTGGGAGATTTAGAGGCAGTGGTGGGGCTGTGGATCTGTCCTGCTAAGAGACTACATCAGAGCTCAGCCTGTGAGCACAAACAAGGGATCTGGAATCTGACATTGTATCTGTGGAAAGAAGACAGTCAGCCAGAAATAAAGGGCGTTAACTGGCCGGAGGTAGGTCCTGATTTATTGAGACTCTCGGTGCTTTCTCTTCTTTTGAGCGATGTTCTAAATTCCATTTCTGAACTCTACAATCAGTGTGATCTATTAATACTGAGGTACTTATTAGTGTACTTTTTGTGGAATGATTACATGTCAGTTACAGGGGCAATCGCAGTAATTGATGGGGTATGTATTCTCCTCTATCAGTAAAAAAAGGAATGACACTGTGCAAAAATAGTTATAATTTCGAAGTATCACATGAGGCTGCTGGCCATTTGATAGTATTGTTACCAGTTGGTGTCTGAACCTTAGAAGCAATTTAAAAGCCCACTCCTAGTCCAGACATGTGATCAGCATGCTGGCGGCTAGATGGGGACCATATGTTAATAGTAAGACTTATTCACTAAACTCCGAATTGAAATCTGGCAAAATTCAGGCAAATGTTGACAATCTAAGACTATAGCCGATTTGGAGTGATTCCCCCCCCCCAAAATCATCTGCCATTTTGTACTATTCAGAATTTAGTACATAAACCCCCACCCCCCAGTTCCCGAGCTCAGACTATTAGGTGTCAGGGTGCCTTGTAGATATGTCTCAGTACGTTAGTGTTTACTTGTTTTCCTTCCATACAGAGCTGTGTGTGAAGCGCTAGGATGTAGGGCAGGCTAGCTGTGTTGGGACAGCCTCCCTCGGATGTCTGATGTAGGCTAACTTTTTGGTGAGCAAATGTTGATTTTATCAGAAGTTGAAAGCAAGAGGGGAGTGGTCCTGCCTTCTGAACTTTTTTTTTTAATCATTTGGGGGAGGGGGTCTTGCTTTTATTTTGGATTTAGATACATATGAAGTAATGGGTTATTCATGTGTTATTGTTTTCATTGTGCTTCTTTTTTATTAGATCGTATTTACTCTTTATTTTGTTTTAAATATGGATAGACAACGGTTTCCTTTTTTTGAGAAGAGTTAAAACCAATAAGTACACATTTGTTCAAAAACATAAACCTCATGTCATGATCAGTGTTAAATTAACTTCTGTAATAAGCCTATGTACCTCCCAATTTCAAAGATGATTTGTGTGGCATAAGGTAAAGTGAGGGTATGCATGTGCCAGTCAAATAACCAACCACACTTGTAGCATGATAAATAAGGAGTCCTCTCAGTTGTCAATCCAGGGTGCAAATTTGGACCTGAGGCTGGCAAACTCCAATATATCAATTGATAAGCAAAAAATGATCCAGTCACTCAAGCTTGTTCAAATGGAATATTTAATTACGCATGTGTGTTTTCCATAATTAAGCTGTTAGACGCACTTACCTCCAGTGTATGGGGGCATGATCGCCCCTTTGAGCGCAATTAGCCTCTGGAGATTTGGATCCTGATACTTGCTGTTTGGGATAATAAAGTTTTTGTTTTGTAATCAATTTTGGGTAATTATGTTCTGTATATATGCTACATGTTTACACTGTGGTTTTATCATGATAAAGACCTAGTTTGAGGTTGAAACAATGCTGTTTTTACTTCATGCACTGGTATTCACTGTCTTTGAGTGCCTGGATCATTTTTGCTTTTCCACACACCACCTAGTATTCCAGTTAATCTCTAATACAACTCCCATGAATCTCGCAAATGCTGCACTTATCATGGGAGGCACAGTTTGCAGCAAATATTGCACTTTCCCGATACTGTGTGTGATGATTTCCATCAAATGGAAACTTAAGTTCTAGTGGCTGTAAGACCTAACAAGTTAATAAACGGTTAAAAATAAATATTTTTTTTACAATATATTCCTAATTGTAGTTTCACCATGCTGATAGTAATTAACTTAATGATCTAGTTTGACCCATGTTTTTTTTTTTTCCTACAATTGAAAGATTTAAAGTGCTGCCTGAAAAAAGCTTGTGTGATTAGTCACGTGAAAACACAATTTATTTAGATGACAGATCTACCACTTGCTAGTCTTGTCGTCAGTTCAGACTGTTCCAGTGTAAATGACTGAGCGGGCTCTATCCCATGACGCAAGCTTTGAATGAGAGCGAAAAAAATCCAGCCTCATTTTATCAGGGTAAAGTTCGTAGTTTTGTCCTAGTTCAATGTCACTTTCAAACACACGATTCAGTTATGCACAACGACTTGTTTGTTTTGCTCTAGTGTCAACAGTAGTGTTGGATTCTATTCTTTTTGTTTGCTTAGTGATTACAGTATCATATTTTTTTTCTTCTCATCATGCTCAATATAACAAAGCATTGCACAGTAATACCGGCGTAGAGAAACAATACATTCCACCAAACAGTTTTCATATATTAGTAGTACAATTGGTATAGTAAGCTCATTAGTTCACCCCAACTCCCGTGTGAATGGATTACCTTCATCAATAGATCACTGGAGACTAGTGTGAATCAGGTAGGTTATATTCTGGAAATACAAAGTTCATTGGAACAGTTTCCAAGGGTACCAGGTGCTTTCCATCATTTCTTCTTGATTTGGAGTGAGAGCTGTCATCGATTCACATAAGCAGTTAAAGTGGCATTTTGAATATATGCAAAACTCCAGATTACAGTATTTTCTAACATAATTGTCATAAAACCCATTATCTTCCTTGAATATGAAGTTATTTCAGTCTCATCCTTGCAGTGTTGCATGTTGATGGAAACGTGTTCATGTATGCAATACAATGTAAAAAGCCACTAGAATTTCTTCATATATCTCCAGCATGCTCTGTGACTTTTTCAATGGGAGTGTGGAAAATTAGTGACAAATAAAATCACTCCGCTCTGGCCTTGCATATAATTTGATTCTCTGCAAACTCAGTTTAATTATTTGCTGATAAATGTGTTTAACCGATGCATTAAATAACCTAGTGTTCATAATCTGTGTGTATGTAAACATAGACCTTTATTGCCTAAAAAATAATCGGCTTTGTATACATGTAACCCTTTGACTACCACATGGATGACAAATATCTTCCTCTAAGGTAGTGATCCTATAAATGCTTGGCTGGGGCCCTATTATTATTTTATTCTTCTAAAACACAATTTGGAGACAAATTATTAAAGTTGTTTATAGCAACAACCAAACCTACAGTCTAAAACTGTTTTTAAATAATAATAAAGCCAGGACCTTGCTTGAGTAGTTGACCAGTGGGTGCGCAAGCATTGTGTCTATCAACTGTAAGACGTCAAAAAGGAAACGTGTGTCACCGCATATAGCAAAATTAAAAAAGGTACCAGTTAAGTCTGCCTAATTAGTTAGAGAAAAAAAATGTTGTAAATGTTTCAGATTCGGAATTTGAGCACATTGTGGCTGTTTTTGAACGTGAGAGTGACCTTGGGTCTTTGAATCTTTCTTCCATTTCTTCCGTTTTTATCAAGTAGAAGTGGCCAAGTGGTAGATCCCCAGCTGTTGTAAAACTACAACTCCCAAAATGCTTTATTATTCTGGAGTTTTGTAAACGATAAATTGACTTTGTAGTTCCTACAACAACTAAGGATCTCCTTTGGACAACCCTGTATTACCTGACACACAATCACATTTTTACAATTTAATTTGTTTGTATGGTAGGGTAGTTTGTCTTATGAATTGTTTTTTTTTTTTCCCTTTGTTTATTCAAAGGAACTGAAAGGGACAGAAATAATTTCTGCATCTAAGAAATCTCATATGTAACTCCTTTAAATCTTTGGAGCCTGATGTCATGGCTTCTTGTTGTGTATGTACAACCGTCGGATATCAATCTTCCATGGTCCCACTTAAGTCAGTCATATTGCAGTATCTGCCACTAAAGCTAGTTCTTTAAATGGTCACTTCAAGCACCATAACCACTAAAGCCTGCTGTAGTGGTTATAATGCCAGGAGGACCCTGGGTTGGTTCTTTGGTTGTGGGGCAAAATTAATTTCACAATATTCTGACCCTTACCTGCCTTCCCAATGGACTCAGATGCTCCTTGGTGGTCCAGTGACTTGATTCTGGTTTCTGCAGAGCTCCAAAAAGGGGGGTGGACGATATTCATTGGCTGAGAGCGTCAGCTGACTGCTTTCAGTTGTAGTTACACCTCTGACAACAGAGGGATTAATGTATGTGCAGTGTTTCAAAGTGAAATGCTGCACATACAGAGTCAGACTTGAGGCACCATGAACTCTTCAAATCTCAGAAGTGGTCATGGTGTTTGGAGTAACGCTTTAAAGACCATGTAGAAGTGGGGTGACCAATGAGGCTACCAGAAATAGTTGGAAGAAGATGGTAAAGCGGTATGCAAGTTTTTATTATGTTTATACTTTTCTTTTTGGAAGTCACAATGTGTATTTCATAGAAAATTTAGATATAACACCGGAGATGCTGTATTGTAGTAACATGCTTCTTTATGTTAACTATATTTCCAATAACCTTTTCCCATATATATATAATATATAATGTATGTGAGTAGGATTAAATTCCACATTGTGATATTACAGTAAGGGCTTACTCAGGGAATATTACAGAAAACATATGAAGTACAGAATGGTTAAAGGAACTCTTTAGTATTAGGAATACAAAGATGTATTCAGCCTCGTGCCACCCCAGTGATACAAATGGTTAAATGACCCTTTATTTACTTACCCAATTGCAACGCCAAGATCCCTCATTACAGGGTTACGGTCCACTTCCCCTGACATCAACTAAAGTGCATGCATTCCCCATAGGAAAGCATTGCCTCAATGCTTTCTGATGATGTTTTCTCTGATGCTGGATATCCTTATGCAGAGCATGAGGACGTCCAGCTTCGTTCCACGGAGTCAAATTCTGTGAAACTCCAGGAAGCACCACTAGTGGCTGCCTGATAGAGAGCCACTAAAGCATTCTTAGTACTGTGATGTAAACATCGTAGCTTCACAAAAACTGCAATGGTTTATTTTACAGGGTTTGAGAACAGGATCACTGCACCCAGAACACTTCAATGAGATAAAGTAGTCTGGGTGCCTATAATTGTCTCATTTAATGACGTTGGCTCTTCTTAATGTTCTTTATTTTAAATCCTCACTTTACCCAGAATTGTAGTAGTGTTTTGATCAGACTAATCCATGTTTGGTAACCATTTTCCAAAACAATGCTTTCATCTGGCACAGAGTTTGGGAATTTCTAATATTCCTAATGGCACAGATTTATTTCTATTTTACATGACCATAATTATTTCTGCAATACTAGCCAATTAATACTTTTATAAAGTGTGTAGAAGAAATAAGTTTTAATCAGTAATGTTGTGTATTTCATATGAAGTGAACATTAGGCCAAAATGAATAACATTATCCATTGCACCACTAAAAGGCACATGAATTGTTCGATGATTAGTCCTCTGGGTTGTCTAGTGACATCACTGCAATGAAACTGTTAAAAGATGGTCAAGTTAACACTGAAAAATCCAACTCTGCTCACAGTGTCTCAGTAGAAACTCTGAATGTGCCCTCCCTATGTATTTCTGCCTTTTGTAGCACATAATATCTACGTGGTTGTTTGGTAAGTTTTTATAGGCATTTTCTTCATACACAGGCACACTTGCAAATAATCCTTTGTACTTTACAAAGGCCAAACACTGTTACCTGAGATATACACTTTTCCTTAATTCTCTGCCAGTCAAACATCTGAGATAGCATTATGGAAATTGTAGTCAACAGCTGCTGGACGATCAGATCTAAACTCCTTGGGTACACCTGTGGCACAGTACCACCTTAATAGAAGCCACATAAACAAAGCTGCTTGCTTTCAATACATTCCCAATGACATTTGGGTACAGCAGTGAATATTGCCGGCAGCATGGGAGCCTGTCGAGCAGGATCAAGTGTTGATGCTGAAACAAATTCCATTCTTTACTCGTGATATAATATAGGTCTGTTGATTGTTTGTTTATATGAAAATAAATTAACTTTTCCTTTAAGATCCACTTTACTTAAAATAAACATGTACTGCTTTTCTTTGACACATACTCCATAAAATCTTCCAGACTCTGTTACTATGCATTAGGATTGATGAATGCTGGATCACAATACACATAAAGGCATACCACTTGCCAGAGATCCTTTTTTTAATTTTGTAAAATTTCTTATAAGATGTGTTATATGCATTATTGAGCCAGCATATTGTCAAACAAAAGCAACCCATCTGGTAACCCATTTGATTCCACAAAAATGCAAACTCTATTACATGCATGTAAATCTGAATGATGGAAGTCTTTTATAGAAGTTTCAAGAGTTACTAAATAAAACGTTATTGATTCAGATTTGTAAATCTGCAAAGATTTAACAACATTTGTCTACGTGTTTGTATTTGTGTACCTGATTTTTTTTTTTTTTAAATTACCGTATATACTCGATACTCGAGAGTATAAGTCGACCTGAATATAAGCCGAAGGCACCTAATTTTACCACAAAAAAATGGGAAAACTTATTGACATGAGTATTAGCCTAGGGTGGGATATGCAGCAGCTACTGGTAAATTTCTAAATAAAATAAGATCCCAATGAAATTACCTTTAATTGAATATTTATTTACTGTGTGTGTGTGTGTGTGTGTGTGTGTGTGTGTATATAATGAATGCAGTGTGTTTGTGTAGTGTTTGTGTATATAATGAATACAGAGTGTGTAGTGTGTTTGTGTAGTGTGTGTAAACTGGGTGGGGGGAGGGCATTTGTATTTTAATATTTTGATTATTTTAATATTTAATTGTTTTTTTTTTTTTTTTTTGTCCTCCCTCCCTGCTTGTTACCTGGTGGTCCAGTGGTATCGGCTGTGCAGTGGAGGGGCTGGCAGCAAGCTGTTACTTACCTTTGCAGCAGCATTTCCGTTCATCTCCCAGTGTAAATCTCGCGCTCTGCGTGCTGCACGGAGCGTTGCCACAGTAACCCGTGGCAACGCTCTGATGGCCGCAGGTCTCGTGAGATTTACACTGGGAGATGAACGGAGCTGCTGGGAAGGTAAGTTCAGCTTGCTGCCGGTTCCCCCTGGCGGTCCTGGTCTGTATTATGGAAATGTAAGTTGCCATAATACAGACATTGACTCAAGTATAAGCCAAGGGGGGCTTTTTCAGCATAAAAAATGTGCTGAAAAACTCGGCTTATACTCAAGTATATACGGTAGATTTACTGCTGTCACAGCATTTTATTTTTTTTTCTTACATTAGGCTTGCAGTCCTATATTTTATTTTATCTTTTTTTCACAGCAATTTAAACAATTTGCAATTTGTACTTTCACAAGGTAAAACAAAAAATGGTAATTTAGACACAATAGAGCAGCATATTACAATGGAATTACAAATTGTACTTATGTTACATTGCTTTTTGACTTATTATAGTTCAAATTTATTTATTTATTTTTATTTTTTTTACATTGATTCTGTTAACAGATCAAATTAAATTGTAAACAAGGAAGATTAGAGTTTTTTTTCCAGTGTTGTTCCTTATGTGTAATTCTGAAGGCATTTCCCTAGCACATATGGGGCTTTTCAGTATTCACTGGGATGGTGGAGAAGTGACAAGGAATCTTCATATTTTTGCCAGAATTGCTGTGTTGGAACTTTCCTTGGGAAATCCAGGAAAATGGAATAAACACCCGTCCTAGTGAAAAACTGCACAAGAATTCTATCTGTGTGGAAAAAAAATGTCTGTAACCCCTTATGGATCAAATGCTCCAATTTGAAGATGGAAATATGCAATATAGTGCCTAAAGAATTTATCATATCATGGAAGACTGCTTATAAATCTTTAAAAGATACATGCAGCTCTGCACTCATAAATTGATTTGGTAATACCTGTGAACCAGGTTATATTTAAAGTGATAGCTATGGTATGGCTGCTATAAGTTGGTAATGCAATGCCAATCATCCATTATGATGACTGTGGGTGTGTGTGTGTGTTTGTGTTGGGGGTGAGTGAGTGAATGTTTACATGGTGTGTTCAATAGAAACATGGCAACATTTCATTCTTTGTGTGTTATTAGTTAAAGCAGACTGTGATTGTCTATTGTTGTGACTTAGATGATGATCAGATCACATTTTATGACCAATTTGTGCAGAAATCCATATCATTCCAAAGGGTTCACATACTTTTTCTTGCAACTGTAGATGTTCTATATTCAAGAAAGTGACTGATCCTCTTTAATAAGATAACCTTAAAATGTACAATCAATATAGAAAGAATGCTGGCAATTGCAACTGTTTTGTTTTTTTTTCTAATGTGAAATGTATGTGTTGTATGAACATGTTGAGAGGGAAAAAACAAAGTCAAAATTAGTCACAAGAATATGACCCAAACATTCCACTTAGTAACCGTTTCATTTCAGTAGATAACCAGAAAATTGGTAGATTAAAGCAGACCCAATGCTTGTAACTTGACGATTTCCTTTGGTAGTCATTTACGTGATGAAATGGATGTGTTGGCCATGTTCCAGCATACTTAGCTGCAGTGCCACCTTAATGCTTGGCACTTAGTCTGTGGGCACCTGCAGGGCATTTTGATTAGTGTATCTAAAACATAAATGTCACAAATTAAATGCGTAACATTTTATTTTATAGCTTTTCTTTAATGTGTGCTCTGGTTTGATTTAGTAGTTTAATCTTTTCAGTTTAATTAACTGTCATTGTCATCATATATTACAATGCAACTGGACGTTTTCCATGCACAGTTTTTTAATTCTATCCTAGAACTGCAATATTAACCCCTTAAGGACCAAACTTCTGGAATAAAAGGGGGTTAAAGTTGAAACATTCTTTTTGGTAGTGTTCAATATCAACAGATGGATCAAATAATCTTTATTCCTCTTTTCTGAACTTTTTTAGATGGACACTTTCACATGGGAATCTGTCCGATCTCCAAGGGATAATTGTAGTTAATGTAAATTATTAAATGAGAAATAGTTTGACACTGTTTTACATTAAAAAGAAAAATGTCCATAGCTATTTTAGACGGGAAATTAGTTGCTGACACTTTGGAAATTACCTGCATTTTTTTTTTTTTTTTCATGCTACGCAAAAAACTTCCAGTTTTGGACACAGAAGATGATGCACTGCAACAGAAACTCCTTGTAAACATAAAGTCATTGGTCTAGAATTGGGGTTCTTCAAACTTTGGCCCTCCAGATGTTGTTCAACTGCAACTCCCATAATTCTTTAAATGAAATCGATAGCCGGAGAATCATAAGAGTTGTAGTTAAGCAACATCTGGAGGGTGTTTGGAGAGCCCTAGTCTAGATAATGTATTTTCTTTTTAGCCACTCACTTAAAGATGAGTAGGTCATTTCAAATTGATGGAAAACTCACTAAAATGTTAGCGATTTGCATTGGTCTCTTTATTTGTGTCTGTTTTATATTATATATTTATATACATATTCCCGTACAATTTGTCTCATTTTCCCTCATAGGTGCTGCCATTTCAAGTGGTTGAACACTCATACCTTTCTCCAGCGCCGGGATCCCTCGGTGCTGGGGACTCTCCTCCTCCTTCTGTCGTCATCGGCTGAATGCGCCGCTGAATGAGCCGCGCGCACATTCAGCCAGTACATAGGAAAGCATTCTCAATGCTTTCCTATGGATGCTGGCGTCTTCTCACTGTGAAAATCACAGTGAGAAGCGCAGAAGCGCCTCTAGTGGCTGTCAGTGAGACAGCCACTAAAGCCTGGATTAACCCATGTGTAAACTTAGAAGTTTCAGAGAAACTTTACAGCAGGCAGGGTTAATCCTAGATGGACCTGGCACCCAGACCACTTCATTGAGCTGAAGTGGTCTGCGTGCCTATAGTGGTCCTTTAACATGCAGTAATGGACATTAAAGCCCAAAGATGGCACAGCAGGGCTATATCCCTGCTCATTCCAGGGAGATCCAGGTATCACTCAATACATGTGACTCCCCTAGGACTAAAGGTGACATATTTAGTGGCTCCAGATTTACTAATGAGCAATTATTTTTGAATATTGGGGAAAACAGAGATCCCCTGAGAGAGTGACAACCTCTGGGTCTGAAAAGAACCCAATTCGTTATCCCTGCATGCTTCCCTGTTAACAGAGTCAGCGATCAGTGATTGCACAGTCCAGTTTGCCTTGAACTGTGTAAGCAGTAAGATTCCTCAGCGCATGTAATTGCTGATATAACTCCCACACAGAGCCCTGCTTTGGTTGTTTTGGGGTTGGGTTAGGATTGATGCTTGGTTAAGTTTAGATTTTCATAATGTGCAGTATGTTGACACAGTGTCATTTTACTAAGAAGAATCTATAGGAAGTAAGCAAAGACTTGCGTCCATCAAGTTCAGCCTTCCTCACAATCTGTTATTTCAACGGGCGGATCTTCTTTCCAGATCCCTTACTGTGCACTGTGCAACAAGGTGTGTTAGTGTGATGCATTCCACAGCACCTAGAAAGTCAGGGTATTGACATTCTCTTGCACTCCATGTGATGTACAACAAAACTACAATAAAATATTTAAAAAAGATAAAAAAAAGAAGAAAGCAATTCGGAAGAAACAGTACAGGGAAGTGTGTATTGCGATAACCTTAACACAATCTTTGACTTTCAAAGGTTTTTTTCCACATAATTCACACTTCACTGTTTTTAAAAAAAATATATCTGATAGTTTTATAATGTGTTGCCATTATAGATTAAATATTATTTGTTATGATAAACTGTAAATCTAATATGTATTAAAAGAAAATCTAAAGATTATATTTTTTCTGGGGCAAACTTATTAAAAAAATTGTAATTTTTTTGCCACACATGTTTAAATTGTTGAACTTTTTTCCATTACCATATATTGGCAAACCATGACAGCCAGTGTTGGCCTACAATTAATTGAAGTAATGATCACAATGATAATTCTAGGATGGTACAGAAAGATTGTTAAATACTTTAGTAGACATCCTGGTATTTCCTCTACTGGGGGGTTTGCTGTTGCATAGTGCCTGACCACAGGGTGCGTCTTACGCCTTCTCTTTAGTGAGGAGGCCAAGCATAGCATGATGTGAGATTCATACTTGTTAAGGACAGCTCGTGTCTGGCTACAGTCCTGGCCATAAGCAGCGCTAGAAAATGGGCATCGACATAACATGCCAAGCATAACTGGATGGAGCGGAACAGAAAGCATTACATGTGATATCCGTGGTAATTTGTACAGCTGTTATTACTTTTATTTAGTTAATATGAAAACCACACCGGATTCCATCTACTTTTCTTAAAATGTTTGTCTAATTTATTCAATGTTAACATTTGCTTTCTAATGTGATTATTTTTTTTTCAGGAAAGGGGAAACCCTTTCTTCTCTAGAAATCACACTATTGAATCAGACCTTGAAAGTAAACTAAAACTTTCGATAACTTTTTTTTTTTTTTAAATTTCTTTATTTTTCCATCTTGACAAAAGTAGTATGACAACATTTGCGGTGTAGCTTACGCAGAAGCCTATGAATTCACAGCATGTTTAAACATTAGTATATACATGTTGTGTCAACGCGTTTCTCATAGAAGGTGCAGGAATAGGCTAACCCATCTACTTGCCAAGAGTTTTAATGTTTATTTAACTTAAACCATACATTTCGAGTTAACATCTCGTGGTAATGCAGTAGTGGTGTCTCGTTTTTCTAAACACTGAAGTGGTCCGTATACAATGTACTGTACACTAGTAGGTGGTGACCTACCTATCAAAGTACATTGTAGCTCATGTTATTGTATGAGGAATGGGTTTTTGGTCTGGAGGGAGTTCCAGTCCTCGTCCCCTGCATAGCTTACTGAAGTTGGCTAGAGATTGACTATGACACCTACCCTGCAGGTTTTGGTTCCCGGGCTCCTCCAAAAGAATATGAATCGAGAAGAAAGAGGGTAGAGTATAGGGTAGGAGAAAGTATAGAGAGTTAGATGGGAGAAGGGGAATTATCTTGATCATATGATCTTATTTATTAAAGTAACACCCTTCTGTGTGGGGAAAAAAGTGCCAAAAAGATTGATTAATCTGTTTCTTTGGGGATAAAAAAAAATATTGGTTTACATTAAAAAAATGATGGAAGTGACAAATGAAAAATCTGACCGATTTAATAAATTGCGCTAAATAATAACAGAAATTTTGTCTTAAAAGTGACACTTTCAAAAATCCCCCTCATTGTTTGTTTCTCCATCTCCCAGCTAAGGAGGCTGGTAAATCTGCAGTGACTGGCAAAGAGATTATACCATGCGATAAGCAGTGCAGTAGAAACGAATGCATGCCCATCTCCTCCTCCTCATCTTTCACAGCCTTCCCCCTTCCTGAAATCAAACTCCCCTGTAGTCTGGTGCCATACAATTTCTAACTCCTAGCACTGTCTGACAACTTACGTGACTCCTGCATGGGGCCTGGGGCTCCTGCAGGAGAGGTTGGATAATTCTATAGAATAAAGCATAAATGATGAACGACCGTACATATTAGCAGAGAGGGTTCTGCTGATCCTCTCAGCCAATGAGTGCAGCCCTGCTCGACCCAGCTTTGCTCTACAGAGCAATCCATATTCTCCAGCTGGAGAAGAAGGGGATGCAACGAATGCTGCAATAGATGCCTAACAGGACTCAGGCAAATTGTCAAACTATGCTAAAACTGCTTGTCATCTTACTATGGGACAGTGCCAGTGCTAATTAAAAAAATAAAATAAAACCGAGGGCGGATGGCAGGAGGGGATAGAAGTAGAAGTAGTTACGTCTGTGGACAGCATGCAGTGCGCACTGAAATAAGCAGGCCTGCCAACTAATATGCTGCATAGCTGTCCCCCAGCCTTCAGGACCATGCAGGGAGCACTGCTGAATCGCTCTCTACATGGTCCTCATGCCTGCAACACAGCGCTAGCACGTCTAATGATACAGTAACAATACTTTTTACTCCATTACATAGAAATTCCTCTGGAATATCAGTAATTTGTGTAGTAGTGACAGTAATTCATAAAGTAGTTTTATTTTTGAATTCGCTAAAAAATAATTTTGTAAGCTTCAATATTTTTTGCTCCTTGTTGTAAATTGACTGTGAAAGGGCAAAGCAAAGTTCAATAGCTTTTGCAAAACAAGACTCGTGACCCTTTCATTAGGGAAAACAAATATAACAAACATTTTTTTTTTACATGAAATAAAAAATAAATAAAAATATTTGCCCGTTTCTTTAACCTTGTTTAACAAAGGGTTGTCTGTACTCATTAAGACCTGTATCTTAACTGTGCCCTTCAAATATACATTTTAAAGGAGAGGTTGTGCTATGAAGGCTTGTATATCACATACAATCAATAATATTGTGTTGTGGTTTGAATGATAACCCTTATGGTGAAATATGACTATAGAAGTATTTTGAAGATGCATTAAAGACCCCTGCTAGTTAGGGGTCAGTGTTTATCGATTCTGAGTGGTGGCTTTTTCATTCATGTTCTTATGTCAGATATTTGCTTTGCTTTTAGAATTTGTCATTTAAAATTATGAAAGCGGTGTTATTCCTGTGATCCTTTTGTAAATCAGAGAAAAATTAAAGGCAAATAGTAAAATGGACAACAATTCTAATCTTTCTTGACTATCATTTGCTTTGGAAAGACTTCACATTGAACTGCATTGGGAAGTCTGTGATTGGACAGCCACAGAAAGTCTGGGCTGAGTTAGAAAGGGAGGGCTTGCAAAGACAGCAGACAAGAGATATGCAACTTTTGAAAGATGTTTATGATATATGTATATCAATAAACAAAATACCATATAAAATGTGTGCACATTTTTATTGGGAATATAAAATTGAGATTATTTAAAATTTATTTTTAATATGGACAGTGGAGCGTTCCTTTAATTCTGAATTCCATATAGACTAGATATATAAAAAATCTTATATATATTTTTTCCCCTCTATAAATTTAAAATTTTTATTAACACAGCCTATTTATTACATACTTTTGTTTATCCATTTTTGCTGTAACCGGTTCCAAACGCGGCTCACTTTTCTGTCACTCACAGGGTTAAACAAAGGCTTAGTTGAAAAGCGAAACTTCTTCTGGGGTGAGCTGTGATGAAAATAAATTGTGTTTCCATTGATTTTCTTGCTCATTTTCTAAAAAGCTGAGTGCTATCTGTCTCCCTTGTGATTAGTAAAAATAGGTTTGATCCCACAAATCAGCTTTGCAGCTTGCCCAAACATGACTGCCTGTCAAATGTACGACAATACTGGTGGTTTGCAGCGTCAGAGGGTTTTTGCTTTGGCCAATGAAAGCAGGCAAAAGTAATAATTAAATTGCGGTCTCCGGGAAAGCAGTTTTAGCACTTTAATTTTTTTAGCATATATATATATATATATATATATATATATATATATATATATATATATATATATATATATATATATATATGCAAGGTCACCTTTTAATGGAGTTTTTGGAAAGCCTTTGATAGTGTGCATTAGCATTTAGAATATAGTAATTGGAAATACACATTTGTCACAGTAAATGACAGTGATGCTTCAGCATACGCCAATAAATCCAAAATTAAGATTTGTCATTAGCTTTCCAGCTCCATATACTTTTCTTTGTGGCCAAACTGTGCGGTACATTAATTATCAGTGCAACACTGTTTTCGGATTTTGAAGTGTGTGTGTGTGTGTACACACGTATGTACGTAAATCAAAATTAGAAAACAGTGTTGCACTGATAATTAACAATGTACCGCACAGTTTGGCCACAAAGAAAAGTATATACAGAATTTATATTCTCGCTCTCTCTCATATCAAAATCCAAAAACCGTGTTGCTCTGATACTTAAAGGGACACTATAGTCACCAGAACAACTACAGTTTATTGAATTTGTTCTGGTGAGTAGAATCATTACTTTCAGGCTTTTTGCTGTAAACATTGTCTTTTCAGAGAAAATGCAGTGTTTACATTACAGCCTAGTGATAACTTCCCTGGTCACTCCTCGAATAGCTGTTAGATATCCTTCCTGGGTCATGGCTGCCTAAAATGCATCCAAACATTCAGTACCTCCTCCCTCTGCATGCAGACACTGAACTTTCCTCATAGAGATTAATTGATTGAATTCATCTCTATGAGAAGATGCTGATTGGCCAGGGCGGTGTTTGACTCATGCTGGCTCTGCCTTTAAAGGATCACTATAGGGTCAGGAACACAAACATGTATTCCTGACCCTAAAGTGTTAAAACCACCATCTAGCCCCCCTGGGCCCCTCATGCCTCCATAAATATAGTAAAAATCTTACTGTACTCAAGACTGAAGCTGTAGATCTGCATGCTGTTTGCCTAAAAAAAAGAAAAACAAGCAGTCTGCTGACATCATCAGAAGTGGTACCCTGATCCAATCCCAATGCTTCCCCATAGGATTGGCTGAGACTGTAAAGGAGGCAGATCAGGGGCAGAGCCAGCATGATTCAAACACAACCCTGGCCAATCAGCATCTCCTCATAGAGATGAATTCAATCAATGAATCTCTTTTTATAAACTGCAATGATTACCATGCAGGGTTCTCCTATAGTGGCTGTCTATCAGCTATGCATGAGGACATCCAGCGTCGCCGGAATCCCCATAGGGAAGCATTGAATAATGCTTTCCTATGAGGAGATCTAATGCGCACGCGGCCATTGCCGCACATGCTCATTAGGTCTTCCCCGCTGGCTGAGGAGCGTGGGTGGAGACTGACCCAGTGCCAAGGGACATCTGTGCTGGATTCAGGTAAGTCACTGAAGGGGTTACCCCTTCAGCAACATAGGATGAGGTGTGGGAGGGAGGGGGGCACTGCAGGATTCTGCAGTGCCAGGAAAACTGGTATGTTTTCCTGGCACTGGATATTCCCTCTCTGCCTGAGCTAAATGATTGGCTAAGAGCGATCATCTGATGCTCATGGCCAATCAGCTGGCTTTGCACAGTAGGGCTTAGTTCAGCAGAGTTAACAGAAGCTCCTTAAAAAAGCGTCTTGCTCTCCAAAATAAGAGGCAGGGAGTGACACCTGGTAGACCACATAAGAAGTTAAAGGAACACTATAGTCAATAGGAACCACTTCAGCTTAATGAAGTTATTCTGGTAAGTATAGCATGTCACTGCAGGATTTTAATTGTAAATGCTGCCTTTTCAGAAAAAGGCAATGCTTTTATTGGTTTCTAGGGACACCTCTAGTGGCAGTCACTCACATGGCCACTAGAGGTGCTTCCTGCGTCAATGCTGCGCAGTGTGCAGCACCAATATTCAGCATCTCTACACTCTGCTTGAGGTGTTGAATGCTACCCATAAAGATGCACTTATTCAATACATCTCTATGAAAAAAATACACAGAAAATACCTCAATTCAAATAACCTATTCTAATCCTTCAAGGGACACTATAGGCACCCAGACCACTTCAGCTCATTGAAGTGGTCTGGGTGCAGTGTCCCAATGTAAAACGGTTTACAATGAAGAACTAACACAGCTGTCTACCAGTCACTGGAGGCGCTTCCTGACTGTTAACGGACGTTTGGTCCGATAAAGGACGTTGGACGTCCTCACACACTGCCCGCACTGATTCAATGCATTCCTATTGGGAGGGGCTAATTCACATGGCACTTGCCCCGCATGCGCATTAGCCCTCCTCTTCAGTAACATCAGGGAAATCGGCACTGGGATCGTGTAAGTAAATAAAGGTTTTTAACCTTTTATTTACCACCGTAGGGGTGGGGGGTGGGGTGGTGCAAGGGAGGTATAGTGCCAGGAATGCAGCTTTGTATTTCTGGCACTATTCGTAGTATCCCTTTAAGTGTACGCAGCGGCTCTAGTGTGTGTGTCAGTAGAGATGTCAGAGATTTCTACATATGAACCCATCAGACTGGTGCATTAGGAAGTCCTTCTCACACACAAGAGGAAAGACTTATAAAACAAAAACAAGTGCTTTTTGCCTTTTGTCAATATGCTTCCATGTGAAGTGCACTTAAAAAGGATAGCTGGAGGCCTTTACAATATTGATTGTATCAAACTGCATTTCCTCTCCTGCTTTCAATGTCTGAGTCCAAAGGATTTGCCCTAGTCTATTTTGGTTTCTATTTGCATGCTTTATCCATTTTTAAGTATGAAACGTTCATGCAAATGTCTGCACAGGAAAACCACAAAATGTTACAAGGATACTTTCAACTCGGACATACATTTGACTAAACATATAAATCTCAGATACATATCTGTAGAAGTGTGTACTAATTTCTCTGATTATAGATCTAAACCAATAATTATTTACACATTTATTCTATAGCATACCTTCTAATAGACCTAATTTCCTTGAGACAATGCCAATTTGGAACTCTGGGAATACATACAGCCACGCTAATGCTTAGAGCCAAAGGAAAAATAACTAAAGGTTAGTAGGTGGGTAAGAGCAGTGTGGACTATGTCAGCATAGCTAACAGATCACAGACTTCCATGTAGCTAGGAGGATAGCAATCTGCAGAATTGGTTCAGATGTAAAGTATTACTAGATGGGTTTCAGACGCCATTATAAACACACATTCAGGATTACATTGGGTCAACAGTGCAAAGAAAGCATAATTACTAGACTATTGCATGCTAAGCAAATTGTGATCTACTTCAACACAAAACCTAATAACAGAGGTATTCTCTAAACTGTGGAGTGGTAAGAACTTTACCAGCCTGCATGGCTAAGAATGATGGTTGTTAACTCCTTAACTGGGAATTGTGGCAAAAGGGGCAGGGAGCCCTTACAAGGGTTGTTGGCCACAGCATTGGAATACCTCTAAGGGCAACTTGAGGAGTGTTGGGACATATGTTGGCAATGTACCATGCCTCCCAATCGTCCCTATTTCGGGGGAGAGACCCAACTTTTGGGTCCTGTCTCACTATCCTTACTAGACACCAGGGAACTGTCCTCAATAAGAATAGCGCAAGCACATCATAAGACACGCCTGCGCCATGTTCTAATCACTTGGACTCTGCAGGCAGAACTGAAACATTACTCCGTGCAGGGTCTGCCCTCAGCGGGCTAACCTAACATGATAGGCAGGCAGCCTGGCATGTGTTCTTGCCAAGCTGACCCGCATTCCAGGAGGTCCTGTGTCACTTGCCTGCCCTTCTCTTTCCCCTTCCACCGGATGCCTGAGGTGGGAGATATACAGTACTACAAGTGTGAAGAGTGAAGCAGTAGGAAGGTTTTGTACCAGACCTTTGCTAGCCCACTACTGTGTAGGTGTGTGCTTTAACTGGTAGCCCACAATCTCAGTGGATAATACCAGATTTTGTCCTTTGTGAATAACTCTGAAAAACATTTTCCCTTGCTGTAAAATCATGTTTGTTGTCTTGGAATCATATTAGCTAACTTAAAATTAGACAAGGCCATTAATTACAATACAAACCAACATTTACACATTAAAATTTTTTATTCACTGAACCTAAAGTTATAAAAGAAATTATCAATTAAAGTAAACTGTTTTAATCAGATTTGCAGCTCTTACATGTAGTAAAGACAAATCTGATTAAAACTTGGTAATTTTATTTGGTGTTGTGGTCTTTTATAAAACTTGTCACTTTCGAATTTGAGAATTACTGATTTTTGGCAAAAGATAGCGACAGTCTGTCCAGCTGCCACATAACTTAACTGTTACAGTGCCAAGGTTGTTTTACTATTTGAATGGCGTCTTCCACATTTTGATCCTGATTTGATAAATAGCCGCAAGAACAAAAGGAAATTGGTGGCACACCCAGAACATGCATCCTGCAGGAATGGTGCTGCCGTAGTGACAAAATATATACATAATATTGGTTAAGGAAAAGTGCACTCATAACAATACATTTCTAAATTCTATAAAGGAACACTATAGTCACCTGCACAACTTTAGCTTAATGAAGCAGTTTTGGTGTATAGAACATGCCCCTGCAGCCTCACTGCTCCATTTAGGAGTTAAATCACTTTGTTTATGAACCCTAGTCACACCTCCCTGCATGTGACTTGCACAGCCTTCCATAAACACTTCCTGTAAAGAGCGCCCTATTTAGGCTTTCTTTATTGCAAGTTCTGTTTAATTAAGATTTTCTTATCCCCTGCTATGTTAAAGGACCACTCTAGGCACCCAGACCACTTCAGCTTAATGAAGTGGTCTGGGTGCCAGGTCCTTCTAGGGTTAACCCATTTTTTCATAAACATAGCAGTTTCAGAGAAACTGCTATGTTTATGAATGGGTTAAGCCTTCCCCTATTTCCTCTAGTGGCTGTCTCATTGACAGCCACTAGAGGCGCTTGCGTGCTTCTCACTGTGATTTTCACAGTGAGAGCACGCAAGCGTCCATAGGAAAGCATTGTAAATGCTTTCCTATGCGACGGGCTGAATGCGCGCGCAGCGCTTGCCGCGCGTGCGCATTCAGCCCAGGAGGAGGATCGGAGGAGGAGAGGAGGCAGAGAGCTCCCCGCCCAGCGCTGGAAAAAGGTAAGTTTTTAACCCTTTCCTCCTTCCAGAGCCGGGCGGGAGGGGGTCCCTGAGGGTGGGGGCACCCTCAGGGCACTATAGTGCCAGGAAAACGAGTATGTTTTCCTGGCACTATAGTGGTCCTTTAATAGCTTGCTAGACCCTGCAAGAGCCTCCTGTATGTGATTAAAGTTCAATTTAGAGATTAAGGTACAATTATTTAAGGTAAATTACATCTGTTTGAAAGTGAAACCAGTTTGGTTTTTTTTTAAAGAAAGGCTCTGTCAATCATAGCCAGGGGAGGTGTGGCCGGGGCTGCATAAACAGAAACAAAGTGATTTAACTCATAAATGACAGTGAATTGAGCAGTGAAATTGCAGGGGAATGATCTATACACTAAAACGGCTTTATTTAGCTAAAGTAATTTAGGTGACTATAGTGTTCCTTTAAAATTGCCTATCTCCGCAAACAAATACAGGGGGATTCAGCCTTATAGAATTTAGTAATGTATTTTTAAGGGTGAATCCCCCTGTATTTGTTTGCCGAGATAGGCAAGCGACACTGTCATGCCGAACTTACCTTTCTTTAACTGATTCCTCTTCTCTCCCTCTGTCAGGATATGTTCTTCATTTCTTCCTGTCTGCTCTAGTTTTCTTTAAAATTATAAGACAAAGTAGGGTTTCCTACGCCTGACCAGCTATGACCAGCGGAGGAGCATAGTGTGCTTCCTTTCCAGTGGTCAGAGCAATGTTACCACAATTCTGACCTTTCCTCCGATCCGAACAAAGTCCCGAATTGCATCCTAACATGAATGGAGAAACTGTTCTCATTCTGTTAGGACGCAATTCGGTAGTTTCGCCGACGTTCTGTCTAAATGACAGGACGTTCTGGAAAAGTGAAAGGCGGCATCGCGAGAACATGGAGAAGAGGTGAGAATTGTGGCAACATTGTTCTGACCACTTGAAAAGAAGCACACTTTGGTCTTCCGCTGGTCATAGCTGGTCAGGCGTAGGAAACCTCCATAAGACAAAATAGTCCCTACTTTGTCTTATTTTTTAAAGAAAACTAGAGCAGACAGGAAGAAATGAAAAACAGATCCTGACAGAGGGAGAGAAGAGGAATCAATTAAAGAAAGGTAAATTCGGCATGACACTGCCGCTTTAAGTAGCCTTATAGAATTTAGAAATGTATTTTTATGAGTGCTTAGTCTGTATAACTGATAAATACAAAAATCCATTAATTTAATACCACACTCTTATGCATAAAAAGGAGAGAGTCGCTATTCAATATGCAAAAAATAAATTAATTTATTGTACATTATTTATATAAAACCAATTCATGAACTTCAAGTAAATCACTACTGTATTTATCAATTCATCTATGGTACACAAGTTAATCACTATTGTATTCCGGTGATCTCCTTATCAATTCATCTATGGTACAGTTAACAAAATTCATAGTATATACATTCAAGGATATGTACAACTATATACAGTCAATAGATACAACCTATATGGAGTTTGTAAGTTTATAAATGTTCAGGTGGATCCACCACTTAATAATTCTCTTTAGTTGAAAAAATGTATGTAGAAAATTGAAAAAAATGAAAAAAAAAAGCTAAAAAATAAAATAAAAGAGAGAGAAACAAAGATGCAAGAAAAATTAAGAAAAAATCCTGATAATTGAACGTTCACTGTATATGTCATGAAGAGTTGGTTGGATCTCACCAATTGAGGATTGGCACCCAGGAGTTATTCAATAGCAGCAAGATGTTTAATGTCTGGAAACCAGGATGTGCTCCAAATGTAGAGAGGACTGTATTGGCAAAGTTAATACTCCTATAGTTGCTTGCATGTATCACTGTTCGGCTGCTCTCACTTGCGTCGTGCATTTAGTATGTAACCACTGGGCTGCATGCTCGGGACGGACCTGTCCCTTCAATGGCCCCTCTAATTGATAAATATGCAGTGTCTGTAGTATGGTGTCTGAATAACAAATAATGCTAGATTACTTCCAAAGTTATTGAAAGTGTGTGTGATAAAAAAAATCTATTGAAATCCGTTCCATGCTTGTTTTTGTTAAAATGAAGAAGCAATGCTTTGGATATTTCCTATATGACTGCATATCTCTAGAGACAATGTGTTGCGCAAGGAAAACCACACGTCCATTTCTAGATTCCACTAGGAGTCTGTATACGGCATGGTAGTTCACAAGATCAAAATTTCTTCCCTTACACTTAAAGGGTTGTTCACTAAAGTGAGAATTCAAAGTGGATTGCGTATTTTAGTTCAAAATAGATGAATCGGAAAAAGCCTATTATTCTTTTATACTAATAACTAATAATATCCTGGTACTTTTAGATGAGCAATAAGAGTGAGTAATCGATTTTGATGCAGTTACTCAAGATCTGACTGACACTTTCCATTCTACTTGTATAGTCTCCCATTTTCAGACGGAAAGGGTATTGATTGTACCTATAGAATGCTTTGCACGTGATTCACGACTTTATAATTACTTTCTTTTGAAGGTGTATCATACCATTTCTGCAATATATTGTGGCGCTTTATGAATAGCCTTTTTAAACTGTATAGATCAAAAACTATTGGATGCTAAAGGATACATTGGCCAAAATATTAAAGTTGAAGAGCAGCGTGCCTTCCATAACCAAAATATTATGCAACCCACCTTTTTACTACGTACCAGTATTGGAAGAACAATGATGACTATGGCCTGAGGGAAAATAATACCATTGGGGAAAAAAAACTACAAACTAGTTATCTGTCTGTAAAAAGAAACAAAAACATGATATCTAGATATCTTAATTTCAAGTCCTAAGCTACTAGCAATGCCTTAGAGGAACATTATAGTATTAGGACACTATAGTGTCCCTCTGCCTTAAAGCGATCGTCTGCCCCCCAATAGGGTTTTGCAATGCACAGAGTGACGTCTAGGTTCATTTCACAGAGTTCAAACTGTGAAACTCCAGGAAGCGTCTCTAGTGGCTGTCTGGTAGACAGCCACTAGAGGCAGTCTCAAGCCTTTAATGATACGATTAAATTTTCTCTGAAACGGCAAACATTGCATGGTTAAGGGGAGTGGGACAGTTCACTTCAATGAAGGGCATCCATATATATATATAATTATACACCATAGTGAATAAACCTGTTTGCTCCCACTCAGAATGTTAATATTCATGGAATCGTAGTGAATTAGGCCACAATAGCTGAATTTGATATAATTAAAGTCTGCTATGTTTTCGGTTTGGCTATTTTGGCTTGATGTTTGAAGTTCACTTTGATTTCCCGACTATTTCCATTTTGGAGAATACTCTGCAGGTACAAACACAAAATAAAACTGGCTCAATAACACCTCTGTGTCTGTGCAACATGGTGCAATACTGAATACTTATTAGTGCTGACATTGTATGATAATATGATACAATTCTTATCATAATCATACTTTATTTATTGTGTACAGGGTTTGATTTATTATAGTATATCATGCCTGTCATGGGTGTATGATGCATTTCCTATATTGTTGGATTGTGCAGGCTTGAAGATTAATGATGAATGTTTTGCAAACTGGATGCAAATTTGATTTAAAACCTTGATAGTATATTGCACAAAGTAAAGGCAATAAGCAAACAATAGTGGGAATAAATGTTTTGGAGTACTGTAAAGAAATTGAGTGTTCTGACCTCTCCATTACCTTTACATGCAGGTAATAAAATTGGGAAGTAACTTTATCATTTCTGCAATCTGAAAAGTAATTTCCTTCAGTAGGGCTCAGGGGGGAAAAACCTTTTGACTCAATCTGCATTTAAGATTGGCATGATGATGTGGGTAGAAAGGGGTTAGAATTAAAATTCTCTAATAATCAAAAAATCACTAGAAGTTGGCATTAATGGTTGTCCTAGTCTACTAGAAACTGAAAAGCTGCAGTGTGGTTTTCCCCTATCAATTCCTTATTTTGGAAATTTGGGCTTCTTGATATCTTCATTTCCATTTCAGACTGTTGAAATGGAGCCAACACATATTGTTTCAACTCCGTAGCATACTAAGCGAGGGGAGGTCTGCCTCATGTGACCAGCAGGAGAGGGTGCACACAGCACCGCCGCTATTTATAGCAGAGCCGGGTGGGACTATTTTAGAATATTTTAGAATCCTCTACCAAGGTCTAGCAAGGAGGGAGCTGCAATACTGATACAAATAGTGGGGGTGGGTTTATATGCTGCTAGATAACAGCCAAAATAAAATGGCAAGCGCGTTTAAGAAACAGACAAGTGGTAAGGGGGCTCAGGATACACACAAGGTGAAATAGCTTAATAAACACAAAGGTTTGAAAGGGGGGTGGGGGGTTGTTATGAGATACACACAAAGCGAAAATTAAAATTCGGAAGGTGGGGAGTAGGGGACCCAACATATATTTTTGCCTGGGTGATCAAGGGATGCCTCTTGTTTTAACGTGCTTCCCAAACAAAACCTGGAGATTTGGGGTTTTAATCCTGGCACTAGGCATTTCTGCCTTTTAACCTATTTTTAGAGCTTAGAAGTAATTATAGCCACTCTATTGCTGCCAAACATCAGCTGAGACTTGTCGTCCTTTTGGCATATGTAAAACCTTTACCCCAACCCAAAAAGACTCAGGCACCACTTGTTTGTGAACCACTTGTTTGTGAACATATTGTTTCAACTCCGTAGTATACTAAGTGAGGGGAGGTCTGCCTCATGTGGCCTTGGGTGATTCCTGGCAACATAACTTCTTCATTTAGATGACGTTGCTATTGTGCCTAAACTGTCCCTTTAAGGCCAATACAGCTGGCCTCAATATTTTTTTTATTTTTTTTTTTAAACAAGACAGCAATAGCCTCAGCATGGCTGTTTTAGCTTAAATTTCCTAATCTATTTTTTATTTACACAAATTTGAGTTTAGTAAATAACCCTGCCTCCTGGTCTGTTTTTACTGGGTGCCAAACTCCAACACTGTAATATATTGCATAAGAAAAAATGCACTTAAAGGACTTAACAATAAACAAAATATCATCTTTATTTTAAGCAGATGTGCAAACACATACAGTCAACTACTCAGTCCACTTAAGGCGTCATAGTAATAGGGCTGAAACACTGACACATGTTCTTACAATAAATCAGTTATTTGCTTATTTTTAAGTCCTATGAGTGCACTCTATCATATTAGAGAATTAATTTCAATTTCTTTTCCAGCTTTGTAACTGTTCCCAATCAAGTCTCTCAACTTTCCCACATTTTGTAGCATAGTACCAATTTTAGGGTACTGTCACACCGTCCAGGCTTTATTTCCCTGCTTGTCCACCATGTTGGGAGACTAGGAAACTGTCTTTTGGTTAGCCCAGCGTGAGTGCATCATTAGCACTCTCTGCATAGTCTTCTATGCACTCTGATTCCATGCACTACACTGGCAGTGCATTATAGGGTAGCTTTTCATTCTCAGTCTGGCCAGGCAAAAGGGAAGGGGACGCATGAGAAGGAAATAACAGAAAAGTGTAAAGAATTATTTAGGTGCAATGCACTCTTACATATTTTCTATAATCTAACATTTTATTTTTTATTTTTCTATTCACTTGCATGACATGAAAAAAGTTGAGGCCACTATTAAATATGTGCAGCAATACGCTTTCTATTTTACAGATAGCGTGCTCTGCTCTGTTTGTCATGTTTGATGGTTTAGTCTCTCCTATGGAATCGTTTCTGCCTTATAGGACACACAATGGATTTTCCCTGACCTCAAATAGGATAGTGGATTGTACTTGAACATCAGGGTCATTGGAAAGCTCCTCCCCTGTGGCACTGAAACTATTGGTCATGGCTGAGTGACATCCTGTTACTACAGACTTTGACAGCACTGTTATTCTATTCATGGCTTAGTGCATTGTTAAATGTGAAGTGTTCAATGTACTGATGGCAACAAAATTGTTAAACTAATACAGGTTGTGTTTAAACTTTTTTTTTTTTTTAAGTGACGGTACTTATTCACAAAAGTGTAGTGTTCCAATTACTGTTCAAAAGACAGCAAAGGTAATTAATTCTAAATAATGTGACTTACACGATTGCCTTAACTACCTAATTACCCTTCTTTACTAGATCAATTCAAATGATTTAAGAACAGGATCATAATAAATTGATTATATGTGCAGATTTTAACTTACCTGTGGATACATCTACAGCCACATGCCTTTTCTCAGCACAGTAATTTGAAAGTGCAGAGTGACTGGGTGTCCAGGATATGGCATTTCTGTGTGGTAGTATGTCTGGAAAGATTGTACATTTTATTCCTCCAGGCATCCTAGCCACTCTTGCGTTAATTACATTTTGGTGGACACGGGTACATTGCAACAGGTTATTCGCTGCTCCATAGTCAATGCATCATGGTCGGACCACGCTCCTATCTTTGTTTTTGTTTGAACAGTATGCCACTAGAGGCTGAGTATGGAGGCCTTCGTTGGTTAAAACAAACACTCTGCACAGGCTAACAAAACAGGCAAATGGTTAGCAAACAAGCTCTTAGAGTATCAGGCACCACAGCATACCTCCTTGCTAAAGATGGGCAGAGGAACCTCAACACAGCCAGGATGACAGAGGAGTTTGCCTCCTTCTACTTCTGCCTCTCCAATCTCCATAGGGATCCTTGCACAAGAAAACTTTCTCTCCCTCTTAAACAAGCTAAACCACTTTACACGTTTGTGAGACACAGAAACACTGGACTAGAGGGTGAAATCACAAGAGGAAGAAATTTAAATTTCCAGCCTTTATTATTGTTATTATTATTATTATTATTGGTTTTTATTTATATAGCGCCATCTTATTCTGCAGCGCTTTATTATAAAACTTTCTCCAAGAAGCGAGTCCCAAACCTTACATCAGGCTGCAATCACATCCTTACAGAAGAGTTAGCTCCAGAAGAAGTCACCTGTGCTCATATAGTGACACTAACTAAACAAGAAAAGAAACCATATTATGCCAAACCTTTTGCCCAATTTCTCTACTAAATGTACATAGCAAAATTTATGCAAAAGCGCTGGCAAATAAACTAGCTTCACTCTTCCACACCTACTGCATATTGAACAGGTGGGCTTTGTTTCCTCAAGACAACCCGCAGACAGCACCTGGACATTCATTAATATTATCCATAATTTTTGTATTGATGGGATGCCTTGTCTCTTTCTAGCTTTTGACACTGAGAAAGCCTTCAATAGATTACACGAGCAATATATGCATGATGTCCTATTAAAATATGGCCTCCCTCAGACCTTTCTTCAGTGACCAAAGTTCTTTACACAAACCCTTCATCTTTAAAACTCTTGTAGCATATAGCATTAGCTATAAGGACAACCTCCATATTAAGGGTTATTCCATTAACCAGGGGACCTCCTGCACACTGGGTATGTTTGCGATTTTATGATGTTGTCTATAAAGAAATCTCCACACAGTGCCGGTATCTTGACAAACTTCTTACAAAATGTGTGTGTGTGTATACCCATTCTGTTTCTGTAAGTCTGTCGTGTGTGTGTTTATATACTATATATGTGTTTTTGAATAAAATAAAATATTTAGGTTTTTTTCATAACCTTTTTTTCCGTGAAGTGTGTGAGCCTGAAAAAGAGACATCGTCTTTGTACCGTGACATGTTCCTAAGGGATCATGGGACTTGATTAGTAAGAGATCCTGCCTTGTGGTTCTCATTGACGTTTTGCTATTTTAAGAGCAAATTATTTGTGTGAGAAAAGCTTCGTGATGCATGCCTTGGGAAACGTTCTGTTAGGATTTTACGCACAAGTTTATTTGCATCTTCCCATGAGTATAAACTCATTTGATGGAGTACAGACAATGGCATATCTGGGGGCTTCCTAAAGAGGGGATTGAAGGCAGGGGGTAGAAGGAAGCAGCTTGAGACTCAATACTTGCCTTACTCTTGTTTATTTTGTGTAGGTTAACGGTGTTAAAGACAGATAATGTGTATATACAGCTAGTCAAGTTTATACTTGCCAAAACCATTACAAACACAGCTGTAAAAACAGACCTATCCCCTTTCTATTAATTTAATATCACAACCCCTATAAAAATGTCAGATTGTGCCGCGTTAATATATCACTCACTTTCTAAATATCCCGTTGATAGATCTCAATGCTATACCTTAGATTGTAAGCTCACTCGAGCAGAGCTCTTTTTACCTATTAGCTTTTTTTTGCCATACCTTGTCTGCCAAAGCAGGTTTGGTTATATGCCAGTGTACAGTGCCTCAGAATATGTTGGTATTGTATACTAATATTTTATATATTTTTGTGAGTGTTGCATTCAGCTCATTATTGAAACCGTAATTTTAGTTCTAAGTTGTTTAAATAATGGCTCCTGGGGACTTCCACATGTGTTAATTCCACATCATCGAAGAGCTGTCTTTTGGTCTCAAGAGATACGCAGGATAAAGGGGCATCTGGAGCCTAATGAGGGACAGATCCCAAAGCTGCTTTCTGCATCCCAGGCCAAAGGAGACAGATGTTACTGGATATATGTTGGCCTGCTCTGTGCTGCTCACACAGGATGTAAGGGGGCGGGGATGTCCGAGAATCCAGGGTGTGATATGAAGGTTAGCTGAATGTGGGAACCCCAGAACAATGGATCTTGGCACATTAAAGTGCACTATTGTCATATATAGATATGTTGTAGAATGTGCCATTGTATATTGATTCCTTCCTGGTAGGATTATACTAAACAAATATTGACACTATATGGAAAATGAAAAATAAGCCAAACGTGATTAGTTTAAAAAAATAAAAAAAATTAAACAAATTCCCAAAGCAAAACATTGTCATAGAATTTTTCAAATTATTAAATCAGGTATTGTATCTAGCAACTACTTATTAAAGCAGCACTCTAGGAGTGCATGTTTAACCTTTTATGGGCCAAAACCTTGAAACATGGTATTGAACGATCAGCTGTTTTTGCATGCATTAAAATGTGTGTTAATGTCGATTTGCCTAGTTTACATTTTCTTGTTAGAGAGGCTCAGGTAAACCACCTTCTCAATTATTTACTATTCATATTGTGTGTGGTCCCCCCCACCCCCTCCAAACTTTCTTTACATTTTTTTTCTTTGCAGCTTCCCCATCTATAGCCCACTCTAGCAAAAATACCCTTCATTGTCTCAAGTTTTTTTTAATTTTTTTATTAATTCCATATGTAAGTACTACCAGTTTTTAGATCAGGGGTAGTCGGCCTTTTAATACCTACCGCCCACTTATGTATTTTGATGGTAACATTTCCTTACTGCCCCTGTGTGAATTTTTAGAAAAGCTTGTTTTAAAAAAAAAAAAAAAATGCACAGCAACAACAATGCTGTACTAGGTGGCCAATTTTATTATGCGTCATCAAAAAAAGAAGTTCCTCTTTTCTATTATATTTTTCTTTTCACCTACCTTATTGCAATCATCAGCAGGAAGGTTGAAATAGGTAGCACACTTTTATTTTTAGCCAACAACAAACCATAAAACAGAAAAAAGGCATATCAGGGGTCTGTTTTTCCTTTCTCTTTATCTCCAGCGGCATACCTACCGAAGTTGCGACCGGGCCCATCACTCCAGGGGGCCCGGCTGCCCTGTCTGACCACCACTGATGCATATTCTGTCTAGCGGCAACACATCCTGCAGTCTCCTTGGCAACTAGCCATGGCTTCCCCAATATTTAAGGAATGTCCGTCAAACAAGAGACCATGCCTTTGGGGTTTTTTGTTTTAGCGGTGGAGATCATTGGGTTTGGTCCCTGTCCCTTTGAGCGCAGTTTGTGTTGTAACCCCATCCATTCCTAGTTTGCAAGTTCCTTCCCCACCCATTTAGTTGCTGGCTTTAATTTTATCCCTGCTCCTTTCCTCCCAGGCTTCGTTCTATCCCTATCCTTTCCTCTTAGGCTGCATTCTAACCTCACCCCTTTCCTCTCAGGCTGCGCTCTATCCCTGTCCTCACTGGCGGAGAGTGGTGCCTGAGGGGCATGTGGTTTGGTTGGCAGTAATTGACGGACGGTGGACGCAGAATAATCCCGGCTGCAGGTCATTACTCCTGGGTGTAATTGTTAAACCTATTTGAATTATAAAATTCAAAATATACCCTTTACTGCTACTATTATACCCTATACCCTGTACTGCTGATATTGAAATGTATACACTGAGGTGTGGTATTTGAGGCTAGGTGGCTTTAAAGGACCACTCTAGGCACCCAGACCACTTCAGCTTAATGAAGTGGTCTGGGTGCCAGGTCCAGCTAGGGTTAACCCATTTTTTTATAAACATAGCAGTTTCAGAGAAACTGCTATGTTTATTAATGGGTTAAGCCTTCCCCCCTAATCCTCTAGTGGCTGTCTCATTGACAGCCACTAGAGGCGCTTGCGTGCTTCTCACTGTGATTTTCACAGTGAGAGCACGCAAGCGTCCATAGGAAAGCATTGATAATGCTTTCCTATGCATTTTCTTGGGGCTAAGCCTTTGGCCTGTACTGTAGTCTTGTCAGCCGGGAGGAGGAGGAGGAGAGCTCTCCGCCCAGCGCTGGAAAAAGGCAAGTTTTAACCCCTTTCCCCTTTCCAGAGCCAGGCGGGAGGGGGTCCCTGAGGGTGGGGGCACCCTCAGGGCACTATAGTGCCAGGAAAACGAGTATGTTTTCCTGGCACTATAGTGGTCCTTTAAAAAAACAAAACTATACTAGTGTATCTGTCAAATCAATGTATGTGTCTGTCAAATTAGTGTGTGTCAGTCTAATCAGTGTATGTATCAGTGAGTTACTGTGTCTGTTAGTAAGTGTATCTGTGTCAAATCAAAGTGCGCCTGTCGTTGGAAATGTGTGTTGGTTGACCAATTTGTGTGTTCGTGTATGTGTATCCGTGAAAGAGTAAAGGGGTCTTTCTATGATTCTTGCACCAGGGCCCTGTCATTCCTAGTTACGCCGCTGATTATCTCCTTCCTTTACTACTTTTTCTTTTCCTTCTTTCTTTTATTTTATGTTAAGAAAACCAAGTAAACAGAAAATAACTTAGCTTGCAGAAGGAAAATAACAGAACTTGCCAATGTTCAATATCACCTAAATGCCATGCTTCTAACTGTCCCTGTTTTCGCACCAAGAAAGATTTAGCAAACAGAGGCGTGTTGTGCATTTTTGTGAGGTGTCTCTGGATGGCTGGAGTGAGGTACGCGCCTGCGCAGAGCATGTGGTCGTGTTGCCCGGTAGCTTTCTGCTTTCTTTATAATGTTCCATTGTGACATTACGGGCTTGTGAAGTTATGTCACTGAAGCATACCTGGGCGGGTTTTAAGGAGCCAAAGATCCGAGACGTAGCAATCTAGAGACAGGAGAGAAACTAATAACCCTCTACCTGTACCCACCTGGCCAGTCATTATCTGCCACTGACCACCATGAAAGCTTGAATTGCCCACTAGTGGACGGTAGGGACCAGGTTGCCTACCACTGGGTTAGATGGTCAGAATTTTTTTTTTCAGATATATCTTGTTTCTTGTAAGTTAAAACTATTAAATCTAAAATACTATTAAAAAAAAATAAAAAATATATATATATAATATACATCTGCGAATATTTTAATTCAGATGTGAAAGGAACACTATAGGGTCAGGAAAACAAACATGTATTCCTGACCCTAAAGTGAAAATCCACCATTTATGTGGCTTGCCCCCTTAGCCTCCTCAGAATGGTTAAAACTGCCACCTTGGTTACATCATCAGAATTGCCGATTTTTAGCTAAAATCGGCAAGGGGGTGGGGCCAAGCGCCATTTTGACCAATCAGCACCTCCTCATAGAGTTGCATTGAATCAATGCATCTCTATAAGGTAAATTAAGCGTCTCCACTCTCTGAACGGCAGGGCTGCCTACTGTGCAGCACTGCGCCAGGAAGCACCTTCAGTGGCCATCTGAGGAGTGACCAATTGGAGGTGTCCCTAGGAGCAATGTAAATGAAAAGACAATGTTTGCATGAAAATGCCTGAAGGCAATGCTTATACTCAACAGAACAACTACATTAAAATGTCGTTGTTCTGGTGAATATAGTGTCCCTTGAACATATTCTTTGTTTCTTGTTCATTGCCATGTTTTATAATTTCCAAGACATTTGCATTTAAATAATGTTTCCAAAACAAATACCTATTCTGGTTCTTCCTACTGTCTTTGGACAACTAGAATTCAAAATATGGTTAGCGACCAAGAGGAGAATATGGTGGCAAACATTACTGCTCCTCAATTTAGCCATTTTTCTCTATTCAGGAATCTTAGTGATTTCATTTCTTGAAATCGCTATTGCAATAGGTATCTTCCATGGATGATTGCACCCCTCTGCAGTGGATTTCCACCTATTGGCTCATTTTGCCAAAACTCAGGTCACACATGGGATAAAATAGGTCCTTACTTTGTCTTTGTTAAAACTGCTGAGTTAGAATTCCAGCGCCGTAATTTTAAAAGAAACCGAGGCGGAACAAACCTAGCAGTAATATGCACATTCCTAACAGATTCTGGATTGGTACAAATGGTATTGTCATGCTGATTACACATTACAATTGGTGTAAAATGACTGTACCATATACAGCAAGGAATGGCTGTTTTGCACAAGTGTGACATGATTTCATTGATCCATGATGCAAGCAATCTTCCTCCCTTTCCGCCAAGTACCCCACCCATAAAGAAGTTTTCCATTTATAGTACTCTTGTCTGCCTCAGTTTATCTTTCATTAAGGCTGTGCCCGTACTTTGTAATGAACTACCCTTATTCAAAATGTGTTCATTTGAAATAAATCCTATGATCTCCAGTAACTGCATTATTGATTTTTAGTAGCAGGCATTCAAACTTCCCCTTTGCAAAGTAACTTCACTGCATGGGATCAACACTCCTCTTCTGACTGCATGATACACTGTACTGAAAAAAAAGTGTCTACTAGAATGTGACAAAGAAGTCTCATTACTGCACATGGTGGAAATGTATATTGTCCCTACAGAGGATCCTCTTACCTTTGCCCCCATAACAGTGCTTTGTAGGATGTGTAGGAGATGCTGGGACCTGCCTCCTACATCTTTTTGTATATATAATAGCTCCCTCTCGGCAGCGGCCAGAGTGTGGCTACATGGGGGAAAAGGTCTGGTTGCCCGGTAACGCAGGACAGGTCCCAGGACGGAAGCTACAAACATTGGACTGTCCTGGCAAAAATGGGGCAGTTGTGAAACTTTAAAAAAAAATAAAAATTTTTTTTGTTTGTTTTCTACTTTAATCACTACATATAGGATGATTGGAACAGTAAAATGCTATGCCAAGCAGCAGGTCATATACAAAACTTAATTTTCCCAGCAGATGATCAAACTGCAGCTCTTGGGGATATTTTAAATCCCATGCAAAGAGAAAAATATTTTCATTTGTGTGTTTGTTTTTTTTTTTTTTTTTTCTTACAAATGAACAGCTTTGCATGTTGATTAAGTATTTTATTCCAGGCTGAATTTTTTTTTCAATTTATTTATCTCCAAAAAGTTTTTTTTCCAATGACTAATTTGCTAATATTTTTATCTCACCAAGCAGAAAAAAGTTTAGCAGAAGATCTATCAGTGTAACATTGAGGCTGTGGCCATTTTGGGATTGCATCACGATTTTTGAACACTTGGTGATGGTGACTCATACCATTTAAAAAAAAAAAAAGACTGCAGTGAGCAGATAATGTCATCCCCATTTAATGGCAGGAGCTTCCTAGACTTGGCTTGTTCTCAGTTCATATTTGATACATCAGGACTGCTAATTGCAATGCTCTTGAGAATTTTCTGTACTGCCACCAAATTCTTAACAGCCTACTAAGGCATTCCTCCAGTGCCCTTATGTGGTTTTCAGTACAACGCAAATGCTTTTCGAAATATTTTTTATTTATGCATTTTTATTTGATCTTGGCGTTTATGACTACCTTTGGCTAGTATTTTTGACTAAGAGTATCTCTTGTGACATGACTTAAGCTTGTCTTGTGCATCTTAATTTTCTTCTTGGTTTTTCCATTATACCTGGACAGACAAGAAACCTCTGACTGTCACTTTTCTCTTTTCCTTATCCTATCCACTGCTAGACCTGCTGTCTGCTAGAAGGTTTTCAGCATTCAGTAAACTAGAAATGTATCTTTGTACTCTCTGATGCCATGTGCCCAAAATGCCCTAGATGTGATGGAAATTACTGTATGTATTTATTTATTTTAGCTGAACAAACAAGTATATATTTTTTTTAATTTGAATCTTTTTTTTTTTTTTGTTTCATTTTGTTTGAGAGTTTCGATGCTGTCAATATCATTATCATACATATCCTCTCCCCTCCCTGCACCTCCAGCATTTCTCAGGTACCTGGGGGAAAACGGTATGCAGGTGTTCCGGACTACGATACCATCTGGCAATAGTTTTGTAGTTCATCTCTATCGTAGGGATGTCCATGGTATTTCTATGATCATGGTGGAACATTTTATCACAGTCTGTGGGAGTGAAGGGGAGGCCCAACTCCCTCTCCCACACTGCTGTAAAACTGGGAAGTATGGTATTTGTATTTGCTTGTAAGTGGGAATAAACCTTTGACAATGAAAGTGTATGGGTGTTAGGTTGAGAACACCATTTCTCGAAGGGGGTGTGTTCCGCGAGCGTGGTCATGTTGTGTGCAGAAGTGGCGAACTGAGCCAGTTGATATTGTAAGAATGATGGGCATGGATTCGGGCACAGGACAGAAATGGGTCTGACCATATGTCCGTAAATAACATTGTGCAGCGAAACATAGGGGAGATAAGTAGGTTTGAGGCCTTGTACCCCTCGAGGATAAATCGTGTACAAGCAATATTAACGTTATAGGTTAAAAAAGACCTATAGTCACTAGAACAACTACAGCTTAATGTAGTTGTTCTGGTAAATCTAGTGAGTCCCTGAAGGCTTTTTTCTATAAACATGATCATTTCAAAGAAAAGGCAGGGTTTACATTACAGCCTAGGGACACCTCCAGTGACCATATCTCAGATGGCCACTAGAGGTGCTTCCTATGGAAAGCATTGTGATTGGCTGAGATCACTTCTGATGATCAGCCAAGGAGGCAGATCAGAGGCAGCGCCAGCACCAGCAAACTGGAATAAAGGTAAGATTTTACTATATTTAGGAGGGCAGGGGGGCTAGATTGTGCCATAACACTATAGGGTCAGAAATACATGTTCGTGTTTCTGACCCTATAGTGTTCCTTTAAATACAAACCTGTTGCCTATAATCATTATCAATGTATTTGGCTATCTGTAAACTTCTATCAGTGATGTAGTTGAAAATCCCATAAAAACAGCATTTGTTGTTTTATCCTCCGAATGGTAGAACCTTTGTATAATAAGCTGATGGTGCATTAGGTATATAAACTGTTAGAAAATAATGAAAAGTATGGTGTAATATTTCTGGGTTGCACACAATCCTCACATGAGAAGCTTTTAAGCATGCTGATAAAACTGCACTACATCCTATTGGCATTCAGTAATTTTAATTAACTTCCTTTGGTAAATTAACCAATAGTGACAAATTGCAGGATGCTTTCATTTCTAATTGGTGATGTTATCCTGAATAGTTTTGATTTTGTGCTTCCTGTGCTAAAGATTAATTATCCAGAAGCTGTTGGCTATATCCAAATGCATGTTTCAGTGTAACTAAAAGCAAAGTAATTGCTACATAGATAGTGTTTTGGTTTTCTTTTCTTAATATAAACATAAACATTGTGCCATATTCTTGAATCACTCTCAAGGTTTATAAATGTAGGGAAAAGGTTGGTTTCAACTGAGGTAAGATTAGGAACTCTTCTGGTGAACAGAGGCACTCGGTATACTCGTGATCTCGTCTGGGTTTTGGTTTTTTTTGTGCTGGTGGGGGGTTTGGATGGTGAGCAAACCGCACTGGGTCGATTTGGTCATGGCATTCTATAGAAAATATGACATTCTATAGGTCACTCAAGGGTATTAGCCACTGCAGGATGAGTTCTAAATGAATGCAGGGTTCAGAGGGCACTTCTCTTCAAGCCTAGAAACCTACTCCTGGAGACTACAATATTGGTTCTGTGAAACGTTCGTGGTTTTGGGCTTCTTCTCCATTTGTGCATCACCAATGCGTGTGCATCGACATAGACATCTTATCGCGCACATATGGATTATTTGCATACCCGCTAACCTGAAAGCAGCATTGACGACCTGAAGTAGGCTCAAGAACCGCAGATTAATTCCCATTCAGGGTACCATTTGTGTATCAATTACTTTAAGTCAGAATGCTAGATAAACTATTTGTTTATTCAGTCTGATGTATTATGATGTCTTTACACACACACATATACACTTTCTATTTGATAGAGCCATATACTTCGTTAGCAGTTTCTGTTACATGTGTGATGGGTTAGCTAAATGTGATTATTTAGAGTTTGAACTATAACTAGTCCCTAAATGATGCAGGGAGTACAACAATTTGGAGAGCTTGATCATGTTATAAAAGTTAAATGAATGTACTAAATTTAGAATTAACTCCAAATTGAAGCATATCAAGGCTTGACACAAAGGGGGATAGGATCAAGCTGTTACAGTTCCTTTAACACGCAGGGATCGGGGAGAGGATTTAAAATCGGCTAATCAAATATTCTATAAAGTAATAAATAATGGGTTATTTTGAATAACTAACACATTTAGTATATATACTTTTGAGAGCCATGGACGCTGCACTTATGTATAATAACCATGCTGTGAAAAATTGCAATGAGAACATCTTGGTTTTTTTTTTGTTTCTTTCTTTGTATCACTACCTATTGGTGACCTTGTCCCCCACATGTTTTGTGAATGTCAGAGTTTCCTTAAACTAACCTAGGATCCAGACGCGTTGGGCGAGGTTCATAATGGTGTCAGCTTTTTCTGCCTTTACCTCATTTCTTTTGTTTGTGGGGTTTTTTTTGTTGGTGTTGTCAGGCAGGCACATCCCATTTATTATTGATTTTGTGTCTGTGTTTTTTTGTTTTTTTTCTACATTTTTTGCATAGAAAGTGTTTTTTTTTATTTTTTTTTTAAAGTGATTTTATTTTTTTAAAAAGAATATGATTAGATGACTAATTTACAAAATAACTTTCACAACACAAACACACAAGATAGCCAAAGCACTATTCAAATATTTTTCCAGTGTTGAGCAGTCGTGGTCTAAATGATAGCACTGTAATCTTTATTCTGTATAATGTAGGTTAAATAGTTTAATTTATTCCTAAAATGCTTTTTAATCCACCTTTAAAGGCCTACTTATTCTTTTCAATTAAATGCAATACAGAGTGAGGGCCCCAAGCCCGAGAGTGAACCCGATAAAGACTTTGTATTGTTTATAAATATATTCATTCCTTTACCAAACATTCATCTGCTACAGAGGTAAATTGAGATCATATTTTGATGATGGCTAGTGTATGGCTGTGCTTCCACTGTGTGGGATATCCTATTATTTTGTCTAACTATATATTTATAAAATCTGTTACTGAGGTCCTGCTATCAAATATTCCAGAGTTTTCTAATCTCACTCTTATCACTGCAGATTTATCATATGTAAAGCTTTTAGTACAGTGCACAGAGCCAGCAGCCTTCATCATTGCAGCACTCTTCAATTACACTCTGTGTTAAATCAGTCTCTGTGTTGAAGTATTCCGCTAGAGTGCTCCGCACTGAGGACTCTTTAAAAGTAGATGATGGGCATAAATAAGAAGCCCCATGCACACACAGGCTGATCAGCCACTAATTCATACTTAACCCCTTAAGGACTGGACTGTTTTTGCGATGTTGTACATTTGCGACCAGGAATATTTTTACACTTTTGTGGTGTTTGTGTTTGGCTGTAATTTTCCGCTTTCTCATTTACTGTTCCCATACAAATTATATATTGTTTTTTTCAGGACAAAATGGGCTTTCTTTACATACCATTATTTATATAATCTCATGTATTTTAATTTAAAAAAAATACAAAAATCTGATGAAAAATTGAAAAAAATACATGTTTTTGACTTTTACTTGAAAAATCTTTTACTCATCTACAAAAGCGAATGAAAAGAACTGCTAAATAGATTCAAAATTTTGTCCTGAGTTTAAAAATACCTAGTGTTTACGTGCTTTTTTGCTTTTTTTTGCATGTTATAGGGCTATAGGTACAAGTAGGATATTGCGGTTTAAAAACATACATTTTTAAAATTTATCAATAGTGACATTGTAACACTATTATCTGTCATAAATCTCTGAATAACACCCCACATGTACATATTTTTTTTAAAGTAGACAACCCAGGGTATTCAATATGGGGTATGTCCAGTCTTTTTTAGTAGCCACTTAGTCGAAAACACTGGCCAAAGTAAGCATTCATATTTGTTTGTGTGTGAAAAAAGTAAAAAAACTAAATTGAACGCTAATTTTGGCCAGTGTTTGTGACTAAGTGGTTACTAAAAAAGACTGGACATACCCCATTTGCAATACCTTGGGTTGTCTTCTTTTGCAAATGGTATGCCATCATGGGGTAATTCTCATTCCTGGGCTACCATACGCTCTCAAAGGCAACGTAACCAACCTGGCCATTTTCAATGTAAAATATTTGACCCATATATTTGACCTTGTAACTTTCAAAAATGCTATAAAACCTGTACATGGGGGGTACTGTTTTACTCGGGAGACATCGCTGAACACAAATATTAGTGTTTAAAAACTGGAAAACGTATCACAACAATTATATCATCAGTAAAAGTGCTGTTTGTGTGTGAAAAATGCAAAAAAAGTAACTTTCACTGACAATATCATCGCTGTGATATGTTTTACTGTTTTGAATCACTAATATTTGTGTTCAGCGAAGTCTCCCGAGTAAAACAGTACCCCCCATGTACAGGTTTTAGGGTGTCGTAGAACGTTACAGGGTAAAATACAGTGCTAACAAATTAAATTCTCTGGAATTTCGGCCTGGGTTGGCAGGCAGGTCCCTCAAATTGCAATCAATAAAATTACTGAATTATGTAAAAATATTACATAAATACGCACGTAGAATTTAAATATATATGCATATTTATATATTTGAAGTCTACGTGTATATTTATATAATTATTTATGTAATTTTGTATATGGACGTATGTATATTTCTTATTATTTTTATTTATTTTTATATACATAGATATATATACAAATTCATTCTAAGTGTATTTTGATATAAATATATATATATTAATTTTAAAATACAGTTAGAATAAAATTTCATATAGCTATATAATTTTTTTAAATTTTTTTATTATTTTAAAAAATTTTTATTTAATTTAAATTACTTATTATTTATATTTTATAATAATATATATATACAATATATATAGTTATTATATATATTATATATATACGTGTGTAATTTAATTATAAGTGTATTTTATATTAATATAAGTACATATTAATATAAAAATACACTTAGTATGACATTATATATATATGATATATAGACATATATTATATAGATATAATATGTCTATATATCATATGTATACATATATAATTATTATTATTTTTTTTATTACCATTAACTTTAATTTTTTTTCTGATTTTACACTAGCAGGGAGACTGCCTGTCAGTACAGGCAGTCCCCCTGCAGGCAGACACATGGACACCTATTGTGACCATGTGATCGCTGTGTTAAGCGATCACATGGCCACAGGGGTCCTAATCTGCCGTGGGGAGACTGTCTGGGCTGCAGACAGTCTCCCCACAACCGGAGGAACACTGATCGCCGCCGGGGGAACGACGGCGATCAGGTAAGTAGCCCCAGACCGTTTGGACGGTTCAGGACCGTCATCGGTCCTCAAGGCAAAAATGCCGATGACGGTCCTGAACCGTCCTCGGTCCTTAAGGGGTTAAAGGACCACTATAGGCACCCAGACCACTTCCACTTAATGAAGTGGTCTGGGTGCCACGTCCATCGAGGAAAAACCCTGCCTGCTGTAAACATAGCAGTTTCAGAGAAACGTCTATGTTTACTATAGGGTTAATCCAGCCTCTAGTGGCTGTCTCATTGACAGCTGCTAGAGGCGCTTCCGCGCCTCTCACTGTGATTTTTCACAGTGATAAGACGCCAGCGTCCATATGAAAGCATTGAGAACCTTTCGCGCATGGCCGCGCATGCGCATTCAGCCTATGGCGACCGAAGGAGTGGGAGTGGGACCCTGAGGGTGGGATGATGGGCATAATTAAGTAGGCCCCATGCACACACTGGCTGATCAGCCACTAATGCATACTTAAAGGACCACTATAGGCACCCAGATGAGTTTGTTTTCCTGACACTATAGTGGTCCTTTAAAGTTTAGGTCTACTCTTCTTTATTGCACTGGAAGAGGAAGTCAGCTGACCCCACTCTTTGGTACCTGTGGTTAACTGCAGGCCTGATTTCCACACTTTTTATTATACTGACTGATGTGAGGTGCTGGGTGCTTCCAGATATGTGGGAACCCTAAATATATTTGAGGCATATATACAATAAAACATTTAGCATTTTCCAAAGTGCTCTAAAATTTTGACATGATAAAAATGAATCTGTGACTTCTCTGAAAAATACACAATTGAGCAAAACAACGGAATATCTACAAATGCAAAAATAAGGCACATATAGAGTAGAAAGTAAAAAACACCTATTTATGTTCAATTTATTGGTAAAAATAACACACATTTGTCAATAAGAAGGCAATTCAATATGTAGGCTGTTCAGTTCCGAGATTCTTTCAAGCTGCTTAGAGGATCATGTGGGAAAAAAAAAAACCATAGTGCAATATATCCAAAAATTCAAAATTGAGCAAAACATTTAAAGTCCCATATAAATTGGGCCAACAACTTTTTTTATTTGATGCTTTTTCTTTTAAAATGTAGAAAAAAGATTTAGCAAGTGACTTTGTTCAGTCAAAGCATAACCAGGGCACAGAATTCAAATGAGGAAGAGAGCAGAAACATTGTTTCAATTTATCTTCTTCACTAACCACATTTAATGACAAAAAAGGGCTAAAGGTATTATATTTGAAAGGGAAACAAAGTGGAAGAGACCAGTTCCAGGACATTTGTGAATTTCTACATTTAGTGTTCGTATTCATTCCTTGCCTAACCAGTTTTGCTCAATATAGGAGATAAGTTTAAAAAAATATATATTGAACAAGTCTGGGATGTAACAGTTTTCCACTTCCTTTGGAGATGGTAAACAGAAATCAGAAACAGTGGGATGGGGATACTAAACTAGTCCTTTAGAGAGCTAGACTTAATTTTTTTTAAAAACACTTATTGTGAAAGTGTGTGCTCCTTTCATTTTTCTATCTTTAAAAAGTATAAACAAACTATCCTCTTTCAGAAAAGAAATTGGAGCTCTGGTTTTCATCTGAAATCATTGTGTGGTTGCCATTTCCTTCCTTCAGTTACACCTTTTATCTATTAAATTACAGCTTGGCAATATTAAAAAAAAAAAAAAAAAAATGTCCTTTTCCTGTGTTTCAGTCTACATCTTTGAATTATTATTTTGTAACTATAACCAGTTTTTTGTTTTTTGTTCTGCGATATCCCTGTAGTTCTGTTGCTTAGAGCAGGTGTCCAAATTTAGCTCTCTGGCAGCTGTTACACCACAACTGTCATAATTTCCTGTCGGCCAACTGTTGAACGACAGCAGACATTATGAGAGTCACAGTCCAGTAACAACTAGGGCAAGTGTGAACACCCCTGAGAACAAGATTGGGAAAGCCACAAGTTAGTAAATTTCCGATAATAGAATGAGTTTTACAAAAAAAAAAAAAAATTCATCTCAGTGTGTTAAGGAAGTGTCTCTTTATCTGCAGTTTCATTTTCCATTTTATCTATGGGTAAACTGCTTGTGTTGGTTTTGTTTAATCTTTCTGTAGCAGTTGTCTCAGAACCTTATCCCTGCATGGTTGTTAACTTTATTCTGGAAACTAATTTTGTTTTTATCTTTGTCTTCACTAAATAGAACATTACGTATAAGTAAGAGGGGGAAAAGACTGTATTATAATACAAAATAGTAATGAGCCTAGGGAATACCAGTATTTTATAATACAAAATAGTAATGAGCCTAGGGAATACCAGTATTTTATAGTACAAAATAGTAATGAGCCTAGGGAAGCTTACCAGTATTTGTCAATCACATAAAGAGAGAAATATTGAATTGTTCTGAAAAGTGTTCCAGAGAGTACAGCATGGAGGTCTATGGCAGATCCCGTGAAACCACGGGGTCATCTATAGAGCCAATTCCCTGCAGGCATCACTGATGGGGGATTGATTAACACTTCTAGCCTACCATATATGACTACTTTCTAGACGTGTCAGTCCGAGGAAATATACAGTAGTCCCTACTTTCTCAGTATCTCTCTTGAATGGGTTGGAATTTCAGTGAAATTCCAACACCATCAAAATGATTAATTCATATAGATTATATCTTTATAAAATACAATTTTATTTTTATTTTTTTATTTGGGTGGGGAGGTGCGTAATAGCTCAGCTTTAAAGTGTTATTGTGGGGTAATAGGAATGATAGGGGCTGTAGTAAGTGCACAGGAGATGGGGCTATAGGGTGTAATATATAGGCTGTAGTTGGTGCAGGGGAGAAAGGGAGTAAAGAGGCTGTAGTGGGTGCAGGTTTTACCTTGTCACCCTTTGTGTCTGTTCACTTTCCGCCCTGTACTTCCTCATATCTGACACGTGGTGGGAGCCTTCTGGATACGTATATAGGCCCCTCTAGGAGACTGAAAAAAAGACCTGGCAAGGCATGATCTGGGTGGGGGCAATTTCCCCTATGTAGCAAAGCCTATGCCAGCACCCATCCGACATCGGTAGCAGTGCAGATGGCGGGTGTAGACAAAGAAAAGTGGAATTCACTATATTGTCATCTCTTACACCTCAATCTGATACAACCATTACGAACTATAAGAACCAGTTTAAAATATTTCTTCTAATAACACTAGTCTGTCACATACATTTACTTATTCGCCTGCTTAGAATGCTCTATACACGCATTCAACTGTCAATTCAAACTGTCATTAATATTTTCAAACAAACCAAAAAATTACAAGTATATATGGCACTAGAAATATATTGATCGTTAAATAGCAGCATCTTATCCGTGTATTTAGCTCCACAGAACACTGCATAAAAATGTACAAACCAAATAATAAAGTGCGCTTGTGCCTTTCAAATATACATGCTTTTAAAATGTCACAAAGATGTTAAGCAAACAGTGCTTATTAATTATTGTGCAAATGACACATCCAATTGTGCTTCAATTAAAGTGCAATTACAGATTTGTATTTGTTTTTTTGTTTTTGTTTTATAAGTCTTTATTTTTTGCTGTGCATGAAATAACATAAGCAGGCTTGCAATGCCATGACAGCAGTTACATGCAGTTTGAAAACAAGCATAGGTGAACATTTGCATGGCATTCAGAGAAAAGGCACAATTTTATAAAATGAATAATGCAAGCTAAATAAGTATTTCTAATATGCTGGGTCACGTGGAAATCGTCAAGCTTGAGACATTAAACAGGTAGTGAGTGATTCTTATATTTTGGTTTGATTAATATTTTCGATGTATGACTTTCACTTCTGTTTGAGATATATATTTTTTTTTTAATAATGAACATCTCCTGTTTCGGAATTAAAACCATTCACTGGCAATTACTCCAATATTGTCATACAATAGTCACTTTCATCTTTGAATTAGGCCCCTGTAGCTTGGGACCCATTTAACATTCTTTCCGTGTCTCTTCCTCTATCGCTGCATGTGTCCCTCAAATTATAGCCTTTTGCCATTGTTATTAATATAATTATAAGCATCTGGTTTTGTTATATGCTCTGTTGGATTTTATTTCTGCAGGCTTCACCACAACCTGTTGAATGTCTTATTTGTAATAAACAAAGTATCATGGGAGCTGAATAACTTCCAGACTTGCTAACAAACCTTTAGCGAAATGTAAAGTCACTTGCAAAGTAGTTAAATAGAATGCGAGACAAACAATGATAGAATCAAATCTTTACCCAGTAGAGGGCACAGAGGTTTATGTCTTGGTAATCGGAAACATCATTCAGACCTCCATTTTTAAAAATCTTTTTTTATTTATGTTTTGGATCATAACTTTGAACTGTCCATATGTTTGTATGGGTTGAGAATGTCTAACTTATGTTATCAGTACTTTTATTGTAAGCAGTTTGATGATCTAAGAGAAATGATGGATGCATGTCTAAAATGTTTGGTCAATTACTGTGCTGTGTTTTTAATCTTGGAACTATACTTTTTATTGAATTATTATTTTTTAATGGTGTCTGTATGCTATACTTTTTTTTAAACTTTTTTTTTTGTCATTTGGAGATTTTTAAATTAATTTTTTTCATGCCACCCATTCCTTTTCATGACATTGTGTCATATTCATTGTTTCTGTAGACTGTTCTCCCACTGTGGGGCACTGTTTAGCTATGAAAGATCATGTTTTCGAAAGTCATTTGAAGCATGTGTTTTATGAGATAATTTCACATAATCCAGGCAGCCTTTTGGGATACCTACGTGTGACATGGTAATTATACATTTTATTTAATGATTTACACTTCATGAATAATGTTTAAGGCATACTTTCAGTTATTCAGCAAAGTTAGAATTCAAAGTGGATTTCACATTTAAAGGGTTGCTCCAAGCTCAATTACCACTTCAGTCATTTGAGGTGGTCATGGTGCCTAGACTCTGCACATACTGAGTTTAAGCACTTTGCTAAACATTACAAATTAGACACACTGACCTCAGAAGACGCAACTTTTGGGCGCAAGGTGTTACAAGCAGTTGTGAAATATTGGGGGAAATTTTGGGGATTGCCTGCTTGTTTTTTCCCTCCAGATTAGAAATTTTGGTTGTTCAGCACTGCCTCTAATCTGAAGGGAAAATAAAGATTAATGTGACTAGAAAACCATGGGTGCAGCTATACATTTTTGCTTCTATATATAAATATATTTTGGGAGCGCGGAGGTTACTCTATCCAAAATCAGTGTTTTCCTAAACATATGTTCTCTACTGTTCTAGCTGACCTAGATATGTTTTCAGTTATTTTTACTTTGGATTTGAAATTCACTTTGAATTCTCACTTTGGTTATTAACCCTAGTTGTTGAAATGGTACCTGAGTTTTTTTTTTTAATATATTTTTCATTCATTTACTATATGGATGATATCACTTTTCTATGAAGTAGGACTTTGACTTGTACGTTCCCCTGAAAGCGTAAATGATTCGGCACCTGTATGGAATCTAGTTCTACCTGTTATGACAAATATTTTAACCTTGTCAAGTTCTTTTAATGTGCAGTAGTTTTAAATGCATATTTCTGGCAAGTTTTTCAAAAAATGTTTTTTTCTTTTTTTCAAACAACTACCTGTAAAGGTTACGTTTTATTATAGTAGTTTATACCTGTGACTAGTCAAGCATTCCTTATAAGGAAACATGAATTTATGGCGTTTAATAAGTAACTAGTACAGGATTTAACTTAGAGCTACAGCAAAAACTACAAACTACAAATCGTCATTTTACGGAAGGACACTTCACTTGTGTTGGTCCTAATCATTCATAAAAATGTCTCTGGTTTATTTATATGCAGATACAACCGGTAAGTACTTACTAAATAAACAAAACTGTGTGGTGCATAGTAAATAGATGTGATTTGTTATTTTTATAATTCTAGAAATTCCTGCATTTGTTGGTATACCTCTAGTTATGTTCCATCTCTATTATTTTACTTTTTGAGTCTAATTTATTCAAGAAACATAAATGGGTACATTTTGGTTGATATACCTGTGTAGGGGAAGAATGGTTGATGTAAAATGAGTGAAATGTATGCTCCACATCGTTGAACAAATGGTCTTCAAAATCTTAACGTACTGGTTATGGTGTCTACAGCCTGTCCCTGCAGGCTTTTCAATGTAAACACTGCCTAGGATCACCTCTAGTGGCAGACAGTCACTCAGACTGCCACTAGAGGTACTTCCTATCTTAGTGCTGCACTGTTTGCAGCACTGGCGTTCAGCGTCTCCACACTACATAGATGCGTAACGTTTCCCATAGGAATGCATTGGTTCAATGCATCTCTATGAGGAGATGCTGATTGGCGCTAAGCAGTGTTTGCCCAACATGCACAATAGCCTCTCAATGGTTTCCTATGAAAAAGCATTGGATTGGCTGTGATCGCCATTAAGGTGGGGCCAGCTGTGGACACACTGGCACGGCATGGGGAAAAAACATGGGTGTATAGTCATTAAAATGGCCACTTTAGAACTATAGCGCCAGGAATACACGTTTGTAGTGGTAGAAAAGGATGTAGCTGCCAATTGCTTTGTGTCGGTCTCTGGGAAGACTAAGAGTTCCTGGATTTTATAAAATCTAGGGTAAACAATTTACATGATAATGTCCAGACTGTGCTAGTATATCAGTATATTGTTTGACTCCATGCATGTATTTTAGAATGGGGGCAGGGTGCAAAGACCCCAGAATATGTTGGGTTTAGTCTATAGATGAAGATTTAGAGCATTCCTATGTCAACGGAGAGAGGACAGGTTAAAGAGTGAAATGTGACAAAATACCTATATTTGGGAGCCAGTTATCAAACCGGCTTCAAACAAAGGGAGCGTTCTGTCATTTGGATACACCAACTTACAGTGGTGTATCCTGGTTTTGTGCTGCCCTAGGCTAACTAGGCATTTGCCCTGGGCATTTGGGGGGCGGCGTTTTTTGCCGCCCCCTGAAAAATGCCGCCCAAGGCAAATGCCTTTTTTGCCTCGCGGCTAATACGTCCCTGCCAACTTACCTGTAATAACAGTGCGTACCCAGATCGCTGTCTTGTTTTTTTGTCTTTCCATCCATTTATATCCATTTGTGGTCGGGGACAAAAAGCCAAGTTATGTTAGTGGTGCACAAGTCTGTTGTGGTGTGCCGAAACCGACATTTGGGTAGGCGAAATGTTAACCATGTCTAAAAAATGGACGAGGTTGTACTGTATAAGGAAAACTTGCTCGGTTGAATGCGGACCGAATTAATGGAAGGTTGAAAATTGATGTGCTTGAGTGGTCGTAGCAGACAATAAATCATAAAATGCAGCAATTGAATTGAAAGCCCATACCAGGTGGTAGAAGCCCTCTAGTGCACGTTAAGAAACTCCTAATGTAGGGATTATTTAGACTCGCTTGTAAATTGCTTATGATAAGAAAAAAATAATTTAAAGGGGAAAACTCACTCCAAAGGTACATGTATGTTTTCATTCGGGGCACATCCACTAAACAGTGATTTCCACTTAGTTTGTATTTGGGCATTGGCGTGTCTCTTTAAGTGCATACAGCATTAATAGAGATCATACACAGTTGTAAGAAGTAGGCAATAAAAAATTGATCCAGGAATAACCTAAAGTAGCAAACTCATTATTAAAAGATGTTATTTGCAGAAAAATATGAAAGTAACTTTGGGCAAACGTGAGAAATCAGGGCAACATTAGCGAGCCAGAATTACTTAAGGCTTAATTATGCAGGGATGGCTTAGTACTTGGTAAGCATGCAATAAACAAATCCCAATAACTGAACACATATCAAAATATTTTTAATTTTTAAAATAACCACATGTATAGGTTCAAGTTTGGGCCTGACATAAACGTAGACAGTCTGTTGCAACTCCTAGCCACATGATTAATAAACAATATAGGTCTAATGAGTGCCTGAATACCCAGAGGGTAGACAAATAAAGCATTAAAAATAGGTTGGCAACTGAAATGCATACTACATTTTATGAGTTTGAGTTTGTTTAGTAAGAAGTTTCATTGTGTACAGAGAATGTATATAAAAGTTAATATTTCGATTTCCTCAACCATATGTATAGGCCCAAATTTGGGCCTGACCTAAATTTAGACTGTTGCAACACCTAGCCACATAAATACTAAACAATGTAGTCCTAATTAGGGCAGACAAATGAAACATAAAAAGAAGGCTGACAACTGAATTGCATATGATAAGTCGATATGGCCAAATACAGTAAGTAAAAGCATGAAGCTAACTGAGGCATCGCTGTAATGCTATGTACGATTGAAATAGGCTGGATTTGCATTAGTAGTGATATTTGCCATATTCGAATGAACAAACTTCGTTTTGGAGAGAAAATAAAATAAAATGTGTGAACAGTAACAGACACAGAGGTGCCCTATAAGTTTTGAGGGAGGAGGCTCTTTACTAGAGTGAGGTAAAATTAATATTTGCATGGGACGCACTAAGCCAAGACCAGCTTGTCTGGAGTTTAGGCAGTTTGTGTTGATGACCTTTGAACTGGAAGTAGATGGATCTGTACTGAGCCAGACAGTCTCAGTCCAGAGGAAGGGGCGTCCTGTGTATTTATAGCAATATCCCCTCCCACAACTACAGGCTTCGCCCACAGGCTCAGCCTTTCAGTTTGTGGAAAAATATACGAAAACCACAGTCGTTCTAGAAGAAGGCTAAAGGAGACACTAATAAAGGCCCTAAGGTCCACGGTGTTTAGAGCCTATATTGATAAAAAGACTCTAACAAATGTGAGTTTGATTGTATTCTGACTTTTTAGATTTTTAATTTCCCCATACAATATTGCACTATTTGTATATATCTGCTTTTATCTTGCATGTCAACACCCCATATATATATTTGAGGAGTAAGTAAGCTACTGTTTAGCGCTGCACTCGTTTAGGTGGTGGGGTTTATCACCTAAACAATACGTTTATTTTTTTCTAAAGCGTTAAATTTGTCTAGTATGTTTTCTCTCTTTTATGTCTTCAAAGGAGCACTCCAAATGCATAACTGCTACACAATGCTGTGGTGGTTATGGTGCTAGAAGTGCCCTGATGCCTCCATTGTAAGTGGTCAAGCCATTTAACGGTTTAACTTCTTTCCTGGGGTTCACAGTGCACTGGCCCCTGCCTATCTACATTGGAATTGAAATCCAGAAGTTCCTGCTAGGAACTTCTATTACCTCACTTGAACTAAGCCCTGCAGTTCAGGGATAGCTCAACTGCAGCCAATAAGCAAACCCTGCACCACCAAACCTGGCTAAATGACGAGTGCTTCCGGCTTCCAGAGTGTGGCACACGGCGGACTGCAAGTAAGACGTCAAAATGTTTTCAAACTGTTTGACTCCTTACATTGGGACAATGCCAGGACACTCCTGGCATGATAAAACACTACATTCTCTGTAGTGTTTTTGGTACTTGGTATCTTCCTTTCAGGAGAAGTTTGGAGCTTTGTAGTGGATTACCATGTCAATGCTCCGACCTAGCACAATCCCGGAGCTTGTGAGAGGAGTGAATGCTGTTTGCAGCCAGAGAAACTGCAGGCAACAGTCAGTCACTGTAGCGGACCACCTGGTAACCCGACTGCTCACCTCCACTATTTCCCTTCCTTCAGCTGAACGGGAACCATTTGGGATATAAAGAGACCCATTTCCCCCCAGTAACTGGACGGCACACAGTCGTCAACAACCACTTTACTGACCACACACAGCTTTTAAGCATACCCCATGAAAGGGGTGTGACACACAGCATGCAATGCCCCCTCCCAGGGTCCTCCCCCTCCTTGGGAACCGAACGCTGGAAAGTGTTTTGTCCCTTTGTCTCCAAAAGCCTGCCACCCAAACACAGGGTTTCCCACATCTAGGGACAGGGGGGATCTTCATCCCATGAGCCTCTGTACCTGGTAGACCTGGTCTCTTTGTCACAGCGGGCACCGCAAAGCCCCCCAAACTCACCAATGCCCCAGAAGTGCCCACACTAATCTCAGGGACCCTCGCAGCGGTACCTTCCTCGACCAGGTTCCGCTCACGAGGTTTCTGTGTAGAACCTGCAAGGGAAGCGTCTCCTTTCAGGACGCAAATGCTCCCCCTGGACGGCATTAGTCTGTGCAAAATGACGGCCTTCCAGGGGAGCATTCATTAATAACTTCCCTTGTAGTTTCACACTTACGTTGCAAGTGCGAATGTTCTGATTAATTGATGCGAACATTCTAATGGGGCACTGGGGGAGGTCCTCGTTCGGGAACCATCCACGAACGCTCCCCCTGGCTGGCAAACGTCTTTACGAATGTCCGCCAGCCAGAGGAATACTCATCAATTGCTTCCCTTGCGGTTTGACACTATGTGGCGAGGTGTGAAAGTTCTAAACTAACATTCTCTGTACACACTCTAGATCCCATATGCACAGTCTAGATCTCCTGTACACAAGCACACTCTATATTCTCTACACGCACTCTTTACACACATCACTTTACACACATACACTACAGTTCCTATGCACACACTTGTTAAATATGCTATACACACACTATGCCCAGTGGTGGACCTACCATCGTCACAGGGTTCACAGCTGTGACCACTTTAGCGGACCGGGCCACTGTGTGGAACCCTGCGACTATCTGCGTTACTGTTTGTATCTGTAAGAGTGTCATTCTGTGTATCTGAATGTTTGTCATTAAGTATCTATGTATCTGCATGTGTATCTGTCTGAATGTGTGTCAGTGCTTGCATCTGTAGGAGTGTCATTCCGTGAATCTGAATGTATGTCATTCTATGTGCCTGTGTGTAAGTAAGTCTGTGTATCTGTATGTGTTTGTGTGTCTGTGAATTTGCGTTTGTGTCAGTGAGTGTATCTGTGCATCTGTACCAGCATGTGTGTCCGTGTAGGGCAATTTTCACTCCAGTGCCCCCTGGTTTCTCATTACGCCTCTGACTATGCCCCCACTACACCCACTCTACAGCACCTATACACACGCACTCTCTCACTCGCTACATCCACTATCCCCACACATTACAGTCTCTAGCTACACAACTGAAACCAATTTCTATTTACATTTGGCTTAAAACCCATATAATGTGGCTGGGAGAAAAGATTGTCTGGCTTCGGACTTAAACTATTTCTACACACAAACATTTAGAAATCATGCATTAGATATAGTAGGGCAAAATTATACTCCTACACATTGATGGGTGGCAGAGGTAGTCTGGCACAAAATGAAGTTATGCTAGTAGTTTGCTAGTCCATTCATTTTTTAATTTATGCATTTTACCAAAAACTAGAATTTTGTCAGTAGTTAGTCTGGCTACTCTGCTTCTAAATACACTAAAGTTTGCCTTTCACATTACCCATACGAATCTAAATTTACTGTAAGTACTTGGACACTTGGTTTTACTATGAAATCTCATTCATGAGGTTTTAGGTTTGGCGTGTATATTGTACAGTTTAAAAATGCTGCACAGCTTGTGTTTTGTACTACTCTATGAGAAATACCTACTCTGTGCTTGCAGCCTGAGTTTATGCATTCAGTTTACATCACAAGCGCAGGAAGCTTTTACTACATTGAACTGAAATAAAACCGTCAATATTGCCTGTTTTGTATGTGTAATCTATGGAGATGAGTGGAACTGTACTAAAAATAGGCCATAGATAAAATGTTGTTATAAAACACTTTTATCTGCAGTCTATTTTTGGCAGGCTAATCCCAAGTTACCGAATGCTGACACTGACAATGATGCCTTAATGCAGAGGTTAAAGATCTGTACTTTTCCCTTGACTTGGAAAAATTACAGGAGAATTTTTAGAGCTCTAGATAATTAAGGGGGTAATATATTTGCACAGTCACTGCTTGTTAAGTACTTACATTCTTATTTTGCTTGAATCACTGAGTTTATTAGCAAAAATGCAAATGCCAAATGCTCCATGTCATTGGAATTCTTTAGGATTTAATTACGGGAACACTATAGCATTTGTGTCTTAGTTGCAGATTGGGTTTACCTCCCCCACTTTCTATTTTCTTAAAAAAATGAAAAAGTTTGTTTTGTTTTTTTTCCTTGTCCTGCACCTCCTCGTGTGATGTCACCTGGCTTTCTCAGAGGGGAGCATTGGAAACTGTTGTGCATGCACAGAATGTGCGTGTATCCAAATGCTTCTCATAGCATAGGTGTTTTTAGCTCTGCAATGTAAATATTGCAGTTTTTACAACAGTGGTCCTGTAGGGTTAAAACTACAGGACCACTGCATCCAGACTACTTATTTGAGCTAAAGTGGCCTGGGTGAATTCAGGGATCCAGTAATTTAGGAGGATACGGTCAGAGAGTTGAAAGCTAGGCTGATTTTTTCCTTCCAAACAAACTATGCTCAAGTGTTTACCTACATTGTCTTAATTTTCTATACCAAAAACATGAAGTATTATCATACATTTTTTGGGGCTGCAAAATCAGTGTAACTCTGTCATTGATAAAGGGACAATATAGACACAAGAAACAACTGCAGCTTTATATAGGCTGAGAACTGTAAACACTGCCTTTTTTTTTTTTTTGAGAAAAGGCAGTGTTTATGTTGGTGCCTAGGAACACTTCTTGTTGCAGTTACTCAGACGACCACTAGAGGTGCTTCGTTGTTCAGTGCTGCAGCGTGTGTAGTACTGGCAATCATCATCTCCTTGCTCTGCATAGAGATGCTGAATGCTCCCTATAAGAGATGCATCTCAATGAGGAGGTGCTGATTGGTGCAGCATGGTGTTTTGCAGTGCATGCGCAGAAGTCTTGCTTTCCTAGAGGAAAGCATTGGATTGGGACCAGATGGAGAAACTGTAAGTATTAACACGTTTCCCTTATGATCTTATGGAGGTCGATCACCTAAATAGTTAAGCACTATACTGTCAGGAATAGTTTTTTCTGGTACAATATGTTCTTTTAACTGTACTAGCATCATACAGCATTATTAATCGGTTTGTGTGACTGAGGAAAGAGCAACTATTATTATTATTATTATTATTATTATTATTATTGCTATTTATATAGCGTCAACAGATTCCGTGGCGCTTTACAATATTATAAGAGTGGGTATTTCGCTAAAAATAGGACAATTACAAGAAAACTTACAGGAACGGTAGGTTGAAGAGGACCCTGCTCAAACGAGCTTACAGTCTATAGGAAGTGGGGTGTAAAACACAATAGGACAGGAAGTGGCAATCAAAATGGGTGGGAGTGCAGCAAAGCTGTAGGAGAGAGTAGAGTGCTGTCCTTCAGGAGAGACCAAGAGACAGGTATGTGAGGTTACTCTGGGAGGCCATACGATTTCCTAAAAAGATGGGTTTTAAGGCACTTCTTAAACGATTGAAGACTATCGGAGAGTCTGATGGAGGTAGGCAGGCTATTCCATAGGAAGGGTGAGTTGGCTGTACGGGTGCGAGTAGTGGACAGGAGATGATCACAGGCGGAGAGAGCGTGTGTGTCTGTCTGTCTGTCCACGATCCTAGCACCATGGATTCCCGGTCTTGCAATCTCAAGCCACATTATAAGTATAATAGATGAGAGCACTCTGGGGTCTTTGTAGAAGTGAAGAAATGCTTTTATTCAGCACAAAACACACATCAACATTTCCATCTTGGACTGAAACGTTGATTTATGTTTTGTGCTGAATAAAAGCATTTCTTCACTTCTACAAAGACGCCAGAGTGCTCTAATCCAATATATATGTGTGTGTGTGTGTGTGTGTATATATATATATGTATGTATATGTTCTATTGAATTCAAAATTGTGTAAAGAAAGTTAGCATCGTCAAAACATGTTTTTATTACATTTTTGGTCAATCTTTATTTCAAGAGATGACATACAATTCCAGGAGAAGAAAAATACAAAACGGTCTCATGGGAAATGTGTGGTTGTACCATAGAACAGTAAAAACCTTTCCTTTGAGAGGGCAAAGCAGAAAAGGGTATGCCGAACATTAGCATCTTAAACACCTCGAAAGTTCCTAAACGTGCAACTTATGCACAGGCACCGTAAGTAGATCCCTCCCAGACCGCATGAGGCTCCACAATTCAGGTGCTTATTCTTGTCTACAGTAGTGTAGCAGTTTTCTTATCCAATAAACTACTGTCCAGCGTTTTACATGATATTGTTTTATAGCCCCATTTGCAATTTAAGGGAATGAATTCATCAGTGTTGTTCGTACTGGGCGCACCTGGAAATTGATGACTGCAATGGTTGACTCAATCGATCCAATTATTGTCTACTGGTAGAAGTATTGTTAAAGCCGCTATTTATACCGCTTCTAAGACACATTTTATCCATTTAGCCCTTAGAGATTATGTGACCTGTTGGCAATAGGTAGTATGTAGTTGTAACGGATCACCTGGCACCCCGACTGGGTACCTCCGTTGAAGGATGCTCCTAGCGCTTCCTGAGGACTCCAAGCACTCTGGCAGACACCACAATCACCGAACCGGAGAAACAAATAAATTCTCCCAAGCATATGAATGCTGTAGACAGTTGAATAGGAACCATACGAATAGGTTTACTCTCCTAGCAGTCAAACTGGAACAGCATACAATAAATCCTTCCCCCAATAATGAGACGACACTTCACTTTGAGGGTTAAAACAGGAACTCCCTGTACTGTCACATACAGTCTCTTTTATTCCCAATCCACAAACATAGTACAGCCCACAGGGCATTACAAAACAACCAATCAATCCATACAATACACCCAGACACTCCCACACAAAATCCTCCCCTCTGCATGTGATATGATTACTGAACACAATGGGTAATCTCATTATCACCGGCAGAGGAATACAGTTTTTACACAATATTTATAACTTCTAAATTATACATGTCACAAACATAAAACATACATTTTCATAATCAATCCATTCAGGGCAACAACATATTAAAAAATGGCACGAATCAGACCAGGGGTTCAAAAGTTAAGGGAAAGTCCTTTGTGACTAAATGAAGCATGGCTTTCCGGCCCAAACCAGTTTCAGAGTCTTCTATCCTGGAGATTGAATTGAGAAGTAATTCAATTATCTCCCAGGACAGACACAAGACTCCATTATGCACATGGTGAGCACAAAGCATTAAAATATTATAAAATACACAAAGTCACATTTTATACATAAAACACAGACATTTCACATATCCCCAGATAGCTGGGATCTGAGCGCACAAAACTACTGAAGAGCGCTCAGATCCTATTCACACAGTTCAATTGCCATGGAGCCGAAGTCTTTAACTACACAAATGGGCTCCATGGCATAGCTATCTGGGTTAACACATTCTCATAAAGTCTGGTCCATAGTCCAAAGGCAAGAGGCGGGCAAGCAGCCCCCTCCAAGGACACGTGGCGAGGCCGGTTTCGCCACATTTCTCCCCTTTACCATCCAGACTAACAGGGTATCTGACCTCCTGCCGGTCAGTGCCCTGGTTAGTCCAGCAACCCACCCACGAAGCACAAACAGCAATACAGCCCACCCACAATAACTGGTTACTACACCTGGATAAAATAGCAACTTGTCCATGTCCAGGTGCCTCACCACGGCTGTGCGGGGGGCTGGTAGACTGCCTTGGTGGGTTGCTGAGTGGGCAGAGACCAGCGGTACTCTGCCCGGGTGCCAGCGCTACCACTGAAGTAGCCTGGTTGGAGCCTGGTTGTGGGAGGGGGAGACCGACTGTCTCCCCTCTGGATGCACTGTTCTGTGGCTGGGGGACAGGACCGACCATCCCTACCCCTGGTGCTGCAAGTGCAAAGACTACAGTCCCATCTGCATAGTTGCAGATGCAGCCTCTACTCGGCTGCTGTAACACTCCTTCCGCTGAGCATACTCTCTCTCTTTCGCCAGCCGGAATTCTCGGGCCAGCCTTGTGTTTCGCTCGGCCGTGACCTGGTTCCAGATCACCCGGCGTACCTCCATGGGTAAATCATCCCCATACTGGGCCACTCGCTGCCTCACCTCGGCCATCCAATCATCGCCAGAGCATTCCATACTTGTCTGCTCCAAGTCGCTGGATACCTCTGCTCCCAGGGGCGCTGCACGTGTGCTAGCGTTGCCCTCAATTTGTAACTCCAAACGAACTGTGTCTCTGAGCTGCTTTACCTCGCACTAGGACGCCATCCCACCGCTGCCACCAATGTAACGGATTACCTGGCACCCCGACTGGGTACCTCCGTTGAAGGATGCTCCTAGCGCTTCCTGAGGACTCCAAGCACTCTGGCAGACACCACAATCACCGAACCGGAGAAACCAATAAATTCTCCCAAGCATATGAATGCTGTAGACAGTTGAATAGGAACCATACGAATAGGTTTACTCTCCTAGCAGTCAAACTGGAACAGCATACAATGAATCCTTCCCCCAATAATGAGACGACACTTCACTTTGAGGGTTAAAACAGGAACTCCCTGTACTGTCACATACAGTCTCTTTTATTCCCAATCCACAAACATAGTACAGCCCACAGGGCGTTACAAAACAACCAATCAATCCGTACAATACACCCAGACACTCCCACACAAAATCCTCCCCTCTGCATGTGATATGATTACTGAACACAATGGGTAATCTCATTATCACCGGCAGAGGAATACAGTTTTTACACAATATTTATAACTTCTAAATTATACATGTCACAAACATAAAACATACATTTTCATAATCAATCCATTCAGGGCAACAACATATTAAAAAATGGCACGAATCAGACCAGGGGTTCAAAAGTTAAGGGAAAGTCCTTTGTGACTAAATGAAGCATGGCTTTCTGGCCCAAACCAGTTTCAGAGTCTTCTATCATGGAGATAATTGAGAAGTAATTCAATTATCTCCCAGGACAGACACAAGACTCCATTATGCACATGGTGAGCACAAAGCATTAAAATATTATAAATTACACAAAGTCACATTTTATACACAAAACACAGACATTTCACATATCCCCAGATAGCTGGGATCTGAGCGCACAAAACTACTGAAGAGCGCTCAGATCCTATTCACACAGTTCAATTGCCATGGAGCCGAAATCTTTAACTACACAAATGGGCTCCATGGCATAGCTATCTGGGTTAACACATTCTCATAAAGTCTGGTCCATAGTCCAAAGGCAAGAGGCGGGCAAGCAGCCCCCTCCAAGGACACGTGGCGAGGCCGGTTTCGCCACAGTAGTCCTGTAACTTATCTACCGGTAGTTATGTATAGATACAGTATATTTAGCAGGCCTAGATGAGGTACACTTTGTAAACCGTATAGATGTGTGAATATTTAAAGCCTTGCGTGGTTATGTTGATAGTGTTATTCTGTTTAGTTGCCACTCTATTTCTTTTATTACACTATTTAGATTATGTATTTCTTAACAGATATTGACATGGAAAAATTTAGAGAATTGCAGCATTGTTAAAGTTTATCTAATCTAAGGATATTCTACTGATTCGGACAGAAAAAATAAGACTGCAGATAAAAACTAATTGTATGTAGACTTTACTATCCCCAGTCTATTTATAGTAAGTTGACCCAGTGTCACCATATGTCTGCGCTAGTAACTGCTATCGTAAAGCAGCTCTCAGTTCTGCAAGTTTTAGTTTTAGTGCTTTGTTTAATTATATAATACATGTATATAATGAATTTACAGCTTGCTGTTTCTTTTTTTTTTATCTATAATTAAAAGGTTTGGGCTGTTCAGTATGTATGGAATATATTGTTGCTTACTTACACAGATAAATGTTTCAGTTGAGTGTTTGTGTATATCAAGGTAGATCTACATTTGCACACACTTTAACCCCTTCAGGACGGGTGACGGACGAGGTCCGTCACACAGGGGAGACCCTTAACGACGGGTGACGGACCTCGTCCGTCACGCGGTAAAATTAACCCCGGATCACCGCTATCGCAGCGATCGCGGGGTTAATGGTGCTCCCGGTATGCCTCTGCATTAGAGGCATACCGGGAGCACCAGGTCAGGCTGCCCAGCACATGTGCTCGCTCTGACCACAAGTCTGAGCGAGCACATGTGCTCTCTATACTCACCTACCGGCTCCCTGCACTTCCGGGTTCTGTGTGAAGTGCAGGGAGCCGGATCAGTGCTGATCCTGCCCCCTGCTGTAAAAAAAAATAAAGTTTATTTAAAGTCCCCCCCCCTTACCCATTTTAATAAAAAATTAACCCCTTCCCTGCCAATTGATCACTGACTACAGTGATCAATTGGCAGGGATTACATTTTACTATGATCTGATTTTTTTTTTTAACCCCTGAGGGTTAATTCTTTTTTTTTTAACCCTCAGGGGTTAAATTAATTAAATTAATTAATTAAATTATTTTTTAATTATATATTTAGCTAGCTGGGGTAGGTGGAAGTTAGTGGGGAATTGGGGGATTTGGCGTTAGGCTAACTAGGGGTTAACGTTAAAAAAAGTTTTAAAAGAAACTTTAAAAAGTTAAAAATTAAGCTTAAAAAATGTTTTAATAACATTTAAGTAAAAAAAACAAAAAAAACACACTTTACCTAGTCCAAATAAAAATTAACCCCTTCCCTGCCAGTCGATCACTGCCTACAGCGATCAAATAGAGATCACAGTATTATACTGTGATCTAATTTTTTTTAACCCCTGAGGATTAGCTTTTATTTATTTTTTTAACCCTCAGGGGTTCAATTTATTTAATTAATTTAAATATTTTATAACTATATATTTTGCTAGCTGGGGTGGGTGGGAGTTATGGGAAAATGGGGAATTTACTGTTACTGCTGCGTACTGCTAGTTAGGGGTTAACGGTAAAAAAAAAAGCTTAGAAAAATGTTAAATCTGTAAAAAAGTTTTAAGAAAGTTTAGGAAAGTTTAAAAAAAATTTATAAGCAAAACAAAAGTTTAAAAACTAGTTTTTAAAAGTAAAAAAGTTATAAAAAGTAAAAAAATACATTTTAAAAACGCTCATTACCACTACACCTGGAGCAAACTAGAGAAAAAATTATCCCACGCCAAGGTTCAAAATATGCCTTTTGAATTACCCCAGGGTGTATTCTTTAATAAATAGTATGTGTTTGTGGGGAAGTTTCAATAACCAACCGTCTAAACTACTCCAAATTGGAACATGGACACAGCGTAAAACTTCAAAGTTAGAAAAAACTGAATGGCTGCGTCTCAAATGCGCCCCTTCAACATCCACATATACCTGGCAAAGGTACATACGGGGGTATTGCTGTACTCAGCCGACATAGCTGAGCAACATATGAAGTATTATACAGTCATAGCACACATAAGGTTTGCAAAATATGCTGCGCAAACTCACTTTGTATGTCAAAAAGGCAGAAAAATGCTTATTACCACTACACTTGGTACAAGCTAGCGGAAAAATGATCCCACGCTAAGGTTCAAAATATGCCTTTTGAAATACCCTGGGATGTCTTCTTTAAGAAATGGTATGGCTTTATGGGGAATTTGGATTATATAGCCTGGTAAAATACTCTAAAATGGGACATAGGCACAGCATAAAAATTCAAAGTTTGAAAAAAACTGGAATGGCTGTGTCCCAAATGTGCCCCTCCGATGTCCACACATACCTGGCAAAGGTACATACGGGGGTATTGCTGTACTCAGCCGACATAGCTGAGCAACATATGAAGTATTATACAGTCGTAGCACACATAAGGTTTGCAAAATATACTGTGCAAACTCACTTTGTATGTCAAAAAGGCAGAAAAAACGCTTATTACCACTACATCTGGTACAAGCTAGCGGAAAAATGATCCCACGCTAAGGTTCAAACTATACCTTTGAAACACCCTGGGGTGTCTACTTTAAGAAATGGTAGGCCTTTGTGGGGTAGTTTGAATTTAAAACCTGCGAAGATGCTTGGAAATTGCACATAGGCCCAGCGTCAAAATTCAAAGTTTGGTAAAAACGGATATGGCTTGGTCTCCTATATGGCACTGTAGCTTCACGAAATAGTGCCAAAGACATTCATATGGGGTGTCATTTTACTCAGAAGACTTAGCTGAGCATAATTTGGGGGGTTTGAACTTAGTGGCACATATGAAATATACAAAACGCCCAGCAAAAATGCAATCCGTATGTAAAAAATGCACAAAATTATTTTTTACCACATACTTTGGCATATATTGGTGAAAAAATGGGGGCATGTTAAGGCACAATATGCACCTTATAAGATACCCTGGAGTGTCTACTTTTACAAATGGTAGGCCTTTGTGGGGGGTTTTTGAACAGTCAAACTGTTATAATACCCCAAATGGAAGCTAAGGCTCATTAAATCCATCTCTCAAAATTCTACTGTGAATACTGAAAAGGACAGGTATCCTGTATGGCACTGTAACTTCACGAAATAGTGCAAAAGACATACAATGGGGGTGTCATTTTACTCAGCAGATGTAACTGAACACAAAATAAAACTTTGTACAGGAATAGCACACACCAACTTTACAAAATATACACGAGAATTTCTCTGTTATAAGTTTGTGTGCCAAAAACCAAAAAGAACACAATTTTACTCCAATATTTAGCAGAGGTTGGCGGTGAAATGGCTACGTAGAAAGTGTCAAAACAACCTTAGGTAAATAGCCCGTGATGTCTACTTTATATAAATATATACTTTTGTGTGGCAATTTTGTTTTCTTTTATGGCTATTAAGCTTACAAGACAAACATACCAAATTCTAAAATCGCTCCACATTAAAAGTTTATTTTACTCCTTGTGCTTTGTGACCTGTAACTACCAAAAAAAACTTAAAATCCCAGACACATTATATATTCTGTAAATCAGAACAAATAAATAAATTTATTTTTAATTACTTTCCTTAACCTGCACTAATTATGCACACATTATTATTGCAAAAACTGTAAAAAAAACCAATATTTTTCATTTTTTTTGCATTTTTCTGTATTTTTTTTATAATAAGTAAGCATTTATATATATATATATATATATATATATATGTTATATCAAATTAAAGCCCTTTCTGTCCTTTAAAAAACAGTATATAATATGTACAAAAAGATATGGAAGGGCTGCGCCAAATAAGGGTAGATAGTCCAGTAAAGTATTGCTAGGGTGCCAATAGATGGTCTAGGATACTTGATAGAGTTCCTCTGTGGATGCGTCTGGTGTAGACCGTTCCGTATATGTAAATACAAGAGAGGTAGAAGCGACTAATGGTATAGTATGAAAGTTCAGGGTGTGATAGGTAACAAAAAGTAAAGAACTCACATTCAGGAGAGCTATGGCCAGCTCTGGTGTGGATTGTGTACAGCGGTATAATCCCCGCTTATGGGATATGTAGGGAGGGGTCTCCGTCAGCACCGTCCGGTAGTCCAGAGCTCGAAAAAGAAAGACAGAAAGCAACAATAGTGCTCTCAATTTTGATGTGGTTCAATGTGCAGATAAGAAGAGGTAAAAAACTCACATTTGAGGGAGCTATGGCCAGCTCTGGTGTGGATAGCGTACAGCGGTATAATCCCAGCTTATAGGATATGTAGCGGCGATACGTCCGTCAGCACCGTCTGGTGATCCAAGGCTCCAATATAGAAGAATAAAAAGCAGCAATAGTGCTCTCAATTGTGATAGGTTAAGAGAGTAGTAGAGAAAATAAAATAATACTCACAAAAGATAGAGCAGAGGTACTGCTCTATGGATAGGCGCCGGTGGTATGATCCCCACCTAGGATTTCTTGGAGTACTGGAACTTTAAAATTGCCAATGGAAGTAAAAGTAACCAGGAAAGGTTAAAATGCCAGGAATAGGTAAAAACAAAAGTTGTTTAAAGTGCATAAAGAGTGCAATAAAAGAGGATTGGTACAATAAAGTAGCCAAAAAACTTTTATTGATCTAAAATACACAGTAAAATACAGAATTAATAACCATAAACGCGTTTCACCATAAGTGGCTTCTTCAGAATGGGATAAAAGTAGTAACCTACTACTACTACAGGGGTTGTTTAAATAGGGCTATGTTAATTTGAAAATTGCGCCAAAAGTGTAATTGGCCAATCAGTGACAATTTTTAAAATCACTTTTCAAAATTAGGACTCAAGAGTATGGGAGTGATGTTATAAAGGTGATGAGTCCATTTAAATTATTTAAATGTGAAAACTAGAGTGAGAAAGTTGTTTTTAAAGAGAAAGAAAGGAAGAAAAAAAAAGTTGTTTGATTAAAGTTCAAAAAAAAAAAAGTTTGATTAAAGTTCATTAAAAGAACAAAAAAAAAGGGTTTGATTAAAGTTCATTAAAAGAACAAAAAAAAAAGGGTTTGATTAAAGTTCATTAAAAGAACAAAAAAAAAAAGGGTTTGATTAAAGTTCATTAAAAGAACAACAAAAAAAAATAAAAAAAAATAGATGGTTTAAAGGTACAGAGATACAGAGATATATGTAAATGGAATATGCATGAAAAGGGGGTAATATAATTCCAAACATAATGATTTAAATAGGGGTTATATTATACCCCAGAGTAATAATACAGATGTTAAATGAAAATAATAGATAAAATAAAAATAAAATTAAATAAAAGATTACACAGAATACAAGATACATAAATGGAAAGGCATAGATGAAAAAATAAAACTTAAAAGATTATTATTATTATGAGGGTTGGTTAGGTCCAGACATAAAGAATAAAAGCATGTAGATAAGGGTTGTATATAGGAATTTAAATAAAATTAAACAGGTCAAAATCAACATTTAAACCAGATGGGGTAAGAGTTTTGAGATTAAAAACCCATTCCATCTCAGCTTTACCTAATATGTTCTTAATGTTACCACCTCTCCATGGTATTATACATTTTTTTATGCCGATGCATTTAAGGTGTCTTATGTCGTTGTTATGTGTACAAAAGTGTTTGGAGACTGAGTGATTCAGGTAGCCTTTTTTGATATTTCTACAGTGTTCACTCAGTCTCACTTTAAGACTTCTTGTGGTCATCCCTACATACTGGAGACCACAAGGGCACTCCAACAAGTAGATGACATTTTTGGTATCGCAACTGATAAAATCTTTAATTTTATAGGTTTTGTTGGTGATATTAGATTTAAAACTGGTGGTTTTGGAAGGGACGGAGGGGTCTGTGTTTTTGCATACAATGCATCTTTTACATTTATAAAAGCCACTGGCATTGGGCATAAAAGAATTAAAAGTAGGTTTGGTTTCTTTTGTAAAATTGGTTGTTAAAATGGATTTGAAGTTTGGGGCACATCTAAAGACAACATTAGGCTTGTCAGGTATAATATTTTTAAGTATTTCGTCTTCTTTTAAGAGGTGCCAATGTTTTTTGATAATTTTTTTGACATGGCCACTTCTGTTATTAAAATTGAAAATAACAGGAAGGGGCATGGTGTTGGTGGTGGGTTGGGTATTGTAAGTATAATATGTGTCGGTGCAATAAATGAGAGAGATGCAAATTGCAGTTGAACGCAAACAGCAAGAAAATGCAAAAATTGCTTGTGTCATTAAGCGTAAGTCAAGCTTCTGAAGCTGTGTCCTTAAGGGGTTAAACCTGAATTCTGATACAGGGATTAAAACAACAAAGCATTAAATGCTTTCGACTATAAGCTTGGCACTCCAAAATTATTTTATTCCAGCAAAAGGATTTACAATATTACTTAAACTAGTATGTGTATATGTGTGTGCACTGTTTTCAGTTCTTCTCAAATGTGGGTCCTACTTTTGTGAATTGTTAACTATGGATACGTTTAATGTCGTAAACATTCTAGGCCTAAACATTCTTTAGCCCATCTCTTCAATGAGTACAATAACAGACTGATTTATCAAGCAAGAAACGTTGATTTCACAATTCTCTGAAATGACACTAGTAGATAGAAGATTCCATTACCTTGTAATAAGCAGTGATATGAGTACTATTCAAAAGATAATCCAATTAAAGATATATCATGAATGAAATATAATGTAGAAGCAAATAAAAGGGAGCTCTATACATAGGAATCCACAGTCCTCAATAGTACTATTGATTAAGGCCATTGGGCCGAAATGTTGTAAATGATTTTTGTTCGTTTGCAAAATAAAGAAAAATTATTTTAGTTGATAAAATATATTGTGCAGTTTATACCTTGATTATTTTTACATGAATTAAATATAGTTTATAAAAAGATAAATTACCAAATGTGTTATTGTCTTTGAGATCTAGTGTTAACAGTGCTGTCTTATGTTCTGTGTTCCAGGGTTTTTGACAGTTGATTCGGAGTATAGTGATCCATATCTTGTAAAGGGCATCATGGCCGAGCCGGACTACATTGACGCTGATAACTCCGAACTGATAAAGCCTCATAAATTAATCAATCCAGTGAAATCGTCACGAAACCACCAAGATCTTCACCGTGAACTAATGATGAACCAAAAAAGGTAAAAGAAGGTTTAAGAAAATGGCTGCACAATTAGATAAGCTCATCTGAACACATTACAAACTTTATATATTCTGCTTTTGCGGAGTCTGAATCTGTGACGTAGATCTGTAGAATGTATTTTGTTGGTTTTACTTATCATACCCCAAACAGGAAGAATCGGTCAATACAGCTGTACAGGGCATTGGTTCTAATAACTAATGCCCCAACACATAATTTTTACCCTATAGTGACATTACCACGTCAATAAAAACATGCGTGGTGTGTGTGCATATATGTATGTATGTGTATACTAACTGAACAATTGTACTCCCAATTAAAGTATCATCCACTCACTGTTAGTGTTCCGAACACAGTAAGTGACGCCTATGTCATAAAAAAATCCTGTATCTGTGTAAGTTTATTCATAGCAATGATTGCATTCGCTCATTGCAAATTTCTTTGATATAGTGAAAATAAACCACCACCTTGGATTCTTATGTCCCCTCCCTGACCCCAGGGATGAAACACGATGGGGGCAATGCGCAAGTAATAAATAGAAATATATAAAAAAAAAAAGTCTTCTCACATAGTTTTACAACCTCTTAAAAGTTATACATGCCACATTTAGCACACACTCACACTGTGCATCTGCTACCCACACGCCCCAAACACTAATTTGGCATCCACTGAATTCACACATATACTCTGCATCCACTATACATGCTGTCTCTGCTTCCACTATGCATACACAATCTCTGCATCCATTATACATACACACAAACACACTGCATCCACTTAACTCATCCTTGTGGGCAGACTTGAGAGTGGGTTCTGTAGGTGATCTTACAGGTGGCAGGGCTGGTGTGTTTGCCCTGGGCATATATTCTATTGTAATTTTTACTAATTAAATATACATTTAATTGTTATTATTTAGAAATCAGAATAAAAGCGTTCAGTGATAATCTACCATATATTTGGTATTCTGCAAAGGTTAATATAGCCTTAGTTGTACGCATCATAAGCTTACTGTGATGTCTCTTTAGATTCCAGTTTTTCTCCGTTTGTCTCTTGATCACATACTCTCAAAGTTTCATTGTTTCAGAGTTTTTAATACACACATTTGATATATTTTTGCATGGTATAATCAGGGCTCAAACTTCCCCCTGCTCACTAGCCATTGGCGAGTGAAAATTTAGCTTGGCAAGTAGAAATTTACCTCTAATAAGGATGCCATTGATTCTGCAATCTTGCAGTGTTAAGCAACTTTTACACCTTTTTAGAAGCGTAGGACATGACATTTTGAGCCCTTCTATAATGACCATGTAATGAACAACACTAGTTTATTGGAGCGTTAGATTCATTCTATTAAACCAGACCGCCTGGCACCGCAAACTGGTACCTCCATCAATCGCTGCTTCCTAGTACTTGTGAGCACCATAATACTGTACTGGAACACCATAACCACCTTAAAACCCCATGAACCGGTGCAGTTTGGTTGGGGTCTCGCCGTCCTTCGCCCACCCTGGACCCAAGACCAGGATCCAGCTTCCAGTGGGTAGACCACTCCTAGTCCAGCGAGAATAGCAGGAGCAGCTCTTATAAGAGCTAGTGATTATACTCAGGGGAGTATAGTGATTATAGCAATCCCCAGAGTGAATGTAGTTCTCCAAGCCCCCAAACATGAGCCAAGACTTCATGAAGGGGTAAACAAATATCTCTTTAATGGTGCCATACTGGCCTTTTATGCAAATCCCCATGCAATGGGTACGCCCACAAGGACCTTGTTGGGGACAGGGACACAAAGCTTACAAACCAGAACAGTAATTAAATGTACGACACTCCCATAACAAACATGCAATCCCTCCCCTCTGTCTGTGAGATAGTCAGATACTGTATTAACCCAATTATCTCCACTCAGAAATACCACATATTTTACAAAACGCAACATATCCACATAAATGTAACATCCCCCGATAGCCCTGATCTGGGTGAACAACATATCCAAAAATCACCCAGATCAGAGCAAGGGTTCAGGAAATTCCTGGAAGTCTCTTTTTGATTGACTGCATGCATGGTCCCATGCCCAAAACAGTTGCAGAGAATCAGGGCTTGCGGTTGGTCTAATTGACTCTGTTCGGTAGTTTTGTTCATTTTTAAACTACCGAACAGAGTAAATAGTTTTAGCTTGTACCATTTATCCAGACGAATGATCTCACCAAACAGGGCCTTTCTAAGTTGAATAGAATCGAATGCCTGCGATGATGGAAGTCCAGCGGTGTTCGGGAGTTTCTGTATTCAATTTCAGTTACATGAGATTCATTCCCAAACACCACTGCCAGCGTTCATGTGAACAAGATGGCCGCCACCTCGTGGTTGTTCATAGGAATTGCGACCACCCAAACGAACAATTAGAACACTGCGGTGTGAAACATTCCAAATTGTTAATAGGTGTTAACAAGCTCCCGGGTGGTCTCTGTTCATGCGGTTGTTCGGTAAACTAACCATATAGTCCCAATTGAACAGAGCCTGTTTGAAGTAGTTTAGCCAGGTCTACAGCAGGTCCCATAGTCACAGGGTAGGAGGCTGGCAAACAGGCCCCTCCAAAAACTCATGGCGAAAAGGGGAGTTTGTCACACCTGTCTATACTGAGAAAATTGGCAATTTTTAAGTCCCATGTTAAAATGCATGAGGACCTCCAGCATCGCCGGAATCCCCATAGGAAAGCACTGAATAATGCTTTCCTATGGGGCGGTGTAATTCGCATGTGCGCGGCTGTTGCCATTGGTCGGGGAGGAGAGTTGGCAGAGCCTGACCAAGTGCCGAGGGACATCCGCGCTGAATACAGGTAAGTCACTGATAGGGGTTTTAACCCCCTCAGCAACCTGGGAATGGGGTGGTGGGAGGGAGAGGGGACCTGCAATGCCGGGAAAATGGTTTGTTTTCCTGGCACTGGAGAGTCCCTTTAAGGCATTTCAGCAGATTATTAAAACCTATGGTATTTTAGTCTCGCTGAAGTGCACAGAGTGCATGGACCTTTTCTCTTTCTTATCCCTCAAGGCTCCTCCTGTCTTGTGACCGATATTCCTTAATTTACATCTGGTTCACCCCGAATGGCCATATGCATTCTATGATCTCAGTGAGGGTAGACCAGTCAGTCCTTCATGTTGCTTCTATGCTCATAAACTCCAGGAAGAGGGGTTTTTTTTTTACATTTCTTTGGTTCTAATATAAATTTATTGCTATTTCAGAGGCCTGTCACCCCAAAATAAACCAGAGTTACAGAAAGTAATGGAGAAAAGGAAACGAGATCAAATCATTAAACAGCAAAAGGAAGAAGCAGAATTGAAAAAATCAGACTTTGAAAAAGAACTTCAGAAACGACATCAGATGTTGGAAGAGGTGAGTCAGTCCTGTTCTTTGGTTTTTACTATATGTATTCGCTGATGTGTACTGTAGTCGTTGCTGCCGCCCAGGAGTGATGGGAGTGGGACTTTTCTTTTTGTATTTGTAGTCTTGTTCTTAAGGTGCAAGTATTTTTAGGTTAAGGTTAGTGTAGTGTAGGGATTGATGGTCAGTGATGTAGGGGGTTTCACATTACTGTTAGGGCTGCATGACACATGTCTCAGTGCTGCCAGGGATTAGTAGGAGCTATAGTCCTGTGCACCAGCTATGTCATGTATGTCCCAGTGCTGCCCTAATAGTAAAGTCCTCTCCTTAACCATTCGATGAGGGTTCTGAACTGTATGAATGTATTATTTCCTGTACATGCAAAGTACTTAATGAAAAACAGGGAAAATGCCAGTTAATTTAAAAAAATATTAAATAGGTTGTCAGAATCCATGCCTACACAACACTAGAACATTTAGATAAGTTTCATATTTGGACGCTTCTTTTCCACCCAAACAATTAAATATTCTTTCATTGTATATTGCAATAGAAATACTGCATCAATTAGAAGTAAAACTGCTTTAATGCAATTTTTTTTTTTTTTTGGTCCAATATTGCTTTTACAGATGGAAATGGAGAAGAATAAAAATGAGGAGCAGGAAAATAAACCAGAATTTCTAAAAGTAAAAGGAAATCTCAGGCGAATGAATCAAGAAGCCAATGAATCGTAGGCTCCCAAGGGTATCTGGATTAACCATAGGAATGGATTTGTGCTGGACTTTACAAGACAGACATTTTGTTGGAGGACTGCCCTGCTGGGCATCTCTAAACTGAACTGTCATCCTCAACATTTTAACAGACTTCACAAATGCAGAACATAGAATGCTCAGTTAGCCTGCAGGCTGAAAGGAACTGGGTATAGAGCTGTCTGCTGACAAAGTGACCTTTCAAAGTTGGATATATATTGGGCTGCATAGGAAGCCTAGTTGCGACATTACGCTGATCCAGATTAATGCAAACCTTTCCGTATGCTATTGCTTCAAACTGTTTTTGCAAAATAACATAAAATCTGTCTAAGATCTTTCCACATCAGTAAACTGTAATGGTATTAGAATACCATCCAAATATATTCTGATTTAAATTTTGCTTTTCCCTTTGACTTGGAATATAAATGAATAGCAATGGAATTTGAGGTAGTTTTGCTACACTGGCTTAATTATAGGAAATATGGGAATAATATTTCACTGTGATAATTACATAGAAACTGAAAGGTGAGCTGCTAAACAAGCCTTTCTTAACTGCATTGCTAAAAATCCCCTTTTTTAAATCAGCGTGGAGTGAAATATAATAACAAAGAGTGCCTAAAGGTTTGTTTCACGACAGGTCATGTTGTATACATTTTAGCTTTTGCATTACCTTTTTCCTATGTGCTGGTGTTTGAGCTTTTCCAACGCATTGCTTTAAAAATTAAGATATAATTCACTCACAATGGTTGAGTGATTGAAAATGTAAACATTAACACTGTGTTTTTTTTTGTGTTTTTAAATAAAAATCAGGAAAAATATATTTTGTGCAGGGTAATCCTGTACGATATATTTGTTGGTAATTAACATGTTAGTATTTATTTGCAGACTAATCTGAATTAGGAGATGTATGCCAATGAAATACTTTTTGCTGAAATTAAGGTCAAATTCTTGAAAAGCTGCCAGAACGTCATATAGATGACTTTTTTTTTTTTTTTAAATGATCATACTTATTTCATTGTTTGCTGGAAGCTTTCTTTTAGCATTTTTTTTTTGTCTGTATTGTCCACAAAGTTCCTTTTCCTCCAATCTGTCTTCTTATAATTTTTTTTTCCTGCATGGTTGCACTGGATGCAATACAGCTCTGCAGAATGTGTTTGTGTTTTTTCTGGAAATGCATCCCATTAAAAGGAAGCCTCCAAAAACCTGTCTTATTCATACAGAAGTATTTTTAAATCCCACAAGGATATGTATTGAATGAATCATTCCGCGCCTTGTTTTTTTGAATTATGTTGTTTTATTATGGCAGACTATATGCAGTCCATAACATCACCTAGCCAAAATACAGGAAATGGTGTAGGGGAGGCTTTACCCCTTAAGGACACATGGCGTGTGACGACATGTCATAATTTCCTTTTATTCCAGAACTCTGGTCCTTAAGGGGTTAAATTTTAGATTTTTTTTTTTTTGAGAATATGGTTTCGTATTAAAAAAATGGGCATTTACTTACGGTTTGAGACTTAGTTAGAGACTTTGCAATTTTGGACTGCTTGAACTGGCTTTCATCACCATTTGGTAATCTTTGCAAACTTGAACATAGGTGGTTAAGCTACTGATAATGTGGGAGCAAATATCTGAGACATTCTTCTTCTTTTACTTTTTTCTCCATATTCCATGTGCCATACATTTGTATTTTTCCAGAGTGAAAATTACTATTGCATTCTGATTGCAGTATATTTTTTTTTGTAGCCTTTCTTTCGACTTGCCATTATTTTATATGCTATAAGGAGAATATCCGATCCCCTTGAAATCAGAGAAATCCCTTACTGTTGAGAATTTTTAAAAAGTCTTTTTATTTTTGTTTCTTCTTTCTTTTTGTTTAACGCAACATCGAATCTTGGGCTTTGCATGGTGGCCTATACTATACTTTTCACATTACATTTTCACTTATTCTCTACCACATCATAACGGTTTTAATTCCATAGATGTATCATTTAAGGTTAATTTTTCTCCATTCCATACAAAGTAAGAATGTGGGTTTACATATTCTTTGTATTTTCATATTTCGCCCTACTGAGAAAACTAGTGTGAATCCTACAAAAATTTTCCATATTCAATTTCACACATAAGCGCTGCACCGGTATTTCTTGCTGAATCCTACCTTGCTTAGGCAATAGAAATAGTGCATGTAAGCTACAATATCGAAAAAAAATTGAAGGTGGTTTTCTCATTAACTTCTATTTAACAGATTTGTGCAAAAGTTATTCAATAGGTTTATAGGTTTGAGTCATCGAATAAGACTGCACAGGTAAATCCTAGGTGATCCTTTTGTTTGGGTGTGGATTGAAAGCCATTTAATTTTGGTGAACCGTCTGAAACTAACTTTTGCACAGTTCTAATAATTAATATCTTTGCAGGAACAGTCAAAATAAGATCAAGTTGTAGTTTTCAAACACTTTATCTGTAACATTTAAGCCAAATGACTTCCTTGTGTTCAGATGGTAAAAAAGTATTATATAACAGTGTCAAAATACTGTTTTGCAAAACTGAACTACACTCCATGTGAAGAGCATTTAATGTGCAAAGTCTCCCCCCTCCCCCCTGTCCCTTTAAATTTTAACAGGTTAACAACTTTTTCTTAAAATTATTGTTTGTGATCGGTATTCTACGTTCCCCTATCAATTATTCCATTTGTAATGGCATATACCGCTTAATTCTTAGGATATTTACTTAAACTTTTCCAGCTCGTTGTTCCAGGAAAAAGAAAATCTGTCTTTGGCAGGTGCTATGGTGTAGATTTGGCACTCATTCCACAGCCTCTTTCTCTCTTAGAAATGTTGCTAATAGTAACTAAGAAGAACTAGAATTTTAGTGAACACTGTGACTTCGCAGATTTATACAGCGTTTGGAATGTCATAAATATATTATTTCATATTGAATATGCTGCACATCTTTTAAAGGGACAATTAATAGATGCTAGATGGTACCTATCTTTAAGTTAACCAAAACAATCACAACCTAATAATCGTAGATCCCTGACTCTTAATCATGCTTTAGATGTTAAAGATGTAATCCAACAAGTGAAAACTCTGTATGAAAATATTCTGCTATGTTTTAACACATGGTAGTGTTTCTTTTTAGAAGACTCCCTAAATCACAATAATCTATTTCCTAAATTGACACAATTACTTTTTATCTGTTTATATAGATGGATGAGACCACTAACGTGTGTTTGTAATACCGTGTAATAAATAGTGCCCAATTATATAAAATGCCCCTTTAAGGTTAGGGGGTTTATTTGTATGCACTCGTGTACCGAACGTTGATCTTTGATTCCAAAAATCATGTACAAAAAAAGATGTCCCTCTATTCAAATGCAAACATTTGGGTGAAATGTTTCTCTCTCTCTCAGGGGAAATTATGATTATGAGTAGTTCCATGCCTTAAAATGATTAGGAGACTAACAACTGTGTGTGTTAGAAACATGTATTATGTTGTGTATTAAATGTTAGATTCCTTTTGTAAACTTTACGTAATTTGTGGGATTTCCACTGCTGCAGGTCAATTCTGAAACGTGTTTTTTATTAGTAGGCATGAGGCGATTTAATGTTTGTATACCATTTACTTTAAAAGCAATCTATTTTTCCATTGCATTCTTAAAGCTTGTTCTCTGTCACTTTATATAAAGGAAGCCTATTTTGATTTCCCAAAGTATGACCCTGTTTCGTGTTTGCTCTTGTATGATTGTTTTACTGTGTTATAAAGTGAGAATTGGAATTTTCATAACCAAAACTATGCTTAATAAACCTACATGCCGATCTACGGAGTTTGAATATATACATATTGTTTTCTTCAGTGTCTTGTTTGAACTGTTCTTAAATTTAAAAACTAAACATTTTTTTATTTTTTTTTATTTTGGTAGCTAAAGGTTTCTATTAACGTAAAAGAGTAGTTTCATTTGATGTGTTGTGATACAAAATTTTACTTTCAGACATTCAGGTTAATAAAAAAATAACTGATTTAACAGATTTCTAATGCAAGTTGTTTCATTCATTTATTTATGAATAAAACTACTTACAGTCAAGACTGTTAAATATTTTACTCTCTTGGAAGAGATTAGAAGGCATGAGAGAAAGTTGAAAGGGTTCTTTTATTTTGCAAAAAAACTGCATCTGCGCTGTAACGGAGCTACCTGTACCCAGGTTGGGTACCTCTGCCGACGGATGCTCCTAGTGCTCACCGAAGACTCAAAGCACTCCACCAGACACAATCAGCACCGCAGTCCAACTGTCCAGTGTTACAGCTTGGCTGGGAACTTGCCGTCTCCTACCAACCCTGGACCCACGACAAGGCTCCAGGTTCCAGTGGGTGAACCTCTCTTCCTCCAGAGAGTCAATCAGGAACAGCTCTTACAAGAGCTCAGGGAATACAAGGGAGTATAGTGATTATAGCAATCCCTTGTAGTGATACATCCTTTCCCCCCACACATGAGACGAGGCTCTATGTTGAGGGTAAAACAGGAATGGACCTGGCCTTTTATGCAGAACTTGTTCTAATACAGCCAAGGTACACTAAGTACAGGGGGGTAACCCCTAGTGGAAATGAATACAAAACAACAAGAAAGTGTACCTATAAATAGGGGGAGGACAAATATGAACCTGGACTTCTTACATAGGAAATTAAAGATATGAAGCACATCTAAAAGGACCACAGGGTCCAAAAACAAAAAACTAATTTATTAGATATCAATAACATCAAAAGAATGGGTATTCAAAATGAACACCGCAAAATAAAAAAATTATTAAAAACAAAATACCAGTATATAGATTAGGATCAATTCTGATGTCTAAAACAGTGTGTATAAACTCAGCTATAGCGCACATCTGCGCAGTTAGGGGAAGACGTATAGGTGCTACTGATAATGAATTAAAAGGTAAAACGATGTGTTATGTACTACAGAGTTTGTTGTACAGCCTGTATAGCCTATTATTGATGTTGGTCAGAATAACGAAGTATGGTAATAATGTTATATATGTGTGTACGAAAAATATCAGTGGCTCAAAGTTCTAAACAGCGTGTTAAGAGTGTAAATCTCTAAATACTAAGCATATGACCCTAAAAATATATCGTTGGGTCAAAGAATTCCAACATAGAAACCAAGTTGCAGTGAACTTAAACTGACTGGAAAAAGAAAATAAATCCAATGAATATTGGATAATCGGCTATGATGCCTAATTGTATAAAGTATTGGGTAATCGGCTAAAATGCCTAATTAGGTTGGAACTGCACAAAAATAGCAGAATGGTAATCCAGATAGAAAATCAAAGATAAATATTAAGTAGTATAGGGAGAAGTTCTATAGATAACAATGCTAGCAGCACGCTGAAAATCTACACTAGATATTGTAAGTATAAGGTCTTACTAGGCTGTCTATTATATATAGAGAGGGACAGGAGAAGCTAACTCTCCACCCCCGTGCCTTCGAGGGCACCTATGTCTCACCCCGCTGAAATGAAAGTAACAAAAGACCATCAGAAGGAAAATCGCCTATTATGATAATGAAAAACGGCATGTATAAAGCCCTAAAGCCCCTGACGCGTGCGTTTCGCCCACTTAGCTCGTCAGAGGGAAATGCCGGGTTTAAATAGGAGAGAGAGAGGTAGCTGATTGGTTAAAATCAATTGTTCTAATTGGATGCCTTTTATGCAGGTTTTACAACAAAGGTAACGCCCAGGTGGACCTTGTTGGGCACAGGGACAAAAGATTAACAAGCCAATAAAAACAGTGTTTTATATTCAGACACTCTCTACTCAGCTCCCTCACGCGCCGCATATGATGTCATATTCCAGCTCACTAATCAGTGCTCCCTCGCCAGCGCCACTCGCCCGCATGGATTCTTAGTTAGCCGCTCGCCTGCCTCTCTTCCTGTCAGAAGGGACCCCAGGTAAAAAAAAAAAAAATCCACCCAGCACTCCCAAAGGTAGGGAGGCTGGGTGGATTTAAACTAAAAAAAAGAAAAAGTAATTGGTTAATGTTTGGGGGAGAGGGGGCGGGGCCTGTCAATGTGTGTATGTCTGAGTGATTGTGTATGTCTGTCAGTGTGTATGTGAGTGATTGTGTATGTATGTCTGTCAGTGTGTATCTGAGTGCTTGTGTGTGTGTGTCTGTCAGTGTGTATGCAAATGATTGTGTGTGTGTCTGTCAGTGTGTCTGTCACTATGTGGCTGTCTGTCAGTGAGTGTGTGTGTGTGTCTGTCAGTGAATATGTGTTTGTTTCTGAGTGATTGCATCTGTGAGGTCGCCTGTGTCTGAGTGAATTTGTGTGATTGTGTATGCCTGTCAGTGTGTGTCTGCGTCATTGTGTATGTCAGTGATTGTTTGTGGCAAATCAGTGTGTGTATGTCAGGATCTGAGAGTCTGTCTGTCAGTCAAAGTGTGTGTTAGTCGTTTAACAGGAAGAGGTGTGGCATTGATAGGAAGGTGTGAGGGGGAATGTAAATTAGGGGGTGCCTGAGTTCCGTTATGCCTAGGGCAGCACAGATACTAAATACATCACTGGTCAAAGCCCAGACCTCAATCCAATAGAAAATCTGTGGTCAGACTTAAAGATTGCTGTTCATAAGCGCAAACCATCCAACTTGAAGGAGCTGGAGCAGTTTTGCAAGGAGGAATGGGCAAAAATCCCAGTGGTAAGATGTGGCAAGCTCAGAGACTTATCCAAAGCGACTTAGAGCTGTGATTGCCGCAAAAGGTGGCTCTACAAAGTATTGACTTTAGGGGGGTGAACAGTTATGCGCATTGACTTTTTTTGTTATTTTGTCCTATTTGTTTGCTTCATAATAAAAAAATAATAATAATAATCTTCAAAGTTGTGGGCATGTTCTGTAAATTAAATGATGCAAATCCTCAAACAATCCATGTTAATTCCAGGTTGTGAGGCAACAAAACACGAAAATGCCAAGGGCGTGAATACTTTTGCAAGGCACTGTATCCGCAGACTCCTCTGTAGCAGAACCTTGCAGAGAGACTTAGTAGCTGGCCTCTTGCCCAGAAACTTTGGCCCCTTGTGACAAATATCACCCTCCAGTCGTGAAAAGGTTAAACTATTCAGAACATCTCAGTACAAGCATCTGGGTTTGTGTATCTAACCGGTAAGTCACCAAGAACACCATAAAACCACCAACTGGTCATTGGGATGTGTTTCCTTTCCCTTTTGCCATATGCTTAACCTAGACATACTGACTTTTTGTAACAGCTTGTATTGTATAAATACTGCCTGTTCAATAAACCAGAATTGTTTTGTCCCTGCACTCAGTCTTGTATAGTGTTTGGGTACAAGGTGGGAAGAGCTACTTATCATTTTGTCCAGTTGATGGTTGGGTGGTATCACTGAAAATACTCCTGCTGGTAGCCATAAAATACTAGGTTGCTGCAGTAGCTCCTGGAGATACTTTGTGTCACGGAAAAGGGATGGACGCAGTTGAAGGTTCAGTCTTGGATAAGATACCCCATTCCTGTTATATCCCCCAAAAGTGAAAAGTTAGTAAACTACTCCAATATATTAACCACTTGGATCTTGTACAAGCTAACATCCAACCCAGTTCTCCAGCACCACTAACCATCCTCAGAGCTCTCAGCCTATCATATCACCCACTGTTGGACAGGCTAAGACTTCAACAAGAGGCAGTAGATGGGTTGTAGGTATTGTGGAAAACCCCCTTCAAATTGTGTACCCTGTGCAGTCTCGCTCATAAAACAGACCAGTTATCAACCAAGAACTGCATTGTTAGGGATAGTGTTCTCATAATTTCTGTATAATTTGGGGAGAACCCTTAAAAATATTGATTTACAAAGAATTCCCTTTTCAGATTTACCCCTTTTTTATTTCCCAGGGCATTAAAAGGATAATGTAGTGAACGTTTCCATATAATTCTTATGTACAATTTTCATAGAATTTTGAAGATTTGTAAAAATACATACTCTGTAAATATATATGCAATAATCTTGTTAATTATTTAGCTGTTTCTGCTAATTTAAGCAATATTCTAGCAAGTTTGCACATAAACCACATACCTTCTCTGTAGTTCTGTGTGGGGGTGGGGGAGGGGGAGGGGGGAGAGAGAGTTATTGAACATACAAATAGCTTGTTTATTTGTTTTATATCTTTGTCATGCATATCTAAACTGAGCCTTAGGTTTGTGCAATGCCGTGCAAATCTCTGGGAAGGTTAGTTTTGACCTTCTGTATTAGGATAAACTCCATTATGCTTACAAAGTTATATTAGAAAACTTTTATTGTAATCTGCTTGTGGATTATCTCCAAATAATAGAGAACAGGAAACTAACACATGCATAAAGTATGTGATGTAGTAAAATGATCAAAAAGACAAACTGTGCTGAGTTATGATGATGCATAGGGCTGTTTGGAACAGGATTGTAAAAACAGACCTGCTATTGATAACTTGCAGAGTAAATTAATTAACATTTGGCAAGCTGTAAAGAAGAAGCAATGACTAACACCAAATAGTGTTTAGACTTGACTGTAGGTTGAACAGGAAATTACATCAAGAAATGGCACTATGCAAGGTGTGTACCACCTGTAACAAGATAACACAGGTATGTAAACAATTTCTTACATGTAAACAAATGTTATTGTAGGCTGTTTAGAGATTTTTTTTTTTTTTTTTTAAATGGGGTGTCCTTATTATAAAAGGAAATAAATACAGGAATTAGAGCAATTAAAAAATATCTGAACAGCCACAACATTAACCCCTTAAGGACAGATTACAGAAATATTCCGTCATGATTCCCTTTTATTTCAGAAGCTGTGTCCTTAAGGGGTTTTAAAGGGACAGTATTGTCACCAGAACAACTACAGCTTAATGTAGTTGTTCTGGTGTCTACTGCCTGTTCCTGCAAGCATTTTAATTTACATTACTGTCTAGTAACACCTCTAGTGACAGTCACTCAGACAGGCGCTAGAGGTGCATCTGGTCAGTACTGCACAATGTGCAACACTAACGTTCAGCGTCTCCATGCAGAGCCTCCTATGAGGAGATGCTGATTGGCTAGTGCGGTTTTGTGCTGCTAGTGCGCTTTACCCTTCCAATGCTTTTCTATTGGAAAGCATTGGATTGGCTAAGATCATCAATTCTAACGATCTCTGCAATGGAGACTGAGCGTGGGCAGAGCCAGCACTTGCTGACCCGTGTAGTGCTGGAATAAAGGTAAGTTTGAACAAATTTTTTTGTAGGGGGAGGTGGGTCTGGAGCCGAATGTGTTTTTAACACAATAGTGTCAGGAACATTCTGCTTCCCTGATCCTTTAAAGTGCTGGCAGGTGAAGTGCATGATAATGATTATATCTTTAAAGTGGCACCTATCAAGGGGTGGAATTCATTAGGCAGCAAGTAAACAGTCAGGTCTTGAATTTAATTTGTTGAAACAGGAAAAAATAGACAAACGAAAAGATCTGAGTGACTTGGACAAGGGCCAAATAGTGGCTAGATGACAGCAAGCAGCGGCGTACATACCGTGGTCGCAGGGGTCGCAGCTGCAACTGGGCCCGGGACCCCAGGGGGCCCGGCCGCCCTGCGGACCCCTGCGACCGGGTACCAGGCAAGCTGCCACATTTTGCGGCCCCGGCCCGCACGGCAAACTGCCGGAGCCGCATATAGAGGGGTCCATCGGGTGGCCCATGCTGTCAGGGCCACCCGATGGATATGGATTGTGAGGGGGGCCCGGTCTGCGCTGGGCGCTTTAACAGCGCGACCGGGCCCCCTGTGATGAGATCACACAGAGCTGGGAAGAAATGACTGCACGTCACTCCTCCCAGCTATCAGAGCCCACGCGGGAGGAAGGAGAAGGAGGAGGGAGTCAGAGTAGGAACTCTGACTCCCATCAGGCTGAGCCACCACTGGACCCCAGGGAAAGTAACAAGGTAGGAAACATTTTCTATACGTCTGTATGTGTGTGTGTCTGTGTCTCTGTATTGGTGTGTGTTTGTGTGTCTGTGTCTCTGTATGTGTGTGTCACTGTATGTGTATGTGTGTCTCTGTATGTGTGTGTGCCAGTGTCTCTGTATGTGTGTGTGTGTTAAAGGGACACCCAGAGCATGCAAATACATGCTTATTGCATACAATTATGGTGAAAGAAGGTCCCCCTGTTTCTGTCTGTTTGCACAGGGGTGCTTATAATCGCAGCAATTTTCAAAAACCAAACCGCTATAATGCGGCCTCTTTCAATATGATCAACAGAACGTTTGAATGGTGAAGCGCACATCCTGCAAGTTCATACTTCCCTCCATGTTGTGGTACTACTCTTGTCCATTTGCGGTCTCCAGAACTTGTTCTTCACTAAACTGTAAATGGGGCAATGAATAAAGTAATACCAGTCAAGGTTTGGCTGCTGTCTGCTTGTGTAATAATTGGAACTGTGGCAGAACTACATATGCCTTAATCCCCTGCTTTTGTGGGTTTTATGGAATATCATTAACATAGAAACATAGAATGTGACGGCAGATAAGAACTATTTAGCCCATCGAGCCTGCTCAATTTTCTAAATACTTTAATTAGTCCCTGGCCTTATTTTATAGTTAGGATAGCCTTATGCATATCCTACGCATGCTTAAACTCCTTTACTGTGTTAACCTCTACCACTTCAGCTGGAAGGCTATTCCCTGCATCCACTACCCTCTCAGTAAAGTAATACTTCCTGATATTATTTTTAAACCTTTACCCCACTAATTTAAGACTATGTCCTCTTGTTGTGGTAGTTTTTCTTCTTTTAAATATGGTCTCCTCCTTTACTGTGTTGATTCCCTTTATATATTTAAATGTTTCTATCATATCCCCCCTGTCTTGTCTTTCCCCCAGGCTATACGTGTTCAGATCCTTAAACCTTTCCCTTATAGAACAGCATGAGACCCCCCTGATTGGTAGAGCCTCCTCCTGGTCTGTTTTTAATACCAATTAATGAATAGATATACTGGATAAAGCTTAATTGGCCATTGGCTCTTATTTAAATAAATAAATTGGTTTCAACTGAAATGAGGCTGCCTTTACCATAAAATATGTGTTACATTATGGGGATCCTCCTATAATAATTTTTCTCTTCTATTCTTCTGTTGTGTTTTTTTTTTTTTTTTTTTTAAACTACACTTGCAGTACAATGCTGCCACCTTGTGGTCAAATGTAGTCACGAGTATGGGAAAAATCACAGCAGTTTTATCTTCCTGTTTAATTTTAATGGTTTCACAAATTTCTACTTATCAAATGGACTCCAAACAAAGAGTAGATGATGTTTTGAGTTAATTAGTAGTTGGGAAAATCTTGAGAGACCGGCATTGCATACGATCATACACACTTGTATAAATGTGGAATGTTGGTAATATACTTTGTAGCAGGCAATTCATGGGGATCTGAAATCTGAAGGAAAAACAAAATGGCAAATATGACAAGGAAACAGGGTGTAACAGCATGGGGTAAAGGGAATAGGTTAATAAAATAAAAAATAGTGGGGTATAAGATATATGGTAAAATGTGACAAAGGGCAGCGTTTTAACCATTTTCTGCCAGCACATCTTATCTTACCATTCGTTTCACATGATGCACAATAGATATCATAGCTTATTATTTCACATGCACTTTGTCATGTTTTGCACTTCATCACATGTTTTGTACTCTAATGTATGTACAAACATGGTACCAGGAAGGATTTGTATTTCATCCTCTGTCCTCTTTCGCTCCTTATTCCCAGGTTCTACAATGGAAACAAACAGTTACATAGCACTATAGGCTGAACACAAACTCATTCTTTGCTCTAAAATCACTCATATTAGATCAAGAAGCTGTTACCCCACAAATGAACTATTATATCCTTGAATGCTCTCTTAAGAAAAAAAAAAAATACATAAAAAAATAAAAATAAACCATTCAAATATTGTTCAAGAATCTGTGCAGTAACTGATAAAACAACTTTTTTTTAGAATACCTCAAGTTTAACATTTCCTCGGTTCTAGGCAAAATCTCCTTTTATCATGTTTAAATGGGAGACCCCTTGTCCTTTATAAAGAACATGCTTTAAATAATGGTTTGTACTGGTCCTGTATATATATTTTATGAAGTTATGGAATTGCTACAGGCTCATTTTTTGTGAAGTATAGTTCTAGTTTTCCAACCTTTCTTCCAAATCTAAATCTTCCCTTACTCTTATTAATTTTGTATCCCGCTTATCACCTTTTCTATTTCTGTAACATATTTCTTTAACACAACCATCTGAAATTGTATTGTATAGTCAAGGTGGGGTCTTATCTGGTTGGTTTATGAAGAGAGCAAAATCATGTTTTTGTCATGTGAATTAATACTCTTTTTTTTTTTCATGCACGACAATACCGTATTGCCCTTAACAACTGCTATCTGGATACCTTGGCTAGTCTGTTGTGTCTGAAGGTTACAGTCATCACCCCAAAATGCATAGCTTTGCACTTATCTACATTAAATCTAATCTGCGGACCCATGCGAATTGTTCAGATCCCTGTGCAGCAAATTAGTATCAATACTAATATACCTAGGTGTGTGTCATCTGATACAAGGCTTTCAATGCCTGTTTCAATATCATTAAAGGGACACTGTAGTCACCAGAACAACTACAGCTTAATGGGAGAGCATTGCATTGGCTAAAAATTCTGATGGTTTCACCAAGTAGGCAGATCGGGGCCGGGGCCAGCACCAATAGACCCGCGTGGCACTGGACATAAGGTTAGTATTAACCCCTTCTTAGGGGGGCAAGCCACCTAAATGATGGATTAAACACTATAGGATCAGGAATACATGTTTGTGTTCCTGACCCTATAGTGTTCCTTTAATAAATAGGTTCAGAAATGGCCCTGGATCAGACCATTTTCATAAACCAAGTTCAATAATTTTCATCTAAATCAGTTGCTTTTAATTTGTATAGTAACTTTTCCTGTGAAACCATATCAAATGCTGTGGCAAAGTCCATTCAGATCACTGCAACACACCGATTTATTCTTCTACTGATTAATTTAAAGAATGCAATTGGTTAGTTTTACATGATCAGTTTTTCATAAAATCATATTGTTTGTTACTAATGAAATTTTTCTTCACAATCAATTTCTGAATATCATCCCCTACTAACCCTACAAATAATGTCCCAACCACAGATGTCAAAGGGGAACTGTAACTTATTTGGAATTTGCACCACTGAATAAAATCTTTTAAATCATTAATGAAAAATTTGACCATATTTCCAATGTGACATGCTATGTTTATTTGTGAAAACTGAAACCACAAACTAATCTTACTACTTTTTAATCTTAAATGTGTTTTTAATGCTTTTATAGTGAATACTAATTTCTTTTTATCCTTTTAAGCTTTTTAAATTGCATTGGTCTGTTTATCTGCTAAGCAGAGCTCAGGGATATAATGATATACTTTGGTGTGGGTAAGAATAAACATGTTATAGTAAAGCTTATTAACACGTTATAGATCCTGCATTTTCTTCAGAACAAGGTAGAATTCTGTGTTTTTCTCCAGACACCTCAGACCAAAACCAGTCTTACTTGGCAATTTGTTTCAGTCCGAATTTTGGCAATTCGGACAATTGGATGCTTCCGAATATCCGAAGTGCTGAAGTGCCGAATTTCGGAAGAACCGAACCAAACCAAATTGCCGAATTTCGGAAGTACCGAACCGCATTTCGGAAGTGACGAAGTGCTTTGGATTTCTGAAGAGTGGCAAAACAGGAGAGGGAGGGAAAATTAAGGGAATTATGACAGGAATCTAACCCTTACCCTACTCCTAACCCTAGCCCCTAAACCCACCCCAACCCTAACCCTACCTCAACCCTACCCCTAACTTTAACCCCTAACCCCATAACACTACCCCTAACCTCACCAGGGTTTTAGGGTTAGGTTTAGGGGTAGAGGAAGGTTGGGGTTAGGGTTGGGGTAGGGTTCTGGGATTAGGGGTGAAGTTAAGGGTAGGGCTAGGGTTAGGGTGGGGTTACGGTTGGGGTAGGGGTATGTTAGGGTTAGGGGTGGGAGTAGGGTTAGGGGTGGGGTTAGGGTTAGGAGTAGGGTTAGAAAACTGCCAAAGAATATCAGAAAGAATTGCTGAAGTCCCAAATTTCGGAAGTGCTGAACCGAAGTCCTGAATTTCGGAAATCCGAACCGAACCGAATTTTTTGCTCATGCACATCCCTAACAGGGAGTGCTTCCCAGTTTTCAGTGGCTGGCCTGCACAATTTTGCACTTTTTTTAATCTCACTCTCCCGTAACTTGGTTGCCTAATAAAGTTTCAATCCTTTTGAATTTAATTTATTTATCAATTTTATGTGGGATTTTACTTTATACCCCGCTGGCTTCCTGATTCCACACATCCTAGGTGGGGATTGTACCACCAGAGCTGTGTGGAGTAAGATTTGTTTGTGTCTGTGAGATTTTTCCATACTTGCAGTGCTCTGTAGGAAAATGAGGATCCAGTCACTTTATTTTTGTATTGTGGTGTACTAAATAAAGTGCTGGTACTGGATCTGAAGTTATAGAAGGCGGGAAAAGCCAGGAAGAGCATTCTACTCGGGTATGGTGGGAGCTTCCAAGAAAAGCTCTTAAACACAAGGCTGGAAAGATGAAAAGTGCATTGGGATTCCAGTGACAGCCAGTTTAGCTCTTATAACGTGTCATAATGGTGGATCATGTAATTACATTGCAACACAAAGTGGCAGAATGAGTTATACAATACAAAATGTGTTTATGAAGGTGGGTTTGTGGAGCAGGCACATACGCTGCATCCCCATATTTAATGACAGTAACATACTCACTGTTATTTTGCCTTTCTGAATTATACTTTCCTTATCTTAGGGAAATACTTCCAATTGTCCACTGGGATTAGTGGACAATAGAAAGCGTTGTACAGCAATACAAAAATGAATGAATATAACAATATTATATTAAGTGATACAAAGCCATACATAATGAAGTGTGTTATATTTTATTTAAGCAGCAGTGCCTCACACTGTTATAAAACTACAAAAAGGAATGCACTCATAAAAACATTTTTACCAACTGAATTTTAATTTATTTTTTCTCTTTGTTCTTCGTTAAGCGTATAATAGTATTTGTTGGGACAGACTGATAACACAATACTGCATGTTCCCAGTTACAGAACAATGAAAAGAGCAGATTACGGCTTTCCCGAGGGGTCTCTTTATTTAGCAATCCACAGTTATGCCATGCTGAAAATTAGTCTCAGAGGGCCACATCTTAAAGCTCTGCGTGATACTTAGACTTTCAAATCCAGCATCTGTAAAATAAGATATGTATGTCAACTGGTGATTTAAAAAAACCAAAAAAAACAGTTTCTAAATTAGTGTGAGCAAATTGGAACATATCTAGAGTTTTTATGAATACTAAGATCAGATGAAAAAATAGAACACTTGAGTGTCTCTTGGTTTGCAATGGATTGTGCACAGGGGCGGGCTGGGGCGGAGGCAGGGAAACAATTGCCCCCTAGGTCGCTTTAAATCCAGGGGCGTCCGCATCCAGCAAAAAAGGAAAAATCCGAATGCCCTGCCCTGGATTTTTCAACGTAACTCTCTCCCTGCAGCCTGCAGCCAGTGGAGTCGGCCGGCCGCTCCTGATGATGTCAGGAGGAGGGAATGTGACTTTCACTGCTCTTCTCCCAGGACCCCTGGGGAGTCTGGGAGAAGAGCAGAGGAAGTCACGCCCCCTCCTCCTGACATCATCAGGAGAGGCCGACTACACTGGCTGCTGCTGTATGCTGGCTGCTGCTCCTGCCCACTCCTCCCCGGCCCCAGGGAGGGAAATACACTTTGTTTAAAAAAATAATAATAAACTTTTTATCCCCTTCCACAGCCCCTGTCCCCTTCCTCACCCCCTACCCCCTTCCTCAGCCCCTGTCCCCATCCTCATCCCCTTCCTCAGCCCCTATCCCCTCAGCCCCCTCCTCAGCCCCTGTCCTTATCCTCATCCCCTTCCTCAGCCCCTATCCCCTTCCTCAGCCCCCATCCCCTTCCTCAGCCCCTGTCCCCTTCCTCTGCCCTTGTCCCCTTCCTCAGCCATTGTCCCCTTCCTCAGCCCTTGTCCCCTTCCTCAGCCCCTGTCCCCTTCCACACCTTTTAAAGCACAAGCATATGCATCTTAACCTGCTAATTACACATAATATGACTGTATGTGTAGGCAGGAGCGGGCTGGGCAGGGAGGCAATTGTCCCCCAGGCCGTCCTAAATAATTTGAAAAATGGCCGCTGCAGGGCCGATCCTGGGCGGGTGCACCGCACACAGGCGCCAGGAGGTGGGAGGTGCTGCGCGGAGCATGCTGATGGCCTGTTACAGGGAGCCCAGCAGGTGGCCAGTTGGCCACCTAAGGGCGCTCCTGTAGCAAGGCAAAGTAGGCACCTCCTTGTCCCAGATGGCAGGAATACATCGGCCGGGTGAAGAAGGAGGCAGCCGGCGGCGAGGGAGCACTGCCTCTGCTGATGATCTTCCTGCTCCCTCGCGCACCCTCTCTGATGATGCCGGGAGGTGGAATATGACGTAATTCCGGCCCCGCATCACTAAACAGTGCGAGGGAGCAGAGAGGAGCAGGAAGATCATGATGAAAGCCACTGGACCCCGGGGAGAGGACCCAGAGGACTCCTACAGGTAGGAGCAACAAGGAATAAAATTAATTTGTGAGTGTGTGTCTGAAAGTAAGTGTGTGTGTGTGTGTCGGTCAGTAGGTGTGTGTGTCTGTCACTGAATGTGTATGTGTCTGAAAGTGTGTGTGTGTGCGTCTGTCAGTGAGTGTGTGTGTGTGTGTTTGGAAGTGATTGCATGTGTGTCTGTCAGTAAGTTTGTGTGTCTGTCAGGGCTGTCTTTCTGCATAGGCATGCTGGGCAGTAGCCCGGGAGGCCAACAGACATGGGGGCCCCACCATGCTGTCCAGTGTGCTCGGCTGACAGGGGAGATCCTTTGATTTTCCCTGCCGACCAATGGGGAGGCGGCCCTGTTTTCTGGCTGTGGGCCCCCTTGGGCCGGTGAGGGAGATCTCCCTTCAATCGGCGAGAGAGGGAACCAGGACCCAGGGCTGCAGGAGAGGCCGACCTGTAAGGCAAATCGCTCCACCCGCAACACATAGTACTACACACACACAGCACCCCACATACATAGCACTCCACATACACACAGCACCCACACTCACATAGCACTCCACACACACACACACACACACACACCGCACCCCTCACTGCAGTATGTATGTATTCAGCCGTCTGTATGTATTCAGCAGTCTTTTTATGTGTATTTAGTGGTTTGTGTCCTCATTCAGCAGTCTGTGTGTGCGTGTATTCAGAGGACTGTGTGTATGTATTTAGCAGTCTGTGTATATATATTCAGTGGACTGTGTGTATGTATTCAGAACTCTCTATGTGTACTCAGAAGTCTGTCTGTGTGTGTACTCAGCAGTCTTTCTGTGTGTGTGTCTATTCAGCAGTCTGTATGCGTGTATTTAGCAGTCGGTGTGTGAATATATTCAGCAGTCTGTGTGTATGTATTGTATGTATTGCATTTGTTGGAGGTACTAATAAATATAAGCTTAATTGTATCTATAATTTACGTTTTTATTCCTGTGAGCTGCGTAGGCAGGGCCCCAGTGCACTGCTTTGCCCGGGGGCTCATAATGTTGTTAAGATGGCACTGGTGTCTGTCAGTAAGTGTGCGTCTGTCAGTGAGTGTGTGTGTCTGTCAGTAAGTGTGTGTGTAAGTGTATGTGTCTATTAATGTGTGTTTCTGCCAGTGTGTGAGTGTGAGTGTCAGCGAGTGTGTCAAGTAAGTGGTTGTCAGTGAATGTGTGTGTCTGCCTGTCAGGGTGTCTGTCAGCAGGGCCAGCCTTTGGGCTGTGCAAGCTGTATGGTCACGCAGGGCACCATGACTACAGAGGCACCCAGCGGCCGTCACATTCTAAAACAACTCGCAAGTTGGGGACACCAGCATATTAAATTTAAATGATTGCCTGGTGGTCCACTGGTGCACACCAACAGTAGGTGCAGTCAAATCATATCCTCTCCCTCGTGGTTCCGGTGCTCAGTTAGGGAGTCAGAGCACGGGCTCAGAGATTCTCAACCAGTGCTCTGACAACATTGAAAGTCGGACCCGCAAAGGAGTGGGTATGGCAAAGAGCTACTGATTAGCATAACATCAATATCTGTTATAAAACCAGGAAAAGGTGGGCATGGATGGTGAGCTGATTCGGTGGTGCAATGGGCCACTTGACTGGATTTGTACCCCAGGCCTGAGGCTGCCAGCCCTCACGTGTGTATCAAACAGTAACTGCTGCCATTGGCGAGTAGAAATGAACTCTTAGTGAGTTTGGTATGAAACCTCCAAGTTTGCAGTGATCAATACATTTTAAAGCATGGCTATTAATGTTAGAATTAAAATGTGAAGCCCTGATTTAAAGAAACACTATAATGTTTAAATACAAACTTGTATAACTAACGTCATAGTGTTCTTCTAACCGGGATATTCACTAAGTGAGAATTCAAGGTGAATTGAAAGTGAAGTTCAAACCTAAGGTTAAAATAGCTGAACTGAAAACACTCTATAAGTCAGGTATACTTTCAGTTCAGCTACTCTGGCCTTAAATGTGACATTCACTCAGAATACACTGTAAATTCTCCACTCCACTTCTCTTGTTTGCAATAAAAACATACGTTTTACTCAGGACTTGAAGCCCTAACCTCACCAGTTTCATTAATGCTGGTCTGACCTCCTTTGCTGAAATCATCAATCTTATGAACTCAGTCTATCCAATGCTTCTCCATAGAGAAGCATTTGGAGTCTAGTGCACATGCGCAACAAAACAATGCATTGAGCCAATCAAATTCTGCTCTAGTAGATTTATTTGATTGAATAACCAAGTCTGACTTGGTTATTCAGCAGAAGCACACAGACAGCCACTAGAGGTGCATTTAACCCTGCAATTATAACATTGCTGTACATACTAAATGGCAGTGCTTTACATGTGCTGTACATACTAAATGGCAATGAAGTGGCCTGGGTGCCTTTAGTGTCCCTTTAAGTATAGAGGGTCTTAGTTACTGTGTTACCATGGAGACCTAGTTTTCTGCTGCCTCTTATGTTGTCAAGCTGCAGGTAGTGCCTTTTTACATTTTTAAAACTGGAGGCAAACAGATAATCTTAAAGCTTCTTCAATATCAAAGCCAAGGGGAAATTCTGCAACACATGATAATTATGTAGAGGATAACAGTCCTATGATATCAATTCAAGCACTTTGTGTTGCATGGCAGCCAAACGGAATTATCTTCTCTACGGCTCTATGATGTGTAGCTGCTGTAAAGCTGATCTCCACATTGGATTTTCATGAAGTATCTGGATATACCGTATTTTTCCATGTATAAGACTATGATTTTTGAAAATATTTTGTCTGAAATTGGGGGTCGTTTTATACACAGAATATCACTGCAAGGGGACAGGATGGAGCTCCTTCAAAAATCTAATTATAAAGCCAAATACTTACTGTACTTACTCAGCACAATTTGGGAACAAAACTTGGCTACTCACCGACAGAACACTCAGCTGACTGTTGGGTTTGCTACTGCCAGGCTCCTGCAGGCATAGTCTGTGTTGTACACCTCCGCGGCCTGCTGACATACTTGAAGAAGAGGAGGCGCTTCTCTGTGAATTTGATCCTCGCATCATGCCCAGACATCCCCCATAGGGTACCGTGCACAACAGCAGGGCGGGCGGTTCAGGGAACTAGTGTCCAGGCGTGGCCGGACCTCAGGGAGCGGCCTAATGGAGTGTGAGGGGGCCCGGGACTGGTGAGGGATCCTGATCAGCCAAACAGGACTTCAGTGCTATAGATGTTTAAAATATGTATTTCTTCCTTTTGGGCTCAAAAATTAGGGGTCGTCTTATACATCGAGGCGTCTTATCCAAGTAAAAATATGGTACTTTCCCTATGCTGCTTCTCCTTTGAGATGTATCCTTACAATACACCTACAAGTTACAATATCAGACATAATGGGTGTATACAACAGAAAAAATTTATAATAGTGTAACACGTTTTCAAACCAACCACATCCATAGTAAAAAACAATATCACATAGCTTCACAGAAAACAAAACTCCCAAATATATCTTGTTTGTATTAGTCAAAACTCCACAGCAACGAAGCTCTCAAATATATGCTCAGTGTATGAATATATTATATACTCTTGCAACAAAAAACTCCCAGAAATGTGTCGTGTGTATTAGATTATCACAGAGCTCAGTAGCAATAAAACGCCCAGCAATCTCTACTGCACATTAATATATCACAGAGCTCAGCAGCAATAAAACTCCAAGCAATATGCAATTTTGAGTAAAACCCACAATAGTATGTGATGTAAATAAAATATATTGCTCTGTCTTTTGCACAACTAATAAATCTCTCAATGCCCATTCCTTTGTTAGGCTCTAGGTCTGCACCTGAATGTACAAGTTTGTTTTCAGCCATTTATTGTCAACTGGTTAGCTCCCACAGAAAATCCCAAATACCTTGTGTAGCTGGGGCTTTGTTTTTCTTGGTGTACTTGACATGACTATCAAAACATATATGAGGAAAATTAACCTCTAATAAATGAAGCAGAAATTTTAGCATGTGCACCCAGAACAAAAAGAATAAACAGGCAAGCAAGAAATCTAATTATAAGTTTGTGGTGACAAATTGAGTTTCTAGAATGATGGATTTCACAAAAAAAATACACAAAATAAATATTTTCTTTTTCCTTTTTGCTGCTGGCACTAGTTTTTGATCCTGTAGAAAGTTGTTTGAGGAAAACATAAAACTCTTTAATGTATATAGACAACATAATTGGGTTGAAACTCCCTCATTGTGCTCTGTGCTATTGCAAGCTCAGTGAGATAAACAGCAGATATGAATACAGTGGGACCTCGGTTTACAAACTCCTCGGTTTACATAATTTTTTCGGTTTACAAATGAAAATCCATTGAAAATAATGCCTCGGTTTACAAAAGTTTTTCGCAATACAAAGCAAGTTTCTCCAGGATGCATTGCACCTGGGAGGTTTATACCACCGCCCACTGCATGCTGGAGCCTGTGGGTAGCACGTGGCGTCGAGTGTGGTGGTGTTGGAGCGGCTTTCGCATTGAGTTTTGGAACCATTCTGGAAATTGTTTGCAGTTGTTTCAGAACTTTTTTGATGCATTTCTCAAGCGGTGGAAAGGTAGGGAGCTGAGCTTTGTCGTTTGCATGCATTTTATTGTGTGTTCTGCATTGTGGGTTGGTTTCCATGCCAGCTCATTTTTACTTTTTTCTGACCTCCAGAACGGATTAATTGGTTTTCAGTGCATTCCTGTGAGAAACCGCGTTTTGGTTTACAAATTTTTCGCAATAAGAAACGTCCCGGAGAACGCATTAAATTTGTAAACCGAGGTCCCACTGTATATACTTTTTTTTTTTTTTTTTTACCATTTAGCTTTAAACAGCTTCAATATGGGAGACAAAGACAAAATGTTACCACATAATGCAATCCTCCCCAGGACAACACAGACAAACTTTGAAAAACTTTGCTATCCTATTGCCTGAAAAAATCCATAATACAATTAAGAAAAAATACATAAAGGATGCTCAAAATACAGAGATAAATGTGAGGGAATGTGCTCCTTTGTCTTAAATATTAATACCAAGAACCAGTTCCAGCATCATCTCCTCCCTCCCACACAGAGTGACATGTTCTCTTTCATGGTGACACAGGGGGTAGATAAAGAAGATATATATATTTACAGCACCTGACACTTTTGTGCCCTGCTACCTTCTCCTGGTGACTTAATCTGCCAGTAGCTATGCTACTATTGTCATCAAACATATGTACAAAATAGGGATTTATAGAATATCCTACAAAAATGACCTTGCACATGCACAAGAACTATTGGTGGTTTCTTTTGTGTTTTATTTCATACGAGGCACCAACAATAGAATTTCTCATCTGCACTAAAGTTTTGTCTACTTGAACACTAAGGAGGATAACAGCCTGACCTCCTAAAAAAGCACTACCTTCAAAAGGTTCTTATCTCCAAAACACTTTTTCTGCGGGGACTCTTTCTTATTGTCATATCTCAATATTTGTATATATAATATTATGTATACATATATCTGTATAATATTATAATATTTCTTATTTGGCCCAGTCTATTTTTTTCTGTATTTTTTTTCTACTGCAACACGTGCCTAACAGCTTTTCCTATAACCACTAATAAAAGTAATTTTAACTAAGTTAACAATTGCCTTACTAAAGGAGGCAGTCACTCACACTAAAAAACATGTCATAGCAATGCTATACAAGATTTTATAACAATTTATACATTATATATTCAAAGAACTCGTCAGCACAGATTATCTAGCAATTCTAGAACATATCTCACCCTAACCACAAGGCGGAGACAGAAAGCTACATTTGCTTTAGAAAGCGAAGGTTAGGTGACTTCTGGCCATGCTGATTCCAAAAGAACGTAAAGTGGCACTGTCAATGTTGAATTTTTTAATAAAACAATTCTTCTGAAAAACCTGTAACATCTTTAATGGTAAGAGCTTCTTCCACCATATCTTACCATTTCCCATCAGACATTACTCAGAACAACAGACCACACAATACCTAAGGCACCCTGAAACTTCACATAGATAACTTAAAATAGCTTAATAGTTATTTTAAGTTTTCTATGTGAATATTCAGAGTGAGTATCTCCTAGTTTCCACCCCGACTCCACACTACCAATGTGCCCTCTTTGCTGGGGATTTAACATTTTTGGGGCAGCCGAACTTGAAATCGACAGAATTATATTTTTCTTTCTCTCTTTTGTTTTCATCATGTGACTGCATGAAGTGCTAAACACATTTAATTGGTCTGCACTTGTCTCACCCTCCTTAGACTACATGTCAATCATGAACATGTGATCGCGATCATGATGCCTAAATACACTTTGAGAAATCTTTTCCCGCCCCCCCATTCACATCAATGTCTTTTTAATGTTTTTGATCATTTTAATATTATTTCGTTCTAGTTAAAGCTTATATTCTGTTTTATCACATACACAATGTTTTAAATAGATGTTTGGACAACAACTGTGTTTTTTTTAATGATATGCAATCAGTTGATAAATGCAACATATATGTGAATGAAGGTCATGTGACCTAACGATGTCATATTTCTGTGACATTTCTTGAAAATGATCATTTATCTCAAAGCCCTATAAATAGGGTTACATGCAGGACCTGTTTTTGTCACTTGAGAAAGTCGATGGGTAAAACGCATTGTGATTATATTGAAAGACTTTTTTTAAATCTGTTTTTATTTTGTGTGGTATATTACGGTAAACATTGTTTTTACCCTCAAAATGTTATGTTTATTTTTTATGTATTTTTTATCCTGCATTTTAATTTTTAATCTTAAAGAACCTCCACATCTACCTACATATATCCTTGGTAGGGATCATACCACCCAAGCTGATATCATTGAGCAAAAGGTGCTCTTGAATTTGTGAGTAGATTTTCTATAAAATTTTTTAAAGTACTATTGTTTAAAACAGTGAGCACTCTATCTTGTTTTATTCCTTTCATATGCCGTTTACACTCTCTCCTTGTGAGTGTATTTTATCTTAATTTTACCTAAAACATTGTACATACTGGATTACACTATTGGTGGTTTCTTCTGTGTTTTATTTCATATGATACACCAACAACAGATTTCCTCATCTGCACTAAAGTTATGTCTACTTGAACACTAAGGAGGATAACAGACTGACCTCCAAAAAAGCACTACCTTCAAAAAGTTCTTATTTCTAAAAAAATACTTTTTCTGCGGGGACTCTTTATTATTGTTATATCTCAATGTTTTTATATATAATATTGTGTATATGTAGCGGTACTTACCTTACCCGGGGGCCGGCCGAGGTCCTCACTTCCCGCCGCATGCAGCTCCCAAATGCAGGCGGGCACGGATCGCGAGATGTGGTCACGTGTTCCGCCTAGCTCTAAGAGCGTGCCGCGTGTCTCAGGCACGCTCTCAAAGGGGCAGTGGGAGCCAAAAAATGAAATATTGGCCCCTGTCATCCCACGTTTCCCAGACACTCACATTTTGGGGGCGTGGATATGACAGGGGCCAATCAAAGTAAAGTTAAGGGTATTTATACTTACCTCTCCCTTAACTCCCTGCCCTATCGTGGTTTCTGTTTCAGTTCCCTTTAGCGCTTGTTGTGTTCAGTTGTGATTTTCGTGCTTGACCTTGGCTTTGTTCTGACTCCGTTTATCTCTCTATCCCTGTTTTGTCTTGTTTGCCGGCTTACTGACTACTGTGTACCAGAACTTGGCTCGTTTTTGTTCTCGCTGTCTCTTTGTTCCCTTGACCTCGGCTTGTTCTTGACTCTGTCTATTCTCTGCTATACGGCGAGTCCGGCCATTCTATGGTCCGGTAAGCCGTATCTGCTCTGTCGATTGTTGAACTAAATCCTGCGTGTAGGGGTAAACTACCGTGACAGTATACATATATCTGTATAAGATTATCTAGTATTTCTTATTTGATGCAGTCTGTTTTTTTTTTCTGTATTTTTTCCTTATTCTTCTTGGGTTATTAGGGTCTCCAAGTAACAGACCTTATTCTGCTGCCTTTGGACTTAGCGCTGTATCTCCCCTTCTTTTTATACGTGTTGCAGTAGGCCTCGACTTTACAATTAGTCTGAGTTTATAGGGACATTCATATAAGCACCAAAACCACTACACTTAATGAAGTTGTCTTGGTGCCTAGACGCTGTCCTTGTACAACCATGAGGCACTTTCTAGTGAAGATTAATAATTTAAAGTCTTTGCGTTTAGCGTCATCATGAGCAGTAATTTCCGTGCATGCTCCACGGAGCCCCAATAATTCTCTATGAGAAACATTGGGCGGCCTGAATTCATCTGCCAGGATGACCTTATAGTAGGTGGAGCGGCTGCAGTGTCTACACTGGGATGGCGCTGTGTAAAAGGTGAGTTCAACAGTATATACATCATATAAATATATTTATGTAAAACATTAGAGTGTTCCTGTAAACATTACTTGTCTTAGCCTCTCTGTCTGAAACGTATGCTAATTGTTGGAAACATTTATGCAGTCACCATATTTTTTTCTCATTATCTTTTTGTGCTGCTAAAAAAGAAAGTATCCAATGTTTGGGTATGAAAACCGAATCTTTGTTGATTGAATCCTTTATTCATATTGTTCCATTAGTTGCCTCTCTGTGAGAGCCTTGTCAATTTGTTTTATTGACTGCAACCCTCCTTGCTGTGTATTGTATTTTTTTCAATTCTCTTTTGAAATTTTCAGTATTGTGGTACATGCAGTTGGTCACTAGTCTCTCTTTCCAATGTAATTACAATAATATTGTGTATCTCAAGGATTTTTTTCCCAAATATCTCCATCTAAGTCCAATAAAGGCCAGACAGCATGTGTTCAGCTTCTGGACACAAGATTTCATATGGCTCTGATTATCTTTAAATAATGTTGTTTTTAGATTAACTTTTAAATCTCATAGAAATATGCATTTATTATAAAATATTCCAGAAATGTTATCCAATGCACTGAACAATTGGCCTCTTTCCTCTAATTGTTTAGTCAAAGATTTCAAGTTGGGACAAAACACAGTTTTCATATTAAATGTGAATTGCCACTACTGGAATTCATGCAATTGAACAAAACATTGAAAATAACCTATAACTAGTGTTAGTCCTTTTTTCATGTTCTTATTACTTTCAAATTAATGTTAAAGATTTAGAAAAAGACATCACAATCCACAATCCAGTTCAGACAAGGCTAACTTATGGCAAACATTGCGAACAAAGAGGAGCCATAGAAATGTTGTTGTACTCCTGTCCGAGTACAAAGGTACTCAAATTTTGAACTCACTTCTTTAGAAAAGCATATCAATTAAACTGTTAATAGCTTTCCCTCCTTGAACCTTAGTAACCAACCCTGCTTCCTCTCCTGCAACTGTGTCATCCAATCAACTAACAATTTATTGTAAACTATTCTAGAAACCTACTTGTACATAAAATGCATCCTACCTTTAGCTCTTGTGCCACTTTATCCACTTGCTCTAGAACAGACTTGCACAGTCACACCCCTGGCACATGTGACTGTTGCTGCTCAGAACTCTGTTATGGACTGATTCCGTTATGGATTGTCAAATGTGAGTTCTGTGCAAGATTTATGTCTCTCGGCATGCACTGCACATAACTATCTTCTTCCTTGCAGATAGCCCTGCAAGAGAGAGCTCATTCTCCCTCCTTGCCTCCATACCTCTATATCGCCCCTCTGCATCCCTGCATTGCTACATTGAACAAGTTGACTTAAAAAAAAAAAAAAAATTCTCCCTCCCACTATTGCCTCCCACCCTTTGCGAGTTGAGGAATGTCCAATCACATGTATATAATATGAGAAGTCTGTAATTGGACTGCATGAGAGCTACAGTGCCATCAGATGGAGGAGGGAGATCAGTGCTGGGAGCTTTGCCCTGGCATTGGTTTTCATGTAAGTTTGTAAAACTTTTTTTTCACTTTTTAAGGGGACACAAGCTAGATATGTCCAATATGGTATTGTGAGGTAAAATAAAAACAACCTTGTGAGTCAAAAGAGTTGGAGTAATCTTTAGAGAAACAACTTAGTGTGTATTTTTAACATGTAGTTAATGTGATAAAATAGTTGCACAGTTCTAAAAACATCACACTACTTGATTATCAATTAATACCTTAGAAAAATGCAAAAATAACTAGGAATGAAAAAGCCTAGCATAATCTACAAAAACAAATTAACTAATAAAGTTTATTTAAATAAAAACAATGAATTCAGTTAACCGATGACAGCCAGGAAAACTATACAAAAGAGTAAAGTGAAATAACAAGTTGCACTTCAAAACTCTAGATCTGACCTGACGTCATCTACTGTATTGTAAGATGGCTGCTTTGTTAGAGATGAGTTACAATGAGTCAGCTGCCAACAGCTTACTGACACAATCACCACAACAGGTAGAGATTGATCTTTCTGAAGTCCTTTATTAGCACAAGAGGTATGTGTAGATCTGGAGATTCCTGTAAAAATCCAGTGAAAATTGTAGTTATTAAAAAGAATACACCTCTTCAGACCTGAAGCTTCAGTATGCTCAGGACATGATAAAAACAGAAGGTCAGAGTATTGAATAAAGGTATGTATCATCAGACTCCAAGAGCTAATGTGCTAGATATAAAGGATTATAAAGAAAACCAACTGTATAATATGATAGAAAAATGTAGATGGCAAATAGCTAAAATTCCTATAAGAAAATAACAAATGTAGGTTTATTAAAGGGACACTATAGGGGTACCAGAACAACTACAGCTTAACGTAGCGGTTCTTGTGTCTATAGCATGTCCCTGCAGGCTTTTTAATGTTATACTATTAACTATCTTTGCTATCACATACAAATCCCTCTGCTACCTCTTGTCTCCCCATCTTGTCTCAGTTTAACCTTTATAGATTGTAAGCTCACGGTCAGGGTCCTCTACCTGTTGTATCGGTCTGTTATTATTGTGTTTGTCTTTTTCCCAACTGTACAGTGCTGCGGAATTTGTTGGTGCTTTATAAATGCCAGTATTAAAAATAATAACTAGAAAAGCTACAATTTCTGGGGAAATTGTGTGAAGTGTTCTTGCCTCCACCAGTAGTCTACAGCTGGAGTGGGCGGAGTAACTGTTATCATTTATATAGCACATTTAATTGCAACGTTGTTGCACAGTTACATTAAACCATACATTTATAAAAACATTAGCAGGTGTTCAAAAGGCCCTGTCTATGACATCACTTGCTGCTGCAGCCTGGCACAGGTCAGAGTATTTTGGCGGTTGCCATCTTCAAACGGTCGTATTGTAAAAACTATAAATCTTACAGCGAAGAGCTTTATATTGTGAGAATCACAAGACCCAGACCTACATTTTGATGCATAGTATGTCTCTGAAGTATTAAAAATGAAGGCACAGTCGCAGTTTAGAAATTGCACTTCAAATTTGAGCTTTGTAGAGTGAAGTTTCAATGAATGTCAATGGACGGCGTTAGTTGCAAACAAATGATTATATTGTGAAAACTATCAGGACTATGGCTTAGCCGTTGACATGTTTAGTGGCAGCAGGGATAGCTGAACGTTTTGATATAAGATTTGTGTAGGTGGGCCTGAAAATAAGGGAGTGGTGGCAGTTTAGAAATCATGTCCTGATTTTTCAGCTTTTGCCAGCTCCCACTCTAGCTTTGCCATTCATTCCTATGGGACAAATTTCGCCACAAGAATGACGATATTCCGTGAACCATTCGGCGAAACGTTCCACAAAGTAATAGCAATCCGATCGGGAACAATCTGCACGTTTTGGTAAATTTTTGTCTATGTAGTGTAAAAACTGTGGGAGGAGTTAGGGTGGCAAATTTGGCTATAATAAGAATAATAATATATATGTGAGATAACAATAAGTGGTCTTGCTATGCAAGAACACTTAATAAGAATAAGAATAATAAGATATATGTGAGATAACAATAAGTGGTCTTGCTATGCAAGAACATTTAATAATAATAATGTAAACACTGCTTTACATTTTTTTTTGTGTAAACACTGTTACATTATTACCTTTAGGTTATTAGGTAGTGAGTGCCTATATCTTCTTTCTTTTCCTTTATTTCAGTATTTCCCAGCGTATAGGTAACCCTATTCTATATATTTCATTAGGTAGTGAGCTCCTATATCTTCTTGTTAAAAATATGGTATACTATATACACCAATTAGTGGAGCGCTGTATAAATTTAAAGTGATAAAGGGGCTCACTTACCCCATCAATTTTGTGAATTAAACCTCTTAAGGATAATCATTAGAAAATACATGTAAAAGAAAAACAGAGAGATAGATAGTGCAGATGGTCTTTTGTATTATTCAGTGATGAAAGTTGAGTAACTAACCACTCACATGGTCTGGAGCCTATATGTTATTGGCTCCGTAACATAGGCCTTATTGCTCTTTGGGTAGCAATAAACCCCTCTCCTTGATGATATTCCTCCAGAGAAACAGGAAAGAAGGAAAATAGACCAGATGAGTAGTACTGTGCAAAACTGCAATAAATGTACTTATGATAGGTATTGTGCTCACCTTGTAAAGAGCCTTAAGTGCCTGGCTCTAAGGGTGTTCATCAGTATGCCATATTATGGGATGGCAATTCCCACAAAGGATTCCTGAAGACTTCAAGGACTTAAATAGTATAAAAAGTAAATGTATTGTTTCTAAGTAAAAACACAATATTGTGGGTTATAAAAAAAAAAATGGAAATGTAATATACAAAGTCCAAATAAAAGTCCATAGTCAGCCAAAACGCCTTTCACTCGTCTGTGAGCTTCCTCAGTCAGCTGTTATGTAGCTTCAGGAATGTTTGTCTTTTAAATGTTCAGTCTTTTTCATGGTACCTCCTCTTTAGAGTCACATGGTGTGTAGTTGGCCAATCCTGAACATGGATTTGCTTGTATTGATAGTATGACCTAGGTACACCTGTGATTATGGAGACCCTACTGGGTAATTGGCTTTCCCACTTATACCTGTATATCTAAACAATTGGTCATTGATGGCTCAGAGGTATAGGTACAGGTTCGTGGTTTTCAGAAATGACGTCATGGGGGACTCCATTCGTCAAATCCGCCATCCAATGCCGTAAAGGAGACACCCACCAATGTATATACATTGGTGGTCAGAGGTGTCAATAATACACCCTCCTCCCTCCTCTACCTGGCAGAAACAACGCGGCATCTTATATGTGCCCGTCATTCACACCAGTCCTCGGTAGTGCTGCCTCCCAACTGAGCTGGGGGGAGGTGCTGTTTGCCGGACACAGGGGGTGGCCGTGATGACGTCACATGGAAGTGTGTGTCAGCCTAAACCCCCCCTGGCGGCCCCAGTCTGATACTCCTCCATCTTGAAAATGGGCACTTTGAGGGAAAAAGAAAAAAATTAAAAGAGGAAGTGAGGGGGGAAAGAGGGAATAAAAATAAATAAAAATAAAGAATACATATCTGATAATGTCATCTGAACGGCATATATCAGGGGTAGTCAACCTGGTCACTAGTGGGCGGTTTGGAATTTCAGGTGGGCGGTGGTGGGTTCTGCAGGAAATGCCCAGTGGGCCTCGATGGCCATGGACTAAGGCCGGCAGGGAGATCCTTTCTTCTCCCCTGCCAGCCCATGCAGAGCCAACCTTGCTGTAAGCCTGGCTGGTTAGGACGCTGCAGGCCAAAGTGAACATGCCACCGCTGGACAACCAGGGCCTGCAGCATTATGGTAAAAGGAACAAGGCAGCAGGGGGAGAGATTAAAATAGATTTTTCACATCTCACCCTCCTACACACAGCATAGACCCCATGCACCCTTTAAACACACTACACCCCTCACACACACACACGACACCCCTCACAAACGCACTTGCCCCCTCACACACACTGCCACCCTCAGACACGCACAGCAACCCTCACACACGCACAGCAACCCTCACACACATTGACCCCTCACACAGACTGCACCTCTCTCTCACACACACACACACACACACACACACACAAACACACACACAGACACACACACACACAAACACACACACTCACAAACACAGAAAAAAGTAGAATAGAAAATAGAAAAAAAGGGAAAAAATTAGATACATTTAAGTACATGTGCAATATAAAATGTGTTACTGTGGCACTGGTGGGCAGTAAGGACATTTTACCAACAAAGATACAAAAGTGGGCGGTAGGTATTAAAAGGCTGACTACCCCTGGCATATATAATGCTGGTGGTATTTCAAATGCAGTGAACATCATAACCCATGGTGGCAATGAAGGGGGAAAAGACAGAGAAGAGAGAAAAAAAATCAATAAACATATAATGAGAAAAACAGGGTGTCTTGTCTCGTATTTGGCATGTAAAACATAAAGAATGCATATATATATATATATATATTTGCCCTCTTCATTGCCACCATGGGTTATGAAGAGGGAACTGAATAAAATGCAAATCAGAGGAGTCAAATCCATATATATATAATTAGATTGTAAATAATAACTCTTAGTAATAATCATTATGATTATTATGATACAATGATGGAAAATCATAATGACAAGTCAAAAATCATAATTACAGGTCATCTAAAACCTTTTGATGAAGAACTTGACTAGATTTAAAAGTAATAATAAAAAAGTAAAAAAAGTTTTTTAACAAATTAACGTGGTGGTCAAATAAAAAATAATAGGAAAAACATTGTATTGGCAGAGATCATCAAGCTTGATGATCTTAGCCATGAAAGCAGAGCCCGGTGGGTCTAGCCACAGTGTAGGAGAAAAGGTTAACTTTTCACTGCTCTGATGGTGGAGCGCTCTAAACGGTGGTTTTAACACTATAGTGTTATGTTCCTATAAGATACTTATATTTTCAGTTATATTAATGCAAGTTTCTTCTTTTTATTTAGTTTTTATTAAATACATTTTGTGACACAAGTGGCTTGACGTACCAATGGAAAGTCTGCATGCTGAAACTAGAAACTGAATCTGAAATATTATTTGTTTTCACTGGTACTCTGAGGAACCATTTGAATTAAGAGAAGGACCGTTTCAGAGGGGCAGAGCCAGCACCTGATCAAGTCAGACGCACGCCATGTGAGCTCTGAAACCAATAGCTAATTACAGTGATTTTTTGGGAGTGTTGCAACACACAGACACCCTGTCCTTTTTTGTGCTTACCTTCCCGATACTGAGATATTGGGACATTGCTAAGCCAGCATGCAAGGCTCGAGGAGGCAAGATGCAGCAAGATGCTCGACCCACTTCAGTCTGGTTTCCGCGCTCAGCACTTTGTGGATATGCCTCTGACCATCAAACAATTTTCTCGATGCAAAATCTCATGGTCACTACTCTATGCTAATTCTCCTTGACCTTTCCGCTGCTTTTGATACTCTTTTGATTTCTTCTCTGGCTCTGCCTCTTCCTCACAACCTCTCTCTGTTGGTGTCCCCCAAGGTTCAGTCCTTGGTCCCCTACTGTTCTCAATTTATACTGCCTCCCTTGGTAAACTCATCAGCTTCTTTGGCTTCCAATAGCACTTCTATGCAGATGACACGCAAATCTATCTGTCCTCTCCTGATCTCTCCACACCCCTCTTGACTAGTGTCTCTGACTGCCTCTCTGCTATTTCTAACTGGATGGCTGCCCACTTCCTTAAGCTCAACTTGTCCAAAACAGAACTTCTGGTCTTTCCTCCCTCAAGTGTTGCTACTCCCGTTTCTGTCTCCATCCACATTAATGGTGCTACCATCAGCTCCACCACGCAGGCTCGCTGCCTAGATGTTCTCTTTGACTCCGACCTCTCCTTCACCCCTCATGTCCAGTGTATCACCAAATCCTGCTGCTTCCATTTCAAAAGCATTGCGCAAATATGTCCCTACTTAACGCCAGATGCGGCTGAGGTGCTGGTCCATGCCACTGTCCTCTCTCGCCTTGACTATTGCAATCCACTTCTCAGTGGTCTTACGTGCTCCCAACTAGCCCCATTGCAGTCAATAATGAATGTCAGTCCCTGCACTGGCTTCCTGTAAGATATAGAGCTCAATATAAAATTCTGGTTCTTGCTTTCAAATCTCTACATAATGTTACTCCCACCTATCTATCCTCCCTAATACACAAGTATGTCCCGTCTAGGACCCTACGCTCAGCCGAAGACCTGTGTCTATCCTCTGTTCGTACTCCCACCTCTGATGCTCGTATCCAAGACTTCTCTAGGGCTACACCTGTGGAACTCCCTTCCCTTTTTCCATTAGACACTCACCCAGTCTACACTCCTTCAAAATATCCTTAAAAACTAACTTTTTCACAAAAGCATATCAATTAAACTGTTAATGGTTCCAAAAAAAACTCACACTAAGTCCTCATTGAATACTATTCTACCAATCTACTTCCCTAATACGTCCCTTAACTTTTGTGTAACTTTACCCATCTCCCTCTAGTATGTAAGCTCATTGAGCAGGGCTCTCAGCCCCTCTGCTTCTGTGCATCAAACTTGTCTGGTAACAATTACATGTTTGTTAGTCCACCCATTGTAAAGCACTACAGAATTTGCGCTATATAAATATAATAATATAATAATATTTCCTCGGACGAGGAAAGCCTTCTTGTCTATATTCTCACAGATGCCAGCACGCTTACCAAGTACCTCTACAACAGGGTTGTATCAAGGCATACACTAAGGCTCTGTCCCAAGAAATCAGGGCAATGTTCCAGGCAGATATGGCAGTGGTGATGGAGGAGATGGCCATGCTTACCAGCTGAATTGTAGCAGCTGAAGCAGATTTGGGTGCAACGAGAGTGGCACAGATGGCTACACATGTTGCCCTTAAGACCCTGCAGAAAAGTAATGCTGACCTGCTGAACCACATGGCCTCCCTGGAGGATAGTTGTGAGTAAAAAATGTGAGGACAGTTACTACTGAAGACCTACCCCATTTTCTCAGGCGACTACTAGCTACTCTGCTGCAACCGAAACAGGCAAAATTGGTCACCCTGGACAATTGTCTACGCTTATTAAAAAAACCCTAGGGCGCCACCAGCGACTTCCAGAGACGTCCTCCATCAGGGATACCACTTCCATAGATTTTAACGGCTGTCAACTCACCTTCTACAGGGACATTTCTTGCCATACCACCATATGGAGACAGTCATTTCCGCAGGTCATCCAGTTTCTCAGGGAACACAAATATCAAGAATGTTTTTTTTTTTTAAAAGAGAGGACAGTTTATTGTTTGGGGTAGTGCGATTTAATATTTTGTCACTACTATTTTGTCACTACTCCTTTGTGCCAAACAGAGTACTTGCTTGTTTTTTTTTTATTTTTTTTGAAAATGTTTATTACATTTATAAAAGTGTTTTTCCACAATACAATGGATTGTTAAAGGCGTATTTGTTTTTCAATACAATTTCTATTAGAATTAAAAAATAGAAAAAAAACACCCAGCCCTTTATGTGTCTCATCCTACAGCCCCCTCCATGTGTCTCATTCCCCCCCAAGTGTCTCATTTCCTCCCCCCAGCTCTCATGTGTATCATTCCCTCCCCCCAAGCCCGTCCACATGTCTCATTTCCCCCAACGTCCCATAATTTGTCTTACTCCCCCCAAAGACCCTCCATGTGTCTCATTCCCCCCAGGCACCTCCATGTGTCTCATTTCCCCCCATGTGTCTAATTTTCCCCACAAGCCACTGCATGTGTCACTTCCCACCCACAACTCATCCATGTGTCTCTCTCCCCCCTCCCTTCCCCTGCAGCCCTCCATTTCTCTCCCCTCCTCTGCCTTCCCCTGCAGCCACTCAATTTTTCTCCTCCCCTCCCTTTCATTTCTCTCCCCCTTCCCCTGCAGCCCATCCATTTCTCTCCACTCCCCCTGCAGCCCTCCATTTATCTCTCCACTGCAGTCCCTCAATTTGTCTCCCCCCCTCTGCTCCATTCTGCTCTCTCCTTTATGCTGCAGCCCATCATTTTTTCTCTCCCCCCCGCAAGCTCTTCAATTTTTCCCTCCCACTTCCCCCATCACCTTCCTTCCCCTCCATGTCGCTCTCCCCTGCAGACCCTCAATTTTTCTCTCCCCCTCCATTCCTCCCTGCAGCCCTTCAATTTGCCTCTCCCCATCCCCTTCCCTCCATTTCTCTCTCCCCTGCTGCCCTCATTTTGTCTCTCCGCCTCCCCTCGAGTGACGGGTCCGGCCACCACTGCGACCCCTGCGACCGTGGTAGTTATGCCACTTCCCTGTACAACAATCATAAGGAAACGAGGAGTATATTAAAAAAAACAAAAGCCCTGTCTTAATAATGGAAACCAAACATTCAGAATGATAATCAATCTGTGCCATACGTACAGATTGTATTATTTTATGGTCGTACATCTTTTCCCAGTTGTTGTTAGCATTAACGGTGGATGTTGTAACAGCTATTATGGATATCTTCTGTGAGTTCCAAGAGCTGGTTATATGATTTCACTGCCAATAAAATATGGCAGAATAATCTTTATTTCCTATATGGAATTTTGTCGGTTAAAAAAAATAGTAATAAAGTAAAATATAATAAACACTTCCGCCAGTGAATCGGCTTCATTAAAAAACCATCTTATTAACTGATTGCAGATTTAAATTTAAAAGATCTGGGCTCATGTATTTATGATTTAAACTGAACTGATCTTTTGCCTAATTCCAATCTCTGGAAGATGGCATATATTTACAGCTATTTATATCTGACGAGTGTTTAGCTCAGCAAGTCGGGACCTGAATGAATAACTAACTGTATTGCTTCTTCTGTAGTCAGATTCACTATATTCTAGCAATAAATATACATCCAATGAATATATAATTAACTAATTAATTCTCATTTGCATGTATCCTGCAAATGATTAAAAGTAAATGTAACAACAAATTAAGCTCTTAAGAAAAATGACTGCCATCTTGGTTACATGGTCGACAAACACACATTAGTTTTAACAGTCACACTATCTAAATCTTTGTCAGGTAATATAAATACTGGAACATAAAGTAAATCAATATAATTAGATTACTGCAAGTTTTGCAAGGTATATTAATAATGCTTGGTAAACAACCAGGTTGTAAACAGACTATTATTGCCACAGGAAAGTGGTGAGGGGGTGCTCTGTCTGGCTGTTGGTAGAGGTGCCCTAATTGTCATGCAAAATTATTTGCCAAAAAAAATAGAACATGTTTTACCTATAAGGGTTCAAAATCCTTGCCTGGAAATTATAGACCTGTGAGCTTAACTTCTGTGGCTGGGAAAATATTTGAAAGGTTATTAAGGGATAATATTCAAGAATTCCTTGAGAAGAACATGGTTATCAGCCAAAATCAGCACGGTTTTATGAAGCACAGGTCATGTCAAACTAACTTGATTGCGTTCTACGAAGAAGTAAGTAGAAGTATAGATCAGGGTGTTGCCGTGGATGTGATCTATTTGGATTTTGCCAAGGCATTTGATACAGTTCCACACAATAGATTAGTGTTCAAACTCAAGGAAATTGGTCTAGATGAAAATGCTTGTTCTTGGGTAGAACATTGGCTTAAAAACAGAGTACAAAGAGTTGTCATTAATGGTAAATTTTCAAGCTGGACAGAGGTGGCAAGTGGTGTCCCTCAGGGGTCTGTTCTGGGACCCCTTTTATTTAACATGTTTATAAATGATCTTGAAGCCAGCATTGAAAGTCATGTTTCAGTGTTTGCAGATGACACAAACCTTTGTAAAATACAATGTGAGCAAGATATTACTTTGCTGCAGAGGGATTTAGACTGGGGGACTGGGCACGCAAATGGCAGATGAAATGTAATATTGATAAATGCAAAGTTATGCACTTTGTTGTAAAGAATGCACAAGCAATGTATACCCTTCATGGAAGCGAGTTAGGGATAACAACATATGAAAAGGACTTGGGAATCGTTATAGACAACAAACTATGTTACAATGTGCAATGTCAATCAGCATTGGCCAAGGCCAGTAAGGTATTGTCATGCATGAAAAAGGGCATTCATTCTCAGGACGAGAATATCATTTTGCCTCTTTATAAATCACTGGTAAGACCACATATTGATATGCTGTGCAATTTTGGGCACCTGTTCTAAAGAAGGATATTATGGCACTAGAAAAAGTGCAGAGGCGGGCTACAAAATTAATAAAAGTAATGGAACATATCAGCTATGAAGAAAGGTTAACAAATTTAAACCTATTTAGTTTAGAAAAATGTCGCCTGAGATGGGATATGATAACATTATACAAATATATTCGGGGCCAATACAAACCATTGTGTGGAAATCTATTCACAAACCTGACTTAACATAGTACACAAGGCCATGCATTTAGACTGGAAGAAAGAAGATTTCGTCTAAGGCAAATTAAAGGTTGTTTTACTGTAAGAACAATCAAGATGTGGAATTCTCTGCCTGAAGAAGTGGTCCATACTGATGTTCAAACAGTTACTAGATGCATACTTGCAAAAAACAGAATATTCAGGGATATAATATTTCAATGTAGGGTAATAACTGCTTTATCCAATGCTAAATCTGACTGCCATTCTGTGATCAAGAAGGATTTTTTTTCCTAGCCTGTTGCAAAATTGTGCTTCAAACTGGGTTTTTTGCCTTCTTTTGGATCAACAGCAAAAAACAAATGTGAGGAAGGCTGAACTTGATGGACGCAAGTCTCTTTTCAGCTATGTAACTATGTAACCTATTGACAGCAGGCAAAGGCTTTCTTGCCAATTCTTATAAACAAAAAGTTTTAGCTTTTGAAAGATACATATTTTATTAGAAAAAGGGTTGTTTCTGTCTCTTTGTAAATTATAGTCTCTTCTTCTCTTCTCCTTTCTCTGTAGAGAACAGATAACTAATTAAAGAGTAACAGCAATCCTTTCCTATTGATTACTTAAAAAAAAAAAAAATTAATAATGCTTTATGGGCCATTATTCTTTAGGTTCCCTCACTCCCGATCGCTACAAAATAGACTTCATGACGTTGCAGCAGTTACGAGAGGTCCAATCAAAGTATTCTCATAGAGAAGCCTTTAATTGGACCATTTAACCAGCTGAGAGCATGTGTGAATGTTCTAAATTGGAAAGGGGAGGTTGGGAAGGAGAGGGGAGGGAACTACAAAAACAAGAATATTGGCCATTGAGTAGGCAGGGAGGGCTTCACACAGGGAGGGAGGGAAGGAAGGGCCGTTGAGTAGGCGGGGAGGGCTTCACACAGGGAGGGAGGGAAGGAAGGAAGGAACTTCCCCTTGCAGGCTCGGCTTTTAAGGGGAAGCTCAATACATCGGTGATAGTAGTCACCATCACTAGGAGCATAAGCGGGTCCCACAGTGACTCCTATGTCTAAGTCACCCTGTTCCCATTATAGGTGCACAGTGTTTGTAATGTACTTGTTTATTGTTAAATGTTCTGTGTGCTCTCTTTTCCTGCTGATTCTCTCAACCATCTAGGTAGATTTGGCTGTGGAGCTTGTACAGCAACATCTGTTGGTTGTGAGGATCTGTAAACAGCTATATGCACTACCTGAATTGCAAGACTTGTTCATTTGCATGTTCAGGAACATTTGCATATTGTGAATTCTGCAGGCAGGGGAGATATTTTTTGTCAGTGTTTGTGTTCACCACCCCTATATAAATATGTTAATGCATTATTATAAGTTGCTGAATGTTTCCTGATATGATATGGCTATTTGTATTTTATTGAAGTTGGCACAGTAAGTTCAATGTAATGTGTATATGGGCTCGTCCTGAGTAAAAAATAAAGCTGTGTGTGTTAGTTTCTTTTAGAACTGTGTGTTCTGGTTGTTTTGTTCCAAGATCCCAGTAATGGAGTTTCTTACCTATTGGCTGGTTGCTTAATCCCTGTAGCCTGGTACAAGTCAAAAAGAGAGCTAGGTATGAGAGCCACAAGTGCCTTTTCTAAAGGCAGTAGCTGATTGCAGTGTAGGCAGTGAGGTGGGTACCTGCCGTCGAAAGGAGCTGAATAGCAAGAAGCAAAGGGGACGATACCTGCCTGAAAAACTGCACATATTGACTCCTATCACCATGATCACTTCTAAAAGTAGAAGTGGTACTGGTGCTTGGAGTAATTATTTAAGAATGACTGATAGATGACTATGATGACTCAGGAAGCTTTTGTGGGCACGTAAAAACAAAACAAGCTAGGGAACACTGGAACTTGGAGATCAGTGCAAGGCATATGCTCATTGGCTCTCTCCTTCAGACTACTCCTCTCAACGACATAAGATTGACAGCAACTGTCCACCCTGTTTCCTACTATTAAATGATTTCAAAAGTTTATCCAAAAATGTTACATAATTTTGAAAGGTTATCCAACAGTATTAAATTGGGGCCCAAATAAATATAGTTAGAAATTTAAAAAAAAATACCCCATTTTGAAACTATAGCATCCTGTCCATGCCCTAATGTGCGAATGCTTGCATTTGTTAGTTTTCCTTAAACCGAATGCTTATCCTCTCTAATGTATCCTTTGTCCTGAGACTTAATGCTAATTCTCCCTAATGTGTCCTTTGTCCTACCTAATGCTAAACCGTTACACAAATTAGATTTGTGCAAGAAATTCATTTAAAGCATCTAGTTCTTCTTACTGCATGTTTGCGGGTGAAGTGAGTACATTGTAACATGGCTGTGTAATACACAAGTAAATACAAACATACAAAAAGTAGTAGTGGGCGTTTGAATGCAAGGCTTAATTTTGTATGTTTGTATTTGCTTTTGTATTACACAGCCATGTTACAGTGCTGCCTGTAAGGATTTGGGATAAGGCACAAATAAAGTTTTTCTTTGGTTTTTATTGTATGTATTGGGGCTGATGTGTATTATAGTCATTGCTGTCGCCCAGGTGTAGTGGGAGTTTGAGCACAGGGGTTAATTTTGTATGTTTGTATATGTACTTCCTTACCTTAACAATGCAATGCTGGAAGAAATTTAATAAAAATCCAAAACAAAATTTTTGAAGTATTTGGAAAAAAATGCACGCATACATGTGAAAAGTAAACAGCCTTTTGTGCTTAATCATCTGAAGAGGAGTAGTTGTATAAACAGCATTTCTGAAAAAACTTTGAATAAACAAAATCTCCCTAATGGAACAATCCTAAATGCTGGGGTTCTGTTACAAGTAACCATGACAACTTCTTTGATGTTACGTAGGTATGGTGCCTGGAATCTTTATGTGCAATGTTTCAACAAGAAACACTGGACATACAGAAATAAACCGAACGCCACATGCTGGAGAAAATGGTGGCCATCTTGACGCACGAACACAGGCAGCGGGACTTGGTCGTCTAGTGTCTGGAACTCTAAGTCAGACACTCGACCTTTCAAGCACTGGTAAAATAATACGAACGCCTGCTTCTTACCGTGACAAGCCAGTAGAGCACTTTTCGGTAGTTTTGTTTGCATGAACAAGGCAAACAAATGCTACCTATGAGCCAGGGGAACTGTTCAACAGTTTATTCATATGGAACTACCGAAAGTGACCGACCGCTATCACTGAATCTCTGAAACTAATTTGGGCAGACGCCTCGTGTGCGGTCGGTCAAAACTTTACCACGGTGGTGTTTTGGCTGTGTTCGTGGGACCTGAACGCTATTTGGACAACTTTGGCGCTCAGATCCAGGCTATCCGGGGATATAATATTTATGGGGGTAGTATGTGCACTTTTAATGTTTTATATTTAATGCTTAGTCATTCTAGTGCCTAGGAGATAATTAGTTTAAAGCAAAGTACACTAAATTATCTCCCAGACACAGAAACTCCTGGGTGTGTTGTGGGAATGTTTTACTATGTACTTGCTGGAGACCCCCTACTGGGGGTCTGTGTATATAAGCTGGCCACTGAGCCATAATAAAGTCAGTCTTCTTGTACCCTTCATCAAGTCCTGGCTGATGTTTGGGTATACCAGAGCTATAATCACTGCTTTACTTGGGATTTGGGAGAACTACAGCAATTATACTCAGTCGGAGTATTGGGGATCCATTACATCACGTTTTTGTACTACTCTTGTCCTTGCTGATATATGTATGATTTGTTTTCTGAGATAATTTTGTTATAGTATGTATTGGGTTCTTTCAAAAGGAGGAAAAATATTTGTAAAAATGTAAAAAAATATTTGTAACTGCAAAGCATGTTGCTTCTTGCACTAGCCAAATGGTAGAATATTGATGTCAAGTCAACACGTTACAAACGGCCTTTAGAAAGGTTGTGTGACCTTAAAACATGCAGAATGTTTTCTTTCTCTAGGTGATTCTCATCCACATGTGCTATAATGAAAAGCAGACGTGTTAAATGCCAGTCAGGCTTTTCATTCATTTTCAAAAAAAATGAAGGCTGTGCAAAGTGAATTATGTTTTGTTCCTCTAAGCCGGGCATTGTTTTCTATCAGAGGGGACCTTTTCACATTCTAGGGCTTTCTTATCTCTGCTGAGAAATTGGCATGAGTCACTGGAATTGCGGCTTTAATGAAAGTTATTTTTCTGTGATGTTTGCTAAATATGAAGTCCTGAGTTGTGGAACAGAATTTAAATTGGTTTCTTACAGTTTGTCACACACTTTTTGCTGTCTCTAAAAGCTAAAACAATATGGTCATAGTTCATGCTTTCAGCAAAACTTGAATTGCATAAAAATTGTTGCATTGTTAACCTGTAAAAACATAAACTAAAATGTCATAATACATTTAGTTCTGACATTTATTTTTAATATGTTCTTTTTTTAAATATCAAAATATGTTATCCTTGGATTATTATTTTTTGAGGTGTTGATGTGTTTCTACACAAACAAAACCCCAAAAAGCAGCACATAAACTAGACAAACAATCATAATAGAAATATTTCCTGTGTTCCATGAAGGGTCTGAACATACTCTTTGACTGTATCATCTCTCTTGTGTTAGTAGTGTTATCAAACTAATATTGCCAAACAGGGCTGCCATCAGAAATCATGTGGCCCTTTACACAGCTCAAGGCGTGCCGCCTAGGCCACACAGGGCCAACCCTGAGTCTGGCCATGGGGCCCACCTATTGAGTCTGCTCACAGGAATTGAAGTGTACAAGTGGTCTAGTGTGTGTTTGTAGAGGATGGATTATGTGTGTTTTTAAGGAATGTAGTGTATAGGAAATCCAGTTTTTGTAGGGGATGTAGTGTATATGTGTATAGGGTATGCAGTGTGTGTCTGTGTAAGGGAGGAAGTGTGTGCATATAGTGGATGCAGTGTGTGTTTAGTGGGTGCAGTTTGTGTGTTAGGGATACAGTGGATGTGTTTATATAGTGGATGCAGTGTGTGTGTAAGGGATGTGTTTATATAGTGGATGCAGTGTGTGTGTAAGGGATGCATTGTATGTCTCTTTGTGAGTGTGTTTCTGGGGTAGGATTGAGGCTGAGTTCTGTGGGGAGAAGGTGAGAGAGGGGAGCAGCTTTATATTTTCTTCTTTTTGTTGTTGTTTTATTTAACTCTCTGACACTTCTTACATTCTACATTCAGTGGTGGTCTATAGGTACTCTAGTGGCTCAAGTTCTGTGTATATGAGGTTTTGGTAATTCAGGCCCAATCCCACCCTTGTTGTTTGCCCCTTTTCTCTCCCCCAGTGATCTCAGCATCAACGCCTTTCTCCATGGCTTGGTCACTACAACAAGCTTGATCAAGGATACTTATCTCTTTAATGAAACCCAGGCCCAGTAACATGGGCAAGCACTTGGTCTTAATGGAGAGCAGGGCTATGGGCCATGGGGAGAAGGGCAAGAGCGGTCCCCACGTTTCTCAGAAGGGGGAGATCGGTGGAACAAGGTGGACAACAGGAATTCCAATCCTGCAGGTAGCAATTTAAATAAGAAAAGCAGCTTTAAGGGCACCCAACAGATGACCGGTAGGCTGTCATGGTAAATTTAGGGGTGCTTACAGCAGGCTGTGGAGGCCTAAGCCAAGGCCTCCCGGGACCCTTACATGTGCACTGGTTGTACCCATCTGATGGTGGCCACGCCGGCCAATTAATGAAGTGTGCTTTTTAGGGTGAACTACAATTGACTACTGAGAGTAGTGATGGATGGTAAATTTTAAAGATGGAGGATGCTTGAATCTACTTCCTCAAAGGACCACTATAGTGCCAGGAAACATACTCGTTTTCCTGGCACTATAGTGCCCTGAGGGTGCCCCTACCCTCAGGGTCCCCCTCCCGCCGGGCTGGATGGAGAGGAAGGGGTTAAACTTACTTCTTTCTCCAGCACCGGGCGGGGAGCTCTCCTCCTCCTCTGATCCTCCTCTTCGGCTGAATACGCATGCGCGGCAAGAGCCACTCGCGCATTCAGCCAGTCTCATAGGAAAGCATTTACAATGCTTTCCTATGGACGCTGGTGTCTTCTCACTGTGAAAATAACAATGAGAAGCACGCAAGCGCCTCTAGCGGCTGTCAAGAGACAGCCACTAGAGGCTGGATTAACCATATTATAAACATAGCAGTTTCTCTGAAACTGCTATGTTTATAGAAAAAAGGGTTAACCCTAGCTGGACCTGGCACCCAGACCACTTCATTAAGTGGAAGTGGTCTGGGTGCCTCTAGTGGTCCTTTAATTTGACTTTACACTCTGGCTTGTTGTCCTCTGTCCATTTAATCCTATGTGCTCACCCCAGGTGAGCACATAGGATTGTTCAACTCATAAATCTAACATATTTGGAAAGAACAGCTACTTTAAAGAGGTTGGACTTCACCATTTGATGCTGTTATCCAATTAAGTACCACAAAACAATATGCATTTCTGTCTTTTACAGTGTGCAGGATCTGACAGCCCCATGCAAAGCCAAAGGGTTACCTCAGAAATCATAATAGATTATGGTCTGTACACAGGTTGATACCAAGAGAATGATGTATTTGTTTTCAAAAATACCTAAAATTTTTATCTTCAATAGATCATTTAAAAAATATATTTTAACAAAAACTTAGAGGGCAGTACCTCTCCTGCCCAGCCTCCACTGTATGAGCGTTGTTTATGAGAAGATTTGGAAAACAAAGACAATCATGGACAATCCTTTTTTTCAGAATTTTTATATAAAAATACAAAACATATGCAAAATAGTGGAGACAGCGGGATAATTTCTTCGGTTCAATTTTAGATGACCTTTACTTGAGAAGAAAATAAAAAAAAATACCTTAAAATTAATCTGAAAAAGAAGCAATAGAAAAAAGCATGTCAAACTATTTCTTTTCAAAGCAGAAAAGTCTATTGTACAATTTCAGCAGAACTCTTTCTTTTTATGCTTTTTTTTTATTATTAAACCGGAGAAAATGTGTTACAAACACAACGTGCCGTGTGCTAATTTACTGGCAGTAAATCTGGGACAGCAGACACATGCTTCCTTTTGTCCATTTTCAAATAATGTATTAATAAAAGTATGAACTAAGAATAGCACAAAGAGAGGGATTTATGTAAAAAAATATCTGGCAGCAAACTTCAAAGCTATTTCATTTTAGTTGGTATTATTTAAAATATTTTATAGAAATGAGAAAGCAAAGCATTATTTAACTTTATATCCTGCAGCAACGAATGACCTTCAACTAAAATGTTGTGGAAACTTAAAGCAGTCAAGTTCAAAGTGAAAGATAACTCACAATCCAATCTCTTATCCAACCCTAACGTTAAAGCTACCGCTCCCAATTCCTCTAAGCTTTTGTGAAACAGAAGCAATGCTTTAACACGTCCTCAAAAATGATATAAGAAAATGAAATGAAACGGAAAATCCGATTAAATACACAATCAAAAATAAAATGATTGGAATGCCTTTTTTATGTTAGCACTAAGATATGGGGAATATTGCACAGATATATTATTTGTGAAAAAGATAATTTTTTCATTATTATTTTAAGGATTTGTTTTTAGCAATACTATCTAATCCAAAATGCAGTGCTGTCTAGGGCTAAACTTATTTGTAACATTTTCTAAGGCTAATCAATTGAAAACCACCAAGTTGTGTAATATATTAATAACCCCATGATATCATGTACAAAAATACAATGTTGATGCAGGTGGGGACACGACTCTGTCACAGCTAGATAGAAGAACCCAAAACACACAGACCTTAATTTGCTAAAGGAATGGTATAATGTATTACTGGGCCTTAGAATTGCCGGATTTAACGTAAAGAGTAGTCAAAGAGAAAGCCAAGGTCAATCGTAGGGGAGAATAGCATAAACCGGGAGACAAGCCAAGGTCAGGAACACAGAAAGCAAAGAGGCGATTAAACAAGCCAAAGTCATTAACAGTAAATCCAAACAATATAAAGCGCACTCTTGGGTGAACAAGAACCACAACAGGGCAACTTGCATTACTTTAGAGTGCCTAAAGACCCAAGTTTGGCTGAACTCCGGAGTCTCTCGTTGTGTGAACCGATAGGTTCGGCACTTAGAGTCGCGCCGTTATGACGCTGGCACGACTTCCTACAAATAGACGCACACGCAGAGCGTGCAGCGTCTGACCCTCCGCTGGATCAGGGAGCTCCGGAATGGGTAAGCATGACACATGACACATAGACTAACAGTAGTAAACATGGGGACACAAACGGTGACAGTCCTGGTGACTTCAACTTTATTTTTAAAATAATAAAACAAATAAAAGGATTTCTAGCACTAATAAGAATTTAGGTAAGCAGCAAAACCAACCCAAACCAGAGTCTCTTCCTTCTGGTAAAAAGTACAGTTCGGTATGGTGGTGAGGGAGCAGCGCCTTGTGGATCATCTTAGATCCAGGTGATGGTCAGTGGGTTTGTGGAGAGAAAAGAACAGGGGAAAACAATATGGTGTAGTGTCTTCTGACAGTCGGTGAAAGAAGTATAAAAATGCACTTACAGTTATTAGGAGCTATCGATAAGCTCCAAATGGTAGGGCATGGGTGGAACAATCCCCTTCTGTTAATATAGTGATCCTGTAGGACCTTGGTAGATGTTGTATTTGAATCTAATCACAGTGGTAGTGTGTGGATCTCCAAACTGAGAAGCAGTGGGTCACCGTTGTATTTATGTATGAAAAAGAATAAAACAGTAAATAGTGCTCACTGGTATGAAACCATACATAACAGTTAGTAAAATAAGAGGGGAGCAGAAGAGGTTTTTTTTAGTCAATCCCAATCGCATAAATGGTATAATCCCCACCAAGGATATAGCTGGAGTTTTCCTCTTGTTAAAAGCTTCTTTAAAAACTTTCAGGAGGTCCAGAATGGTGTAAAAAAAGAGTATCAATGTTATTATAAATCCAAATATTAAATTACACTAATGTGTAATTTACAGTGTTTACAGACATCTGGATCACATCTGTATATATATCAATAAAATATAAATAAATGTTGTATGATATCAGTCATGTGACCATAAGATTAATGATCAATTAGATAAAAAAAAGTTAAATAAAAACACAAAGCATGACATGCTAAGTTATTAGTACATAAAATACAATAAAAAAATAAATAAATGATTTAAAAAAATTGTTATAGAAAATGGTGATGTTCCCTTTAAGGTGAGTAAATGGCCGCCTCCCGCTGGCGTCATCATATAGGGGTAGAGTGAGAGTTGGAATATTGTATTTTTGCACAAATCAGCATGTGGCTGTGAGATAGAGAGGAGGTGGGGGAGTGTGGTGAACTTAATAAAACAAGCATTTATTCATGAAATACAGTGCACTGAATGGGGGCACCAATATGGCGATGCGGCCTGCACCCCGTCATCGGTGCTTGCCGCAAAGAACTTGAGAAACATAAGGGATCCATTGAGGAAGGAAATAAAGGGTCACCCTTTATATCATATCCACTGACCATCACCTGGATCTAAGCCTATCCACAAGGCGCTGCTCCCTCACTTTATTTTTGTTTACATATTTCCTGTTTGGTCATGTATTCCCTGTGCATTTGGTTAAAATATGCAAAATGTATAATGATGACAGGTCTGCCTATTTAATTCAATCAACTTAGAAACAAAAATCATAGCCAGATACCTCATGTCAGATCAATGTTTGAACAGTCAGAATATGTTTGCTCGATCATGGCAAAGGACGAGGCTTACAATCAGGGGAATAATTTGATTCAGTTGGAAACTCTAGTTTGTAAACAGTTGCAGCATTATTTTTTTTCCCCACCCATACCTGAATTGGGCAAGGTTCCATTAGATTTTTTTTTGTTCCCTCTGTGTATACTCTTTCCTTAGGAAAACTCATGATTTGGCTTCTGCTACGAGTTATTTACGGATAACAAACAAATCTCTTTCTACACTCTCTTATCACCCGAGATACAACAGAACATTTCAGATTGCCTGCTTTTTTCCAGGATGGTGATATCAAAGGAATAATTCTATGACCTTCTTTGATGTCCAATATATGTACCCAATGCGCAGGCATATATTGCACACGTCCGTTTTCCCCCTGAAGTCTTAAATAAACTCATGTGTAGTTGGAGCCTCAGGAACTCTCCACACGGTCAGATTTATAAAAAAAAATATTTTACCCTTATTTGTTAATTCTAGGTCATGCTATGTAAAGAGTGGAACTGTGAGTTGGGGCTGAAATTCATATCCTTTATACTCCAAGTAGACAAGTGTTTATGAGATAAAAAAACAAACAAAAAATCAACAGATGAAAATGAGGGCTCCTGATTGGTGGAACCTCTTCCTGGTCTGGGAATGGTCTGCCTTCTGCTTTTTTCAGGAGAGTAGAGTTCTTTTGTTTTTTATTTTGTATATTTTTAATTAAGTATGTAATGCATTAAAAAAGGTCATTTCGACAACTAGAGTGTTCCTTTTCTCCAACACCTCTCCTTGGGTAATTTAACCACAGATGAATCTGCTATTTATTCTATGGTGACAGCATGTTACTATATCAATATATTCCTCATGACAAAATGTATGTGCTAGAAAAACACCCATTGCTTGCTTCACAAATAAAAATGAATACAATTTAAAACACTCTTTCATATCCTTGAGGCATTTGAAGTCTCATTCCATGCTGTATTTTATCCAATAATTGTGTGGCTTGTTGCTTCATTAACCTCCATTGAGATATCTATGCTCTAAGCTTTTCCAATTGCTAATTTTATCATTTGAATCCCCTCCCACAATGTCTTAATGCCGGGTCTCACTCCATCTAATCATCAAAACCACAGGCTAAAGCTGTATAACTTGCACTATCTCCGATTTTAAGCTCAAGAGGGTAGGAATTCTCTTGTAATATGTATGGTCCAGCTATTACACTGTCTGCATAACTAGTGCACCTATTGTACCTAATTGTTCCTACTTCGTGCAATCCAGGACTAAAGAATGAATCCCAACCTTGTTTTTTCATCATGTGGACCAATAAGGGACCAGAGTAGAGAGATCTGGGCTATCAAATATATAGATCTCAGTATCACCTAGACCTTGTGGGGACCTCATATGCTAGCAACATCTGTACTCCAGCAAGCACTATACGGACCACTGTATCCAATGAAAATAATGGTTATCAGTATTCATGGAGCCATAACTGAAATTTGTACATTGCAAGAGTTATTATTTATCACTACTAATGCACAACAAGGTTTAAATGATAATCATTATGTCAATAATAATACTTAGCACTTTATATGTAGAATATTGTATAGTGATAATTGTTAATTTTCCTAAACTGTAACCCTATGAGTAGTGGTTAGGGGGGGTCTAAAAGAAAAATTAAAAACACAATAGTTTTATTGGACCATTATTCATAGTTAATAATCTGATCATCCAGTTGCTTTTTGGTGCAGCAATGAAAAGGAAGAAAAGAAAAAAGACAAAGTGTGCATTGTAAACATGTAAAGAATATTTCTCAAGAGAAGAGTACGATGTTTAGTAAAATGTGTCAATGTTCCTGATATTATAGGTCTGTCGTACAAAACAGTCAATTATTCCTGTATAACCAAGTACTCATTTTATTAAGACTCCTCATATTGCTACCTCATTACACTGGATTTCTTCAGCCACCATTTTAAATCCCTATATTCTGCCAACTGCTAACAGGCATGAACTGGAAATGGGGAACCAAAAGAAAGGCAGTCCAACATCCACAGCCAACAACAGCCCAACCGCCCATACATACCAATACGCAAACTCATACACACACACACGCACACTCATACACGGCCCAACAGTCTATACATCATAGAAAGAACCACAATTATTCTTGTTTAGAAGGTTCTATATAGGATATACAGCATATATAGCATGTGGTTTAGCTCAAACCAATCCTTAGAAAGCATGTTATATTACCAACATATTAGTTGGTAAAACCCATACAGGAAACAATGTCACAATGGGCAATGGCATGCGGTATGCTCATATTTCTGTAATTTATTCTGAAAGGAAGATTACTTGTGGATAAGTATAGAAGGGATGTGAAAAGATATTTCATTTATGCCTGTGTTTTACAAAGGAACGCTTATAATATTAAGTTGAATTTGAATGAACAGCTTTGGGATAAACAATTTGATTTCTAAGACGAAACATTTTTCCTAGAATACTCAATTTATGTGATATTGCATTTGTATTAAGTGAATTGGATCATGAAGTTCACTGCAAGGGACTTGTTATTCCATGAATCAATTATATGTTTCTTGCAAAACAAAAACATGTAAAAGATAAAAAGCAGACTAATTATGTTATGGATAAAAGTACATTTATATTTCCCATTACTGTTAAGTGCTTGTTGAGTAATCCTTAGTCTAGATGCCATGCAGGAATTAATTATCCAAGGTTGCAAGGAATACACAATATAATAAGTGGGAGCCAGTTTATAAAGGGATAGTGGCTGGTAGGCCTTAGGATAACAGCCTAACAGCCACTTTTTAGACCAATGTGCACCTCTGCACCACTCCCTCATGAGTTTTCTTTAAAGATGCAGGGCCCTTTTCTGACATCATATGCTGGTATTATGCATTAAATAGTTTACTTGTTGACTTGTGTGATTCTGAGCTCTGAGACGCTGAGCTAAGAAGTATGAAAAGCTCGTTCTAAGGGTAATCGGCGAGAAAGTTGGTATGAGGAAGAAGGCTAGTTATAACGGGAATGGGAGAACTACTAATATGGGAGGAAGAGGGCTGATGGTGTTGGTTGGAGTGGGCTAGAGACATGAGGATTGAGGGGCTTAGTGAAATGGAGAGGGATAATGACAAGGCTGTAAAGCGCTAAACAACTCTACGCCCCTGTTACATTTCTCCACTAAGTTGTCAGTATGCCCCTTCTCAGTCATTCTGCTCTGCCGGTGTCTGCTATCTCTTAAATGGCCACACTCCACTCTCACCTTACAGTTCTTTCCCAACTTGTCACTTGGTTGCTATCCCCCACGCTGTCCTTCCTATTGTATTTTTATACCCCACCATCTCTAGATTGTAAGCTCTTTCAGGCAGTGTCTTCATCAACCTATTGTTCTTGTAACATTTTGTAATTGACTCATTTATTTTCTAAATTGTCCCAGTTTTAATATTATAGAGTGTTGTGTAATGAGTTGGTGCTACATAAATGCCAATAATAATAATAATAATAATGATGCACTGGTGGGATGAAGTAAGTGGCATTGGGAAAGGAAAGGGGGACACATAAACCACGGTATGCACACAAGCAAACCTTCCACACACATCAGGGCCGGTGCAAGACTATTTTGCGCCCTAGGCAAGGCCAACTGCTTGTACCCGCCACCCCAGCAAAATAAAAAAAGGGTCTCCCAGACTCTTTGTGTCACTCTTTCTCCCTCAACTCTTTTGTCCTCCACCGCCCTAGTTGTCAAATTAAACACGTAGATGGTGGCTGTCACGTTTGATGTTTGAACCTTCGGAGGCACTTAATTTCTAGTATTGTTGCACTATATTGTTATTTATTGGAATTTCAGTAGCCCTAAGTGGTGACTAAAATATGTAATTTTATATTTCTAGCTGATCTTGTTTACTTTGTAGTACCAAAATATGGCCAACATGAATACCGATATAAACTAAATTATCGACAAAATAAAATTCTGTCAAAGTCTCATTGTTACCTGCCTCAGGCTATTGTACTTTCAGCTCCTTGGAGGTGAAAATTCTAAGCCATTCTAAGGAGCTGTGTCCATTCTAAGGAGAAGCAATACGTCTCGGTATTATATTTCCATTCTAAACTATATCGGTGTCCGACCTATTCTCTGTGAGCTATAGGTAGGTACATCCAGAAAGTCAGAGGTTAGTGATCATGCAGCGTGGTGAGAACACCCACACACATTTTGTAAATGGTACCCACCCTGTCTTTTCATGTCCTTGATACTCACTGTGAACAATCCTAGTCTATATAGAGTATCATAAGATTGAAAATCAGGATGTCTTATTTTGGGTTAGTGTGATATCAGGACTCACTTCTAGAGCTAACCAGTGATATAATTACTTTATTCATTTGATGCATTGCCTGAGAAAGTTTGATCTGACAAGCAGAAGATGGACAGGGTGCTACATGTGGCCATAGTGTTAAATTGTGCATTGCATATAGGTGTTTGTAAACTTTTGTAGCTTCTCTTAACAGATTATTATTCCCTTTTAATATTCTTTTTTACGTTATCTCTGTTATTATATTCTTTGGGAATTTGTGTTTTGCCATAATGAAAGAGGGTGTGATTTTACATTTTCTGTGTAAATGGAATTATCTTTACAATCATATTGCATGTTTTGACAACCTTTCTCTTTTTGGGTTCACAAGGTTGACATAAGAGCTGTTGCTGTAGGTGAAGGAGAATGAGTATTTCATAATGGATTTGCTTTGGTGCATGGCAGAACATCTTGGCAGACTCACTATAAAGTTACTTGATAAGTGGAAACATACTGCTATTTTATCTAGTACAAAATAATCTTGTTTTTCCATTTCAGATGTATCATGACTACACTGAACCAATGGGTTCCCTTATCTGTATCTAACTACCATTTAACCAATTATTTAGGTGTGTGAAACCCAAGCAGCATAGGTCATTTTTTTTTTTTTGCTTTCATTTTTTGCAAGTCTCATGTTTTTATATTGTATTTTCAAAATATGTGCTGCATATAACTCTCACAATGCAACAAAACATTTGTGATAATGGAGTTTTCGATAAAATATATGGCACGTTTACGTACTTTTTCCATAAATGGTATTTTACTACTTCAAAATGAATGCTTTTATAATAAGCATTGAGTCATAGTTGTATTATGTAAAATCTGACACAATCTGACAATTCCAATTTATCTCCTGATGCATGGCATGGCTCTGTGGTCCACCTCTACAGATGACACCCCTGGTAAATCTATGGATTTTGAAACATCTAGACTTACTTGTGATAACTTTGTTTTAGATCAAACCAAGTGTTTGCTTGAGTATCTGCCCCCTGTCCAGATTGAATAGAATGCGTGCACGCTCTGAAGTAAATCACACTGAGACACAGGTTTCAGGTTGATGAAAGACTTCGGAATCTTTAATCAGGGAGGCGGGGCGCCCCTTATAAAGGCAGAAATACATCATATGCAAAACATGAGATAACAGAGAAAATACATCTTTAATTGGTAGATGCTAAGTGTCTTATATATGCCCTTCCTCCAAAATGTCACCAGCATCCTGGGTGCAGCTCTCTGGAAGGTGACGGCATCTTAATACATGACATTCTTTACACGATGGGAGGGGTGCGGCCATTTTGAGTAGTTAATGAACACAGGATGGGAGGGGGTGCTCTAGCAGCCATTTTAAGCAAATAGACATTTTACTAACATTAATTTCCATCCATAACAGCTTCACTATAGAATGTAATGCTTAGTGCTGCAATGTTGAAGATTCTAAAACTGGGTTCTCAGATTGGTGGCTGAAACAGCACGAGGTGTGTAATACAGAGAACCTTGCAATCGCAATATGGCAATCATGAAAATCATGGCATGTGCTCCAGGAAATCCCACCTAATATTTCATTAACAAGTATGCACCAAATGTCTGCTCTACCCACCCCATCTATGCCTCTTTCCTTTGCCTCTCCTAGCTGTAAATATCTTTATATAACTGTGTCACATCTCCATCTCTGATCCTTTGGCCTCACTTCAGACACCCAGAAATATGCTATACTGACACTCTTCAGTTGCTCTAGGCAAATGTATTATTTGCTGTATGCACTAGTCTAATTCGGCGTGTTGTTGAAATAATGCAGTACATGCGGTTTTAAACAAGCCCTAATTGTTAACTGGCAGGTTACCTTATGTATCAGTCAGGAGCATGTCACAGGCTGGCATCTCATTGCAGGGTACTGGGGACACTCCTATTAACTTTCAGCTTGTCCCTAGCGATTCTCACACCAGCAGCGATAAACCCGCCTCCTTTTATGACGCGGCTAATGAGCGCCAACGTCATGACGCTAAGAATGCCATGGCCTGCTAAGGTGTTCGAACAAGAACTTTTTGGGGGCCTGGTGACCTACCTAAGTGAACAAGGTATTTAAAGAGAAACTAGGGAGAGACTCATTGCCCAGATGTGGTTCTTGTTTGACCCAAGAGCGCGTATTCCGCATTGGTATTCTTCTATTCTGACTTTGGCTTCGTTTGACTATTCCTCCTTCTGCATTCCTTTAAACTCGGCTATTGCATTACCGTTGATCCTGATTTCTGGTCCCCCTAACCTGGGCTCGCTATTTGACAATTCTTTGTGTGTGTAGTGTTAGTCTAGCCAGCCTAAGGTCTGGCTTTACATTACTAGTATTTGCATTCTGTGTGTAGGATCCCCGAATGTTCCTGACATTACAACAGGGCCATATGGATCCGGCAGGTGTAAATACTCAGGTAGGCCCATACGACAACTGCTTCCAAGAAATGGATCACCGTATGGACCAGATAGCTGGTGCTTAAGAAGCTTAATTAAAAGATCTAATCCTGTACCAGATGAAAGCAGTACTCCCTCCGTGACTCCTCAATATGGGGGACTGGAGGTAGCTACTGTAGGGGCCTTGTCCCATGTCAAACCACCCTTATGCTATGGTGGAGCACCAAAAGCTTGCCGGGTTTTTTAAACCAAATAAGTATTCACTTTTTGCTCCAGCCACGATCCTATCCTACTGATAGAGCCAAGGTAGGATTTATTATCATGCTTTTGGTAGATAGAGCTTTGACATGGGCTAATCCCTTACGGCATATATTTACGTTGCTTTCATCTAAGCATTTAGATGTACTTTTGACCCTCCAGGTAGGAAGGCCTATGCAGCCAGGTCTCTGCTCAGACTTAAGCAAGAAACCATAACCTTGGCAGATTATGCTCTAAAATTTTGGTCTCTAGGATCGGAAATCGCTTGGAACAATCAGGCATTTGTTGATGTGTTTCTTAATGGTCTCTCCGATGTTATATTAGACAAAACAGCTACTAGAGATATTGCAGAGAACCTTGAGGGAATGATAATATATATAAACAAACGCCTGAGATACAGACAGAATACTAGAGATAGACCTAGAAGAAATTCTATTCATATGGCATCTGTATTTAATAATCCTATGACACTTGCTTTACCAGAACCTATGCAAGTAGGGGTGACTAGAATAAGTGAAGCAGAGAGACAATACAGAAGAAGGGAAGGCCTGTGTCTTTATGTCACGGCCCCCGGCTCGCCGCCATGTGCGTCCGTGCCCGACCAGCACGACCGCACCAACTCACTGAGCTTACCTGCTCAGCGGCGAGCCGGGAACCATTCATTCATGCCGCTCGGGAAAATCCATGATGGCGCCGACCATGAGGTCACGTCCATGCATGGCTCCACCCCCCAAAATTATGCTAACATGCACGTGACGTCACGACGTCAATCAGAGCCTAGAGAGGGATATTTAAATCTCTAATTCACCCCAGTACCTTGCCCTGTCATGGTTTCCTGTTCCTGGTTCCCTAGAGTGCATTTATATTTGTGAATATTACTTCCCGGTATCCTGATCTTGGCTTTTCCCTGGTTATTCCAAATTCTGGTTCCCCTGACTTGGCTTGTTTAAACGGTATCTGAGTATTTCTGGCTTCCTTGATCTCGGCTTTCCCTTTGACCATTCTCTATCTCTAGCGTATTAGTCCAGCCATTCTAAGGTCCAGTTTTCGCTCTGTCCTTTTATTTCCTTTCCTTTTGTATATATATGTTTACATAGTTTCTGCGTGTTGGACCACACTAGCAGCCGTGACATTACGACAGGGCCATGGATCCTGCGGAACTATGTAAACATATGATAGCCTGTGAGAACAGGGTGGAGGATATGGACCACAGGTTAGATCAGTTTGCCCAAGCATTCCAGACCTTGCTCCAGAGAACTGCTTATCTGGAGGCACCCCCGGTACCACCTGTTGTTCCGCCACCCATACCTGCACCTGTAGTATATAAACCTCCATCCATAACCCTTTCACCTCTCCCTCATTTTGGAGGTGATTCTAAAGAATTCAGAGGTTTCATTAACCAAATTGAATATCATTTTGAGGCTTCACCTGGTTCCTTCCCTACAGATAGGTCAAAGATTGGCTATCTTATGAACCAATTAATTAGAGACTGTCCTCCCGACAGGCTAGATGGTCATTATTCCTCTCCCGGTTTAATTTTATAATTACATACAGGCCCGGGACAAAGAATACCAAGGCAGATGCACTCTCTAGACAGTTTGAGACAGGTGAAGCCCCTGAACAAGAGGTATCCCCGATCGTACCTCCAGAATGTCTTATCGCTACTACAGTTGCCAAAATAGCAGATCAAACTAAGGCACCCATGGGGAAACCCCAGGACAAACTGTATGTTTCACCCTTATTAAGGAAGAAAGTATTTGGAGTGTTTCGTGATAATCTGACAACAGGACATCCTGGAATACATAAAACTCTCTCTGCTATTTCCAGAATATTTTGGTGGCCTACACTCAGAGGTGATGTTAAAGACTATGTAGGGGCATGTCAAATATGTGCGGTTTCTAAAACATCTCATCGATCTCCCCCTCGGTTGCTACAGCCACTTCCGATACCCGATGCTCCATGGACCCATTTAGCCATGGATCTCATTGTTGAACTTCCCAGTTCTAATGGGCATAACGCCATCCTTGTGGCTGTAGATAGATTTTCCAAGATGGCACATTTTATACCTCTTAAAAAATTGCCATCTGCTCAAGATCTAGTCCAAATTTTCATAAAAGAAATCTTTCGCTTACACGGAGTACCAAAAAACATTGTTTCTGACAGAGGAACCCAATTTATCTCTAGATTCTGGCGTGCCTTCTGTAAACAGTTGGGCATAGAACTTTCATTTTCCTCTTCGTACCACCCTCAGACTAATGGCGCCGCAGAAAGAGCCAATCAATCTTTAGAATCCTATTTGCATTGCTTTATCGATGCCAATCAGTCCAATTGGTTCAAACTCTTACCCGTGGCTGAGTTTGCGAGAAATAATGTGACTCACGAATCCTTGAGTCAGAGTCCATTTTTTGTAAATCAAGGTTATCACCCCACTATTTTACCTTCTGCATTTTCAGGGACTGATATTCCTACATTAAACACCCGTTTGACTTCTATCCAAGACACTTGAGATTCTGTTCATTCAGCATTACAGAATGCCTCTAAACGTGATAAAGTTCAAGCTGATAAGAAACGGGGTGCCAATCCTGTTTATCAAGTGGGAGACAGGGTTTGGTTGTCCACACGTCATATCAAACTCAAGGTTCCTTCCATGAAACTAGCTCCTCGATTCATAGGTCCCTTTCATGTCCTCCGTCGTATAAACCCTGTGACTTATTCATTGGCACTCCCTGCTCATATGAGAATTGCTAATTCCTTCCATGTATCATTGCTTAAGCCCCTCACTTGCAATCGATACACAAAAATGATTGTTTCTCCACCTTGGTAGTAGGTCATCAAGAGGAGTACAAAGTCCAAACTATTTTAAACTCCAAGTTCTCTAGAGGTGTCCTGTCTTATCTGGTTGACTGGAAGGGATATGGCCCGGAGGAACGTAGTTGGGTTCTTGCGGACCAGGTTCATGCTCCCCGTCTTGTCCGGTCATTTCACAACCATTTTCCTCGCAAGCTGGCTCCTTCCTGTCCGGTGAGCGGTCTTCAAGTGGGGGGTACTGTCACGGCCCCCGGCTCGCCGCCATGTGCGTCCGTGCCCGACCGGCGCGACCGCACCAACTCACTGAGCTTACCTGCTCACCGGCAACCTGGGAACCGTTCCTCCACGCTGCTCGGGGAAATCCATGATGGCGCCGACCATGAAGTCGCCTCCATCCATGGCCCACGAACGTGCGCATGACGTCACAATGTCAGCGCACGTTCTGGGGTCAGAGGTCACTCTCTGACCAATCAGAGCCTATAGAGGGATATTTAAATGCCTAATTAACCCCAGTACCTTGCCCTGTCGTGGTTTCCTGTTCCTGGTTCCCTAGAGTGCGTTTATCTTTGTGAATATTACTTCCTGGTATCCTGATCTTGGCTTTTCCCTGGTTATTCCGAATTCTGGTTCCCCTGACTTGGCTTGTTTAAACGGGGTAACGGATCACCTGGCACCCCGACTGGGTACCTCCGTTGAAGGATGCTCCTAGCGCTTCCTGAGGACTCCAAGCACTGCAGCAGACACCACAACCACCGAACCGGAGAAGCATATGAATGCTCTCAAGCATATGAATGCTGTAAGCGGCTGAACAGGAAAAGCATACAATCAGCTTACACTCCTGGCAATCAGCATACAATCCAGTTCCCCCAATAAAGAGATGACACTTCATTTTGAGGTCAAGCAGAACAGCCAGAGCTGTGGGTTTATTGTTCTTATGTACACATTCTTACACATTAGTACCACCCACAAGGTTTTGGAAAACAACCAATAAACATGTACAATACACTCAGACACTCCCACACAAAATCCTCCCCTCTGCCTGTGATACAATTACCTTACACAATGGGTAATTTAATTATCACAGCCAGAGAAATAGTTTTTCCACATTATTCATAACTTGAAAAGTATGCATCACATTCACATACATATTCACAGAATCAGCATACTCCAAATACAAACATATGTCGAAATCATCCAAATTGGTCCATTGGTTCAAAAGATAGATCGAAGTCCTTTGTGACCAAATGAAGCATGGCTTTTCTGCCCAAAACTAGTTCTGCCCAAAAGTAATCCAATTATCTCCAAGGACAGAGGCAAAACTCCATTGAACACATGGCAGAAAAAGACAATAAAACACAAAAATATATAACTGTGTAGCCATTGTACAAAACAGGTACATTCAACATATCCCAGATCTGAGCGCACATTATTACTGAATGGCGCTCAGAGCACACACATACAGTTCAATTGCCATGGAGCCAAAGTCTTTCCCATAGTCTTTCATTATACGAATGGGCTCCATGGCATAGCTATCTGGGGTATCACCGCTCAAACAGGGCAAGCACCGAATGACCCGGCTTTCGTGTCTTCGCAGGGGAAAATCAAGCGTTTCAACATGGCGCCATAGTCTAAACGGGGCAGACGAGCAACCAGGCTTCTCCAATGCATAGTGGTGAGGTTTGTTCCACCCTAAACGGTATCTGAGTATTTCTGGCTTCCTTGACCTCGGCTTTCCCTTTGATCATTCTCTATCTCTAGCGTATTAGTCCGGCCATTCTAAGGTCTGGTTTACGCTCTGTCCTTTTATTTCCTTTCCTTTTGTATGTATATGTTTACATAGTTTCTGCGTATTGGACCACACTAGCAGCTGGGACAGTTTATTGCCGCCTTAATTGCATTAATAGGCGAGTTTATTGTCGCCTTAATTGCCCTAATAGGTCGGAAAACTCTCACACTTAAGTCCACGAGGGGGACAGGTCTTCTGTGACTCTTTTGTGTCCTCTACTAATGCTCATAAGGAATACCGACTTTTATCTCACATTGTCTTAACTTGGGATTAATAGATTCTGGCACAGCTGAGAACTTTATTGACCAGGATTTTGCTAAAGCTATCTCTCTACTTTCTAGGTTACAAAATACGCCATTAGCCATTGAAGCTATAGATGGTCGACCCCTCCAGGTACCAGGTACCCCTACCATATCCCTGGCTAAGGAAACACAACCCATCTATGAACTGGGAATTGGGAGAAATTGTCTCTTGGGGTAAGAATTGTCTGGAGAATTGTATCACCAAAGTACTTCCCATTCGTCTTACTACCTAATACCTAGTACCTAATATATTCCCTTTGACGGTCAAAATACCTGAACAGTGTATTTCATGTCAGATGGCTCTTATACTAATATCTTCTGAGTTCCTATTTTCTGCAGCTTCTCTTCCCAAACTTACTGACCCTCTACGGAGAGACCTTGGATGGGAGGGTGCCTATATCCTGGGCCTCATTTCCACTGATGGCTAGTTGTAGTGATTTGCAACATAGGTCATAATTTTTTTGTGGGTGATCTAATTTTGAGGACTTACGCTCGCTGCAATGGCAATGGCATATTCATGTACTTTTAGTAGCGACATTGGATCTTCCTTTCTTGTTATATTTAATGGGCCTACACTTATAGACCAGGGGTTTTGACATACTGAGACCCTTTGGAAAGTTCAGAGTCTAATTTATTATGTCGTTCATCCTTCTGCACACTTTATGGGTAAATGATTGCCCCCCCCCCCACTCATTTTTGTACTAGTTTTTAATGGTCTAAACTTTTAGAGAAAAACGTGAAACATTTGAACAAGAATAGCTGAAAGATTATGGACAATGCCAGCTGTTTTAACCCTTAAGTGGCCAGACCGCTTTTCAATTTTCTTACCGTTTGGGACCAGGGCTGTTTTTACATTTCTACGGTGTTTGTGTTTAGCTGTAATTTTCCTCTTACTCATTTACTGTACCCATACATATTATATACTGGTTTTCTCGCCATTAAATGGTCTTTCTAAAGATACCATTATTTTCATAACATCATATAATTTACTATAAAAAAATTATAAAATATGATGAAAAAATCTGTTACGCAACCGCCAAAAAACATCCATGATAAATAGTTCCTACATTATGTCCTGAGTTTAGAAATACCCAATGTTAACATGTTCTTAGCTTTTTTTCTTGCAAATTATAGGGCAATAAGTACTAGACATGTGCAATTCGTTACGGTCCGAATGTGAATTCAGACGTATTTCGGGAAATTCGGACATTTGGGAAATTCCGAATGTCCGAATTGCCGAGGTCATGAAGTTCCGAAATTTACAAATTTTCTAAGTGCCTAAGTTCCGAAGTGCTGAAGTGTCGAAGTTCCGAAGATGCCAAAGTTCCGAAGTGTCAAAGTGCAGAAGTTCCGAAGTTCCGAAGCACAGTATTGCCTAAGTACTCATATACTTACCTAGTGAAAAAAGAAGAATTTTACATTGTATACAATTTTAAATAAAAAGTATACAAACAGGGGGCGGGGCCTGACTGCCATGGAGGGAAGACGTGCCTCACTAGAGCTCCCTACGAAAATGGGAAAAATGGCTAAAAAGGCACTCTTTGACTCACCACACGAGACCCCAAGCGACTTACCACCTCCAAGTCCACACGGTGAACCGGTAAAGCGGTCCATGAGCGGACAATGGACAGCAGATTACACCTGTGAAGGCATGCGGCCAGGCATGTGCCAGATGGGAGAGGCGGACGACCTCCCAACCTGGAACCATTCGATGTTTTCTTTCTTCTAAAATCTTCTTTTTTCAGCCCCAAAAAAGGGTAAATAAAAAATCAACAATAACCGACGGAATAAAAAGAGGCAAAAAAAATAATCCATCTTCACCCATGGAGGGCTCCGCGCAGACTGAGCTCTCCAGTGCGGGGGAAGGCTTATCATGCCTTGCCCCGCCCTGCAGTTAGGCTCAGAGCACTCTGATTGGTGGGTTTATGCCATCCAATCAGAGTGTTCTGACAGGTAAATGAAGAGACTGACAGGTAAGTCTCTACATTTACCTGTCACAGCAGGTAATTTTCCCACCCTGTGTAATTTGACTCATAACACTCTGATTGGTTACTTAATTTGACTCATAACACTCTTATTGGTATTTAGGACCCCCACCCGCCACTCGGGGTGGGGGCCAGGGGGGAGGACCTTAGGCCCCCCACTTATTAGTATTTAGGGCCCCCACCCACCGCTCAGGGGTGGGGGCCAGGTGGGAGGACATTAGGTCCCCCCTTATTCCAATTCAGGGCCCCCACCTGCTGTTTAGGGGTGGGGGCTACGAGGGAGGACATTAGTATTTAGGGCCCCCAACCACCGCTCAGGGGTGGGAGCCAGGGGGGAGGACATTAGGTCCCCCTTATTATAATTTAGGGCCCCACCCGCCGCTCAGGGGTGGGGGGCAGGGGGAAGGACATTAGGTTCCCCCCTAATTAGTATTTAGGGCCCCCACCTCTGCTCAGGGGTGGGGGCCAGGGGGGAGGACATTAGGTCCTCCCTCTTATTAGTATTTAGGGCCCCCACCCACTGCTCAGGGGTGGGGACCAGGGGGGAGGACATTAGGTCCTCCCCCTTATTTTACTGTAGGGCCCCCACCCACCGCTCAGGGATGGGGACCAGGGGGAGGACATTAGGCCCCTCCTTATTATAATTTAGGGCCCCCACCCCCTGCTGACAGGTAAGTCTCTACATTTACCTGTCACAGCAGGTAATTTTCCCACCCTGTGCAATTTGACTCATAACACTCTGATTGGTTACTTAATTTGACTCATAACACTCTTATTGGTATTTAGGGCCCCCACCCGCCGCTCAGGGTGGGGGCCAGGGGGGAGGACCTTAGGCCCCCCACTTATTAGTATTTAGGGCCCCCACCCACCGCTCAGGGGTGGGGGCCAGGTGGGAGGACATTAGGTCCCCCCCTTATTCCAATTTAGGGCCCCCACCTGCCGTTTAGGGGTGGGGGCCATGAGGGAGGACATTAGGTCCCCCCCTTATTAGTATTTAGGGCCCCCAACCACTGCTCAGGGGTGGGAGCCAGGGGGGAGGACATTAGGTCCCCCTTATTATAATTTAGGGCCCACACCCGCCGCTCAGGGGTGGGGGGCAGGGGGAAGGACATTAGGTTCCCCCCCTAATTAGTATTTAGGGCCCCCACCCTCTGCTCAGGGGTGGGGGCCAGGGGGGAGGACATTAGGTCCTCTCCCTTATTAGTATTTAGGGCCCCCACCCACTGCTCAGGGGTGGGGGCCAGGGGGGAGGACATTAGGTCCTCCCCCTTATTTTACTGTAGGGCCCCCACCCACCGCTCAGGGGTGGGGACCAGGGGGAGGACATTAGGCCCCTCCTTATTATAATTTAGGGCCCCCACCCCCTGCTCAGGGGATGGGGCCAGGGGGGAGGACATTAGGTCCCCCCTTATTTTACTGTAGGACTCCCACCTGGCGCTCAGAGGTGGGGGCTGGGGGGGCAATAGGATTTTATTTTATTTTTTAACATTGAGCAGCCACAGGCTGCTCACTGTTTACTAGACATGCCCCTACTTGCGGTATAGCGAGTAGGGGCAAAATTTACTAATACTAAGTCATTTTTACTTAGTATTAGTAAATTTGGCTGAAAGACCAATTTAGGTCTTTCAGCCTTTTGGTAGATAACTCCCTAATACCATGGGAATTAGGGAGTTATCTACTAAGCGGCTTCAAAAGAAGTCCTGAAGTGACGAAGTCCCGAAATTCCGAAATGCCGAAATTCCGAAGTGTCAAAGTGCCGAAGTGCCGAATTTCTGAAGTGCCGAATTGCGAAAGTCACGAATTTCGGAAAGCTGAACCAAACCGAAAATTTTCCCCATGTACATGACTAATACGTACAAGTAGCACTTTACTATTTCCAAATAATTTTTTTTCAAAATTAACGCAAGTTACATTGTAACACTGATATCTGTCATGAATCCCTGAAAAAAAACATTCACATGTACATATTTTTTTTTAAAAGAAGACAACCTAAGGTGTTAAACTTGGGGTATTTTGACTCTTTCCATACTATCATTTTACAACTAATCTATGCCAAATTAAAAAAATGAAAAATAATTGGTGATTTATTTGACACACGTAGAAATTTAAGAATACATATACTGAGGGTTTAAGGGTTACTGCCAAAGATCACCCTAATATGTGTTCAGCGACATCTCCTGAGTACAGTGATACCACCAGGGCCGGACTGGGGATACAAAGCAGCCCTGGAAAAAATGTTTTGCCAGCCCCATAAGTCACTGCGCCATATATTGTCGCGTGTAATATGTAAGGCTATGTCTCGCCAGACAGATGATTGAGTATTATATATATATATATATATATATATATATATATATATATATATATATATTGCTTTTTCTAATATAAAAATATTGGTCCTTTTCTGTGTTTAATTATACAGTAAGCATACGCACATGCAGACACAGGCAATTTCACTGACATTTCAGTGACACACACAAGCTCATTGATACACAGCCTCATTGACATAAAAACACAAGCTCACTCACTAGCAGGCACACACATGCAAGCAAGCTCACTCACTAGCAGACGCACACACACAGCTTAATGTGGTGGTACTGGTGTCTATAGCATGTCCCTACAGGTTTTTCAATGTAAACACTGACTTTTCAGAGAAAAGGCAGTGTTTACATTGCTTCAAAGTGACACTGCTAGTGACAGTCACTCAGACGGTCACTAGAGGTGCTTCCTGTATATGCACCAGATTCAGCTCCACACCTCCGTGGGTACCCAACGCCCCCATGAGATGATGATCCACCACCCCAAGGAGATGCCAATTGGAGTGGCTGCAGCCAATCCCAAGATTGATTAATTGAGATCATCAAGCTTGATGATCTCAGCTATAGAGGCAGGGCCAGTCGAGGGGAGACCAGCACGCTGCGTGGGGGGAAAAAAGGTGAGCAAAAACACTATTTTTAAACACACATTTACACCATGACAGACACAGAAACACACATATACCATGACAGATACACACCCCATGATAGACACACACACATACCATGACAGACCTTGACACAGACAGACACACACACCATGACACAGACACACACACCATGACTGACAGACAGACACACACACCCCATGACGGACAGACAGACACACACACACCCCATGACAGACAGATAGACACACACACACCCCATGACAGACAGACAGACACACACCCTATGACTGGACAGAGACAGATTATCACCACACACCATAGACAGACACCATGACACGACAGACACACACACCACAGACAGACACCATGACACAGACAGACAGACACACACACACACACCGTACAGACAGACAGACACCATGACACAGACAGACAGACAGACACATACACACACACCATACAATGAGAGAGAATGTGACAGAAAAGTGGTGAATACATGGAGTGGAATCCCAGAGGTGGGACAAGCTAGAAGAGTAATGGGATTAACATATGCCCTTTTCCTGGTATTAAAAAATCCCAGACTCTATAACAGACAGCAACTAAATCTTTTAAAGAAAGTTTATTCATACACACATTTTAACATCTCTGAGCGAGATACTCTCTTACCCCCCTTAACCCCAATGTAATACACAGAGGGGTGGTGGGTGGGGGAGGGTGAATGTCCTTTGATGATTCAGTTGATGAAAACACCTAGAGAAAGGAATGTAACTAAACCGGACTCGTTCCTGCCCCTGCCCTAGGGCAATGGTCTTGACAGATCAGTGACAGGCACGTTGTCACACTGCAAAGCAGACAACAGAAAGGGAAAACTATTTGCAAAAAATACTAACATAATGGCACCGAAAAAACAACCACTGCAACACCAGCAAAGGAATCTAAACTACCAGGGCCACCAGCACAAGCAAGCGTGGACACACACACACTGACACACACTGATGTTACTACTAGAAATCCCTCAATATTAATACAGACAACGTAAACACCAATAAACTGTGGAAACAGAGCTGATCCCCCAAATTTATAAAGATTTGCTTAGTGGATTTGTTGTAAGATTAAATCATGCCTCCTCCTCTCTCTCTCCCATGCGCTGCTCTGTAAGCTGGGAGGAAGTGAAGAGTAATCACATCTCCTCAGCACAGTGGCACCTGTGGCTGCATGGGGAACAGCTGAATTTGCCACCCCCATGTGACATCACAATGCCCCACCCATATGATCTACCATATGAACTAACGCCAGTGCTGCACACAGTGTGTGTTTACATTACAAAGCTTGCAGGAAACCTGCTATAGACACCAGAACCACTTCATTAAGCTGAAGTGGTTCTGGGGACTATAGTGTCCCTTTAATGTGAGGTAAATTATAGATTAGTGTCACTAATAATATACTAGATTGCCTACTTACCACCAGATGAGGATGATGATGGGCTGCAGTCTGGCTCTACTGGTCTGGTGTAGAACAGGATCTCTGGAGGCTGTTTGCAATGTGGTCACAAAATTCAATGTTTGGGAGAATTGGAAGCAGCTCCATTTTTTGGGGGCCCTTACACAGCTCAAGGTCTGAGCCCCAGGGCCTGACAATGAGTATGCCCACAAGGCCCACTCATAAATCCACTTATATGTTCCACCCACCCATGAGTTCGCTCACAGGGAGTGGAGTGTGTAGGGGATGTGTTATGTGTTATTGTAGAGGATCTAATATGTGTGTGCTTATGGTATGTAGTGTATAGGGATACCAGTTTGTGTAGGTGATGCAGTGTGTTTGTGTGTAGTGGAAGCAGTGTGTATTTGTGTATAAGGGATGTATTGTGTGTTTCTGGTTGTGTGTAAGGGATGCATTGCGTGAATCTGTGTTTGTATGCATAAGGGATGCAAGGTGTGTGTCTGTATGTGTGTGCATTGAGTGTGAGTAAGAGATGCATTGTGTTTCTGTGTGTATGTGTGTATGTATGTAAGAAAAGCAGTGTGTGTGTTTGCATGTGCGTGTAAGGGTTTGCATTGTGTGTTTCTATGTATGTGTGCAAAGGATGCATTGTCTTTGTGTGTACGGGTTGCATTGTGTGTGTGTAATGGATGCATTGTGTGTTTCTCTGTGTGTAATGGAAGCATGTTGTGTTTTTCTGTGTGTAGGGATGCATTGCGTGTTTCTGTGTATGTATAGGGATGCATTGTGTGTGTCTGTGTGCGCGTAGTGTGAAAGAGCTCCCTGTCTTGCCCCCTGTCCTATAGAGCTGTCCCTTCGAGCTCTCCCCTGCCCCTTAGTGGTCTCTCCTCTCCCCCACCCTCCCCTAGCGGTCTCTTGTCATCCCCCACCCTCCCCTAGCGGTCTCTTGTCATCCCCCCCTCCCCTAGCGGTCTCTTGTCCTCCCACCCTCCCTGTGTTCTTCTCATTCCCCCCATTCTCCTCATCTCCCCTTCTCCTCACCCTTACACTCTCCCCCTCCTTGTGTTCTTCTTACCCCCTCCTTCTCTTACCCCCATCCCTCCACCCTCCCTCCCCACTTTTTACCCCCCCTCCCACCTCCTTCCTTCAATTCCCCCCTCCCCTCACCTACCTCCTTCAGTTACTCCCTCCCCTCCCTCGTGGCGAGCTTCATTGGTGCCAAGGGAAGGAAGGTGCATGGGTGCACTTCCTGTCAGTCCAGCCGGGTACAGGAAACAGAAACTCCTGTTGTTTCTGTTTCCTGTACCACGCCAGACTGACAGGAAGTGCACACTGAGTGTGCACCTTCCTATCGCTCCGGCCAGGCACCGCGGACTGGAGAGGAGCTCGGCCACGCTACAGGGAATGGAGAAGCAGCTGGAGCCGCCTGAGGCTCTTAACAGCGCTCAGGCGGCTGCAGCATTAGGACCGGCCTTGCAGCGGCCGGTCTTAAAATAATTTAGGGCGGCCTGGCGGGGCAATTGCCTCCCTGCCCCCCGGCCCAGCCTGCCCCTGATAATACATATTTGAACATGTAAAACGTGGTACATATACGTATATGTACATAAAAAAATTGGATGTTCCTCACCCTTCCAGTGAGAATAGACTGACATGAACCCAAATCTAAGTGTCAAGTAAGGGTTCAGAACCGCTGCTTCCTCCGATGCATTCTTGCACTGGCCTGACAAGTCACTATTGTGCACATATTGAAGATTTCCATGTGTTCACATGGAAGCAAACAAAAGAAAAAAGTAAAACTTACAGTATACATTACTATGGAAGGTAATGTGTCTTACCAGAAGTTTTACTCTGTATGTAGGATGTCCGGGTGCTTCTGGGACACTATAGGCACCCAGGCAACTTAATTTCCATGAAGTGGTCTTTGTGCCATGCCCCTGTAGTTTTAACTATACAATTGAAAACATTGTTTCCTCGTGGGGATACATTGGAATTGCTGATATTAGCTACACTAATGTGTAGTGCAAAAGAGGTGGAGAGGCAAGATGCAGATCAGTGCAGCATAAGCTTAAAGGTAAGTTAAGCAAACCTTTCAAACCCTCGCACAGCAGAGGGGGAGACTACATAGCATTTATATGAATACATGTTCGTACTCCAAAACCAACAGTGCTCTTTTAAATATTACTTATAAAACATCAAAATAATAAAGTTTTATAAACTGACATATCTAATGTGCGGATAGTTATTTGGAATAATTCATATAATGTACACAAAGTTATGTATTGTGCAGGGGTAGTCTAAACTTCTATCCCTTTAATTGGATTAATTGCTAAGAGAATGACAATACAATATTCAGCCATGACCAATCAGCTGGACAAGAGGACAGGAAAGTGCAGCGTTCAGCTTCTTGTTGGGCCCCAAAGACTGAGATACTTTACGTATTGCGATATCTCCCTCCAGACTCCAAACCATTAGCGCTGGCATTGTACGATC